>JACXII010000082.1:0-605779 GCA_014737395.1 Bombus waltoni | reverse complement strand
CACCACGATTGCGGGACTCACACACGCGGTGCACGCGAGCTCTCATTTTTATTATTCGCGTTTTTTGGAATTTTTCCAGTGGCGCCCAGCATTGTTTCACGGTTTGTCATTGTTATACGCCTACATCCTGCCAAGCGAGAGAGAGGCGAGGGCTCTAGAACCGGGATCCACCGAACCCTACAACGCCAAACCCCATCCTCCCTTATACTCACCCATTCCCTCTGCCTCCACCTCCGCCACCTACTCTGCAACCTTCGCCTATCTCTCACCCCGATCCCCATCCTCCTCCTCCTCCTCCTCCTCCGTACCCTTGCTACACCCTATTCCACTCCCTTTCTCTCCACCTTCCACTTTTCCGTCACCGTCCCCGTCGCTCCTCTCTACACTTTCCGTTCCCTCTGCCTAGTTCTTCCTCCCAGTTATCCTACCGCTCGGCCTACCCATACGGTGTGTACCCACTGCCGGTCCAACCCCTGTCACGGATGCGACTCCTCTGCCGTAGCTGGCGCTCTCAGGGATCGCGCGGTCGCGATGACGATGATGACGACCGTTGCGAATACAGGGAGAGAGCGAGCAGGCGGGATGACGCGAACCGCGGCCACCGAGCTCCAGATGATGACGAGGTTGTGGATGAGCTCGAGGAGGACGATGACGGGTGTGCGAGGGTGCCGTCAGTCCCTGCCGTGCTAACGGGGGCCTCTGATGACTGTCGAATGACTTGGGGCGTTATCGATTCCGGCACCGTACCGCGGAAAACGATCCTTCCTGGTTGCTACCGGCTGCGATACCGATCTCTCTATCGTCGCGTCGCCCTCTGTCCCGGCTCGTCTACGCATCCACCACGGACTTCCTTTTGCTCCGTCTCTCGTCTCCGATCGCTCGTCGATGTTCCTTTTGTCCGGAACCCTCCACGCGAAACCCCGTCCCCATCGCCAACGATCGCAAATCGTCGTTTAACGATCGCTCTTCCGCTGGCCGACGACCGACGATGAAATCAGCGAAAAAGCCGAGCGTGTGCGTTTTTTCTTTTTTTTTTTTTTTTCGCGGCGTACGAACGACGCGACAAAGATCGGAGCGCGGTATCGATAAGCCGAGGAACGAGGACGAAATCGAAAATAAACGATCGAGGCGCGCGAACGAGATCGGTCGTTAAAACGGTCGATGAGGAACGGCCAATTAAAGTGACGATTCCGCGCGAGTAACGCGAGGTACGCGACCCATACCGCGCGCCGCACGGTATCTACGCTCGATGCCCGATGGCCGTATCCAATGTCGAACTCGGTATGGATCGAGCGCGTATGATAAATACGATTCGAGCATCGAAGCGACCGTCGAGGGCCGAAACGATAGCGTCCGACCCTCTCGCGTCCCTATCCTCCGTAGCCACGAAATACGCGCGAGCCGCGCGATAAACGCACGCGCTCGTTCCTCTCGCTCTCGTTCCGCCTCGCGCCATTAAGTATTCCCGTTGCGTTTATCATTTCGGCTTTACGTTCGCGTCACCCTTTACGTTTACGGTTACGATCACGATTTCACCGGTGACTCGCATATCCCGTTTTTCCCATTCCCCCCACCCCTCCACCCGCTTTTAAAACCACCCTGCTGCCCGCTTTACCGAGCCAGTTATCGCTCCTCGTCGACCACTCGCGGCGATTCCATTCGAGAGTAGGTTCTTGGGCGAAGGTACTCGGCCGCAGCGTTAAAAACGCTGTTTATTCGCGGCGTGGGAGAATACCTCCTTGACTTTTCGCAGGTTGCTGGACAGATACGTCGTGCGAGCGGTTTCAAACGGTATCGTAATTCGCGCGATGCGACGAGACGCGCGCAAACGATCGGCGAGGCAGGGAGACGTCCGCGTCGAGGAAAACGGATCTACGCGGCACGCCTCGATAACGCGCGGTCGAGCTCGATATCGATCGGTGCGCGCCTTCTTCTCGCGGTACTTAATTAGAGATCGAGCGAAGGAACGTGACGGCTCGACCGCTGGGGTAACGAGGCGTTGGACGAGAGCAGCAGCAGCTGGATCCTCTCGGAGATGGCAGAGAGTCGACGAGGGTGAGCACGGAGGGAAAAACTTTTGTCGCGTACACGTTCGATCCGGTGGTTGGCGTTTGGACGAGATCCGATCGGGCAACGAGCTGGATTTTTTCCCTGCGGAACTTGCCCGATCGGCTCTTTGTTTTTCTTTGGTTCGGTCCGGATCCATAATTTCGTTCCGACCGTGGCTGGAAAACGCTTTTTTCTCCGGTCTCGAATCGAAACGGGACGAGAGAGCGGTGCTCGTTTCTCTTTCCTTTGCGGAGAGAAGCGGTCGGCGGCCGCGGCGGATAGTCGATCGAGTCCTCTCGATAAAACTGCACGGCTTAGAGAGGGGGCAGGAGGATGCGGCGGTGGCCACGTCCGAACGATCAACGTCCCCGTTAACCAGGTTTTACTTCCTTCCGAGAGGCAGGGCGCGCGAGCCAACACGCCGTGGTTTTCGCTCCAATTTCCAGCCGTTCCTCTATGGCTCCTCGATTCGAAGTAACGCCGCGCCGTAGGGAACGAGTCGAGAGGTTTGAACAACCAAGATGCGGTGGGAGAGAAAGAACGCGGGGAAAGAGAATCGACCTCGCATTATCGGTCGGCCGATATTTGCACTCCACTCGTACTCTCGCGCGCACCGACGCATCGCCGGACGTTGATTCTCGCCGTCGAGCTGGATTCGCGTACGCATTTTTCTCCGGCCAATCGTCCCGCAGTTTCAACCTTCGCCCCCTCCTGCCGCCTCCATCTCGCCAAACTGTTCGATCCGTCGTCATCGTCGTCATCATCGCGGTCGTAGGCGAAGATGCGGACGCGATAGCGAGCGCGTTGCTGCGTCGCAGCTGGCGGCCACAGCCGTGCACGCTGCCACGGCCACGGCCACTGCCGCCGTTGCGCTACTACCAGTACTGGCTTTCTCTGTGCTCCGTGCTCTCTCTCTCTCTCTCTCTCTCTCGCTCTCTCTCTCGGTCTCTCTATCTTCCGCTATCGGGCAACCGTATCTTTGGCTCGTAGCTCGTAGTACGCGCGACCTTCTTCGGCGGTGAGTTACACGCGCGCAACGAACGAATACGCGCGCATCGGGAGCGAACGGGACGAAGGGCGGCGTGGGTGGCGAGAAATCGGCGGAGATAACCGGCGAGGAGAAGGTGGACGACGGAAGAGAGGAAAGCGGCGAAAGGGTGGTAGGCTGCGGATTCGCGTTCGTGTTGGTTCGGTGCGTGTTCGTCTGCGCGGGGCCGTTGCAGCTTACGGGTTATTCAAATGAACGGTAAAAATCATCCATAACCGAGGGTAGAAGGCGCACCCTGGGTATTGGTTATATTTAAATGGGTTTAATGCCCCGACCGTACCCTCGACCAGCCGGCAACCATCCTGGCTCTGTCCTCTGTTCTCCCTCGCGGCTCTCGCGATCCGTTCTCATCCTCCCTATCGTCGCCACCTCTGTTCCATCGTTTCCTCTCGTGCCCTTTCTACCGCGCGCGGTCCGACCTCCGCTGCCACCCCACCCACCGCCGCGGCTCGAGGGTTAAAGTACGCCGTCGATAAAAAGCAAGTGTGCCGGCAAGGCGGCGGGGCGCGGGCACGAGTGCAGGGGTTGGGGGTGAAGACGGACCACGGTGGTCGGGGGGCGCAGCGGCGACGGCGCCGCTGGAGAGACGAGACGAGGTGGCTGCGTGCGACCGAGAGACGATGAAAACGGAAAAGGGTGAGGGAGGGAGAAAACGGGAGGAAGGGACCCCGTGGCCACAGGGAAAGGAGGCAGGGGGAGGGCGTAGAGGAAGGGCTCGAGAGAAGTCGGTGTCATTTTCATTCTTCCGCCTTTCTCTTCCTCTTCTCCGGCACCTTTTTTTTTTCCTTCTACGCCGGCTGTACTCTCAACAATTAGGTATATCTCGGGCCACCCTCGACATTGTTTTCGCGGCATCTCGAGTGAGCTTTTCGCTCGAGATTCTTTCCGCGCGTCGACGAGCTTGCATCCCTATCCTTCGCCTCTCCTCTTTCTTTCCCTTTCTATCCGGTGGCGGCACTCCCACGGCCGCGAGTGCCGCGGGTATCGCGCGCGCACTACGCTCTTCGACTCCACCACCGTAGAATCGAGAATCGCGCGACCACGAAAATCCCACACGCACGCACGCACACACGCGCCAATTCGCGTTTCGCTGTTTCAACGAGCGAAGGTGGAAATTTTCCAATTATTTATTCGTTTGCTTATTTAACGGCGGTAGGCTCTTTGGTGTCGGATACGCGAGACGATGCAGGTATAATACAGCGAGCGCTAATTCGAAAGTACGATTTTTTTACAATTTCGTTTAGCTTGATCGTTCAATCGCCGAGATTAACGGGCCAAACCTCTTTGGAGCACGGAGAAAAGAACACGATCAAAGAGGGGATCCTTTCTGTGCGGTAGAAATATTTCAGACGCACCGCGTCTGAAATTAGCGTAAAAAGGGGAAAAAATGGCAAGAAATCTGCAGGAATTATCAACGTCGATGAATATGCGGTTTAGCCAGTTGAACGCTTGGCGTAAGAGCTAATTGTGCCTTGAAGCTGGCCAAGATTGCGACGAGTCCGCAGAAGGATACGATTTTGGAACAAATGGCGGCACCATTGCACACCTCGCGAGCAAACAATAGGCCAAACACGAAACGGCGATGCTCAAGAGGCACGAGTTTATTAGTACGAGACACCATCGTTGTATAGTCGCGGTGATAGATCGACGTAGGTAGCACGGCCCATATCATAGACAGCTATGCGTAGGAATTTATGCTGAACGCTCTTTATCTCGGTGCATACCTTACCGTGATACGGTGCCCAAATAATCGAACAGTGTATCTCAAATGTGAGCGAAATAAAGAACAAGACGATACGTTCTGAAAAAGCGTAGATGCTCCGCTAACGAAACGCAAAGTTTCGCAAGCGACACGGAAGATATTCGCAAATTGGATGAAAACGTAGCATCCGAGTCACGAATATTTTCCGACGAGCATGACATAGTATTATCGAGAGTATTGTATAATTATATAATAGGTTACGCTTTGAGAGCGAAAAACGTACAACAGTTGATTATGTACATACATAATAGGAAAGCAGGTTATTTCGCTGTTACATATTCGTACGAGTTTGTATCGATGATTCGAAGCAGTTTACGGATCCGTGAAAAGGAGTCGACGATTTTGCTAACGTTGCTCGCAATTGAGCATAGCCCATCGATACAATTAGCCGAAGATTGTAATTACCTGAGCTAATTCGCTGTGTGACGATACGAACAAGCTGCCACCTTCGAATGGCTATAGGATCATACAGCGGTATATATCCTATAAAATACGAGAATTTCTGAACAGTCGACGAACTGACGGAGGATTTAGAAAAATAAGATCAAGTCCGCTATGATTGCACGCTGTTCGAAATTGGTCATATTCGAAGCGTTGGGAATATTTTCATCGTTGCGGCAAGTTTTCGGTACAGATTTATTAATCTCAAAGACGACGTATCTTAGGAATTTCTGTTGCACAAGCAATTCGACGCGAGTCGATTGTGCCGGGTTCCATATTTCAGATGCCTATAAATTATCCCGCGTTACGCGGTTCTCCGTCGTAACGTTGTCTCGCTCATTCCCCGTCGTTGGTCGACAAGAGCCTCTGCTCGCTAGACTTTCCACGGGACGACGAACATCGTCAATTTTTTAAAGTACACATTTGCGTGGATGAGACGACGCTTCTCGAAGGAAACGTTCGTCCGACGCAGGATATCGGTGCTACGTCGAAATCGAGATGGAAGAACGAGGGGAAAAAAGGAAACGAGAAATCAAATATTTTTTCATCGAAGCCGTAGCGGCGGGTGCTCGGCAAATCGGTAGCGCGATCTGCCGCTAATCCGGGCTCCGCAAAACGGTATCGGATTTTTGCGCCGTTTTGTGGCTCTGGTAAAAAAGGCGGAAAAATCGGCGCTCGCAAAAAATCGAGAGATAGGCGAAGAGACGCGATCGACAGTGACGGCTGGGAGTAGTGTTCGGGTCGAGCGGGGTCGGCTCACCGGCAGGGTGGAGATGAACGAAAAGCCGCGATCGGACGTGCAACAAAAATTGCGTGTTGTTGCCGGGCGACAATAATTGAAACGGTGCGTAACACCGTCCGAATCCTCGAAACCCATTTTATATTTTAATCGCACTTCGATAGGCTGGTCTCGACCCGCTTCAGCTCTTACACTCTGCTACGTCGTCTAGCTATTCTGGCTCGTTGTCCTCGTTCGATCCAACGCTATATTTTGTCCCTTTTTTTCCCCTCTTTTCTTTCGAAACTTTCGCCTCGCTTTTCCCAAATTCCTCGGCAGGCCTCGAATTCTGGATTCTCGGTGTATCCGCGTATAGGTAAGGAGAGTTACCTGTTCGAAGGAGCCGATACTCGACGCGAGACCTGTTGTCCCGGAACCGCGAAAACGTCCCGTCCAACGCACCCCGTACGTACGTTGTACGAAAGCATCGTGTCATTACGATTTCATTCGGCTATCATTCATATTCGCACGGATCACGGAATTTCGTTTGATCCAGTGCACGGTACTTGGAGGTCAGCTATAAATAACCGCTGGCGCCAAGGATCGCTCGGTAATTTATGGTTTGTTCGACGTCGGTTTTTCGTCGATTAATCGCCGCTGTCCGATGGCCTTCGATCGCCGCGCGCGTTTCATCGCGTTTCCTCGAATTTTAGGACGTTCGCGATCTTCCTTTCCCGACGGCGAAAGCTCTTCGGTCGAGCGTATCGAGCGAAGAACCGACGACGAGACTCGACGCAAACGAGAATTCATACACGTTGCGGGTAATTTGCCGTAATGTTGCTCGTCGCCTGTCGATTTCCTAATCGTTGCGCTCAAAACATCGAGGAAACTCGTAATAAAGTTGCACGGGGAAAAAGACGCGAGGAAAAACTCTGCCGGGATTACGGAATACGTTTCGAGGGCCGTTGTAAACGATTTCAATGTGCCGATGATTGCACGCTGGTTGCTAGTTGAGAAATCCAGCGCGTGTAACACATAATTGCGATAATACATATTTACCGGCTGTTCGCGTTTCACCGTAATTTATTATTTCTGCGCAATATTATACTTATGTATATTTGCCTCGAGGTCGATCGCCACCGTCGAGTTCCGATCGCGTAGGCGAAACTATAGACGCTCATAGGCGGTGAATCGTTGTGTCGTCGACAATTCGGTCTCCTCGTAGCCTTTAGTACGTTCGCCGCTAGTGTGTCACTGGCACGCCCGTAGTATAAGACGCGGTTGTTAATCGATAATCGTTTAATCGATCGATCAATTTATTTATTTTTTTTTCTCTGTTGCAGGTGAGTACGCTACGATGGAATGTCTTGGTTGCGAGTGACGCGGCGACCGATCGTCGGCGTAAGTAAGTACAGAGCAGTCTAAGGGAGCGAAGGGAGTTTGGAAATGGCGGCGAATCGAAAGTTGCCGCGATCGCGTACACATTTCACCGCATCGGTACGATTATTCGCGATTTTTAGGTCGCCAACGATCGCAGCCTGTCCCGCCTATTCACTCGGCCGTCCGTTTCTTTCGCATACGAATAAACATTCAATTTCTCGTTACTCTTTTTAATAACTTTTTATACTTGATATATTATTAATGCGAGACATTCCGATCGGGTCCCGCTACGGCAGCGAGTTGCGCAACGTGATTTGCGTTTCAATAACGCGCGTACGTAGTACTCGTTGTTCACAGACTTTTCTTCTTCCTCGTCTTCGTCTCTCTCGCGCTCCCTGCCGCCACCGCCGCCGCCGCCCCCCGCCTCCAACCCGCCTTCGCCGCGATCCTCCTACTCTCCTCCGCTCCACTTCCCCCCTCGCCCCTCGGATCCCCTTCTTCCACCTCCGCCTCCACAACCGTTCCTTCGATCTCTGTCTTCGGATACTCGCGGATCTTCTCTCGCTCGTCCACCGAATCGCGTGCCATCCGCAAACGGCCAACGGATTTTCACGCTTTTCTTAAATCGCGGACGCGACGCCGTCGGTCCATGAAACCGGGGAACGGATAGGTTTCCTAATCCGGAATGACTTTCTCGCTGGAAACAAAGGACGAGAGAAAGGAAGAAAAAAAAGAGGGGTGGGAGGTTGGAACGTTTGCGAACGCGTAGATGCGTCTTCCATTGAAAGTTGTCGAGAGCTGGTGGACGGTGAGGGGGGAGGGGGAGAGAGAGAATAGCGCGCGAGGGATCGAGGAGAAGCAGAAAAGGTGGTGCAGGTGCGCGCCAGCAGGAACAGGGCACAAGCGGCGTAACTGTATTGGCCCTGTACGGTGGCTGGATTTTAATCGAAGCGCAACGTATAAAGTTGCTGAAAATCAGATTATCCCTGCTCGTCCTGTTCCTCGTCCTCCTCCACTTGCCGCGTCGCCCTCCCTTCCCCTCCTCGATCTCTGCTTTCCGGTTGGCCACGACTGCGAACCATTTTTTATTCGCGAGTTTTTTATCTCGCGGATTTTTATTGATTCCTGCAAATCAAACGTTCTATACGCCACGGACGAGCCAGCCCGAGCTGGCTCGCGAGCCGCTTCCGCGGCCTCTCCAACCAACTTTGACCATCCCGACTATAACGAGAAATCCCTATCGTACGCTGTGCGTTTTCGCGGTTGCCCCCCTGCCACGTCGCGTCCTTCCACGTTCATCGGAGACATAAGGTTAGCCATCTTCGTCTGCGTGGAGATAAAATCGGACGATTTTCGCCACTGTGGCGGAGCGTGAAAAAAGCGCGTGTGGCGGGCGTCGCGAGCGAACGTCGCGTCTCGTTTCGTTTCTCAACGCACCGCGTTGACGCGTGCCGTTTTCTCGGCGCGGCTTCCGATTGAAGCGGTTAATGGAATGTCGCGCGTTGTCGTCGACCTTCGCAACGATTCCCGTTCCAATGCGAGGGGAGCGATCGTCTCGAGATCTGCGTTCCACGGTGGATTTTGCCTCTCCTGCCGAGCCGACACAGTCGCCGGCCTGCGAAGCAAGAAACACGAGCACGGTGTTTCGCCACCGTTCGATCTTCTCTCTCCCGTTTTCGGCAACCCTGTGCGAACGCGAGCACCGGTTTCCGCGGAACGAGTAAGGCGAATAAGAGGAGTGGGTGGCGTTTCCGGTTCTTGGTCGCGTTAGCCTGGTCCAGGGTAGAGCGTACTCGCGGGTAATTACTCTGGCGTCGAAAATCCAGCAGGCAATAATTTCACGCGAGGACGCGAGAGCACGCGAGAGAGGTCGGGGGAAGCTCGCGCATGAACGTTACAGTATTATTTTTAATAACGGCCGCTGAGAAGTGGGGACCCGTTTGCCATTACGTTACGCGGTAAATAATAAACGTTTATAAGGCCTTGGAAGTTATTATACAATATATACGTTCGTATACGCGCTCGATGCCATTACGGGTATCGTATATTATTAATGCAGCGGCGCTCAACCGCGACCTACCGTCACGACTAAAGCTTACGATACGTTGGCGCGCTTCTTCCGATTCGACACTATGGGACGCGACACCGGGTTCGATTCTTTCGCCGGTTTGTCTCCTATTCGAGGCCTCTTGGCTCCGTCTGACGCTCACCTTGCCGCTGCTGCGTTTCTTCGTTCCGGCTGCACGCAGTTCCGTGCTCTCGTCTCGCCGACCGCCGCTACTACCACTTTTGGCAGCCACTGCCAACCGAAGCTTCTAGCGATCCGCGTTCCAACGTGTGACCATCGAATCGCACGAAATCGCGTTCCACGTAGCCGATAGCTACGATCGGTTATGCCGCGACGACTCACCAACGGAAAATATCCGTCAAGGTGACTCGGCCGTGAAACGGCGCTCGCTCTCCGCCGCCTATGTTCCCTTCCGATGTAATTACCATGCAGTGGCATAATTTCGCTGGCGGATAATGAGACGTTTGAAAATAATACCGGCCGTCTGTGGCTCGGATCGAATCCTTCTGTTCGCGATCCACCACGATTTCGTTGGTTGGCGAAATTCAACCGAGCCGCGTTGCAAATTCGACGAGAAGAAGACGAGGCGCCACGGTGTGGAAGAGGCTGGCTGGCTCGCTTGCTGGCTGCGCGGACGTTGAGTTTCGGTAGAGCCGCGGCACAGGCTAATTGCGCAGTTATTTCGTCGAGATAAGACTGCGCGATTCATGGCCGTTCTCGCTAGACGGAGATTAGGCGAATTATATTATTTTACGTGTAGTATCGCGCGGAGACGATAGCGCAACCAAAGTTTCGTATCAATATTTATTGTAAACGATAAGATTAAAAGGAATTTGTTAATGCGCGGCTCGTATTTATATTGTTACGTCATGTGCCAGTTCGAGCCGACCGTATGGCGAGACACGCTCTTCTCTCTATCGAATGAAACAAAGCGGTTCTCATTTTCTCCTCGTGCCTTCCGATCGTTCTCGGTCTCGATTTCGAGCAACCGTGTACCGTGGTGCATGGATGGAGGAACGGCAAGACGGTCGTCGAGACGTTCTATCGGGACGATGGAGGAGCACGCGCGTCCCCGTTTGTTTCTCGGCGGAAAGGTAAAAATATCGTGCGAGAAAATGGCCGTATACCTCGGCGCTCGTAAAACGTCGAACCGTGCGGCATTATTTAACAAACGTATAGTGTTTCGTTGCGGTAACTATGGTCGATCCGTGGTGTCGATTGTACATAAGCGCGCGACGCTGAGAGTGCGAAACAGAGAGCAAGAGGGGAGAGAAAGAGAGAGAGACAGTGCGAGAGAGAGAGGGAGAGGGAGCATGGTGGCGTGCGAAAGGACAGGAGGGGTGAATCGGTGGCTGGCGTAAGATGATAGAGGGAGTTATGAGTATGTATCGGCAGGAAGAAGGAAGGAGGTAGGAGGAAGGGGAGGCACGATTACATACCGTTGGCAGGAACTGGTCGGTGGTGAGACCGCGTCGCGTCGTCGGGCGTCGTCGTCGTCGTTGTCGTCGTCGTCGTCGTCGTCGTTGTCGTCGTAGTCGTAGTCGTAGTCGTAGTCGTAGTCGTAGTCGTAGTCGTAGACGTAGTCGTAGTCGTAGTCGTCGTAGTCGGTCAATCGAATTCGAGTCTAATTAAAGGTCGGCTGTCAACGCGATCGGAGCAACGTCTTAACGAGGATAATTTTCCGGGGAGTAAGTAAAAAAAAGAGGAGGAGAAAGATAGACTGTCGTAGTTCTGACGCTTTTTCACCAGCGAAGAACTTCATCCGGTGGCTTAAAGAGACTCTCGGCCCGGCAATAACGAGGCGCTTATCGATCGATAATAATTTAATGATAGATATTCTCTGTCAGGCTGTTATTTCTCTCGTGGCGTGGCCCGGCTAAAATATTTTCGTATCGTTCTGGTCGCCGACTGGAAAGTCGGTTCGTCACGACCTCCGCTTAGAAAATATGCTACTTCATTCTCGTCGGAGAAACACAGGGACGAGAGAACCGCTCCGCGGGAGTCCGTGTACGTACACGCGGCCAGAACGATGCACACACCCCTACACGCGCACACGCGGCTCTACGATCTACAACGGCCGCGAAACAGAGGCAAATACGCGAACGAACACCGACGCGGCCAGATCGCGGAGAAAAAAGAAGGACGGAGACAACGAGGGACACCTACGTCTTCGGTTACGCCGCTACGTACGCGTTCTTGCTTCTCCGATCCTCCGTGTGTGAGCGCGTATGCGCGCGCGCCGCCGCGTGTACTTATATATAGAATTAAATATACGATACATTATTCATTTTAAGTTCTTTCTCCTTGCTTGTCCGGAGAACGTATGTATTACCCGCACACTAGCCGCTCCCGCACACTGACGCTCCCCTTCCCTTTTTCTCTCCCTCTTTCTCCCTCTATCTCTCCCTTTTGCCCCCTTCCGGCCCCTTTCTCCCCCGTGCCCTCCGCTCTCTTTCCTTCTCCGGCTCCTTCGACTCGGTCTCCTCTCCTCTCTCTCGATCGCGTTCATGGACGTGCGCGCACGCCTACCGCGAACTCTTCTACGTATACTGCATACATGTACACGCTTAAACGCGTACCGTCGAAACTTACGACCGCGGCCGCGCGCGAGCTCACAGTCATAACTTTTTTTTTTTTTTTTTATTCTAAAGATGGCAGCCTCTCATTTGCAATTCTATGCAGCACGTCGATACGCCTGATTTATCGTTACTATACTTGTAACGAGTCCGCGCGATTCTGCCACAATTTATATCGAGTATACGGACGGTACGTCTGTGCGCGATCGCCCTTGCGCTTCTTTACCGGATCGCCACGAGGGAATCGTTTCCGGCCGCCCGAGTCCTCCGTCGGACGATACTACTGGCGGCTAACGACTCGCCGATAGCGACGAGAAAGCTTCCCCTGGCGTTCCGTATCCGGTTCCGATCGGTTGCCTCGAGTATCTACGATATTTCGGTAGCGGACAGATATCAGTGGGTGGGTGGGGTTAAGTGGCAGCGCAGCCAGCGACGAAACTCGACGATGTCGGCGACTAACGTTATGTTGGTATCGCTGTAGACGCGCAGGAGTAGCAGGCTGCGTAAACGTTTCGGGTCAACGTACGAAATCGAAAGCGACAAACGTTGCCCGTTACGACACGGCAATTACGTCGTAACACGATGATAAGGATGATTAGCCGCGCGTTAACGTTCCAATGATTCCGCGTGTGAAACGAGTTCTGCGCGCGTGCCGGCACCTTGAAACGAGAAAATCCGGTCGAAGACTAGCTCGCGGGAACGAGAAGAGGCTCGTACTCGACGGGTCGTTAGAAGGCGGACGGTTTGCTGGAAAGATGGAGCGACGAAACGTCGACCGACAGGAAGAGAAGGACGAAGGATACGCGCAGTTTTCAAATGCCGAGGTCTTCCTCGGCGAAAGATCGCAGCGCGTTAAACGGCGGCGAAAGGTGCGTATTTAGCGGGGAAATAAATTCGACCTTGATCGATGTTCGCGGACCGGCCATGCGCCAACTCATAAGAGAAGTAGATCGTAAAAAAAGTCAGCAATAAAAATGGTAATGCAGCGAGTAATGCGCGCACGATACCAGCCATTATCCACGCGCGTCTTCCTTTATTATCTTCTTTATACTCGATACAGCGCGGATCGTAAAGATCGCGGCAGTAAAAAGTATTATTTTGTACCGTACGGCTCGGCGGGGACGCGAGCTAACGGATCGCGGCTATTCGAGACGACCACGACGATGACAACGACGGCGACGCAGAAATCGAGGCGAGTCGCGTGGCTGGTTGCACCGTCGCGTCGACGTATCTCCTTAAGGAACGCGTTTCGATCGCGCGTCGGGCAAGTTTGCTTTTCGGCTTGTCTATGGCCGGCAGAGCGAGGGAAACGGCGAAAGGTGGAAAGTGGCGCGAAGAAGATAGAAGAGAGCAGAGGGAAGAAAGGATATAAACGAACGAACGAACGAACGCGCGGAGAAACGGGAATACGGAGAAGACTAAATCGGAAATTGCGGTGGGAAGAGAAAGCGAGGAATTCGAACGGGAGCAGAGAACGAGCGTCGAAAAGTCGCTAACCCGCGTCCCGTTTGGCGCGAGCGCACGCCCATTGTTCGACTTATCGGCCTCCACCACGTGCTTTACATAATGGTAGTGTCGAAAATGCGGTTTAACGATATCTAAACACGAGTACTCGGCCGTTTTAACTGGAAACGCGCCGCGGCATGGGGTGGCCCTGTTGCGCGAGAGAGAACAGGCTAAGCGTTCGTTGTGTTTTCCACCGGTAGAATCCCCTTTGCTACGGAATATTCTGAACTGGAACATACACGCGTGTTCTCTCTCTCTCGTTCGTTCGCTCGCTCGCTCTCTCTATCACCCTCGTATTCTTTGTCGTGCATACGCGTGCATGCCATGGAAAAGGGAGGAGAGACACGCACGCACACGCACACACACACACACACACACACACAGACGAGTACGCGCGCGGGAATGGGAGAATGCATTTGCAGTGATGCGCTGCGAAAAGCAGATATCGGTTTACATCCGAACAATTACAGCCTTTTGCCTGGCCCAAAACGTTATGCTAATTGATTTGATACTCGCCGGACGGTCGACCGCGGACGGAGAAACCTTAGCCTCGTTCTCTGTGCTGCACCGATCCTGTGCTCTCGGTTTCTTTATCGGCCGACGAGTTCTCGCGTCTCTTTGCTCGATCTCCTGCTTCGAGAAAGGGAGCGAGATTGCGGCGCCTTTGCGCGATCCGAACGGACGTCGAAAACGACGGAACGCTCCGGCCAAGTGGGCGAGTACGCGGACCATTCGCGTGCACCGTACTTATACTCGTATTGGGAAAGGAGTGGAAGCACAGCGTTCTTTTCATAAATACGCGATAAGACGATAAGAAGATAAATATTTTTGTAATGGTGAATTACGGTGGAGTAAGCGCGGCGAAGGAACGGCTGAAATTGGTCGGGCAGTTTCATTCGCGTATCATTAAAATAGCGAGTAACAATAATATCGGTACACGTGCGTAAACATTCGTATAATAATTATTCTGTTTAACACGGTGTCGTTTTGCGCGTCGAGTGGTATTTTTACGACGAACCGAACGACGCGATTATAAAGGCAGCGATGGCTCGTCGTCGCGGCGACAACGGCTCCGGATAGTTGCATTTACGATTCATTAAATTACGACATTGCACCAAAATATATAAATATTCATGTAATCGCGAACTGGTGACGCGTAACTGGTTGGCTATACATGGCTGGCTGTACACATATACGTTCTAATATATATATATGTATATTTATATAGGAAACTAGCCGGCGCACTTCGGCACCGATTTTTCTGCGTGCGGCCGGACGCGGCCTAACTATAAAACGTTGATACGTGGCTCGATAAACAGCGACAATTAGCCGCATACAAATATTTGTTAAACGATTATCGTGTTAACGTTGCGACGAGCATTATACGCAATTAGACGGGAGCCGAGGGTGCAAGCAAGCACTTATCGTACGAAGCAACTTACGTGTAATTACGTTAGTCCGAGGCCCCGTGCGTAGCGTAACGCGTGCGTAACTAGACGCGTTTCAACGTTGTAGAGGACCGGGTCACGCGAGTAGAACTATCGTTCTCTCGAGATCTCTTTGCCGTGACGAGATTCAACGCGCGATACGCATCTCCAAACAGTTTCCTAACGCGTTCCGTTTTTACCGGATTTATCGTATTCCCGTGGAGAACCACCGTCCGCCGAATCATCGTCGTCCGTCAAAGAAACTTACGGCCGTGGACTAGCGAAGGAGAATCGATCCACCGCGAGTCGCGTCGTTCGACTTTCCCTCGAAACGACTCGACGATTCGTCGTCGGCGAAGAAATCGCTGCTCGTAGACGACAATAGCTCTACGATTATCATATCCGATGAAATACAGCGGACGGTTGGGTGTACACGCGTACGTACGAATTGCAGGGACAAAACTAGTTTCTCGCGTGGAACGCGCGCGTACATCGAGCGCACTCGCAATCCTGAACGAGCAATTTACGAATCGGAAATTGCCGAAAATGGGCAAGCGTCCGCGATCGTCGCTCTTTTCCGCTGTTAAATTCCCACTTTTGATTCGATCTTTCGCCTTGCCCATTCTGCTCGCGCGTATCTTTTCGATCGGCAACTCGCGGGATTCGTTAGTTTCGTAATTAATTATCGGAACGCTCTGCGAGCGTATTAAACAGCGAGTAGCGAGACGCGTGGCGCGTAAGGACGTACGGAAGAGAGGAGGGCAAACCGATCCAGCGATCGTAAATCTCGTTAGCCTCGAGTGGGATCTCGAGAAACATTTCGTAATCGATTAGCGGGTCGCCGCACGAGGCGGTGGGGCCGCTTAAATTACGCTCATCTGCCGGCCCGGTCCGGCAATTATCCGTAATTTTACGTCGACCCAAATATTACGTTGTGTATCGGGGCTTTTTCGTTCGTTCGCTCGGATTCGTAGATTCGTCGTTATTACCAAACGCTGTGTGACTGATCCGCGCGTCATTCCTCCCCTACTTCTCTCTCTCTCTCTCTCTTTCTCTTTCTCTCTCTCTCTCTCTCTCTCTTTCTCTCTGGTGTGTGTACGGATTGTACGAGAGAGCTGACACGCGATCGCGCGATTACAAGGATCAACGCGGATTCGACCGCAAGACGGAACGCGACCAACAAGAAAATATATGGATAATACGAACGATGACGGAAAACTCGATTGCCAAGAGCTGTAACACGCGTTCTCTCGTTATCTCCTCTTCTTTCTTACCTCTCGGTTTCTTTCGCGCAGTTTTTGTCGCAGAGGCAGACGCGAGTCGCGTTTACTTTGCGAATAATCGACGAGCACTTTATTGCGAGATAACGCGCAGGTTGACGTAATTTGCGAGGATAGGCAGAGACAATCAACGGGTTTAGATGGAGGTAGCTGGCCGCGATAAATCTCAATTAGAGAAAGAGGAGAGGAACGCGGCGCGGCGATCGACGGGGCTCGGCGTTTAATTATTCTTTTTGAGCCGGTATCGCATCGTGCCCCTCGCGTTTCCGGCGTCTCGGCCCGGTCTCGACGTTTCTCTTCGAACGGCCAGGCTCGGGCGATTTTTTCCATCGATATTTTCAATTTCGTCGAACTCGCTGGAACAAACCGGGGGAAACGGGAATACGGGGAAACAAGACGAGTACCGTCGAATCGAACTCTTAAAAAATAACCGGCGACCGTGGGCCCGTACTCTCGAACCGGCGCGTATTTTCCGCGTTACGTAGCCGCGGAAGCGGGAAACGTTGGGGAATGCGTTTAGCCGACGGCCAGCGAAATCCTTGCGTGAGATCGACGGGTGGAAGCTCTTCGGTGATCGGGGGAAACAAAAAATTTCCCCGGCGGACCAGTCTTCCCACTGACAGATCCTCTTCGAAGACTCGCGTGCCTGTCGATTCGCTAGATTTAATCGTGAATTCGTTTAAAACGATCCGGCTGCAGAGCAGCGCCGGTGGTTGTCTCGATTTCGAGGCTGCTGACGTAGAAGCGCGGCTGGCAAAGTCAATTTGTAAAGCAATGGCCACCGCTCGGATTAAGTTCGCAACGAGCAAAAGTAATTCCGAACGGCGAGGCAAGAAGTCGTTGCCGCTCGTTGCCTCGCCGGCAATATCACGCGAATTTCTAAACGATCTGGATCGTACGTTTCGTTCCGCGCGCTAGCCGCGCCTCCAATAATAATAATAACAATAGCAATAATGATAAAAATAATAATAATAATAATAATAATAATGCCGACGATGGCGATAATAATAATAATAATAATAATAATAATATAAATAATAGTAATAGCCGGGGCAATAATAACGGCAATAATAACGCTCGTAATAATAGCAATAGCAATAACAATAACAGTAATAACGACAGAGCGTTATTACGCGTAATAATTTTCAACGGCGTAATCGTTAAGAAAGGACGTCCCAGGGTAACTGCGCCTATAATCGTTATCGTTACGGTTTACGTCGCTGTGTTTCCTCCGTTCTCCCTATCTTCTCATCTTGTCCGATCTCTTTCCTCTTTTCCGCCGTCTCTCGTCTTCTTTTTACTACTCCTCTGCCTCTCCATCTTGCCGCCACGCATTCGCGTCGTGCCGCTCGCGTTCCAGCAAACGAATTCCAAGAGCGTTCCGAATTATCGAAACTTTCTACCCTTCTCTCTCTCTCTCTCTCTCTCTCTCTCTATCTCTCTCTGTTCTCGCAACGTTTCGATCCACACGATCGATCCGTGATTTCTCCGTTTGCCGAAAGCTGCGTCGTCGGTGTGACGACGGAGACGATACCAACGCAGCAGGCTGCCAAGCGGTGAGAAGGCTCGGCAAGATTCGTCGGAGGATAGCTGTCGTTTCGCGAACCAGTGCACAGCTTGAAGGAGGCTCGACGCTCGCATCTATCCTGCGGAGGAAGACGTTCCGAGAGAGCGAGGCGATTCGTAACGGTGGCACACGTACTCGAAAGAGAGCATTAGTTTCAACGATTATTAGAGTTAGTTCTGGCCGAATGAGTTTCATAAATGCCCGGGGAAAACTCCAAGCGTATACTTGTATTTATACGAGTAGGTAGACGGAGACGGGAGGGTGCAGGAGAGCGGAGGAGGGCGGAGAAAGAGGGCACACAGAGGGTGAGGAGGCAGTAGGGTGGAGAAGGAGGGAGAGAGAGAGAGAGATAGAGAGAGAAGGACGGTATTCGCGGAGCCAAAGTATCCGTCGTTCCGCTTCGTCCCCGGGGGTTGGGCGCGCGCCCCCTCGCTCTCTCTCTCCATCTCTCTACGACTCTCTCGCTCCCTCTCTCCGTCTCTCGCTCTTTCTCTTTCCTTCCGTACTCTCCGCTCGGCCTCCTATTATTATTATTTTTTATCACAATATTTGCTTTTCCCACATTCTGTTTTATGTTAATGGTCGCTGCCTGCCTCTCCCTCCACTCGCCTCGTCCTCGCTCCTTTTTCTCGCTGGTTCCCGCTTCGTATGCATGGCCTCGGGGAACTTTTAGCATTTTGTCTCGAATTTAAAAAGTTTTTCCGCCGCTCTCGTCCTCCTCCCCCTCGTCTTCCTCCTCCCTGCGTCCGACCCCCGCACCGCGATTCCCTACATTCTCCTCACCTGTGCACCGCCTCTGCCCTCTTTCGCGCATCTCCGTCTTCCTTCCGTTCGCTTCGTAACGTATTTCCACGTATCTGCCGGCGATTCGTCTTGGTAATCGCGGTGGGTATGCGCGGCCGGAACCGTCGCGTTGCAAATAGTTGTCATCCGTCGTGGTTCCGTCCTCCGAGAAGAACAACGGTCGTACTACACTGTACGATCGGAGTAAATGGATAGTGGAGCGCGAAGAACGAAACGACTGGTCAGCGTTGGCCGGAACAAGGGGTTACGAAGTTTCGTAAAACCGATTTCGCGTCGAATCGATCGGTTACGAACGGAGAAAGACGTCCGAGGCGAGCGGATGGAGGACGAAAGAGAAAAGGAAGCGGATGACGAAGGAGGATGATACGCGTTCGTGCATCCTTCCGTTTTCTATCGCGAAGGGGAGAGGGAACAGGCGCAGTAGTTTCTCTCGAGGCCGAAATCCATAAGTTAAGAATTTTTCGCAGAGTGGAAAACTTTCGAATAATATAGCGTTCGGTCTCCACATCCGAGTTTCGCCGCGAAGTTTCGTAATATATTACGCGCTTCTCTGGCTCGTCGTGGCTTTAACGGCGCGCACGGTTCGAGAACAAATTGGAATTTTTACGTTTGAAACTCGGTCGCGACGTTGTACGCTCGATCGTCGCGTTATGCTTCTCCATCGACTTCGTAAACGACCCGTCTGGACCGATCCGACGTTCCACACACACGCGCGCACACACACCCTCCTCCTGCTTCTCGCCGTTGTCGCGTATCCTTTAACGTTTCGCCGTAACACGGAGACTCGCGGTGATCCTTCCGGACAACACGTGTGCCGGCACGCGCGTCGTACGATTATCGCGATCAGGGCCAGATCCGTCGACGCGGTCGCTCTTCTCCCCCGCGCGATTCTCTTTTCCTAGGTGAGCGAAGAGGAAGGTTGGAAATGGTCGGTGCAGTAGTCGGCGGAAATAAAGTTGCCGCGATTTCTTCGGATAAAAGTGATGGAAGGAAAAGTTTCCTTCCTTTTCGGTTCTCTTCCGGCGGAATTATTTCGTTGCTGTTGATTCTGTTGGAACGAGTATAGGGGGAGAATCGGTTTCGCGGTGGGTAGAAATAGCCGCTTTATCGACTCGAAATCGATCGATTCGCGCATCGCAGCCTCGCGCGAAATATTAAAAAAAAAAGAGAGCGAGAGAGAGAGAGAGAGAGAGAGAGAAAGGGAAAAAACCGGAAAAGAGAGAAAAAGGAGAAAGGGATAGAGAGGAGGGGGTAGAATAGAATTCCTCGTATCCCCGCTCCATAACTTTTGACGAGTTTCAGCGAGTCGAAACCGTGGCGAGATGTGGATATAATTTTATCCAGTTTTTTATTGCGGACATGTTGAACTGGTAAGGGCTTCGATAGCGGCAGCTGAATCGGAAATATTGCCCATAAATATCGGAGATACCCACCCAGCCACGTGTAACTTCACGCACGTGCAGTCTCGCGCGTACGTACGCGAGATCCTCGCGTGTGTGCCTCCGCGCGAATTCGTACACGCGTGCATCGCGCCACACACGTGAGCTGCCTCCTCCTCCGCCCCCTATCCGCCGCGTACCTGCAGATAGCCGATTCGTATCGTCAATCCTGGCTACCCTATACCCTCCACGGTATAGGGCCTACGCCGCCGCGTCCCGTATCTATTCCGCGACGGCTCTATCGCGAAATGGATTTTTTTTCAAAATCGTGAAAGCGCTCCCGCTCCACCCCTCCGCCGCCGATGCTCTCCTGCTCTTCCCTCCTTCTCTTCCGCCGCCGTGCACTCCTCCACTCTGCTTCGCTTCGCTTCGCATCGCATCGCATCGCATCGCCTCGCCTCGCATACTACTCTGCCAACCGCGGTTACGCTGCAAAAAATGTTTCGAATTCCTCGAATCGCCGCGATTAGTTTCCGTCTCGATTGTTCGATCGGCCGGTCATTCGCGACGGATCCTCGGTGCGCGGTGTTGCAGCCCACCCGCTCGCCTCGTGGTCCTCCTCGATCGTATCCCGGACTCTTTGCGACAAGCAATGGAAACGAGCCTCCGGTCGGCTCATCGGGCAGAAGACGCGCGTACGTTCTTATGGCGACGCGTGTAACGACGCGACGCAGGACGCGAGGCGCGTGGTTCGAAGCGCGACAAAGGGCGAAGCGGAACTAGCATTGGTCGCGGTAGAAAGCGCGAGATAAAAAAGAACCGAGGAGAACGAAGTGGTGGCTGGATCGAGAGCGTGGTCGCGGGATCGTGGCGGATGCGCTTCGTACAGTATGCAGGCAGATAGGAGTAAAGCAGGATTCGCATTATTTTAAACGCGGACCTCCGACTGCCTTTTCTCTTTCCGTTGCCGCTTCGCCAGTGGTTTTCGGCCGGGTTAGGCTCTGCCGGATAAACGCGGCAGAACAAATCGCCGAGAACGCCGGGCAAAAGTGTCGGAGAAAATTCGTCGCATCGCCGAGACGGATGGGCCCGGAACAGAGGAAACGTTTGCCGCTTTCGAGACTGTCGGCTTTCAGCTGCAACAGCCCCGTTGTACCCCGACCCTCTCGAGTACCGCCATCGACCGCTCTTCTTCCCTTTCTCTCGCACCGTGTGCAACTTTTCCTCCCGATTTTGTCACGAGACTTGGTCTAGTCTAAACTATACTTTGCTAGATGGGATGCGTAGTCGCCTCACTGGTCGCTCGCAACGTGTGAAATTCTATCGGCGTTACATCGAAGGAAGCAATCCGAAGGCTCTCGTTTAGGCTCGTTACTGTTTCTCTCGTCTTTGTCGACGACGCACGATACGTTGTTTGCAAAGCTATGTCCCTGCTCTCTGCGGACGATTTGAAAATCTTCAAGTCGGTCTCTCCTCCCCTTCGGATTTTCTGAAACTCCAGTTTGACATTCGTAGACTCGAGGACTGCTAGGTTAATAATTTAGCGAATCGCAACGTTTCCTAGTGCCGTCAATACGTCTCCATCGCAGCAAGAACTCTGCTCTTCTTTCGACATAAATTATTCCATGTTACCGCTTCAACGTGTGCGTGTGTGTGTGTGTGTGATCGTGATCTCGGCGTATTTATTAATAACCCATTATCCCGCGATACGCGTGTTACACGTGCCTCTAACACGACCACTAAGCCACTTGGATTCCCGAAGCGTACTTGTTCCAGATTTAAAAATGCTAATACGCTACACCTTGCCTGTACAGTTTTGTCCGGAAATAAGTCGCCTCATTACGTATGTAGCGACACGCTCGAGACCGGTCAGTCGCGCTTATAGCCGGACGTCGTATTCGGCTTGACTTTGTTCTCGAACGGGACAAGAAGAAGGAACACGGAGAACGAGCAAGAGGCTCGAGATAGCGACGAAACGTAAAATGATCAGCCGAGCAGCATATAACGCATCGGGATCGCTAATATTAGACCGAGAAAGCATTATACATATTCTATTCGTCTCCTACTAAACGACGTCACTGTTCGTTTGAACATAAAAATTTATGGTTCCTCGCTTTCGTACAACTTTTACTCGTTGTCGGATCTCTCACTCTGTCGGCGACTTCGAATAAAGAAGAGAGTATAGAGCGTTGCTTGTTTCGTGTCGGAAACGAGTCGCTTATTTTCCAGGGAAAATTATTTCTCGCCGGTTCTGCCGCTGGTTCTTCCCTTCTGGAATATGTCATTACACGGGGAACAACACCGAGGCCCGCTTTAAAAAATTCCATGCAACTTCTTGCGTTTCCTATCGTTCGCTGATTGATACACCCACGGAATGGAATAATCACGACTACAATAGCGTAACGTCTAGATTCAATCTACACCCTCTATACCGGTCTGTACAATAGACGTACCGTGGAGATCGTCTTTCTTTATAAAATCGTTGATAATAGGATCCACTGACCTGCTCTTCTTATCCCAGCGAAATTACGTGTACCGCCACGGACTGTCCGACGTTCGAATCTATTTTATCAGCTCTCGTACACAGGGAAATACGGTCGTCGTACGCTACACTATCATCTGCACGCCATTCACAGGGTTTGCGATACAGCCAACAGATTTCACGGTCGCTTTGATCTTTTCTCCGATTCCACCGATAAACTTAAACGTTCGATGTATTTTTTACTTCGCTGTGCTTATTCCCTCGACTTCTACCTAACTCGCGTGGCGCACTTAATCTTCTCAGCGGTCGGCTGAAGCCGCGCGTCAACCGTCGAACGAATTCGTAGCCTCGTACGCGGGCCCACCGACACGCGAACGTCAACGTGGCGTAACCAATTCGTAATGTTGCCCGTAATGCTGTTCGACGAGCAGAAGATCGTGCTTCGTACCTTGAGCATCGTTCTAAAGGCGCTCTGTCCGCGCGTTGTATCGAACGAATAAATAAAAGGGTCGTTTTGAAATTGCCACGCGTGGAAATAAAGAGGCTGAAATTGGTGGAAAGCGTCGGGCAAGTATGTCGGTCGTGCCGTGGAAGGCGCGCGTGAACGCGCAATTCACATCGAACAGCTAGAATACCTCCGAGAGAGATAAAAGGAATCGCGCGGAGCTATAGAGGAAATCGATGGAAACGATCCCGAGCGTTCCTCGTTTTCCACCATATATATAGGTTCTCGTCGATAAGGTTGCACGCAGCCACGATTCCACGCGTTCGACGTATTCCACGCGTTCGACGCCACTCGACGCCCTTCCACGGTGTTCGACGAGCAACGACTAAACGGTTCGGCCGGATTTCGCGGTTTCTCGCGCCGAGAATATCGCCTGCTTTATCGAGCGGACGATCAACGAGGCAAAGGTTATCTTGGCGAAGGGTGACAAGAGGACGAGAGCGACGAAGGAGCAAGAGGTCGCACGGAGAGCGCGACTCGTTCGAACGGAGATCGGAGGAGGATCGTGGCGCGAAAAGGACACGGTAGACGGGCCGCGAAGCACCACCGCGGTTTACGCTCCCGAGATACCGACTAAGGTTCCGATTCCTCGGAGATGTTCGATAGTTTACGCGACGCCATTCTCGGAATCTTTCGGGCCAATGCCTCGTACGCGTTTAGCATCTACCCGATGCTTCCTCCACTCCGATGCTAAGTACGCCCTCGGATATGAACGTGATTAATTACCAGCAAATAGGAGCCGACGTAGATTGATATATCGAACGTTCTTGCAGCTTTCCCGTCGATTTACGGTCGCATCTATGGGTTATGACAATGGGGACAGGGCGGCCGTGGGAAGGGATGCTGTATGCGGCGGTTGTCGTCGATGCGCGTCGACCCGTCGATAGGCCGAACGAAGAAAGGAGACGAATAGATAGGCGTACGCGCACGTTTCGCTAAAAGAGGACCGAGAAGAACGACGAGAGACGAAGCAAAGGGGAGGACGATAGTGGATAGTCAGTCGGGACGTCGTGGAAAAAATGTTCTGCGACGAGGTAGAAGGAAAAAAAAGGGGGGAAAGGGATAACGCGTTTCTTTCGGCAATTTTATTTCACTCGGCATGGATTTTGGAAAAACGGAACTACGAGAAAGGAAGAACGATCGGAATCGAAAGACGCCTGGTTTTCCCAACGGTCGGATATTCTTCGAATTTTTCACGATGTTCGAGAACAGAGACAGGGAAGCTTTGATCGCGTCGGCGGGCTGCTGGAAACGTCGTTGGAAGAGACGATAATACGGTACAGGGATAGCGACAATTTCTCGTTTCGCGTGTACGCGTGCCGATCAGTTTCTCGAGCAGCGAGTCTTGAAATTCTCGGATAGCGTAGTAGGAATAATAATTAGTGAATTAATTAACGTACACATAATTATGAAGGAAAACGCGGTAACCACGAAAGGCGGAGAGCGAGGTTGGAAGTGCCAGCTGTCGCCTCATCGCTAACGTAACCACTATCCACGCTTCGTTCGGTTTCGCCTTCGATTAGGAATTATTCAGAAAATTAATTGTGCGTGAAGTCTGCCAACGCGACCCTCTTCTCTCTTTCTCTCCGTCTCTGTTTCCTGTTTCCCGTTGCTCGGCGGCCTCTCCTCCTCTTCCTTTCCCTCTTGCTTTCCCCGTGGCTGCGGCTCCGACTCTGCCACAGCTTCTGCCTCTCCTCGATTTCTCAGTCCGTTCTACTCTCTTTTCCTGGTCCTCGTTCCCCCGATACACGAGAGTAGCTCTCTCCGACCGTTTCTCTGTCCGTCTCGGTTTCTCGATTCGAGTCGAGTCGAGTCGAGTCGAGTCGTGTCGGGTCGCGAAGCGAGGCGAGGCGAGGCGAGGCGAGGCGAGGCGAGGCGAGTAGAGTCGAGCCGAGTCACCCTACCGCGTACCACTTCCGCGGTCTTCCATTCTCCGCAACCACCCACACGCGCTGCCCCTCTCCTCTGTCGGGGTCGGAGCGCACCCGTCAGAAGTGGCACTCTTTTTTGCAATATCGTGCTTCTCGAGCCTGTGCGTCTCGAGTCTCGGAAAATATGACGCATCGAATATAAAAAAATATACAACGCTCGCTCCATTATTATACCCCTGAAGCAGTCTCCCTGCGGTTTACCTAATTCCTTCCCTTTCCCCTTTTGTACCGCCTCTCTCGCTCCTCTGCTTTCTCTCCGCGTTCGTCTCTACGCTTTTCGCCTTCTGCGCGCCTCTTTTATATTTCGCCGTGATTTTCACGGCGACGCGTCAGCGCAGCGCCGCTCGATGGCCGTTTCGATTCGATTCGATCCGATCGATCGATCGAACAGCGGCCAACACAGCCACAACTAACTCGCCTTTCGTCCGCCGATTTCCGATCGGTACGTCTATCGCGTTATCGGATAAACGGCGACGATCGGGTAATCGGCAAGGTACGCGGAGTGTTTCGGCGGAGGTGGAGATCGCGTCGTTTTTCGACGGTATATTGGCGGCAACGAGAGGTGGCGGCGAGAGAGGAAGCCAGGGGCGGAGGAGAGGGGAGGGGGAGGGCGATCGGAACGAGATCGACGAGTCTGTGCAGAACGAATTGCACGTGTATGCGGGCGAATCGGGGCCGCGCTCTACTAATAATTGCACTCATCTATTTATATTAATTATCGACGATTAGCAATACCAATTAATCGCATTATCGTACGCTCGCGCTGGCGCGCGCGGTCGCGTGGGTACAGCGAGGACACGCGTTTGCCAGCTCGGACGAGTGGACGATGCATCGTCGGATAGAGACGGCGTATTACATAGTCGTTGCTGGTCTATTGCCTCGTTGTCGGCATTGCCGGTGTTGCCGTTGTCGGTGCCGTAGTCGGTGCCGTTGTCGGTGCCGTTGCCGCCGTCGTCGTTACTGTTCTCGTTCCTGTTGCCGTTGCCGTTACTGGAAAGAGGGTGGCAGCCGCGGAGGGCAACCCTCTGTATTAGGGGTGGGATCGTGGTACCGCGGCACCAGCGACGAGTCGCTCCGCCTCGTGAGTAATTTACTGTTATTGGTCGAATTATGCCACGGTCGAATGCATATTTATGCGGTTAATTATAATTTATGATAAAGCACCGTCGCGAACGACGATCGGCAGCAGTTTAACATGGAACGACGTGCTCTGGCCGACGAAGCGATCCTTTGCTAGAAATCCACCGAAATATCAAACAAACCACCGGCTCTTCCCATACGCGCGTTTAATCGTTTCCCCTCCTTTCTTCCGCGTCCCGTTCTACTTTCTTTTCGCCTTCTCGTTGCGTTCGCGCCGTTCGTTCGCCGCTCCTGCGACGACGGTGCGTCGGCGGCTACGAAGAGCCATCGAAGAAACCGCAAGTTCGTTTAGATTCGTTTGCCCGTAAATTGGCAACGACGATCGGCGCACGGTCTCGATACGAGGACCGAGTTCTTGGCACGCGTTGTCTCCCGCTGCCACTCGAGAGAGCAGAGTCGTTGAAATTATCATGTGGTTTCCGCGATGCGAGGGAGGAAGGGTGCGACGACGGACGACGGGGGAGCGTGCCTCGACTTTTAGGTAAACGTAGTAACGCGAAAATATACGATAAATCCATACGCGTATCCGCGATGTCGCGTGCTCGACGCGGAGAAGAGTGGGAATGCACGGCGAGGCAGCGGAGCCCCTAACGGCAGGAGGGTCCGGGGGCCTACAAAAAGCAACAACTCGGGTTGCCGCATAATGGGGTTTTCATATTTTCGCCCGTGAATGGCATCGCACATCGCTGAGTCGCGTAAATAGGAAGGCGCGTTGCAAGGTTTCGCGCAGAATGCAGTTGCAGCTGCAACAGCAATCGCGAATACAACGGCGGCATCGACAACGAGCACGTCGACGGCGATGTACGATGCGGAGCAGGATGACGACGCGGTGTGGCGAGGAGCGGAACGGCGTCGGGGCTCGAACGACGAGGACAGGGAAGGACGACGACGTCGTCGTAGGTCGTAGGCGATGCTTCTACCTCGACGAGAGTAGACGCGCCATCGTGCACCTCGAATCCACCACGCAAGCCGGAATTAATAACTCGCGCGTGCAGCAACCGTGTGCCGGGGCATCGCGGGCACCCCGCGTTAACCCGCGGATCCTCTTCAACGGGCTTTCACCGTTTACTCTATTTTAGTCGGCTACGTTTCCGCGAGATTCGCCACGGGAGACGCTTTTGTCGCGTCTCGCGAAATCCTCGCCTTTCACGCTCGTTCTTACATTATCGACCGCAATTATACCGTCGCGGCGTGCAAATGATCGCGCCCGAGCAAATTAACGCTCGTACAACGAAACAGAGAAATTATCGCGATCGCGACTACGAACCACACGCTCGTGTTTCTCTTCGTCGCGGTTAGCTTGGGGGATCGGGGCGACGCGTCTGCCGCCAACTGGCCAAACGTTCGAGTTACGACTCGTCCGGCTCCGAGTAAAATTCGAGTTCAGGTTGCCGTGCGTCTAAAACAGCGATTTCTCCCGCAGTCGCGTAAAAGTCTGGCCAAACGAAGAAAAAGCTGCGCGGTAAGCGGTATCTTGCTGGAATTGTGAGCCGCCGTCGTTTATTTATCGCGAATGTGTCCCGTGTTTCGGACGCGGGCGCGAGCGTATCCTTAATCCGGTTTGCCGCGTAGCTTTCGAGCTACGCGAATTTGTCGGTGAAACAAGAGGGTTGCTGCGAGCAAGTTGGTAAGGCGGGTTCGTAAGCTATGTATCTTATGACCGCTCCTTAATATCGGTGGAAGGAGGAGGAGGAGGAGGAGGAGGAGGAGGAGGAGAAGGCGGCGTCGGCGGCGGCGAATGCAAGCGGTAAATCGCGCGTCGTACGACGCTATTTACGCGAGAGAAGCTTTCTCGCCCTCGGCCTCGGCCTCGGCCTCCTCTCCTCGTTCTCGCAACACCGTCGGCTCTCCTACCGCCGCCACTCTTAGTCCTATCCGCCCCTGCCTCCCGAGCTTAACTCTCCGTATCGGTAAGCGCGATCTAATGCGATTTGCATTTATATTAAAATATTAATATAACGTCGTGCGACGATGGCGATAGCTATGGCGACGGCGACAGCGACGACGATGATGACAGAGGCGGAGTCGGCGACCCGTCCAACCGCCCAACGGATCGCGTTTAAAGGGAAAGTATACGTCGGATCGCGAGGCCGAGAATGCGTGGATCGTGTACGGGGTCGCGTAACAAGTTCGCCCATCGACCAGATCCAAACGAGACAAGTCGGCCAGAAAAGGGAGAAACGCGGCCGCGTACCGTTTCCAGCGGTCCGACGTACGACGGAAGCCGTGTGAAAAAGAGCGTACGCGCGCTCGTATATCGTGCCACGCGGACATTAATTCCGAATGGAAGGTAAGCCACGCGGCGTACGTACGTACGTAGCCACGGCACGAGTACCTCCATTCCAGCTAATGTCACTTTGATACTAGGTTAGGGCAACGCGCGCGCCGCGCAAGGGCTTCGGCATGCTCGACCGTTCCCAGTAGTAGCCCGTAGTCAGCTTCTCGAGCTCGCTCGAGGCTCCCATACATATTCATAAATAAGATACTCGGTTTTTGCCCTCTTCGTCCTCCTCCTTCCCCTGCCCTGCCCCTCGCCCACCACTCCACCTTTCTTCTACTTAGTTTCGCGCTCTTTTCTCGTTCGCGCCGTCTTTTCCTCCTCGCGGACTCTTTCCTCTCCCCCTCTTGCTGCCAAGCTGGCTCGGCTCTCAGCCTGGCCCAGCCCGGCCCGCTCCGTGCGCTACCTCCCCGCACTCGCCACTCATCCACCCTCGATAGTCGCCGTTTTTCTCCTTTTGCCCCCGTCCATCGTCGGACGATGGCTTGGCCGCGAGCAGGCAAAAAAACAGCAACTCCGGTTCCCTGCAGGAAGAACGAAAGGGAAGGAGAGGAATCGTATTTGCATGGAATCTCTGTTCTGGTGCCGTTCGCCGCGTGCCAAAGGTTTACGGAATTAAGACGCCGTTGACGAACGCGCGCTCGCCTTCCGGCGGCCGTCCGTTCGGCTCGCTTACCGGTCGGCCGCGGGCGCTTCTTTTTCTCGTCGTTTTTTCTTTTTCCTTTTTTCACGAGCCGCGGAAGCCGCGTCTCTCTTCACAGTCGATGATTTATCAGCGCGAGACGGCGTGCGCTTCGGCCGAAACGAGCGTTCCGACCGGAGAAACGTTCGCGTTACTCGACGATAGTGATTGGTATTCGCTGGGCGATTTTTGAAACCGACCAGCGGCACCGTTTGCTCTCCGGTGTCGCGCAAAAACGACGATCGAAAGTCTCTTTGCGTCTCGCGTAGTTGCACCGACGCGGTCGAACGAATCAAACGATCGAACGATCTGCACTGGTGATTAGTTGGAAACGCTTTTTTACTTCCCACGTGCGGTCGACCTTCGCGGTTTCTTCCACTTGTTCTCTCGCATCGGATAGCAGCGGCCTATTAAACTTGCGGATTATTAAACAAATTAACATTTCTAATTATCATTTTCGCTTCCATTCTCTCGTGCTCGACGTTTATCGCCCGCGGTCTTTGGATCCTCGTTCGTCTCTCTTTTTTTTCTCCTACTACCTCGAAACGTAAAACGTTTATTATCGTTCTTTGCGTATCGAGATTAACGTCGCGGGCAACACGACCCTTCCAACTAATTCCGTTAACGCGCTGGACCAGCGCAACGCGAGATTCCTCGAATCTTCTGGCAAGAGTGCCGAAAGAAGGTGGTACTTTTACGTTTCTTACTAAAGCGGGGACAGGGTGAGGGGAGGGGGCGACGACTGGAAAACGAGGAAGATGGTGTCGCGTCGCGCCAAAGCGAGCCGAAGGGGAATGATAACGAAACGGGTGTCGCGGTATGGCGCATTAATGCGTCGCGTTGGTCCCCCTAGGCCTATGGCGTAGGTCGTGCATGAGATAAATTTCCAAAGACTCTTCTCATCCATTTGAATGGGACGATCGCGAGCGCGATCGTCTAGAGTTTGCTCGCTTTGTGATGCTAACGACCGGTGTTACTCGGATATATGCAGTGACTCGGCATATTTTCCACTTAATTGCATTTTCGTACACGCCAATGTGCGAGGAAGGAGCAGTGTGATTCTGGAAGGCGCGACACGTCGCCGTGCGGCGAACGCGTCGCGTACACAGTCGTTAGAGCGCGCGGCTGCTTACGTGTATCGGCCGCAACGAGATCGCGTTCAGACGTACGCGCGTTTCATTTATTCCAGGACGACTCTGTGGCGCGACCTCGTGCCGCGTAATCGCGGAATTGGAAATCCAACGGGCGCGACAGTGCCACGCTTCGTTTCGTCGAGCCTAACGACGTCGAGCGCGCTTTCGTTCTTGCCTCGTCCGTCCCCTCCCACTCCCGCGAATTCGGCCGTTTCTCGTTTGCCTCCGTAGGCGACTCGCAAATATTCCGCTTCCTCGTTAAACACCGAGTTAATTATTCCATCGGTTTTCGCTGTGTGCCCGCGAGAACCGAAGCTGCAACGGCCGCGAACGACGTTCAAACGAGTGGAACGAAAGGCTCGCTCTCGAGTCTCGAAAGCTGCGAACAACGTGGTAGGTGAACCTGTCTGTTCTTCGCGTAAGCATGAAACGTCGGTAATATCGTTTCGCGCGGAGACGAGGACCGACCGACCAGCCGGCAAATAAAGAGCAAAGGTGCCGAGGTGTAAAAGTGTTTGGAAGGCGGGTCGCGTCGAGTATGAATCTTGAAAGGATACGAGTTTCATTTCCCGATTCGTCGGCGAAAGGTGGCGTTATTTCCGGGCGACGCGGAAACCGAATTTTAATTCCCAGCTACTGAGCATAGCGGAGACGAGGACGAGAAGAAGAAGAAGAAGAAGGAGAACGATGGTAACGCATTCGTTCCGTTCGCGTTCTCCAATGATTTCGCGCGCTTCCGCCGGCTCCGACTCGCTCTTCTCGTCGCCGCTCTCGTCGCCGCTCTCGTCGCCGCTCTCGTCGCAACGACGCCATCGCTCTTCTTCGCACCCTCCTACCGCGCGACTAATTGACGCAGGGTTGGAAAATCAAGATGGCCGACCTATTACGCTTTCAATCTCGCGTTCCCCTGTGTACCTTCCAGGCAACATCCTCCCTAAAAATAAATATCTTTGGCCCGGTCGAACGCCTCGTTTCGACTCTTCCGCCCCCGTCGAACCTCGGCGAACGTCCCCCTTGCCTAATGCGATCGAACGCGCCGTACCTCTGCAAACCCAAGGAGAAACTCGTTCGTCGTATACGCATGTTTCCTTCGATGTATTTCGCCCGGCGATCCGTCGCTTTTCCATCCGCTCGAATTGCGTCGTTAACTTGGCGCGCGTAGCACCGAGCGATTGCGAAACGACCGCTAGCAAAGTGGAAAAACAGAGAGCCGTTATTTCAGCGCGAACCAATCGGCCAAACACGCGCGACCGTCTCCACCAAAAGGGATATTACAAAGTCATGGAGCGGCATTGAAAATTCCATTTTACAAAATTCGTTAGGAGGGGTGGGGGGTGGGGGGTCGCGTAAAAAATAAAATCACCGATGGTCAGTCCGAGGTTAAAAGAGCTCTCGCGTTCTTCCTCCTCTCCTTCCTCTCTTTTTTCTTCCTGTCCACCTTTTCTCTCGCTTTATTTTATCGTTGGCCGCGCGTGTACGTTCGCGTAGTCACGTTTTTTCCCTGCGTATATACGAACGTATGTTTTCGTGTTTATCTTTCGAACGGACCGAGCAAGGAGAACCGAAAATAGAGAGAAACGAGTCGAGTGGCGAGCCGTTTTATTTTCCCGAACCGCGATCAAGAAAGCTCGTTACCTTTAGGGAAGAAGCACGCTTGCTCGCCGATTGATAAACTCTAGAGCGTGGAGTACGCGGCGCGGCGATGCGACGGGGGGACCGGGTCTATTAGCCGAGCCACGGGGAGGGAAACGAACGTGTCGGGACGAAGCGGCAGGGATTTGACAATTTCTCGCCAATGACGAGCGGAGACGAGAAATTGCCGCGGAATCCGTTCTCGCTCCCTCCGGCAGTCACTTATTTCCTATTTACCACCCTTCGTCTCTGCTTCCATGTTGGCCCCACGACGGCGAACGACCCCTTCTTACGCGTACATCACCCCTCGATATCTTAACTTTTGCCGTGATTTGGCCAAAATGGCGGGTCGTAAGATGGCTGCCGCGATTTGTTCGCGGTGCCCTTCGATTCGACGACGTCCGCGACCGGCCTTCAACCAGCGATCGACGTTCGATCCGACGTATCGTCGTAACGAGTCGTAGCCCGGGCAAACGATAATTTACGGGAAACGGAGAAGCGAGCGCGAACGACGTTACCCGCTGACCTTTTTATCTCCCTTCGGAACAACTCTCGTGCAATTATTACCGACAGTTTCTATTTTCTTTCGCACCTCTGATTTCTCTTTCCCCTTCCCCATCCGGTTCTTCGTTGCGGCGAAGCGGCCCTCATTGTGGGCGCTAACCTTTTTATCGTTTAACCGGTCGGCGTCCAGCCTCACCCCTGCCGCCGTTCTCCTCGTTCGCGCTTTTACCTTTTCCCTCGTTTTCACGCTCACCCTCCGAAGCTTCGCTAATATTATATTATCTCGTTTCTTCGTCGACCTTTATAATTTTTCAGTCGTTCGACTTATTCCATCCTCTGCCGCCGCCCCCGTGCTCCTCCGGCTCGATCTTACTGGTTCTTGGCTCGCGGTCGTGGTTGCCCTCGTGCTTTCTTTTTTCTTCGAGAGTGTCGCCGCCGTCGTGACCCCTCGGTCTCTCGTCGGCGGCGTCGGTACGTCGAAGCCAGCCGACAGTTTTCTCAATCAGGCGGTTACCGCGAAGTAATTCGCGGCGGTAACCTCGTTAAGCGCTCGTGGTCGGGCGCGCAACTTTCGAACCTCCGTGCAATGGCCATTCCAGACTTAAACCACTTAGACTTTAGACGGCCAATGTTTTCCACCCAAGGAATCTTCGCTTTCGGTCGCAACGACCGATTTTACGCGGCTAACGCTTTCGCGGCATTGTTTCGAACCGCAGCCGCAGAGTCGCGCGATCCCGCCGTCGCCGACGCAACTTGAAACAGTTTTAAGCTACTTGTTTCGTCGTCTTTCGACGTCGTCGTTGAAATTAATCGCCTAGTAGATTTCGCTGCAAGCGACAGAGAGAGAGAGAGAGAGAGAGAGAGATAGAGAGATAGAGAGCAAAGAACGGCGTCGTTACCCAGTTTTCGTCCGCGTACGCCACTCGAAGACGTTCGCGACGAAGTCGCGCGAGATCGATACGCGCGACAGCGTATTATTTTTCACGAATTATATTCCACGAGCCGCCGTGTTTTCCGTGATCTCGTGCAAGGAACAAAACGTCGTTGGACAGTCACGAACCAATTGAACAACAGCGACGATTTAGATTTTACAACGGTGATTAGCGCCAGGTAGGTAGTTCGCTGTGATCGGTTGCCGGTAGCGGGGGAGGGGAAGGGGGCAGAAAAGTCCGTGCAACAAAGAGCGGACTGGAGAAATTGCATCGCGTTTGTGTTACAGATATATTAGCGGGATCGGCCGACGAAACCGAATAATTGCGGCTCGAGCCGTGAATTGGACGAGGGGAGGTGGTGAGGCAGGAAAGGGAAATCGTCGGAAGGAACGAGGACGCGGTCGGCGCGGCCGACGCGGCAACTCTCAACGAGCGACTCGTCTCTCCACGAAGCTACGGAGATAATGGAAGTTAGGCGAGCGTTGCGTATCGCGAGTCGAACGACGCATTACGAAATTACGATTGAAACGACGTTGGACGGACGAGCGATGGGAATATGCGCGGGAAGGGACAGGGACGTGGCGTAGGGTGGTAAAACGAAACGGGGACAGGGAGCAGAGAGCAGAGAGGAGAAGAAACAAGCGAGGCGGAGGGAGCGTACGCGAGCTTCCGATTTGTCCCCGGCTTTCCAATATTCTTCTCGGTCGGCGATTGGAGATCGAATTGTCCGTTAATTGAAATGATTAATTGTCTCACCTCTGGCGGCCCTGGTCGAACGGTCCGCGTTCCGTGATTGCTTATTTACAAATAGGAAATTCGAAAATGTGCAGAATCGCGCGCGGTCCTGCAGCCTGAGCGGAACGCGGAAAGAGGAGACCTCGAGCGAGAAAGAGAGGGACGCGATGGGGGACTGGTTTCTCGCGTGGCGTGTGCCGAACGAGAGAGAAACGCGAAACGGCAAGGGTTAGAGGCGTGAACCGGCTGCGGAAGAGAGACGGCTTGATCGCACTCGTACGCGAGACACGGCGGACCTACGTGGTGGTAGTATCCGTGGAAAGGGGGTGGTGTAACTCGGATACTCGCTCGCTCACCGAGTTTCCACCGACGCAGCGGCAGGGGGGAGCTGGTAGGGGGCACGAGATGGAGGCCATACGAGGGCCGCAATATCGTAGGATATTACGAATTTGCTATTTTCCGCGGCGGCCGAATTGAAACTGGGATTGTTAATTACTCGGTGATTATCGCAGGCAGAATCGAAGTCGCGCCGAAATTGCAGAAATCGAAATTACTTTCACGATCCTTCTTCGACTCTCTCTCTTTCTCTCTCTCTCTCTCTGTCTCTCTCTCTGTCTCTCGCCTCTCTCGCCTCTCTCGCTTCTCTCCGCCTGCCCCTTTACGTACGTACACGTACACAACTCGTCGCCCCTTTACGGAATAACCGTGTCTGTCCCGTTGACCGGTCGCGTTTCTTCCTCGGCTACTCGTTTCGCTTGGGGGTTGTGGAAGTCGTGGCCGGTGATGACGGTGGTGGTGGTGGTGGTGGCGGTGGTTTCCTCGAGTGCAACGTCGCGTAATACGCGGCACGCGCGTCCTTCTCGCTCGGTAGTTGGTAGTCGCGTGTTCCGGGGGAATGGCCGAAGAGAGGAAAGAGCGGCGGACTCGCGTTACGGAGAAGCAAGTGGAGCGGGTCGTCTCGGTCAACGGCAGCGGGCAAATTGAAATTCGTAGATGCGGTGCAGCACGGCCGGCCAATTGGAATGCAGAATCATACCGGAAATGCCGAGTAATGCACCAATCAGAATCTGGGAATAGTTAGAGGCCCGGATGATTAGGAATGCGCGCAATAACCTCTGATTAATGTGATCAGTGTATGATATATGCCGTGTAGCGTGGCACGACGGCGTCGGTGGCGTTGGTGGCGTCGGCGGCTCGTTGCTCTATCCTTTGGCTCCGGTACCGCTTACATGAATACCCCTCGTCCTCGTTCTCTCGACACACACTCTCTCTCTCTCTCTGTCTTTGGCTGGTTCGGGCCGCGCGCGTCTGTTCTCATCTTTCTCTACCGGTCGAATTCGTCGCTGTCCGCTCTCTCCTTCGTTCGATCCTGCTGCGTCTATCCTCGTTCGACGTACGCGCGTACGATTATACGCGCCTTACGCGCATCTACGTGTACGTTCACGCAAATTCCAGGCGCGCGCGCGTGCAAGCACACATGCACGGATAAACACGTGCACGCGAGCACGGTGACTCCGTGTATATACCGAGAGAGAGCCGGAGGACCGTACACGTGTACTCGTACGTATTGCTATGTGCACGCGTATAATATATCTCCGTCCACGGGCGGTATAGTTTGTGCAAGAGCTTGCCATCGGCCGGTTGCAAACGAGAGAACGTGGGCCTGGTCGTCGGTTCGTAGTCGAACGTGCGGCGAGAGGCGAGTCGGGGGCAAGGGAAACGGTGCGCGTGTATGTGTTGCACTCGCGTGGGATGGGGGAGTATGCATTTACATAAATACATAACGCGGGTGCATACAATGTTAGTGCTATGCTGTCAATTCTACCCTTGCAGCGAGGCAATTCTGAGTTATGCCAGAACGCCATGCCCTATGACGGGCCTCCCTCCTAGTATGCGGCTGTACCCTTCGCGCGCGCTTACCCGTATGTTTGTGCCTACCGTGCCCCGCACCCCGCTTCTTCTCTCACCCCTAGTCTCGCTTTCCACCCGCTTTCCACCCTCCGCCTATATCACTGTTCCCCGGTTCCTCCTGCGCCCCCACCCCCTTACCACCCAGCCGAGTTCCTTCCGTCTCTCCGTGATTGCAACATTCATCTTTAAAGTTTTCTCGTCGCGCTACGAAGTCGTCTTTCCAGTTTTTCCCGTCTGCCTTTGCACCGCCGACCGAACGAGAACGCAGACTGCCGCTAATCGCACGTGTCTACCGAGATCGCGTCTCGCGAATCGCGCGAGTCTCTCAAAAGAATTCCGCGGCAACGAAATTCATTCGCTTAGAAGCAACGAGTCAGGCAGGCAGGCAGGCAGGCAGGCAGGCAGGCAGGCAGGCAGGCAGCTGCGGCTTGATCGAGACGCGAACCGAGAGCAAACGAAATCGTCGCGCCGCCGGCGAGATCACCGAGTCTTTGCGGGCAACTGCCGGCCCATTAAAAGCCACCGCCACTTACGCTTCCGCTTACATAATAATAACGGTGAATAACGAGAAAGCGTCTTTGTCTCGATGCTTGTTTTTCCATAGTTGGTCGGTCGGGTGGGGAACGGTCTGGGGACTACCGGTGGGTGGCACCAGCGCGAAATTAAAACTACTAAATCTCTTTCGGCGAGCGTTATAAAGCTATGTCGCCCCCTCCCCTCCCCCTCCCTCCGCCACCCGCTCTATATTTCTCGTTGGTGACGATAGCGAAGGTAGTGCGCGAAACGTCAAGCACGTACGAACGGCGAAACGATCCGGTGCAGGCGTTTTCACGCCGCGCGTCGTCCTCTCGACTCGTTCATCGAACCTTTTTTTCTCTTGTCTGTTTCAGGTGAGTACCTCAGGTCCGACGTCGAGGACAACGGAGCGCGCGTCGCCTGTCTCGAAGAACGTCACCGCGGCTTGCGTATACTGGCGATGAGGTACGTGATGTCGTATCGCGTCATCGGGACTCTGGATTCGTCGACGGACCAGTTTAAACCGTAACGATTAATAGCAAAGAGGCAGAGATTTCTCGGTCGCTCGATACCGAAACAACCGAGAAATTTCAAGCGGTTACATTTTTAATCCTCGTTCTTTTCTGTATCTTACGGTTTTAAACTATTCACGAGAAACGCTCGAATTCGCGGTAGAAAATCCTAAAATATGTTATATTTGCCGCGCTATCGGTCAAAGGTCGCGAGCAACTTTCCGCGATATTAACCCGCTTTTCTTCGTGGCGTGTCCTCGTTTCGACCGGTTTCGCGCCTACCCCGAACGTTTCGAAGGACGCGACGCGGTAACCTACAGCTTCTCCCTCCCCTTATCTTTCGACGAAAAAAACAATCGTAAAAGCGAAGAAACGAAGCATCGAGTAACATTTTTCTCGTCCCTTCTCCAACAACGTGCGTGGATCGCGCACGCGACTTTTCCCTACTCGCCACCGATACGCGGCAAAGCAGCGACGAGCACTCGCACTCGTGCTCTTTCCACCAGCGAGTACAGACGCAGCTCGTACAACGCGTAAGTAGTACGTACGTACGAAGGCGGGCACTGGTACGTACCAGCCTTCCAACGAAACAAATATAAAACGCAAAATATATATTAATGCTTGGCAGTTTCTTCGCGAACGGTGTGCCCGCCGAGATAGCGAGACCGAGCCAGAGTTTGCGGGAGAAAAATATCGTATGAATCATTTATCAGTCTGGCTGCGTCTGCCCGTACGTGTACGCCTCTGGTCGGTGTGCGTCGCGTCGATGCCGGTGTTGCCCGTACACAGCCGCGCGTTCTTCAGACGCGCGATCTACGGCCAAGAAATTGCATTTTTACCTCGCTCTAACTGCATATTTATCTTCGCGCTTTCGCACTCGCGTGAAATTCGACCGGATCTTCCTCGCATCGATGGTACGTGTCGTTTACCGAGCCATCCGCCAACCGAGCGCCCGCTTTTTTCCCCCTCGCCCTCGAAACTCGAAGCGAAGATGCGAACGACGCGCGTACGAACGATTCGCGTCGAAACGACGCGGGTCGCGTTTTAATGAAAATTGGATAACCAGAGCTCGATAAAGGCGGGGGAACGCGGTAGGAGTCGACTACTCGCGGCTCGAGGTTTTCGTCGGGAAATTAAGAAGCGCAGAAATTATTCCAACGTGCGACGATTCCGGTTCGTTTTCGCCCTTCGTTTCGAAAATGTCGCAACGAGAACGACCGCGCTCCGTCGACTTTGCCGCGCCAGCGAACGGGACAAAGTCGACGCGCGTCCGCGGTTGCTCTCTTCGCTCGTCTGTCTCGTGGAAGAGGTAACGAACACCGACCGCATCTGCGCTACGTGGCTCGAGACGTTCGTTCGAAGGAAGAAGAAAAAAGAAAAAAAGAAAGAAACGAGACCGTCGTATGGAAAAGAGCGTTCGCGAAACTGGAGCACGGAGAGGGAGGAGGAGATTCGAATTCTCGATCGTAGGAATGACGAGGGGGAAAAAAACGGAGGGTCGACGGGCGTAGTTGCGATAGTAGGATAAAATCGTCGGTATATTTGCTCGTGTCAGAAGGAGAGCAGCACGGTGAATCCCGGATACGGAATCGAAGCATCCCGGCACCGGTAGCGACGCTTTATTGCGATTTTTATATTTCATTCCGTTGGGGTCCAGCCCGATCAAAAGCACTCTGCAGTATGCATGGGGATTCCGATCCACCTTTGGTACTTGGTCGTACCGCGCACGGTTGTGCCGCGAGAGACCAGAGGCAAAAGCGAGCAAGAGGAGGATATTTGCCGAGAGAGAAACACCGACAAAACTACTGACAAAGATCGACTGTCTACGCGGCCGGCTGGTGAGAGGAGGTGGGGGTGTAGGGGGAGGGGGAGGGGATTTGGTGGCGAAGGGGGTGAGATGGCCGAGTGGGAGAAAGAGGACGAGAGGAAACACCAATTTTTCACCCTCGAATAAAATTATTATCGACGAATGAGTAAGTGGGTTGCAGGTTATCGGGTAGGAGGAGGTGGATTGCGAGCGTGACGGCGGAAGGGCTAGAGGGGTGGCTCGCGATGTATGGCGTTTGAAAAAGCTCGCAGCGGCGAAGGCGAAAGAAAGAGGGGACACGCGTCGGTTCGCGGCGAGAGAGAAAGACCGCGCGGCCGGCTATTTTTAATATTTAAAATTTAATTTACAAAATGCCACTGGCTGCCCTCTTCCGCGTCCGAGGCTGCTCCCTCGCGCGCGCGTACCCGAACGCAATCGTTACGGTTTCGCTCGCTCGACGACCCGCGCTGTTTCGTACTCTGCCGTTCTCTCTCCCTGTCCCCTCGCCGGTTGCTCGCTCCTCACCCTCCGCCTCCACCGCCCTTCGAACCTCTTCCCTTTAATCCTCTTTCGCTCCTCCGACACGCTGACATCCTTTTGTCCGTCCGTTCGCTCGTCCGTTCGTTCGTTCGTCCGTCCGTTCGCTTCTTGCGTCGATCGTCCGAGAGACAGCGAGAACAGACCTCGTGCGAGACGATGGGAAATCCGATTGGCCGCGGCCGACCATTCGATCGCTCGTCGACGGAGAACGCGGGACAAGGGCGAGGAGTCGGAGCAAACGGTTTTACGAGGAGCGCGTATAGTCGGTCGGTTGGTCGCCGGCCTCCCCTCGACTCGTACGCGTCCTCGAAGAAGGGCCGGAGGGCGATTATTTGCGCGCAACATCGGTGTCATTGTTATGGTCGTTGCCGTTGTCCCGGTCGTTATTGCCATCTCACGCTATGACAATTCCACTTTTAGCGCGCGCGCCTCTATCTTCTTCCTTCGCCTCATCCACCCTCGGCGTCGCGTCGCGTCGTTCTGTTTACGGTGCTCGTCGCGAGGGAGATAGCAGGCGCCTCGACGAAACTTAAGCGGTCGTGTACCTTAGGTATATGCGGCAGCTTCGCGTGTACCTACATAATACGATGTAAGTTACGACGCGCCATGTAACTTTGGCACTTTGGACAATAGCTGCGTCTCTCGTTCTCTCTCTACATCTGCCTCCGTCCCTTGTCCGTGCCTCTACCGCCTGTGCGGCTCGTCGTCTTTCCAAGCAGCCAGCCTGCCCGTCTGCTCCTTCCTATGTACATTCTTCGCCGAGAGCGGTACAAACGACTACTAAATACCCGGCGTATTGTATCGCGCGCGCGCGCGCCTGGAAAACCCGACCGAGCACTACGTTGAGCGTACCGATATCTGACACGCGACAGCTGATCGGTATCGTTGCGTTAACCAGGACGAAACTCGTCGTTTTTACGCGTTTCGAAGCCTTCCGATCGTTGACGTTTGACGACAGTTTCGATCGACGTAGCAACAGTGTGCCACTGGATCGCTAGGATTTTTCGCCGCCGTCCTTGTTCGCGGTTGTTCGGGATCGATCGATCTTCGGCGGAACAGAGAGGCACTCGGGTACGATGGGTGGACGGAAACCAGAGAAGTCAGGTTCTCCGAAAGCCGATCGCCGAATCGATTGCCGATCGTTGACGTCGCACGTGAGTATGGGAGCCGCAGCAGCGAGCGGCGAATAGCGAGTAGCGAGTGGCACGCAGGTAATTCGGACGTGACGACGCGGCGGTGGCGGTGGTCAGAGGTCAGTCGTGAATCGCGGTGGCGGTGAGTTAGTCGCGTCAGGAGCATTGACGATGGGGGAGGGGGGACGTGGATGTGGATGGAAAGGGAAGCTGGAAAAGGGGTGGACTGACCTGGCCTCAAACGACCGACGTATCTCTAATCCAACGCCATAGAACTGACCGGTGCTATTTAGTCTGAATTGTATCGGATAAAGCGAGTACCGTGTAGCACCACCATAGTAACACCATGCCCTCTGTCGATCTCACCGTTGGTCCTCTCTGTAACTCTGCTGTTCGGTCCTTCTCTTGGTCGACTCTCCACTCTCCCTCTCTCCATCTCTCTCTTTCTCTCTCTCACCATCTCTCTCTCCCTTCCGCCCTCTTTCCCCTCGTTGATTCCCTATTTCGGTCCGTTGACTGGATTCTCTCGCTCGCTCTCACAATCTCGAATACCCTTGTGCCGCGTCCCTCAGCCTCGCTCGGTCGTTCTCTCCGTTCTCTCCGTTCTCTCCGTTCTCTTCGACCGCCCTCACCCCCGTGGAATCAATTGCGGTCGCCATGACTACCGTAATGGAGATCCAGGACCAGGAGGGTGCCTTTTCCACGGGAGGTTGACCAAAGCGTATCCCGTAATGCCTACACGTCAGGACGAAATCAAAGACCGGGATCCGACGCATCGTCGACCCGTACGCGATTCGTACGCGAAACCTTCCCTTCCCTGCGCCCCTCCCGTTCTTCGCTTCATCCCTCGTTTCTCCTCTTATTGAGCTCGATCGCGCGGAAACATCGTCGGTCGCTTTTGACGCGGAACCGGAACGCCGCCGAGGATAAACGAACAAATCCGTGTCGCTGACGAAACGCTCGCCGACGACGCGAAACGCGACCGCGGCAATTCGTTGACGCGAGTCGCGGCCGCCGGAGGAACCGTGCACGTCCGTTAGAGAACGGAACAGGTGTTTCGGTTTCTCCATCGAAATGGCCGAGTGTAGGTCGAAGAAGAGCCTCTGGGCTCTCTTACGGATATACGTATGGGATATACGGCTCGCGAGCCAACAAGCGACCAGGGATACGGGGGGGGGGGTTGGGAACAGCGAAAGAGTATTTAGCGGAGCGCTTAGGTCGGCGAATCGTGGGGTGGTGAGGCGCGCGCTAGTCGGCCATCGCATCGCCGCGTGTCTTACCGACTCACGATACGTAACGCGTATCCGACAAAAGGCAGCTTGGGATCACGCGATCGGAACAGGCGGTAGCGGCGGTATATCAACCCTTTTCTCTGAAATCAAATTCAACTCGACCCTCTTCCACCCTCTTGCCGTGCTGTTTGCTTCGTTCTCTATCGGTTCCGCGGTTCTTCGCTTTTACCTCTCTCTCGCGCTCGCTCTCTCTTTCTCTCTCTGTCTGTCTCTCTTTGCTCGCCGTTTCTTCGTTCGTTCGTTCGTCCGTCCGTCCGTCCGTCCGTACGTTCGTACGTTCGTTCGTCCGTTCGTTCGTTCGTCAGCTCGTCCATTCGACCCACCGTTCTAGATGTAATTACATAATGGTTTTACGTGCACCCTCCTCTACTCTTCGTTCTCTCCCACCCCGAGAATTTGCTTTTCTGTCTGTTGCTTCGTCCTCCCCCTTATACCGTAGCCATCTATATCATCGCGTACGCGCGCATATACGCAGACAGGCAAACAGGCAGCTAAGCGGACTGACGGTCAGGCAGGCAGAAAGGCCGCACGCACATACGTACTACGTACGTACGCACGCACGCTCGCACGCACGCACTCACTCATCGACCCTCCTTCTCCCTCCTTGGTGCAACGGTAGAAATACGTAGCTCGCGGTTTATCAATATTGCACGGTTGCTTACACGAGGGAGGAAACAACAGAGGAAAAGGGAAAAAACAGCGTTCTCGTTAAAAAAACCTGTCATTATTCTTCTAGAGGCGATGGTGCTCGTTGATCGGAAAAGTCGTTCATCCCCTCGGCGAGTCTTTAATGCCGGATGAAGGAGAATCGGGGAAACGCTTAACGGCCGGCCGACGTCTTTGCGCGCTCCGCTTTCCGTTTTATCGAAAAAGTCGGCTCTTTTGCCCGGTCGTCGTGAAATTTTCTTCGCGCCGCCACGCAACGGCGATCGTCCACCACCGGCTCGAACAACGTCGTTGACACGGACGTCAGCGCGCGCGTAAAAGTTCCCGGCTATGCTGGCTCCAGCTATACGTATGTACGTACGCTTCAAGGAAGGAGACGCGTCGCGCTGCTCCATACCGGTGCGGACGAACGGGACGAGGCGGTAGGAGAAATCCTTCCTCCCGGCCTGGCGAAAGGGTTAAAACATAGGGGCCGATGAAAAATTCAAGGGGATTTCAGTGGCTGAAAAACATTGTTTAGCCCCCTGGTAGCTCCGGTCCGAGTAACCGGTTCATCTATTATTTCCGCGACACCGAGTAGACGCGTCATGCGAAACGCGGCCGTCCGGCCTCTTCCCTCTCGTCCCCTTCTTCCCCTTTGCAAGTTTGATCGCGCGCCGCGCGGACAGTTCTTCTTTGCGCTCGAATCGCCGCGTCCCTCTCGCTTTTCCGTTCGTTGGAATTTCTTCGGAAATATATCCGCCCCTTGACCGCGTCCATCCATGCTTCGCCCGCTTTGCCGGAAATCCCTGAACCGTGGATCCGCCGATCCGAAAGCCGGAACCCGGTCCTACGAAAGTCGTCGGATCGTCGGAGAATCCAAAGAACGACGACTTTCAAGCTGGTCGGTCGATGATAACGCGCGATGCCCTCGTCGAGCGGACAGTTCCGCCGATAATCAGGCGGATAAAGATCGAAATTCGATCGGCCGAATCGTTCGCGACTTCGCTGTCGATGTTCGAAAGAAACGCCGAGTCGCGGACGTGGGAAGGGAGAGAAGGGTGCGTGGCAAGGTGGAAAGAGGGCGGAACGCTCGGTCCGTGGGACGACTCTTAAATCTTTCGGTGCAAGTAGAAACTCTATTTATTCTTCGAGCGAGGCTTCTAAAATTAGGCGAAAGCAGGAGCTAGAATCGATAGCAGCACCTAGTGGTAGTAAGGGTGGTGATGTTGATGGTGGTGGCGGTGGTGGTGGTGTGGTGGTGGTGGTGGTGGAAGCAGAGGAGGAGGCAGTCGGTAGTGGTAGTGTTGTTGTCGACGATGGTGGTCGTGGGGGTGTATCGTGGCGCGATATAGAGAAGGTCGGAGAGTAAGCAACAACGGCAACCAACCACCCTGCCGCCCAACTAAATTAATCTAAGTAATTCATGTCGAAGTTTGTTCCGCCGCCTAGTGTATGCGTATGCGTGGCTGCTCGATGTGTGCACGCGCTTTATCGTGTATACACTCTGCTACACTGTCTCACCTGCCGCGAATACACCTACACGGGCTACGTAAATATCTACGACTCGCGCGACTCCTTCCCACGACTCGGTCTCGTCACCCCTCGACTCTTCTCGCCAATTTTACGCCGTTTCGCTTTTTCGTTGGCTGCGTCGTCCTTCTTTTTTCTCTCGCCCTGCGTCCATGTGTTATTTCGCTCGCCTCGCCCGCTCCCTAATAAATCAAAAGCCGGCGAATAACGGAATCCTTCGCGTTCCCTACGATACAGCTCCGAGGAAATCGCCTGGGCGAAATGTCCATCGGACGCTTAATCGCGAGCGAACGACGCGTGCGTGAAATCGACAAACGTCCCCGGAAGCTGATAGCACGTTCGAGTGCTGAGTTTCCGGTTCGTCGGATCCTAAGTTTAAGGGGCGAGACGGTACGCGCGAGATCCGCGGTTAAGAGCGCTCGGGATTTTGTCCCGGTCGTTGATAAAAAAGGGTCAACGGGGCATGGTGGACGGACCACGCGATCGCAAACTGACCGTGGAATAATTTTAGCGAGGATAAACATGGCGTACGAAGTCTCTCGGAGACTCGAAGCATCGCGTGTAATACGTTATATTACGTTTATTAATTTCATGTTCGGCGATGAGTTGCCGTTAGCGTATAAACGGTCGGTGAAAATATTATGCCGCGGCGCAGCGAACTTTTCCAGCCAAATGAGATCGCGAAACTTTCCTCGTTGTTCGACCTTCGTGGGAACGCGGTTTCTTTCCTAATTTGCGTACGATCGCACAACCGGTCGAGCAAATTTCCAGTCCGTTGCTCGCGCGCGGCACAATCGTGCCGACTCGACCCATGAATGGACGTCGCGCGGCGTTCGAGGTGAGAGTGGCGTTCGGCGGTTCTCGCGATTTCGTAGGAGGCGAGGAATCGAGTTACCGAGTTGAATGGTCGCGTTCACGAGATTTCGCGTGACGCGTCCTCCGTTGGTTCGAGAACCGTTAATTATAATCGGAGATTCGCTGGCAGGGGGAGGGGGAGGGGGCACGGTCTGTAGGGCGGCCTTCATGATTTACGAGGACAAAACGACGGAACTGATTTAGAAAATGGTCGATTCGTATCTTGGAGTCGGGCGGTGGTCGTTGCCTCGCCTATAAATAACGTCGTTCTTCTCCGGCGGTAACCTCGAGTTTGTGTGATCAAGCGATTCTCACGAAGGCGCGAGAACCGAACCCGATAATCACGTGACATTTTTGCGATGCCGTTTCTTTCGTCCGCATGACCGCCACTCGTTCGTTGGCCAGCCAACTTTTCTTTTCGTCGTTCCTCGACCAGCCTGCCTTCTTTCAAATAGACGGTTTTAGGCGATCCACGTGCCTTCCAGACGGACGAGCGAACGAATCCGATCCGATCCGATCCGATCCGAACGGAGGCAGGATTCTCGTAAATGAAAATCTCGTTCGCGGATCGAGCGACCGAGAATTTTCTCGCGCGGAACGTTGATCGATCGAGAGTTGGCTGGAATTTGCAAAGGAAAAGCATCGTTTAGGCGCGGCATAACGTATCGATTCGAGAAACAACGTTCCCTATCGTCGTGGTAAACGTTGCGCGTTTTACACGACTGCCAAGCAGTCGGTGAATCGCTTCTTGCGGGCAACGCGATGGCACAACGAGATACGTAGAGAGCTTCGTAGAATGCTGTTAGAGGAAACGATTGCGAGTCGGAGAAATAATCGCGAGACGAGCCGAATTCCGCTGTGGTTCCCGATATACCGTTATGTCGAGACCGTTGCTCGTTCTTCTTAAGCAAACGCGAACACGTCTGCACGAAAGAGCGGAGCCGCGATAAGTACGTATTACGTGTTACGCGCGTGTCAGCCGCACCCATCGAGCGAAGCCTCGCGTTTTACGAACGAAAGAAAAATGGCGCTCGAGGAAATAGATATTAGCTAACGGGTCTAACTGCCCTCCCACGGTTATGGATATATACCTGTAAAACGATTCTCGAGAGCCTCCACCCCCTTTAGGGTGCGGCGACTACGCTCTTCTCTGCTAGTCTCGACTACTTCTCTTTTACCATCTCGCCTTCTCTCTCGCCCCCTTTCTCTACCCTCTTTGTCCTTTTTCTTTTTCTTTTCTTTTCTCTCCTCGCCGGAGTCGTCGTCGTCGTCGTCGTCGTCGTCGTTGTTCTCCTTTCCCCCGCGATCTTCCACGTAGGTGGAATTCGCGCGGAATCTCTCGATTCACCGTCGATTTCTCACCCTTCGATGAAACGAGCGGCTCGCGTGACCGACCGAGAAAACGTTGGCGACGACACGAGGTGGTTTACCGTGTCCCGGCAACCCTCTGAAAAACCAGCTACGGTGTCGCTCAACGTCGAGAATAAATTGACCGCGAACGAGGGTCCCCTTTTTCGGCTCGCGCTTCCACCGAGTCGAGTCTGTCGTCCACGCTCGTCGAGGGTGCGAGAGCTCGTAACGCGGAAAATTATCCGCGCGACGCAACTCTCGCGATCGTAGTTTCGACGTTTGCACGACGCGTCGGCGTCGAGTAACGCGCCCCGTCAAAAATTTTGTTCGCAGAAACAAGGGAGTCGTGCGTCGCGTTTAACGAGCAGACGCGCGGGGCGTGAAACCGCGGAATCGCGAAACAGCGAAACCAGAATCTAGTCCCCTCCAGGCACCTTTAAAGTTGTTGCAGACGCGCGCGCACGCCAACACCAACTAATGGCAGGAAAAAAGGTGGAACGAGACGACGACTGGCGACGACCACGTTCCTACTTTCGAGACGAAAGCGACACGCGCTGCTGCGTGAACGAATGGGCAGATGCGGAGAATCCGCGAAAATTCTTGTACCGACGAAACGCGGGACTATCGGGCGACGGCCGGCATGTTTTTCCGAGACACGGTTTGTCCTTTGGGTCCCGGGGGACGGGGGCGGGGGTGGAACGCTCGTAAGCAGATCCGTGACGACACAACCAGCTCTCGGCGTTGTCACCGACGCGTGGACGAATTATTTTTTTCGTCGACTCGTCTGCAGGAGCATAGGTAGCGCGCACGATGCCGGAAAAGTAGGAAATCCTGTCGAAAAGATTAGAACACGGCCGCGCCCGTGTCCAAGTAATACCAGTCGGGTAATATCTCACCATTAGGCATAATCATCCCCTTACACATCCGACGAGCACATCCACCGGAGTCAGCCCGGCCCCCCTAATGCCTTATAATTTATAACTCACCCCCATCTCCGCCACCTCGTCTACGCCCATCCTGCCGCATCCACGGCTTCGTCTCCTCCTTCTCTTTCGTTTACCTGTTCCTCCTCTCTGTCTCTCTCCTCGCACTCTCTCCTCTCTCTCTCCTCCATAGGATCACATTCTAACCTGTATACCACACGTACTTACACTTACGGTTCCACGTCGAACACGTTCCAAGTACCAACCGATCGGAATCGCGCTACTTACGCGGTAGCGGGCCACGAAGGACGGATAGTTGTTGGTCTTGCGAAAGAGACGACAGCGGTGGAGGTCTGGCGGGCGCGCAATTATTCGGCAAGGTATAGAGGCGCGCGGCCACGTTGCCGAGCGAACGCGGCAGCTATATCACGATGAAATTTCGAAGGCGGAGAAACATGGAAGGAGAAGCGGGATGGCAGGGTTGGTGGTCGGGCGATCAGCATTTTAAAATAGAGCTATTTTTAATTATGCCGGCTTCGTCGGTGATCCGCGATAGAACCGGCGAGGCAGGGGAGGAGGAGAGCGGAGAGAGCGGAGCGCAGGTAGATGAGGATGCAAGAGAAAAAAGGGGGTGAGGGTGGAGAAAAGACTGGAGCGACTCTGTCGCGAAGCCGGTCGTGGTCGCGTTCTCGTATTCGTGCGTTTATCCACCTACGGCACGACATATTAAAAATCCGCGCGCGCGGCCGTTCGGAACGCGAGCGTACTCTGCCGGATACGGGTTGCCGATCTCTTTCGCAAACACGGAATTATATGTAAGCCCTAAGACATAGACAAAGGGTGAAGGGAGCGACGGATAGATAGAGAGAGAGAGAGAGAGAGAGAGAGGAGCGTGAGCGAGCTAGCTTCGCTCGGAGCATGCTTCGTTCTCTCCCTCTCTCTCCCTCTCTCTTTTACTTCACCCCCGGTCTCTCCTCGGATATATGCCTACGTTCGCTAGGTTCGATAGAGGCGCGTGTACAGAGGCGAGACCGTGTCATCTGTATGTCCTCTGAACCCCTTTGCCCCTCGAAACGTTAAGCTTCCCAGCGGTACACAGGCCTTAAGCCGCATCGTCGCCGATCCCCTGGCCCCTTTTAACCACCCGTCCCTTAGCCCGGCTCTGCGCCCCGTTTCTCTGTCACCCTGTGCCAGCCCCTCCCCTCGCCTCCCCCTTGTTACCTCGACTCGCGTGTTGCGCGATACATCGCGTCACGAGCTATCCGCCGGGCACTGCTCTTACCGCCTTAATGCATTCGGCAAACATTCGCCAGCGTTGCGAACGGGTCTTTATTTACACTACGGATTCTTTCCGTCGTGTAGAGAGCCGCGACACTCGTGTGCGTTCTACTCGTCGTACGTCTCGGCGCGACGCGCTACAGCCACACACACCGCTCCTCCCCGTTACGTTTCCTTTTTGCGCTTGTCTCGATCCTCCGCGAGACTGCTACTCTACACCATCTTGCCAATCGTTGGTTGCGTTCGTTCGCGACCTTCGAACGTCGTAACGTTCTCCTTCGTCGTTGAGAACGAAGCGAAACGATCGAAGGCGCGAACGATATTCGCTACCGAGACTCCGAGCTAGGGTAAATACTCGGACGAAATTTCCTCGCGAGTTATTATTAGCCGTCGCGACGGAAATACCGTGGCCTGTGTTAGAAAATAACTCCTGTAATCGGTTAGTTTCGGTCGGCGGAGCTTCGATTCGTCTCGCTCGAGACGCCTTTCTTGTCTTTCTTTCGCTGAGGATCGCCTTTCTCTTCGACGCAGCGCGCGCGTTGGCCGCGCTCCTTCGCGCAAAACCAACCGAACGAACTGCGAAGGAAGAAAAAATAAGGATGAAAAGAAAAACGCACGATCGTCGTGTCCGATCGACGCTGAATCGAGATTCGAGGCACGTTTAATCGTCTTTCGTGGCAGAATTCGTACGATTTAATCCTTAGCCGGAAACGGCTAATGACTAGAACTCTAATTATTTTCCCGAGAATTATAAGCGGCTTTCCCCGGAAAGAAGCTAACCGCCGCGCAAATGAAACGTTCCGTTGGCCGCTTCCTTCTCGAAGAAGCGACCGCGTTTATTTCTTCGGTTCCGTGGTAACCCGCTTATCGGCCGGGGACGGTCGTCCGCGCGCCTTTTAAATATAATTAAATAAATGCCTGGCCGGATACACGACGAATTTATTCCCGACTATTTCCTTTTTTTCTTTTTCTCTTTTCTTTCTTCTCTCTCTCTCTCTCTCTCTCTCTCTCTCTCTCTCTCTCTGCCTCGCTAAGATTTCCTATTCCACTTTCGCGCGACGCGTTGCTTTCACCGTTGCACGGCCAAAGAGGGAACGAGCGACGGAGAAACGGGAGAACAAAGAGAGAGAGAGAGAGGGAGAATACGTTTGAAGCAGCGAATCCGACGCGGTGCGGCAAATTTGACGTATTGCATGCGCGTCAAATTGACGTACGTCAACGTGCCGCTCCGGTCCTCCCACCGAATGCGTTTTGTTCTAATACAGACGGCGTTATAACGGCATCATAGGTCGCGGCGGAAAACATTATCGCTTTATCGTTGGTAGAAATCACGGGAAGAAGCGTGGTGGTGTATCTTGTACCAACGAACCGTGAAATACGAACGAATCGGAGATTTAAAGTTGTCACGGTTAGGTCGTGGCAGGCTCGTGTGTGACAGGTCACGGAGGCCGATCACGAAAGCGGAGGATCCCGCCGTCGTCTTTCCCCACGCGTCATCGTTTCAGATCGAAATAAAGTGGCGCGATTAATAATCTCGAATTTGTAATTAGCGGGATGGCGCGTAGCAGCGATCCGTCAGCGGAGAATGGTCGAAGCTTTTGCATTCGTATTATAAACGATCCCCTAAAAAATTCACCGTTGAAATAATTAAAATCCTCCGTTTTTCTCGTCGATTACATTTTTGTGCTGTTCTACGCATGCCGACGATATCATATCGCGGTAAATTAATTCGTTTCGATTTAAAAAAAAAAGGAACGATAAAAGTTTCGCGGCAACGCCGTTGGAATTAAATATGGAAAATTACATTTAAAGTAATTGTTTTCGTGGCAATCGCTCGCCGTGATCCCATTTCGCGTCCACGATATTTCTCGGTATTCGTAGCAGCTCGCAGCTTCAAAGCGGCGGTGGCGCGTAAATCATCGAGGCGAATAAAACGCGCGTACGTGGAATTCTCGTGTCGAAATTCAACTTACCATCTCTCTCGCGATACTCGGAAGGAAACGTAAAATTTCTTCGGAGAAACGAAGAAGGTTCGCGTCCTTGGTCATGGCAAAGCGTTCGAAAAGAGCGTGTATCCCGCGAAGAGAACGAGACAATGAGAGACAGTGGTTGCGAGCGAACGACCCAACGAGAGAGAGAGAGAGAGAGAGAGAGAGACAACGGCAGAGAACATTCCGGTCGGCTGGTCGACTGGTTGGCTGGTCGACCGGCGAGGGATAACGCGATGCAATGGAAATCAAGCGCAACCCCTTACCGCGGATTGGTATATACGAACCATCGGCCGATGGAAGCCATTATCTTGATATGCTGGCCGAGCATCGAACCGCTCTCCTCGTTCCGTAGCCGTATAATTAAAGTTGCTCGCCGACGAGAGCAAACGCGCGGTGGTCGCGCGTATACTCGCGCGTTCGCCTACGAGAGGCGTAGAATCGCGGACGAGCAACGCACTCTCGTTGAAATATTTTTTTCCAAAGCGATCGGCCGGCTGTTCGCGTTCCGTATCGATGCTTTTCTTTTTCTTCTTTTTTCTTCTCTTCTCTTCTTTTTTTTTTTTCTTTTTTTTTCCTCCTCACGTGGGCGCAACGTCCGGAAGACGCGACGCGATCGGAACGCTTTCAACGGGGAGAGACCCGAGCCGATTTCGATCTTTCAGTGTCCGTACGTAGACGACGCGTAGTGTAAAGTAGGACGAGGAAGAAAGGAAGGGTGTCGCCTAATAGCGGCAAATTACGCCTTCTTACTCTTTCCGTGAACGTTGAAGAGGGTAAGAGTGGTAGAGGGGCGGTTGCCGCCGAGTAACTCTCCCGTTTTTATTTCCACCGTTTCGACCGTCCTTCCTCTTTCTCCCTTCTTTTTTTCCTCCTTTCTTCCTTTCTTCTCTCTCTCTCTCTCTCTTTTTTCTTCTTTCCCCCCCCCCATTTTTTTTTAAGTATTCCGCTCAAGAAAAACAGCCATTAGCGAGAGTTTTCGCTTTTCGCGCAAAACTTTTACTCCGTCCCGTAAATTCTCCCTTTCTTTCTCGGCGAGGCTGGTGCCGCGAGAGAGCGCGAGGCAAGAAGGATGACGAAAGTGTGCGGCGAGGGAGGACGAAACGAAACGGTCGGGAGGAGTGCGGCGGAGGGCCAACGGGAGAGAAAGGAGAAGGAGAACTAGGAAGCGAGTGAAGAGAGAGAGAGAAAGAGAGAGAGAGAGGAGGATGGGAGCGAGAGGGTGGATGGGAAACTCGAGCGAAACTCCAACTTTCGTCCGCATTTTTCATCGTCTATAAATTCTTATTTATATGCGACGCCATGTTTCCTTTCGATTAGAGCGCGCTCGAGCCTGCCAGCGGAGTTTCCACAGATATCGAGGCAAATTTGTCAAAGCGTTTTGCGGCGCGGATCGCGAATCGGCCGTCCGACGCCGTTCGAACGCACGCGAAATTGCCAAAGTTGCGAATATTCGTCGCTGTAAAATTAATGCATCGCGCTTTACTCGCGCCCCGTCTACGTAAGTGCGCCGTGACTGTTCCGTTTCTCGCGATCTCCCTCGGTCGGTCATTCTCTCGCTCTCGCTGCCTCTCTCCTGTCCCTCCGTCGGTTTCAACCCTACGGCCTCTCCACCCGTCTCCGAAGCGGACGAGAACGAGTAGATAGGCGCATTTACGCCGACGAGCCAGGCTTACGTTCCCGTACGAGTGTATTTACGTAGAATTCGATAGTACGCTCGATGCGAGGCATCCTCGCACGAAGGGTAGAGCAGGGCTATCGAATAGGTCATTAATCAAACCACACCCTCGCGAATAGGCACACCGTATACCGGGCGTCTTTCACGGAAAGTATTCCTCGCCGACTTGGACGTTCGACGAGCAATCGTCGTCGGTTCTTATCGGAGAATACAAAGTAGCTGTCGCTTGTACGCGTTGCTGTGCGTATGGCGTGCTACGCGCCTATCTGGCGCAAAGTGAATTTGTCTATCGTCTGGAAGCCGGCGACAGACAAAAGCGGCGCGGCCGTGCACAGAACCATTCTTATTGCGAAGTAAATTAGAGGAGTCGCGAATCAAACGGCTTCTCCCCGGACTTGTTCGCTAGTGCACTTCACGCTGGTAAATTTAGCACGCGTTCCTCGTCGGAGTGGTTCTAGTAGGGTTGCGATCCCCCTTGGCCAGCTCGCTCGAGCGGCGCAGACACCGGCAGAGCGAAGAGGGTGTAAAATAGCGTGGTCCTCTAGCCTGGCGAAAACTCGCCGTTTAAAGCGAGCCCCGATGAAAGACGACGCCGCGCCGCGCCCGCCGCCACCCCGACAAATTCGCATCACGCGCACGTGTATTTATCGGCCAAATCTTTCGAGTCTTCGCTGCGGTTCGAACGACGAGCAACGGTGTTTTTGCGGCGCGCACCGCCACGCGACAGTCTTGGACGCGGCTGGTGATCTGTAGCGACTCGCGTTACCGTACCACGAATGGGGCGATGCGGTCGTGCAGGTTAGTGGGAAGGGGTTAAGCGAAAAAGAAGAAGCACGGTTCCGATTGCGGTGCAGGGAACGCACGAGGGGTGGCTTTCGAATTAGCGTATTTGAAACTTGGTATACACCGCTCGATGGCGCGGCACAGTTGCCAAGTGACGTATTATAATATTTCATCCCCGTGGTGCGCGGTTACGCACACCATGCCGACCGGTAAAGTGTGTACGATTGTGTGTGCGCGGCCGCGCGCGCGGGTAGGCTGCTCCACCCCTTTGCGCGCGTTATACGGCACACCGTATACCAGCCGCGTTTTACGTCTCTCTCCGATCTACGTAGACAGTAAGCACGCGTACGTACGAGTAATATCGTTAATTTGTATGTGTTTGAGTTCCAAGGGGGAGCAGAACCACCCTAATATATTCACGTGCGCGAATAGGATGTACAGTCGGTGCAAAATGCATCCGCCGCCGTCGCCGTCGCCGTCGTCGTTGCCGTCATCGTCGTCGTCGTCGTCGCCTCTCGCTCTTGCCTCTCGTCGACGACCGAGAAATTTTAACGCGATCGCAAACAATGTTTCGTCGTGGCACGTTTTCTCGATCTACGTATCAATACCTGCAACTCGGCAAAGTCCACCGCTGCAAGGTGGCAGGAGTTTTCGCGTCCGTGCAACACGTCATCGAGGCAATCGTCGCTTTCCTTCTTTCCCTCTTTCCCTCCACGTGTTTACGTGCAACGATACGCAAAGTCGACGTAAACGCCGGCGAGCTTCCGCCTTGAGCGTTAAGACGACGCCCGGACCGCGTTTCGACCGTACGTACGTATCTCTTGCCAGCGTCGGACGTCGAAACGATGCGCCTTTCTTCGATCGATAGCGAGGTGGTAACTTTCGCGGCGAAACGAACACGCGCCAATTTTCGGTAACTTTTTCCCGCTCGCGTTTTTCCCATCGTTAACCGAGTTGTTTCGCGGGTTGCGCCGCTGCTCGTGCCGGAAGTTGCCGGCTGCTTCGCTCGAGTCACGGTTTTTCCCTTTCGTCGTACTTTTGTTTCGCGCGGGGGGGGGGCGATGGTAGAGGTAACGCGATTAGCGCGTGACCATTATCGCGGTCGCGATTCCAACGCGAGATTCGACTTTGAGCTTTCACACAGAGAGAGAGAGAGAGAGAGAGAGAGAGAGAGATAGAGGAGAGAGTAGCACCGCGATCGATGGGCGAAAAGACGAGACAGTACGGGAAGACAAAGGAACGATCGAAGAGGAGGAAGACGACGCGTGTTTCACCGAGCGCGTTAAGCGGTGGATAAGAGGCGGTTATAGAGGGTGGCAGAGGATGGACATGGACACACAGGGTAGGCAGAGAGCAGTGGATAGGTAGGTGTAGGTAGGTGGGTAGTGGGTTAGGAGGCAACGAGTTAAGGCTGGTAGGGGTTGCGAAAGAGGCGATCCTGGCGATCGTGGACGGCGGTGGAGCGAGCGGTGGAAGGTGGCGGTGGAGAATAGTCGAGGAGACGCGGGCGGTAGGCGGGGAGGGGGGAGGAGGAGGTCTGGGACGTGGGGAGAACAGGGGGCGGCAAGGGGGAGGTGGGGGCTGGCAGGACGAGGGGATGAGAGAACTCGGAGGGTCGGGGTGGTACCAAACACTGCTCGCTAGCTCGCGTACTATTGTGTATACTATTGTTCTGGTTGGCTAATATCCAAGATGGCCGACCAGTTATACTCGCTTCCGCGGTGTGCGTGTCCTCACGTCGTGCACGCGCGCGCTCGTACGCGTTCGTACGCGTTCGTACGCGTGTAGGTGCGCGCGAGGATGTGGCGTGCAGGAGCGAGTGGCGACGGGGCCGCGGGGTCGGAGGTATGCGCGTCGGTGCGCTCAAGTAACGCATAGGCATACGTGTACGTACGTATTTGTGGACGGGGAATTCAGTGTACCGAGCAATGCACGGAGCGATGCATATATACGCGTGAGATAATAGCCATTGGCGGAGCCTTAGTCTCCTCGAGGTATATCGATCTGGCGTCGTTGCCGAACACCGAAGATTTCCTGTTGCGGCGGGCGGCGGCCACCGCGAACCCGGTACCTCGCCGCCGCCGGTCTTGATCGGTCGCTACGTTTCGCCCCCGCGCTATCTATATCTATATTCGCCCTCCACCTCCTCCTTTCCTCCCCCCCCCCCGCCTCCCCGATCCACCTTGTTATTGTCAACGTTACCGTTACCGTTACCGACACCGACGCAACGCTCGCGTTTACTTCGCCCTCGCCTCGCGATCGTTATCGTTATTGCCGCCGACTTTGCTCGTCTCGCGGTTCCGCTCGAAATGGATCGCGAGAAGGACAAGGCGAGAAGGAGGAGAAGGAGGAGAGGAAGGCGGAGGCGAGAGTCTCCGGGCTCGGATGAAAAATTTCGAGAAACGCGTGCCTTCTCTCCTCGGACACGGTGGAGAGCAGCGGCGGCGGCGTTTGTCTGTCGCTGAAGACAAAGAAACGATTACCGCGCAGACGCTCGGCGGCCGCTCGTCGATGTAAATTATTATCCAAGTTTTTCATCGCCGGTACTTTCTTCGTCGCTTGGATAAAACCCGTGCTCTCGCTCTAGTCCTTTTTCTCCGTCGAGGCTGGCTCGTTCCGCGCCCCCCACAGCTTCCCCTCTTCCGCCGCTTTCCTCTGTCTCCTCCTCTTTTTTCTTCGTGCCTCGCACGCACACACTCCATTCGCACAGCCGCGTAGACGCTGGCATAAAATGTAGATTAATATAAATATTCATAAACACCATAAAGTTTATGTCTCGGTAGTAGGAGCGCGGGCGAGCGCGGGCGAGCGCGAGGGCGCTAGGGTGAGGAACGAGCGGCGCGTTTCGCTCGTCGTAAAACCACCCCAGCTACCTTTGCACGCCTCGACCCGGCACAGTCCCCTCCGCCGTGAAAAGATCCACGGGAAAAGAGAGGGTTGCCAGAAACGCGCACACAGCGAAGAAAACTGCGTCGCAGTTCCGACTTTGTCCGTTTCACGCTTAACCTTCGAACCAGCAGCCGTTTGTTCCACGGCACGAGACACTCGTCCGTTCGTTCGTCTCGTTTTATGCGGCGAGCTAGTTTCGTCAACGATCCTCGCTGTACGATGGCGATCCTTTCGCGCGCGGCCTTTCAGCCGAACCTGAAACGTTGCTGGTCGAGACTGAAATCGCGGCAACTGAAATCGTTCGACGACCAGCGTTAGAAAGAAGGTGGAAGCCGTGTGGGATCGGCTCGACGACGTTCTCGCGGAAAGTTCTCGACCGGCGTGATTCGAAACGAGGCGGGCAGAACGCGTGCTCGGCGTCGAATAATGGAAAATACGGGGAAAAAAGGGAAAGGCGAGAAAAGGGGAGTGCCGTTTGCGATTCAGCTTTGAGCGACGTTGCATGGTCGCGACACACGCGTGCCCTTATAATTAATGAATTAATGGTCGACTAACGCGATCCTCGACGGAAGCGTGGCATTTTTAATTTTACGACCACGCGACCTAGGCTGCCGGTGCTTTGCCTCGGCTGGCGTGTTGTGATTTTTATCGGGCAATTAACGCGACCGTACACGTGTTGCGCCAACGTTTACGCCTCGTTGACCGGTCGTCGACAATTAAAACGAACCCGAAGAACCACGGATCTCGTTCACACGCGCGCGTGCCACCGCCGGCCGACGACTAAACCGACCGCTCTCCTTTTTGCGCAAACATCGTCGCCTCCGTCTATCTACCTGGCGATCGCGGTCCACCCGGTTGCTTTCACACGGATGTCGCTTCCCCCGCGCGGGTCAGCCGCAACGCGAAACTCGATCCGCACCGATGTTTCTCCGCGACGCGACCTGCCCTCGTCCAACCACGGTGATCGTGGTGATCGCTGCGAGTGGAAAAATGCCGAGAACCGTGTCTGTACGATTTGATTGCTTCGTATGTTCGTAGCTCTCTTCGACTCGTAGGTCGCAAAGCGACGTTGGCGCGGAGATCTTCGCTTTGCTGGATTTTAGGAGCTTGGAGTTGGCGGGGAGCGAGAGCTTCCCAAAGGAAAGTGTTCTCGGTATGTTCGCGAGCTTTCGCCGAGCGTCGATCGTCCAACGATTATTCGTCCGCTCTTTTGATCCTCTGGACTGCGAACGACGTAGGTATTCGGCAAAGAAATTATTCCGCGGCTTAGCTAAATGCGCAGTTATAAGATTTAGTCGTAAACAAAATTACGTTTAATCGTTCTCTCGGCGGCACCGTTGCACGGTCTCTTAACTCGATCCAGAATCTTGGAATTCTTTTCTCCGTTAACCTAAATATCGCGGCACACTGTGAAAATATAATCTTTCGTGCCTTTAGATCCTTGGAACTTATTCAAACAACGCGTGCATTATTGAAGGATACGGGCGCCCCCTGGGTTGCCGTATTGTTTATTCGTTAGGCCAATTCTGCGCGATATGATTCCATGATTTGTTCTCCTCGCTGTGAAATACATATTTATTCGCTGTAGGGAAAGAGTTGAGCGTGTAGCAAGAAATAAATAAATAAATAAGTAAGTGAATAAGTAAATAGAAATCGGGATGACGAATCGTTGCCGGGAAACTTTTTACACGCGGCTGCTGTAAAACAAATGTTAATTATTCCTGAACACTTTGCGAGCACAAGCTAACCCCACTCCAGACGCGTTTTTTGCCGGCTCGCTTTATGACGTTAAGTCGCGAATAACAGAACGGCAGAAGAAATATTTAAAAAAGCAGTGCGACCGCGCGACCAGGAAAACACACCGCTGCCCCGCCAGTCCGATTTTTCCTCGATCTGTGATTTTCACGCGCACCCGCCTCGGTACGAGCGAATCTTCCGGCTGATTTCTCGCGATTCGTTAGACACAGTTGCTTAGGGAGGTAGTGGTCGAGATGCAGCGAGAAAGCGAGAAAGCGAGAAAATGAGAAAATGCGAGAGAGAGAGGGAAAACGGCAGCGAGTTAAACGTATCGCAAGCCGCATCGAAACTAAACCGAAACGGTCGCGATAATCCTCGGAGTCGCGCGGTATACGCGTATCATCGTTCCACAGCAACGTGTCAACGGTATTATCTAATTCGCAACGTAAATTCGCAACCATTCTCGATTCGTTATCGGCAACACGCCAGTCCTTTCTTCTCCTCGCTCGTCGTGCGAGGGCCGCTAGTCTAGTCAAGTCCTGGCAAGTGCAATCGCTTAAGCGCTTTCTTTCGCTGGGGTCGACGAACCTTTCGGTCGATCCGTAGCCTTCCGAATTAGCGCGGCTACTTTGGTCGAAACGCTTGGAAACGATGCGCGCAATTTCGCAAAGTTTCGCGTGTGCAACGACGAGTGGATTCGTTGCGCGTCTATATCGGAAGAACGACAGAAGAAACGAGGAATATTTATAATCGAATAGAGAACGACGCGGAGAAAAACGTGGAATCGACTGGCGGATACAATATTAAAGAATTTGATTGCATCGATGTCTGACGGATGTAGGTCAGTCCGGTAGATAAATGGCACACCGGCAAAATCTTATTTATTAACTGGTTCGGTTAAATACGTTATTTTACTTTCAAGGACGAGGCCGATTTACTCGCCAACGCCTCTTGCAACATTTATCTCGGATCTTTCCTCGGAAAAATGTAACGGCCACGCTTTAAACCTGCATTCATTTTTAAAGAATCGCGTACGAAATTGGAATACATCGGGGGCATTAAGGGAATAGCTGAATTTTCGGGCGACGTTCGCCCGTCCGTTTCGCTCGGAGTAAAAGTACACGGTCAAAAAACGATCGTCGTGTTGTCGCGACTTTCTTCGGTGGATCGTACGTACGAGCGATGCAACTTTCGCAGCGTCCGATACGTTTGCGCAAAGTCGGACGCTCGGCTAACGAGAAGGAGGAGGAAGAATCGGTGGCTGAGAGGCGAGCGGGCGAGGACGCGGAATGCGGGCAAACTCCGCAGGAAAATCGCAGCTCCGCGGAATGTCGGTTTCGACGGTCGAGAGGGCCAACGCGGGAACGAATCGAGCGGCTGGCTTGCGTCGAAAGGGTGGAATCTGGCACGCGCCAAACTTGCCTCGCGATTACAGAGAAATTAAAACGCTGGCGCCAACCCCTTTGTTTCCACGTTGCTGCGGATTCTTTCGCAACACCGCGTCACGCGTTTCTCGTTCCTCGTTTGCCTCGCGCCTTGGTCCGTGCAACGTGCGTTACCGGCGACATCGGCTCTCCGCTTTCTTTTTTCCAATTTTTCCTATCCGCCGCTCTCTCTCCAACGGCCACTTCTCCCTCTCTCTCTCTCTCTCTCTCTCCCCCTCTCTCTCCTTCTCGTTTCGTCGTCCGTTGTAATCTCGCGATTTTCAAGACAAACAGTGCAACGCGGAAAGAGGACGGGAGTGACGCGCGCGATACGAGGCAGAGCCGGAGTCGACGATTTTCGACGATTTTGCGTGAACAGCGAACGCTCGCAGCTACAAATCCTTTTTGGAGACAGGCAGGAGCGTGAACGAGAGAGAGAGAGAGAGAGAGAGAGGGAGAGAGAAAATGACGGGCAGAGGTGACGAACGGCAGCGAGAGCGAGAGAATACGTGGAAAGAGGAGCGCGGAAAGAGAGAGGGAGAGAGGGAGAAAGAGAATGAGAGTGAGAGAGAGGAGCCGCGCGCGCGAGGGCAACGAGGCCGCATAATCCGGCCGCAAAATCCGGAAGCGTTTAACATAATTAGGTATCGGGTGTCGAGTATCGGGTGTCGGGGGCGTCGAGAGAGAAAGAGAGGTCCGCTGGAGGGTGAAAGAGAAGGCCGGCAGAGAGAATCGAAGAGAGGAAGAGGAGGATGAGGTGGCGTTGGTTGGTGGAGGAGGTGGAGGAGACCGATGGCGCACAGGAGTGGCGAGATACAGAGGATTGGGCGAGGGCGACACGCTTCGGCCGGTGCGAAAGAGACGATGGACCGAAGAGAGACGAAAATCGAGCGTGGAAACCAGAGGAGAGAAAACGAACGATCGCGCGGTAGCCTGGCGGAGAGAGAGGAGGTTGCGCGAGCGACAGAAAGAGACGCGTGGCGCGTTTATGCCGGACAGTGGCAGAGATCACATGCGAACAGAGAGGGAGAGAAAAAGGGGGCGAGAACGAGAATGTGGGAAAGAGAGGGAGCGTGTACGCGCGTATACAAGGTAGTATCGCGCGCGGTATGACGATACGTGTGCCGGGTGGGTTAATCGTTAGCACGTTGTCGCGGTAAAACAGTTTGGCGTTTTAGCCCGTTTGCGAGTTCTGCCGTCACGAGTCGGAGCCGAAGCTTCCGGTCTATATACCGGCGCGTATGTACACAGCTGCCACGATAACGCGCCGCCGTTAATTCGCCGTTAACCCTGTGCCGCGTCGCGTCGCGTCGCGTCGTCGTGTCCTCGTCCTTTCGTCCGCGTATCCCGGCTCCGGTCTCCATCCACCTCGATTAACCGCGTTTCCACCGATTTTCACACCTACGCGCGAACTCGTTGCGCGTACCGAGGATCGCCGTTGCTCGCCATCGTCTTTCTGTCTGTTCCGATAGGATCGCGTCTCGACACGAAGTTTTTGCGAGAAACGGCGGAAAAGCTGCGTCTGTAAACACGCGCGCGATTTAACCGGCGAGACGAGACGAGACGAGACGAGACGAGACGAGACGAGACGAGACGAGATGGCTCTAGCCGTTTTTCCTCGGTTTCTTGCGCGCGTATCCTGATATTCGTTCGTTTCGTTCGCTTCGTTCCTTTTTTGCGGCCAATTCGCCGCAAATGACGACCAATTACGCCGCTCTCGATAGCCATCGAAATCGCTGGTTCGCCGCGGCCAATGAAATAAATAAAATGCGACCGGAGGGGGGAAAAAAACGGTCGCAGCAATAGCGCGACGCTCGGTTTTTCGTGCGAGAGGCGCGAAGGAAATAAAAAAAGTTTATCGGTCGCTTATAATCCGGCCGTTTTATCGAACCACGATCTACCTCTTCGCGACAAATCGCCGTGCCCCGGCTTCCGCGTTCCGCTAATCCGCCACTCATCCGCCAATAGATGGAAAATACGTAGGGCCAATGGTACGTACGTTTCACGCCGTGCAAACGTGTACCGAAGCTTGGAAAGGGAAAGGCGGGGGGAGTGACCGAAGACGAAAATTGGAAAGACGGTGGAAGATAGAGACAACAATGGTCGTATCGATGGAGCGTCGTTGGGGATTTCGCGTAATGCAGACACACTCGGCTACCCGACGAATCGGCCGGGTATCGCGCGCGTACCACGTAGCAGCAGGGAGGAGGGTTGTGGTGGTGCGAGTAGCGGCACGCTCCTTCTCAGGCTGCGGTCTGCTTGGAAACGGGCGAGAAGTCACGGGACAAAACCTAGCTTCGACGCATTGTTTCGTTGTTTTCAATGGCGCGTGTACAATGCGGGCCGATGCGCGGATGGCGAAGTTGCATCCATCGAACGTGCGCGCATTCGTTGCCCGGTCTCTTCTGCTCGCACACACGTATCTCAACGCGCTGCTCGGTCGTTCGACTCGTTTTCGTATCGTCTGTTCTCGAAGGTTTACCTTCCCTTTCGACGTCTCCCACACACACGCACACACCGCACACCCACTCTCTCTCTCTCTCTCTCTCCCTCCCTCTCTCTCTCCCTTCCTTTCACCCCTTCCTCCACGCTTTCCTGTTTTCTCCCCTCGCCGCTCTGCCTATCGTCCGCCGTTTCGTTTTGTGAAACACGCGTGAGAACGAAGAAGGGGGCGGCGCGGCGTGTGCACCGTTTCTCTCGCAACGCACAGAAACCTCTACTACCAATAGATACGGCCGTTCCATTACAAGTTGTTAATGAGACAGCTGTGTTACGCGCGGCCTCCGTTTCCGCTATCGTCCGACATCGTCGGATCGATGTGTATCGACTATTGTCTAGCGCGGATAATAACATCTGGATAACGACCGAGCACCCGGAACGATACCACCTCCGCTTTTCAGTTTCTTCCTTGTTTCAAGACGCGTGCGTGAGGCCGTATCTTTCGGCTGTTTCGCTCGCTGCGTACGTACGATCGCCACCTATGTACAAATCGATCGAGCGTATCGCGTCGCTAGGTAAGATATCGCGTCGGTGGTTGTTCGATCTCGTCCGCGTTCCAGATAGATGGAACAAGTTGGAATAGGTGTAGCAGCGAATCTATTGCCGGCTTTGGATTTCACGTGGAAGAGCGGCGGGGTGGTGAGCTGCGTACGCGAGGGCAAACCAAGTTAGGAGAAAACGAGGAGAAAATATGGGAATCGGATTGGAACTGGGTCTGGGTTAATTCGATGAAAACCAGACCGAATCGGGCACCGTTTGTAAACTGCGATCGCCTCGTTTCCGCAAGTATTTCGCGCACGGGATTCGATAAATATTCTACGAAGGATACCTGGATGTCCGTTAGTCGGCGCGCAGTCGATTACGATCGGGATCGCGCGTATCGATCGAATCGTTTCGAAAACGCTTAAATACCTATGCCGCGTCGGCTTCTCTGGAATCGAATTACGTGGAAATACTATCGCCGTCGACGCGATACGCCTGTACTTTTGCGATTATTAACGATCCGGATCGTGCGTAGCTCTGGCCGTACTTGTCGATCGGGCTTTTAAGTGCGTCGCGTCGCTCTATCGATTTTATCGAAATCGAATCGCGTCTCGCGCGATTTCGACTTTCCGCGTCGAAGAACCGCCGAAACGTTTCGCCGAAACGAAAGAGAATTTCGCTGGGAAAACGTAGCCGGCCAACGCGCGTACCGCGTATACGATAATTTTATCTCTGGTCATTTATTCCGGCCAGCGAAAATAAAACTGACCGTGCGTTTATAGCGACTCTACTTGCTCGCGACTTCTCGATCGAGTACGATCGAGTTTCGCGTGGAAATCGGACCCGGCTGAAAAATCAACCGTTTCGTAAGCTGGAACGTAGTCACGCTCGCAATAGCGTAGCCAATCGCGGATAGTAAACTTTGCGCCGATTTTTCTACCTTTTTTTTTACATTGAAAACGCGTGCTACGAGCGAAAATATCCGTGACTCGGCGTAACTCGCCAACCAGGCCGACTTCCAGCTAACTTTGCACGGTTAATTTGAAATACGAAGAAGGTAGCGTGACGGCCATTGTCTCGATTCCAATTATACCGTGGACGATAACGTCGGTTCTCGGCTTCGCCGAGGCGAAATTTCTTCGACGGTCTCGCGGACGAAACGCACCGCGTCTCGGACAAGAGTCGCGTCGGCGGACGCGTCCAGTGAAAGCCGGAGCTACGGTCACGACCGCGCCACGTGATCCGTAAATTCGCGTCGCGATACAGCTCGGCCAGACGTACGTCGCACGCGTTCGTGCGTGCCCGCTGGAATTACTTTGCATGCCGTTTCCCGCAATCGTGACATCTTAATATCGGCTGTAATTTAGAGCCGCTCGCCGTCTCTCGACGCCTCCGTTTCCGTTATTTCCTCCCTTCGATTTTTCACCGATACGTTCCGCGGAACCGCGAATCTCGTCCTCGTTCCGCTTCTTCTTCTTCTTCTTCTTCTTCTTCTTCTTCTTCTTCTTCTTCTTCTCGTTCGAACTGGTCGCTGCGTTGCCCGCGTCCGTGCTTTCGTATCGAGAGACGATCGTTTTTCCGGTGCAGGGCGGCGGCGGCATCGCGAGCAGACGCGAGCCAGCTCGAGGGAAGAGCGCGCGACGAGGGAAACGACGATATCCTCTTTAGCATTAAACGCGTAACCGCCGAGCGTCGGATTCTCTTAACCCGCTTGGAGTTGGCGCAGCGAGAAAGAAAGAAACGCGAAGGGGCGACGCGCGCGAAGACGGTGACAGTTCGCGTGGCGCTGCGAAAGGTGAACGCCGGAGGACGGAGGCGGAAGGGCGGTGGAAAGAGGAGACGAGCCGGTTGCGTGGCAGCAAGGTAGCGAGTAAGGTCGTAAAGAGAGTCAGTTGGCGTATTCGAAGCAACGAAGCGGCCGTCTGTATTTTTATATAAAATACCGGTGCGAGTCCCTTTCCTACCGCTACCCTTGGTTCTCTTCTCGCACCACCGCCGGCAGCAACGGCAACAGCACCGCCAGTACCGTATCCGCGACCGCCCCGCAACACCCGTTCCTCTCGGTACGCCCGGTGCATTCAGGCATTTACATCAAGAGACTGCGCGACGATGATAATTAGTATATAAGAGGGTAGTTGAAACGCGAAACCCCTAGACCACGCTGTACTGACTTCTGTAGACCACTAGAGGCAGGTTTACCCTGTCCTGTCCCTCTGCCGCTATCCGTCGCGCAGCCACGAGAATAAAAAGACGCGTAGGCACGTACGTATACTTAAACGTACGCGCGCGTCTCTGTATCCTTCGTTTCCCGTGTTTCGCGTTTCGCGTTTCGTATTCCGCGCTCTCCTCTCTCTCTCTCTCTCTCCTTCTCTGTCTCTGTCCCTCTCTTTCTCCGCCTTTGCTTCTCCTTTTCCCATCCTCCCTCCCTTCCCAACCGTCCCATCCTCTCCACCGTTCCCCTCTCGTCTTCCACCCTTCCTTTCGTCCGTCAAACCTTCTTTCGTTGCCACCGTACTCTTCACAGACTCGCCGCGAATTTACCTACGCTCGAATATATGAATTCCGCGCGCAATTCAGGCCGAGTATCGTAATCACGATTAATTAAGGCGAGCCGGAGAAACTGGAATCCGTCTCTGCAAAGTCATAGGCGGCTGCGCGCCAATCATCGGTAATCTCGACGCTTTTCTTTCTCGGCGGGGACCCCTTACCCGTTTCGGACCAACGTACAAGTATCTGGAGCGTCGCGTGGATCGATGACAGCAGCCTCGCTACGGCCGAACAATCTACTACCACGTACGTGTAGCGCTCGTTCGATTTGGCGAAAAAAGAAAAAGAAAAATGGAAAAAGAGCGGCAAGATCGATAACCGGTGGTGCGGTGGTTTTCCGTACGGGCCGTTTCGTCTTTCGCGGCGGCCACCACCGGCTCCTCCGAGCGTTCCTCTTCGTCCAGGCAGACTAACGGGAAAATAATACGCCGTTGATTGGCAATTTAGCCTGAGATTGCACCGACGGCAAACTCCTCGAGAAGAGGGAAAGAACGAATCGAGGGCGGAGGGAAAGGCGAGAGACCGGGCGAGGGCAAACGGCGATGGCGACAGGGTAACAGCGAGAAAACGAAGATCGCCGCCGTTTCCTCGCCATCGCCGCTCCCTCGGCCGGTCCTTCCGTTTTTAAACGCCATCTCCCGTTTCTTTGAATTCGCTTGACTCGATTACGGCGTATTTTAATTCACCGTCTTTAACGTTGCTCTCGCCACCACCACCACCACCACCACGCTGGCAATCTCGAAATCGTGCACCAGGACACCGACTCTTAAGGAAAACGGCTGGCAAGACCGTAAGAAGCGAGTTCCGTCTCGCCGTTCGCCCTCGCCGAAGCGTTAAGAGTCCGACTTTCGCGTCGACTTGGAACCGAACGTTTCTCGATCGAGTCCGAGCGAGTGTTTTTCGAGATCTTCCAGCTGTACGGGATCGTCGAGTCTATGGAGCGCGCCCCGGCATGATTTCTCCTCGTCATCGTCAAACATCCTCGACTCGTCAAACACGTTTTTGTCCGAGTAAATTGCTAAACGGAAGAATCACGAAGGGAGAAGAGAAGCGAAGAAAAGAGAAGAGAAGAGAAGAGAAGAGAAGAGAAGAGAAGAGAAGAGACGGTGGTGGAAGAAGGGAGGAAAGGTGGCGGCGCCGGCTCGTCTATCTGAGATCGAGAGGGGTGGAGATGCTCCGAATTGGCTCGTTTATTAGAGCTCCGGTTCCATTTGTTCCTTGTCGGGCGACAGCGCTCGAAAATTTCGGGGCTAATTCACGCGCTTTAATCGCTCGGCTCATTTGACGCGGCGCATGAAAAACGGCTGCCGATAAATTTTGACAGTATTCTGTCCATTGCATTGCAATAATACCGGACCATATATTAGGGTGGTCGCGGGACGATGTCCATCGCGGGCGAGGGTGGCCGGGGTGGCCGGTGGGGGTGTACGAGGGGAGGACCGGCTGGTGGGGAGGGGGCCGAGAGCAAGGGGGTGGGCCGTGGGCTTTCGTATAGTTTGCCGGTAACATATTACGAATTAATACCAACTGCTCCGGTGAAATATTACTGCAAAATACTGACCGTTATTTGCGCTCGCGAGCGCGCGAGAACGCGCGTGGTACGCGCGCGCTCCCCAGCGCCAACGAATTGCCTCGCACTTTCGCATTTTTGTCAGGCCGTCTATATTCTTCCGGAATTTATATCGTGGCACCGCGAGACGCCGCCTCTCGGCCTACTTGGCGCGCTGCGTCGCTGGATACGGCTTTCCAGCCTGAATTTCTAACGTATCGCGACGCACCCGTTCGTTGCTGCCGTTAGCCGTAAACGCGCGACGACCACCGCCGTCGGTCTTTATTTTCGCACGTACGCGCGTAAAGAGGCGCGAGCCTGAACTCCGAACGTAAACGCTATCGCGCGAGATGTAAATTCACGCGCGGCCAAGCAGCCTCCTGAACGTCGATATAATGGAAGAAGTGGACTCGTTGCGTAGCGTGGTAGCGACGTGGTAACGCAATTGCTTGGTCGGCCGATCGTAGAAAGCCTCGTACAAAAGGACGCGTACGGTCGACGGCAGGCTGTCTCTGTTCGTCGCGGATCGGCACCGTTACAACCGATTACCAAGGACAGGCATCTTTCTCGTAGCCTGAGAAACGAGCTGGTCCCTGCTGGCGTTCGCGTTTTCGCCGCGCCACCGTTAACAAAGCGTACACTCGCGTGCATGTGTACCTCTGCTAGGTTCGACGAGGAATAGAGCGTTCGAACGCGGGCATAAATTCACGAAAAATCCATCCAAGGCTACTCCAATTAAGAACGTATCCCTCGTGTCGGGTCTTTGCTCCGATCCCTACAGCCAGCCTTCTCGAGATCAAATTCTCTCGGGCACCTACCGCGGGTACGCTAATGACTTTCGATGCGCGTTTAATTGGCGCGGGAAACGAAAAAAAGGAGGAAAGGAAAATAAGAAACGAGGGTGGAAGAACGGGCCGGACGAGAATCGCTTAGGCTTAATCAATCCGCTCGTTACGGGCCGCGCGCGCCCGCCTGCCCGCCCGATTGAATAACTAACGATTTTCACGCGAGTCTCGTTAAAAATGCTTTTACCCTGATCACCGTTAGCTTTTTTTCGGCCCAACCCCCATCGCCGTCGCCGTCGCCGTCGCCGTCGCCGTCGCCGCAAGCCCTTGCTTTCCACCCCCGCCTCTTTCACTTTCTCACCTATGAATCTCGCGCGTTCGTCGTGGCCATCGAAAGTCTTACATCCGCGATCCCGGCTGATCCGGCGATCCTTTCCTTACGAGAAGGATCGTCGAAGGAACAGCGGAAGATGGGACTGGTGCGCGGTGGTCGCGCGTGACTGATCGGACACAGGCTGAAAACTGACGGCGATACGGTTGTTGCAGCCGCTTTAAAAGGCGGTTGTGTTTTCAATTTTCACGAATAAAAGTTAATTTATTTACGAAATTTATATTGCAAATCCTTGGTTCGCCGTACAAAACGCGCCGGTATTTGAGTAATTAAAGGGGCGGAATAAAAATTCTGCCAACTTAAATCGCGCAAATGAATCAGCGATGCATAAATATAAATTACATGTTTGGCGAAATACCGTTCGGCCGCTGGTGCGCGATATAATTTTAAATTTAATTAAAAATAATGAACCCCATTGTATTCGTAAAACCCGCGTTAAATGATATACCGCCGTAAGTGTATTATACCCGTAAACCCATAAATTTTCAAAGACAATTTTCCAAGCTTCTTCGGGGCGTTATCGATCGTTCGAATATCGGATTGAAAAGGAAGAGAGAAAAACAGGGAAAAAAGGCAGAGAGGAAGCAAGAGTGGGAGGGACAGAGGGCGGCGGAGGCCTGACGGGAGAGAAACGGCGAGAGAAAGGAGAAGAACACGACGAGGGAAAGAAAAGTGGTGTCGGAAGAGCGGAGAGGGGCCGAAGACGGATGAAATGGGATTTTCAGGAAGGAGGCGATTTAATCGAGCGTGTTTAAAAGGTGCGATCTCTAGATTGCGGGAGGATCGTTGCGTGTCGCGGGATGCGCCGGTAATTATTACTAAACAAACTCATTAAACCGGGACGATCTGGTCTGGGTGAACGGCGACCACGCGTGAAACTTTGATCATCCCGCGAATCGAGCGTAGGATCAGCGATCCCAGGATCGGGTAAACGCCAGGCTGACGTTAAATTACCGCATCGGTAAGCGTGTCATACGCCAATTAAACGACCGCTATTTTCTGCACCGAAATTGATAATCGCGATTAAAAGCCGAAGGGCCGGTGACACGTGTGAAAGAGCGAGCCGCGCAAGATCGCAATTACACTTTTTCGACGTGACAGCTCTGGGCTGTGTAAAAATACCTTTTTTTCTCTCTTCTCCCCCCCCTCCGCCCACTGCCCCGCGCTCGCCCTCTATGAAGCGGCGTCGTTGTTTCAACGCAATGACAAGTTTTACGCGATCGCGCTTCACCGCCTATCTTCGTAAATACGTTTAAACGTCTGTGCGGAAGGGGAGAAATCTGGGCAACAGGAAAAGGGACAGCAAACGACCTAGCAGCGGCAGGGAACGGGCAGAAGAGAGCGGGACGGACGACCAGAGAAGGAAAGAAACGCAACGAGACAGAGATCAAAGTATCCTCTTTTCCTTCGACGCTCGACCACAGTGATGGAGATAGAGAGAGAGAGAGAGAGAGAGAGAGCAAGAGAGAGAGAGACAGAGAAAGAGAGAGAGAGAGAGAGAGAAAGGGTGGGCGGGAGAGAAAAATCGCGAGACGAAGCCAGTCGGCGATTCGCAGATGATTTATTCCGGTTACACCTGATTCCGTTCAGGCGCCATGAATATCATCCGGCGGGCTGCCTACCGTCGGTCGCTTCGATTAAGCGAAATTATTAACGCGGCGCTCGATAAACTAATTTTCATTTCTGATATTTTAGCCAATTATGAAATGTAATTATTTTCGCACCGGCCGTCGTTTTAATATCGCGCCACGGTATTGGTGTCACCGACAACCACCGAATCCGCGTGGTTGTGTCGCTAAATGTGGAATGACAATTTGCGCGTCGGCCCGATCCGCTTCCCATCTTCGCACCTTACTCCCGTTCGATCCCTTCCTTGCTTTGATTCCGCGGAAGGGAAAACGATCGCGCGTCGTGTTCGCCCGAGAAAACGCGTATCACCGGTGATCGTTTCCGAACGAAACGAGGCGACGAAGAAGGAGGAGGTGGGGGAGATGGTGTGACATGGCGAGGCTGGGGGAAGGTGGGGAAAGAAAAAGAAAGAAAAGAAAAAAAAAATAAAAGAAAAAAAAGGAGCGTGGAATCGTCGATGCGGCTAACTGAAGATTCATGAATATAATAGGGTCCGGTTCGATTGACCTCTCTCTTTTTCCCTTTCGGTATCCCAGGGAGAGAGAATGTTTTTTTTATTTTGGAAATCATATCGAAACCCCATACGTTTCGAGACTTTCACAGGCACCGGACGTTTGCAATGGTAATTCGTGGCACCGTGGAAAAAAAAAAACTACGAATGGCGATGGAGGTCGAAACGAGGGGGCGGGGAGGGGGAGCAAGGGGGGCAGCCATCGATCACGAGTCTGTTTACCGATTTTTCCACAGGCGCCATGTGGATATTTGTAATTACAGAACCGAAGCTGCCACGGTCAGTTTTTATTCGCGATTCGAACGACGATTTTTAATTTCGGGTAATGAAGCGCCACTGGCCCCGCCGCTGTTGATATTCGTTATTAATTTTTAATCGCCGTTCCGTTCGGTCCAGATGTCGAATATTGTCTCGCGGTGAAAATTCGCCGAAAAAAAGAGTCGCTATTTTTTCCACGGCCGGCGTTCTCTCCTCCGCCTCGTCCACCTCCGCCTCCGCCTCCCCTCGTTTTTGTCTTCTCTTGCGTTCGCGCGCTCGCTACACGCTCGCTTCACTACCCCCACCCCCACCCCCCCTATCGTCCATTCTCTCGCGATTCCTGTGTAAATTTCAGCATAGCGGTTAGCAGCGTTCACCTTGGCGTTCACTATGCTCCCTTCTTTTTTCGAAACGAAACGGGACAAGTTAGGTTTTCGCGCGTTTTTCCACACACTAGATTACACCGAGTAGACAGACGAACGGACTCGAGCAATTTGTCGGCGTATCAAAACGAAATCAAGCCGGCAAGATAAACGTTTCGCTGTCGACTCCATGCATATTAATTTTAAGCCACGAAAAAGCCAGCTTTTGCGTCCTCGCTCTCTCCCTCTCGATTCGCTGCCTCGCGCCACGCAGCCTCTCCCCTTCCGTTTTCCAATGCGCGTCCCCGTGTACTCTTTTCCTCTGCAGCTTTTGCCCGACTGTAGCTCCATCTAAAACGCAAAACAAGGCAATCCGCGCGATCGGCAAACTCGAAACAATTATTTTTCGATCGGTGGACTTGGCGCGTAAAAACGGCGCGCAATTACGAATTAATGCACCTGGTCGGCGGAAAAAAAAATAGAGACAGCCGGTGATCATCGGCGTACAGCTCGCTCGTTTTCCGATTGGAATTTAAAAACAACATTATTCTTTGGAATTAGCGGCGGACCATGGCGGTCGGTGTAGCGCGCGCGGCCGTGTGCTGTGCGGTATCGCGAGAACGGATTCGAGCGTCGACACAAGCGTCAGGCTGCCGCTTTTAAAAGCGCGTTCGGCGAAATTAAAAGTTTATTAATCGAAACGGGACGCGGACGGAAAGAACGTAAGCGAGCGAGCGAGCGAACGAGCGACCTGGCGCTTGAAAAGAATCCAGCTCCAACCACGGAGCGTAATAATAAAAATTGCCCGAGCGAAGTTCCAGCATCGTATAAGCCGGAATAATACCGGTCGTTACGGCGGTTCGCGTAACGCGATATAATATAATAAACAAACCGCGGTCTCTTTATTATTACGTTGGAAAACGGCTCTCGAGCGTTGCTAGCCGTCCACCCACCGCCCACTCGTCGCGTCGTCGTCGAACCGAGTCACGCGGCCATCCACTCGCTTATCCAGCCTCGTCGACCAATTTGCAAAAGAACTCTGCCAGATCTATCGACGGAAACGCTGATCGTTGCGAACGTGGACGTAGCGACTTTCGCGCTAAGAAGTAGACGAGCGTTCGGCGTGTTGGAAACGTGGCGTCTATTAGCAGTAGTCGACGACAGGCTCGTACGACGCACAAACCCTTCGAGGCAGAAAGGCGGCTCCCTTATTGCCATCTCGGCTGAATGACTCGCGGTGGCGGTGACTTTTTCCGGTGCATGCAAAAAATAAGAGAGCGTTTTTGCTCGAGAGCGGACAATAGAACGGAGGTCATCGGTGAGAAACGCCAAGAGAGAGGATGATACCTTCGTACGGGAGGGTGGCGCTCGCTCTCGGCCGACTAGGAGCAAGAACAGGCGGTGAAGAGAAGGCGGCTGTACTGCTGCTGCTGCTGCTGCTGCTGCTGCTGCTGCTGCTGGCACGGGGTCACGGGCTGGAGGGAGCGGCCGAGTCGGTGGAACGGGCACGGAAGAGAGAGTGAGAGGAGGGGGGGGCGGGAATCTCGGCTTCAAGTATTTCGCTCTTTGATGTGCGACCTGCCCCAAACTCGGCAGTCCGTGCCACCCTTTCCAAGTGGCTCAGCCGGCTTCAAAGAAAGTGCCTTGGGACCACCCGCCACCACCCCGTTCTCCTGCACCTTCCTACAAAACCCTACCGGTATTCCGTATTATACCGCCGCAGCCAGCTAACTTTCTTTCCAGAGAGACTCTCCTTTCGGCTTCCCGACGTTTGCTGGAAAAGAAGGAACGCGCCAAGGGAGAAAAACCCGAGGTTAACTTCTCTCGACCAGGAGAATCCAAAAACTTTGGCGAATCGCTTCTCGATCGGCCTTTGATTCCCCGGACAAATATTTTCTTGGCGGGGCTGGTGTTCTCGCAGCGGCACGGTTATCGATACGCCGTGCGAAACGCGCGGCCAAAGCGAAACGAGAATCGGAAATCGTGTCTCGCAATTCGTCGACTGGCTTAAACGCGGTCTCGTTATGCGATTTGCCGCTCTTTCCCCGGGGAACGAGAGCATTTTACGCGTAGAGTCGCGGGACCTTGTCGAAGCCCGACCAGCAAAGTTTCCCAGGGAAAGCGTATCTCGGCTCGGAACGAGGCGGTAACGTCGTTTATTCGGCGTTTCTTCCGGAAAAACAGCGCCGGGTCATCAAGGACCCGCTTTACCAACTAAACTTCGTTCCTTGGCTGTTCGCGCCTGCTTTTTCTCGCGTAATAAGCACTCGAGATGAGTTGCTCGACGCTACGCCGACGGAGACGGGGCAAGAGACGCGAACGCGAATGCAACGAACCAACACGAAGGAACACGCGCAACGACCGCCGCTCGTAATCGGTTACGTTTTCCACGATTACGAGATCGGTCGATACCGGTTCACGGTTCCATCTCCTCGTCCAGGGACAACTGATTTCGCTGCAATATCATTATTATATCTATTAGCAGCCACTCGATGCTGTTAATAATTAATCATCAGCTGATATTCCGCATTTGCCTACGCGTATTTCCAGCGGCCTCCCTCCGTCCTCTGTGTCACGAACCTTCGCTCTCCGCAGTCCCTCTGGCTCTCGTAGCTCCCACGATCCTCCATGCTCCGTTTTCCACGCTGTTTCTCCGCCCCCTGCCACCACCCGCCTCCAGTTCCCAACGATCTAGGATCACCGGATACGTGGAATACCTGGAAAATATCTGTCCTACGGATAAAGCGTATCGACGCGACCACGTATCCATCCATCGTGCAGTTAGCCGTGTACCCCGTGCCACCGCCTCTCAGCGTCCACATCGTTCGTCGAGATAATATCTCGCTGCTCTCGAAATTTCCGATCAAAGGTATTCGATGACGCGCGGCGGCGTCGCGTTACGGTTTTATCTGACGGCGAATGACGATGCACGCGAACCCCAAGGCGAACGGTCGATGTCTCGCGTCGTCCATAGATCCGACGATCGTTACCTTCGCTGGCGCCTAGCCAATTCCGCGACATTTCTTGCATAACTGATGGCGGCGCTGTTCCGCAAACCGGAATCTTGCCGGTGATAACGTTAATCGTCCGCGGAACGATCGACGTCGTCGAACGATCGTTCTCGTCCGGCTGAAAGTCGTCGAGGCGAGCGAGCCGCTACCTCGCGTGTCTAGGCCGGCTCTGTCTTTGCGAGAGGATTCTCGGTCGCGCGTTGCTTTCGATCTCGTCACGACGAGGAAGAAGAGGGAAGGTTGTTCGTCCGGCACGGATCGGGGTGCGGTTGGTGGACACGGACGACGGCTAGAATCGAAAATCCTGCATGCCGAAGGATAGAGAGCGGGGAAGAGCGGAGGAACGAGCGAGCCACGAGAGAGGGACGCTAGCTCCATATATATTCACGGGGAAAACACCTGTGGCTCCGCTCGTTAGATTCGCGCGACTTTTCCAAAGATAGTAAGAGCTATCCTCCTCCCTCGCGGTTTCTCTCTTCGTTCCACCTGCCCCAGCGCCCGCTCTCCACCCTCCGTTTCCAACAAGTTACCTGTTCGACCCGTCGCGCCGTCGTCTCCTTTCCCGACAGTCTCGTAAATTCTTTCGCCCTCGAAAATAGTGTCGCCCGGCATCCTATAACCGGAATCTCGATCCGCAGGAATAGAGATCGTCGCTTCGACGCGCGATCGCGCCTCCTTTCGCCCGCGATATCTATTTCCGGACGAGCTCTTGCTCTCCGTGCGAGTTTCAAGACCAACTAATGCCTCGGAATAAGTAAAAGCCAGCATATTTTACGCCCTTATCGCCATCTATCTTTGCTGAATTATTCCCTGGAATTTGCATGTTACACCGCTGCGAGCGGAGAAGGTGCCCGCGAGACGGGATAAAGACACCGAATATAGCTAGACGGAACGCAATTAAACGCGCGGATCGACCGATCGCGATATCGAGACGGCATCATCGATGAACTCGTCGGATCGTCGGTTTCTTAACGACGTTAATTGCCGGCTACGCGTTGCGAGACCGTGCAATGCCTCCGCGAGCGATCGTACAGAGAAACGTACGAGCGAATGGCGGAGAAGCGACGAACGAAGAATCGACGAAGCGTGCAAAGTGGAAGAAACGAGGAGGAGGGAGGAGTGGGGGCGAGATTAGATCGGGGCGAAGGGAGGTCGTCGGTTAGTTCAGACGGTGTTTAACGCGGGTTTACGTGGCGATCGGTGGATGGGAGAAACAGTGCCGGTGGCTAGTCCAGGATATAGTATTTAGGCGCGGTCCTAGGCCGGTTCGCGGAGATACCGGCCGCTAATGCGCCGGAATAGATTAATACCGACCAATAGGAACGTCGATCGAACGGCCTGGAGCACATTACTCAATTATTTACGCTTCATTAAGTATATATCCAATAGCGGCGAGTGTGGAGCGCGCACGAGCTTCACCGACACGCCGGGGACGAGGCAGGAAGAGGAGAGTAGAGGAGTCGCACGAGGGTGGACGTACGAAGCCCGATACACCGGCGTTCGTCCTGTCGTTCGTGCCAGTGTGCGCAAACATCCCGTCGCAGCGTACGCGCTTACCTACGCTTACGCGCGCCTAAGTACGCGTTTCCCAAAGCGTCAGCTAGGCCCAGGAACACGGACACGAACACGGGAATCGCGTTCGCGTTCGACTCTCTGCTTCCACGCGCCGATGGATACAGCAAACGCACAACAGCCCGCTTTATCCCTCCCTCTCTCTCTCTCTCTCTCTCTCTCTCTCTCTCATCTTCCTCTCTCTTTCCTTCCCACGCTCCACCATTCCGCTATACACGTACGAGAGAAGGCGCGCGCGCGCGCACGCCATGTACCACCACTTGTACATAATGTATGGGAGTATGTGTCGGTAGGTAAGCGACCACCTCTAGCTCACCGAGGTCTAACTTAATTATTCGAGAAATTCAGCGATCCATTCCTGCACCCTCCGTTCTGCCACTCTCCGCTGTTCGGCCCTGCGCCCCTCGGCCGTCCACTTGCTCGCACCCTCCTGCGATCCCTTCGAGAGCCTGCTGTTGCCGACCGTTGCACGACCAGAGACGAGTCCATGAAAATCGATCTCGTCCGTATTCGATTGCGTGGATCCTTGTTCCATGGCGAGACCGCGTCGCTGCGAAGGGATCGGCGCGCGCGACTCGTCCGTCCCTCGGTATCCCGTCGGAGGTCGCACGCGCATTGTTCTCCGCCGCCTAGCACGCACCACCGCCGATATTTAAATGGGTTGTAGCTCGCGCGGAACACCCGTGCAGCACGAGTAAGAGCAGCAGAGGAGGGAGAGAGGCAGGGCTACGCGTATCGGTATACCGGAACAGATAGATCGTCGGTCCCGATACCGTCCCGGGAGACTTTAATTATCATCGCGTATGCGGTATTTATATGGCAGGAAGCGCTTAAATAATATTTCTTCGAGTAGCAGAGGCGGCGAGGGACCGCGAGACCGCGCGAGTCGCTGTTGTAGCAGACGGGAAGGAGCGCCGCGTCGTTTCCAGATGGGAACGGGATATCGCGAACGCTCCGGCTCTCGCTTCTGATCCAACCGGCCGATAGGGACGCACCGTGCACGGGCTGCCCAGTGGGCGGAATCGACTTTTATCGGCCGGAAGTGAAAAACAATAAGCGCGAAAAACGGTTCCAAGTGTCCCGGGATACTGGCTGGAAGATATAGAGGAAGACGGCGATGGAGACGGCTGCGACGGGCGTGAAGGGGGCGAGGAAGAAAGGAGACACGCGATTCTTCCGTTCAGCCTGCAAACGCGCTCTCCTTTCTTCGCTCTCCTCCTCTTCCCCTTCGTTCCGTGGAATAAGCAGCGATAAAATTTCCGTTGTCCGCGCGATCGTCCGCCGGGACCGCGTCCCCGGGCGTTCGTTCGTGTCCGAGCGTCGGATCATCCTGGCTTCGATCCCGCAACGGATCGATCGTCGAGTAATTAGCGCGCACGGCCAAAGGTGCCCGCGGACATTATCGTGGCTCAGAAACGAGCCTCGACACCTATTAAAGGCGGAGCACGTCACGGTAATAGCCACAACACCATTAGCATGAGAGTAGACCGACCGAGAAGAGAGCGAAGCAGGGAGCAGAGACGAGAGGACAAGCGAGAGACTGGCTGGCGGAGGGTGGAGAGCGAAGATCGAGCGAGAGATTCACGGCGAACACCGACTCTCTCTCTGCGGCTCTATAGAGCCTAGAGAAGCGTCTAGCCTAGAGAGTCTAGAGTAGAAGGCGAAGCGGGTGGTGCGCCGGTTGCGGAAGAATGTCGCGCGTATAATCTCGCGCGGAAAACGATTCGGTAGTCGAATTAAGCCGATAAATTGATTCGACCCCTCGGGTCGTGTTCTCGCATCGTAATTACGCGGATTAAGCTGAACCGTGCGTTGGAGCTCGTATCCCCTCCGCACGGCTTTTCTATCGGAAAAATTACAACGTTAGGTTTTTGGTAAATAATTAGACCGTTCGGTCGGTGGAATAAACGTTTGCCGGGCGACGAGCGGATCGAGAGAGAGCGAGAGAGAGGGAGAGAGAGAGAGAGAGAGAGACGGCAGAGGAGGATAGGATGACGAACCGCTACGTTCAAGAAGGAATATAAATCGCGTTAAACGATGGAAGATTTGCTGGCTGTTTCGCAAGCGTAGTCGTAAAATCGAGGAAGTGACTCATTAACGAACGATCAACATCCGCGAATAAAATAATTGCTCGAGATAAAGTTATCGGTTAGCGATCGCGGCAACGCGCGTTACGCTAATCGCTCGGCGATACAGCGCGCCGGTTAAAAACGCTGTCGTCGTATTTTGCCTGGCGAGTTTTTACGACGTGTACCGCGACACGCTCGTCGAGTCCTTATCGGCGCGCGAGGAAAAAAATAGAAACGCGACACGCTAAGCGTTAAGGCATGCTCACGCTCTCGATTCGCGATCAAATCGTTTTTCATTTCGCGATGGCGCGCGATCCTGGCACGCGCCACCAACGAGGTGACAAAAGCGACGTTGATTTTTTCTGATTCGTATCGGGCTTGTTCGAACGCCGGTGAAACATCCATCTTTCTTGCTTTCCTACGTCCACGCGTAGAACGACGCCGTACAGCCGCTGCTCTAAGGTCGAAAGCACTGGTTTTATACGGACGCTCTCGTTGTTTACCGCACGCTTTAAGAGACGTTGATCGTGAAGTTTAAGAGAACTCGCGCGATTTTCAAAGGAGAACTACAAAGCGGTAGACACTTTTGCAACGACTATACGTCGGCGAACAAAGTTTACCGTGAGTTGCGCGCGCGAAAGAAACGCCTTTGAAAGTGGAAAGAAGTCACACGGCGGCGGCGGCGGCGGCGGCGATCCCGGTTCAGCAACATTGTCGAAAGGAAGCGAAAGAACGCGAGAATGAAGAGATTAGGACTGTGCAGAGTCTCGCTCGAGGGCTTCCGCTAATGATCGAATTCGTGCACCGGCAGAGAACGCGCGGCAATGCGTTAAATTTATACCTAGCGAGTTCACGAGAGGAACGCGAGTCGCGCGCTCCGACGTTATTCGATTCGCGTTTCTCCTCCGCTGATCGGCTCGATGATTCGCCCGACCGTGAAACAAAGGCTACCGCGATACGTTCGATCGACTTGGACCCGCACCGTCGAATCGACGTAAGGCTAACCGATAGACGGACGGTGCACGGCGGTGTTGTTTGGCGTACGAGAGCCAAGCAAAGAGGCTTGCACGATCGTACAGAACGAAAGCATACGTATATATGCGCACACGCGTACGGCCCCGTCAGCTAGGTAGCGGGTATACGCGTCGCTTATGATTCAGGCACGCTATACATAGAAGTCCGCCCTACCCTTGGCTGTTCGCTATATTCGATCATAAAGTGCATTGCCTTTCCTCCTGTCTGCCACTCTGCCTGCCTGCCTGCCTACCTGCCTGCCTACCTGCCTGCCTGCCTACCTGCCTGCCTGCCTGCCTGCCTGCCTGCCTGCCTGCTTACCTGCCTGCCTGGCTGCCTACCTGCCTGCCTGGCTGCCTGCCTGCCTGCCTGCCTGCCTGCTAACTGCTAACTGCTTACCTATCTGCCTTCCTACCGAGCCAGCCTTTTCACTGGGCAATCTCGGCACGGTTCGCTTTGTAAATCGCCGGCCTGACTCGACTACCTCGATGCTAGCTCTCCACGTCCATTGTTTCTCCGGCCTCCTCTCTTCTCTTTCTTTGCTCGCTCCTTCATCGACTCGAAACAGGCAAAGGACGCCGCGACTACCGGACTTTGCGCGAATATCCTATGCAGGCGCCGACAGCCGCATCGATATCTAAGCGGTAGCAATTAACGAGAATTAGCGATCGCGTATAGCGAACCCGTTGTTTGCATCGCCGTCGCTTACTTGGACGATGTCGGAGGCGTTCCCTTTTAAGCGGGTCAATGCCAAGGCGATTTGTATACGTTGTGTATATATATATATATATATATATATATATTTAAGTGTCGGCACGGCGCGGCGAGAACCGAAAGATCTCGTATAATCGATAACCGGTGCTTTAAAAAGGCAAAGCTGGCTCGGGCGATCCGAACACGACGAGAAACGTCGGAAAATTTGCGAAATTCGATGAATCTCGACGTGGCAAAAGTTTGGAACGCGCGATGCTTTCGGGCGGTGGAGAGTTGTAGAGCGGATCCGTCGTCCGTTTAAATTTCCGTGCGAGTCGCCGTGATACAGCGGTAATTACGTTACTTCCATTACTCGTCCAAACGCGATATAACCTCGGCCGTTGCGCCGAAGATTTCAACGTTTCGAGACTTTGCCGACGCTCGAGATATAACGTGGACGCGTCAAGACGGTCGGGCGACTCGAGATTTTTCAAAGTTTCCAGCACCGCTAATTTCGCGCGACGAAAGTCTCGAAAGGCCGTGTGCGCGTCGCGATCGTAATCGACTGGACACGAGTCGTCCGTTCCTTTGCGGCTATCGTCGGTGAAACTTGGCGACGCGCGACAACCGCCTTCGCTTCGTGTCTTTCTTTTCTCTTTTCTTCTTCTCCTTTTTCTTTCCTCCCCTCCCCCGCTTTCTTCGCTTCCCATCTTTTCCTTCTTTTCTCGCGGCTGCACTTGAACGTCGTCGCACAGACGACTACGAACATAAGTAAATAGCGTTTCCCTCGGAAAGACGGAAATTACAAGCATACGCAGCCTCCGCGTACGTACAGAAAGAATACGTTTGTATTTTCCTTCTAGCCGTAGCAGAGAGATCGCGGACGATATTTCATTCGATATTGCAGTCCCGGCATTATTTCTCTATTTCAGTAGCCGGCGCGCGTTCCCCGTCCCCCGGTCCCCCATTCCCGCCCCCCCGTTCCTTGTTCCCCGTTTCCCGTGCCTCTCAGCTCTAGCACGGCTGCTCGCCGCCGTTGCCGCGGCCCAACCTTCCCTGCTGCCGCCGGAAAATAAATTGTTTAATTTATATTAAAAATAAATAGAACCACGGAGAACGAGAGAGCCCGATTCCAACGGCGCAGCGCCGCGGACGGCCCGAGAAATATTACTTTTAATATTAGCATTCGCCCTCGCGCTACCCCTGCTGCACCCCGTCCCCTCTTTCTCTCTCTCTCTCTCTCTCTCTCTCTCTCGCCCGTGCCACCCCCGGTCGCCCCTTCGCCGTTCCTCTAGGTCGCTCTCGCACAGCCTCCTCCCACCTCCGGCTCTTCCTGCCCACCCCCGTGCTCACCGGGTCCCGCTGTCGACAGTCTCCGTCAACCCCCTCTCGACAACCCTTACCACCGCGTTCTTTTCGCTCCTTCTGTTCCGTTTCCCCCCTTGGCTGTCCACTCTCTCTCGCTCTCGCTCTCGCTCTCTGTCTTCTTTCTTTCGAATTGGCCGGCTGCACCCCGCGTTCTCTGCTCGGGACGCGAGCTTCTGCCAGACCACGCGTGAGTTACGCGCACGGGAACAACGAAAGCGACGAAAGAACCGGATGAAAAATTTATCGCGACGTTGCCAAGATCGATTCGTCGTTCGCGCCTCGAACTGGTTGGTCGAGGCCGTGTATTCCAGGCGATTTTTCAAACGCTCGGAGACAAAGGGGCATCGTCGGCGAAACTTCTCCGTGGATAATCGATTCGAGTGGAAGAACCGTCGGACGCGTGGCAGAAACTTTGAACGAGGCGAGAAATACGTGGTCGGGCGAAGGAAACGCATGCGCCCGCGGACAGAAAGATCAACCGATGATTTTCGCCGAGTTTCAAAGGGCTGCTGCAGTGTGCCGGAGCGCGCGATCCAGCCAGCAGCGCATCGGCGTGTCCGATGCCATATAGCAGCAGCAACAACAGCGAGAGGAGCCTCGCCGAAACTCGCGCTCCGAGACGCGCTCTTCTCACCGCCGATCGGCGACGTCGTTGCGAAAGACGTTGGAAGCGCGGCGATAAAACGTACGTTGGCGGAGGAGATGCGTGGATCGTCCGGTAGGTCGGCGAAACTGTGGGAGCCGCGAGGCGAAAGAGCGGTCGGTGTCGGTGGCAGCGGCGGCCGAGGAGGACGATGCTCCCCTCGCTCGCTCGGCCTCTGCTCGCTTTCCTCGCTCTCCCCTCGGGCCCTCCCTTCGCCCTTCGCTACGAAGCCTGCTGCCGCTGCCGCTGCTGCTGCTGCTCCAACTGCCTCCGCGCTCCTACCCAGCCACCCCCGTACCCGCGCCCGCGCCCTCTATATAATGTACGGAGCGCGAGCGAGATGAATGGCAAGACGGCGACGAATATTTCATGAGACGCATTAATATTGCAACGTCTCATCTCACGGATGTATCGAGGTAACATAATGCTCCGCTATAGATAGCTCCTTATTAAACCACGACGCCGCCGCGTTGAGCAACCTTCCGACTATACCGCTCGCTGCAAAATCCCGCCTTTCCGCCAGCCTCTGGTCCGTGTCGCGCGATACGTCTGCTCGTTTGCCTGCGCCGTTTCCGACCGCCAGCCGATTTCCAGCGAAACAGCGGTCCGTTCGGCCGAAAAACACGGCCAGACGACGCGACGGTGAAACCGTAGTAGGACGGGCGATCGCGATTCGACGACGCGTCGTCCAACTACTCGTCCGGTCATCCTGACGGATTATCGGCGTAGCTGGAAGCAGCGCGCGCGGCCAAATTCGCGTCCAAACTATTGTTTTGCGTCCGTATCGGCGAACGGGGCGACCGAACTTTGCCATTAGCGCGCACCCCGTGTCCCGAGGTAAAATCCAGCCGCGTAATGTATTACCCGCGCAAATAGATTATTGGGAACGTTATCAAAGTTATAAACATTCCTTGCCGTTAATATCGAGCGCGCGTCTAGCTAGACGCGGCGCAACCAGCCACCTGCCTCGCGCTATTAATAGCCGTTTTTCTTTCTCTCGTCGTTGCTCCCTTTTTCCCCTCTTCTCCGTCGATCCTCGTGCTTCTCGCGGACGCTCGCCACGAACCCTACCACCGCTACGTATAGACTCGCGCGTGATAGATGCCGAGTCTGTCTCACCTTTCTTGCGGCCTGCGAAATATATGGAGGATCATCCATCAGCCGTCTCGGTGAAACTGCGAAGAAAAAAAGCAAACGGCCGAAAGAAAAGAAGAAGGATCTCGCCGTTGCCGCCGACGCCGACGCCGCCGCCGCCACCTCCGCCGCGTCTGCCGGCGCGATACTCGGCGTTGCTCGGCCTGCGTCTAAACGCCATCGAATTAATTACCGAGCAACGCTCTCGCGCTGCCAAAGGCGAAAACGCGGGATCGCGCGCTCCGTTCGCCTCGGCGATCTTCGACGCTGGGGCGTGTCGTCGTACGTGGACGGACGTCGTATCGCGCGGCGGATGGAAATCGCGAGTAGGATAGGGGATCGAAAGAAATCGACGAAAACGGAGGAGGTCGGCGAGAGCAACGGCAACGAAAGCACGGACAAAGGGGGGGAGGGGGGGGAAAGTAGCAGAGGGAGGGCAGGGTAAGAGAGGAACGCGATATAAAGTGCAATCAAACATCGATCGCGCGATGCGGAGACCTCTTTCCTCTTGGTAGGTACCTACGTGCGTATCGAATGCATACCATGGGGTTGCATCGCGCATGCATGCGAGGTCCTGTGTTTGTGTTTCGAGGGGAAACGTTACTACCCCCGGCAAGCGACCAAGGAATCGATAGCCCGCGTAACCGAGGCACAGGCACGTACGAATAATGCTCGAGCCTATCCTCTAACCGCCAAGTCGATCGAAACCGCGTTTCGCTGTCCGAATCTGGCTCGCTTCTTCCGCCAACTCGCCCACTCGACGACTACCCGCTCGACCGGGTTTCCGCCGCCTTTCCTGCGCCTCGGCGCGGCCACCGAAAACCGATTTCCACCCGTTTTCTACGCCTCGGCCGTGCGATCGGTCGTGGCGACGATCGCGCGACTCGCCGCGAGGAGCGCGCGCGAAGAGCGAAGATCGGAACGCGGCGCGTTTACCGGAGCGGAAGAGGCGGAGCGGTGTCGATCGTCCTGCAAAGAAATTTGATTTGCGTGACTGAAAACGAGCTCGCGATGCGGTCAAAGCGGGGGCCGCGATCAAATCGAATCCGGTGGAATCGAATGGAATCGGATGGAATAGGTTGGAGTGGAACCGTTGGCGAGAGAGGAGCGCCGCGCGGTCCTTTTCTCCAAGGGATGGTATCGAGTGCTCTTCGAGGACGATTGGAACGTCGATGGAGCGGGATAAGCGAATCGGGTTTGAATACCGTGTCAGTGATGCGGCACCGATTGCTATCGCCGAGAAACGACAACGCGCGGTCGGGAAAAACCCTACTCTCTCTCTCTCTCTCTCTCTCCCCCTTTTTCTTCCCCAAGGGCTCGAGAGTTAATCGCGTTATTTCCGATGACTTGGCGCGATCCAGAGGAAAAAAGCACGCGACGAGAGAGACGTGGCGCTCGCTATCCTCCTGCCCGCGCCACTGATGCGCAGCGCTCTCTGCCCTTTGTCCTTCTCGTTTCATGCTTTTTCTTTCGCAATTTTTCTCGGCACGCGTCGCGCCATTTCCGATACGGTCTCTCCTCTCGTCCCGCTCGTTTTTCTCTTCTCGTCGCGGACAGTCGCGCTTCGCTTGGCTTCGCGTCGGTGCAGGGGAACGCGCGTTTCCCTTTGGCCGAGTCTCCCTTTAACGAACGAAAATCGGTGGAAACGGCGAGAGCGCGGTGCGTATCGGCCGTACCGAAGAGAATTCGAAAACAGCCGCGTAATTATGCGGGCTTATAGAATTCGAGATCGATCGTGCGCGAAGCCGTGCAATATGACGGTTGGGCTCGAGGCACGCGGTAAGAGAAGCATAGAAGATTCATAAGGATGGAATTACGTTGCCTCCACGGTGACTTTTGTTCTCCGCTCTTTAATCGCGGTACTCGCTCCGCTAAAAAATATATATACCTGCTACTCGCCAGAGGGCAACGTCCTCGTCCACTGATGAATTTAGAAATCCACCCCTCGCGCCCGCTACTACCCTTTTTCGCCACCCTCCCGCCCATCGCCCTTTCCGATCCCACTCGTTCGTACAACAGATGCGTCCGTCTCGCCCAAATGAATAATGAATCGACGGTTTTGCGAATCTACGCACAAAACCACGCTCGCCCTCTCCTCCTTTTTCCTGGTCCTCTCTTCCGGCTCTTTGCTCCGTGCCGTTTGCTTCGCCTCCAACGGCCGACCTATCGTTTTCCAATGGGACGATTTATCGTCTCGAAGAAGTTGCTGCCGCGTCAGAACCGCCAGAGTCGACTACGCGCGACCACGAACGCGTAGCTTCGTCGCAAACGCAATCGGCGTTGACGCGGCGTGGACGCGCGACGACAGCCGTGGTTACCTGGCCGGAGAACGAGGTTAGAATAATTTCCAGCAACTCGACGAACGAATTAGTTTTTGTCGAATTAATCGGCCGGATTAATCGAATCGAGTCGCAGCGGAATCGATTCGGATTCAATCGAGTCGGTGCCCCGCATTAAATTAAATCGTTCGAACGATATTGCCGGGGCGTCGCGGTTTTAATCGGCTCGAATTAGAATCGGCCGCGTTAATTGGCTGGGAATTCGCGAGCCGCGAACCGAAACTCGCCAACGCCAACGTTGCGTCGCGATCTTACGCGTTGTTTTTCTCGTCGTCGATGCGCGCTTCCTTCGTCGAGAACGTTTCAGGTTGCTACTGCCGCTAGCTCGATCGCCTGTTAAATTACGTTCTGTCTTTTTTCCCCCCCCCTCCCTTTTCTCTTTTTCGCCACCTTTTTTTCGGAAATGTAAAAAATTTTTCCTCGCTTTCGAAAGCGATTTCGCGTTGCACGTATTGCCGTTTTCGCCGCATGGCGGTGGTCGGCGAACCTAAACAAGAGGAAAAAAACTTGCGAAAGAAAGGATAGGAAAAAGCTGTGTGTTGTCGATCGGCGCCGCACGGCCATTTCGATCGATTCCGAAACGAACGGAATAATCTACATCGTCGGCGACACGGTTGTAGAAGTTGCGAGTCCGAATCGAGTTTCAAATTTTCATAAACAACGCCGGCAATCGCTCAGCCGTCTGTTTCGATGCGTTATCAATTGCGGTGGTACGTTTTCGTGCACGGTGCGTAATATACGCGATAAAGGGTTACGAGCCAATTACAACGTAGCGCGATACGATCTGATTGCCGAGTCTCGAGAAACCGAGGCAGATGCGTCCGCGTGCACGGATAGATGGAAGGAAGGAGGATAATTTATAAAACGGTCGTCTCGGCGATATGGTTCCGTAAATAAAAAAACAGATCTCGTCTGTGACCCGCTTGCTGACCAATAAAGGCTCTGAACTAATGGTCGAGCGGAGGGAAAAAGTTCCAACGGACGCGCATATTCGACCGAGTCGTTTACTCGGCTGCTATGTATCCTTCGTTTTGTTTCTTCTATCGCGCGCAACTTTCGCCGAGGAAACGAAACCCGCACGGGGATTACCGCCGACGCGATAAGTAAATTTGCGCCGCTTTAAGATGTTTAAAGTAACAGGCGGCGGATCCGTTCTCCATCTCCGTGGAAAAAGCCCGACTATAGACACGGAACAAAGCGAACCTATAGACCGACGACCGAAGCTATTAAACGAAAAAAAAAAAAGAAAGGGGGGTGGGCAGGCGAAACATCATCGAGACGACGGGACGTAAACTATCGATTGTAGAAAAGATCGTCGAAGCTTTCTTCTTTATTTTTTTTTTTTCGCCCGAGCCCATCGGCCAACGTCCATCCGATTAAAATCGGTTACGATATTTCAAATTTCGAAACGGTTATGACACGATCGCCGAGGATCGAGCGGCTATGCCCGAAATAGCCGCGAACGTTATTGTTGAGTTTAGTGAAACCGGAGTTTAAATATCTACCGGATGTTTGGCGTGTATATCACTTCGTAAATTTAAAGTTTACGGTCGTTCGCGCCGCTACGCCGTTCTCGTCCCTCCCCCCCCCACCTTCCCATTTCCCTTTTCCCCGTTCCGCTTCTCCATCCTTCTCCACCTTTTGCCATCGTCTCCACGGGTCTTCTCGTTCTCTCGGCTCGTGCTTTTTCTCCCTTCTCTCCGCCCTCTTTGCTTTCTCTTTCTCGACGTAGCGCGGCTTGCCCGATACGCGCAACCCGACGTATTATTTTTTCTTTCTCGCCTCTGTTTTTCTTGCGTTACGAGCGTAACCCTCCATCGTGTCCTCGATTCTCCCTCTCTCTCTCTCTCTCTCTCTCTCATTTATCTCAATTATAGTTGGGACCGTGTACCGTCTACGATTGCCCGGTTTCTTCGGCCTCGCCTCGTTCGATCGGCGTCTCGAGCCGATCACACGCTGATGATCGGCCGATTTTCAGGTTGGCCACGGTGCCCGCTCGAGAAAGACGGTTCGGCTGTTCGAGCGTGTTTCGGAGCAGGATCCACGTTCTTCTCGGCGCACTTTGCATCGACTCGTTTCCTTTCTCTCTATTCCTTTCGCCTTTGTTCCCTTTGTTTGCGCTCCTTGCCAGCGTATTTTTATAGTACACACTTAGTTTACGAGCACTCTTCGCTCTCTCCTCGTTCTTCGCCATTTATCCGTTTCCGTGTCGCTGTTTGCGCAGATTCGTCCGACGAGCCGCGCTCCGCAGTAGAGCGGCTGTCCGTGCCGACGAAATAAATTCGTTCGCTGTCCCTCCGCTGTGTACTTTTCGTCCGCGAGAGAGACAGAGACAGAGACATAGAGAGACAGAGAGCGAGAAAGGGGGCGGAAGCTCGCCCATACTTGCGAGCGGAAGGAAGAAAATTGGCGAAATTTACGAGGATCGCCAGGCATCGGTTAATCCCCGATAGGTGTAGAGAGCCAGCCAGCCAGCCAGCCAGCCGGCGCAGCGTCAGAGAGCAGCTTTCGCGGCTCGTAAAGTATCGTTTGGATGTCGCGAGGTACACGTGCGGATTTCCAGAGCACCCGTTGTGCAGGATTTCAGACCGGCTCCGCCAATGGCAAATCTTGTACTATACAAACCCTGGTATATCTATGTGGAAGGTACACGACTCTAATACATAGTTCAGTACTCTATCTACATACGTGCGAGCTAACATCGCGCTAACTCCGTTCTCTGGCCAGCTCGACCTACCTTGCCTCTCTCTCTCTCTCGCTCTCTCTCTCTCTTTCTCTACGTTTCTCCTTTTCGCCTGCCTCCGGTCTAGCTGCCTACCGCCGCCGCTCTCTCGCTCCTTTCTCTTCGCCATTCTACTCTGCCAGCGATCTACTCCGCTTTGCGCTGCTCCACATCCCCCTTGCCATCGTCGCCGGTACACGTTTCTATCCCTATTCCTAACGGCACAGCATCGAACGCACCCCGATCCGGCTGAAGAGAGGTAGCTACATCGCAACACGCGTGATTGCGTGCCTGTACGCGTGTACACGCGTGTAGGCGCGTGTACACGCGTGCACGGGGCCGTGAGTGGAACGTGGATCGGAGGTGGACGCGCGTGTGCGTGCTGGTTCGCCGACCACCGACGTTGCTCGCGGCTTAGCACGGCTCGGCGCATTATTCAACGGATAATCCATTCCTTATATATTAAAGTCCGAGAACGATCTATCGTCGGCCATACGAACGAGCCGAAGCAGCAAATTAGCTTGGAGACGCCGATCTTTTCCCACTTTCGGCCTTTCTTTCCGACGCGCGTTGCATCGGCAAACGCGGCGTTTCGCGCGAACCGCCAGGCCACTCAACCTCCTTACGATAATATACACAGGAAACGTATTTAAACCGGCTAGATTCAGACGTTATGTTTGGCCGGCGAGAAGTCAAGAACACCGTCGAGTCGGAAATAAAGGTAGTCGGCCGCGTTCGAACGCCAACGCGCGTCACCGGCCACCTCGTGATTCCCTCGGCGATTCGACGGCCAACCGCCAAACAGCGGACGGCCTTTTTAACGCACGACGCGATTCCACGGACGTTTCGGCGATCTTCTTCCGGCGGATCGAACGACGCGCGGAATCGTGCTAACGAGTGAAATCGACGGAGGAACTGGGGATGCGCGGATAAACGCTTTAGCGGACGTTGGCGTTAAATTGGAGGTACGGCGGCGGGAGAAGAATGGAAGCGAGTCGTGTTTCGCTGGATGGCAACATATTTTCCCGCGTCCACGCGACTATTCGAGAGGATTTATCTGGACGGTCAGTTCCATCGACCGTCGCCCGTACGTGACTACCTGTAGAGTCTCGCTGGAAATAAAACGGAACGACGAAAAAGCAGCGACCGGCAAAGAGCGCAAGAGACTCGTGAAAACGAGTAAAACGGCTGACAGGGTTGGGACAGAGGCGCGCGAGAGAGAGAGAGAGAGAGAGAGCAAGAGAGAGAGGGACGGAGAAACGTTTGCTCGTTGAACGGCGACTGTCCACGGGTCGTACACAAATAAATCCACTCGCTAAAAAGCGTCGTTCCGATCGAACAGGACGATTCGTCGAGCGATAATGACGAGTCAATGCGTCAACAGGACCGCGTTCATCCTTCTATCCTCGCGCCGTTCTCTTCGCCGACTCGGCCGCTTCCATTGGCCTCTGTAAATCGTAAAACGATTTAAACTACGCGCTCGACCTCTCTCTGCCGCTTGTTTCTCGTTGGAAAGCGAGGTTGATCGCCGTCTCTCCCTGTCCTGCCTGCGTCGTTTCCTACTGTCGTTCGACGATCGGATGAAAGCAAAGTCAGCGGATCTCTGTCGTTGTCGGATGGGAGAGCGCGCGACTCCGAGGACGGGAACGATCGACGTTCGTTGCGGTAGTGGATGACGCGCGGTGGACGCGCGTTGCTCGCGGAACCACCTTACACCACCCGGTTTCGATCTCGACGTTTTCGACGCGTCCGACCTACCGGATGAATAAAATACGCGTTGTTTGTATTTGGTTACGCACGACCGGTGACAGAGAGGGAAACTTAAGCGCGACAACCGGGCGGTGACTATCGGTGGAATAGTTTGCGCGCGATATCGCTGAATAAAATATCAGCGCGTGCGTGCGAAACGGGAGGAGAGGCGCTCGCGTGTCCCAGATTACACGCGCGTGGTGGCTACGTGCGCGCAGATTCACAGGTGCCGCGTGTTTTCGCGCGAGCCGCTACGCGTTTCCACGACAATCAACGCGCGTGCTCCGCTCCCTCTCCTTCTTTTCCTCTTTATCTCGTCGCACCGTCCCCGCCGTTCCACCGGATCGCCGTGCCGTCACGTGCGTTTTCCCGGATTTCTCGCCACGAAGCGAGCACATAGCCAAGAACGGTTACCGGCAGTAGGGGAGAGGGGGGAATTGTATTTTTCTTTGGGATCCGTGCGAAATTGATGTCGCGGGTAACGCGACCGTGATAATCGAATAGCTGCGAGAGAGAGAGAGAGAGAGAGAAAAAGGGAGAGAGGATCGAAGGATGGTTCTTGAACGTGCAGTCTCTCTACTCCGATTCCCCTTCGCCCCCCCGCTACCCTTTTCTCCCGATCTCGGCGTGTTCCTCCTCAGGCGGCAGCTCCTCTTCCGACGTTAATTTAGACGAATTTCATTAGAACAAACGAACTTTGCTAATCCGCGCTAATCTGATTAGAAATTTGCCGTGGCGCGGTGCATTCTGCCGCGTGAAACTCCAGCCGGTCGACGGGAGCCTCGACGACGTCAACGGCGTCGGTGGGGCGTCTGTGGAGCGTCTGTGGCACCGCTGAAGGAGAGAACGAGCCTGCTCGCCGACTAGTTCTCGTCCTCGTCCTCGTCCTCTTACTCGTCCCTTCGCATTCGCTCAAATCCCCGTGCATACATTCACTCTTTCTCTCTCTCTCTCTCTGTTTCATACTCCCTCATCAGGTCTCCCCTCGCGTCCTTCCGACGCCTATTCATTTCGCGCACGCCTATATCCTTGCCCGGCAAATATTTGCAGGAATTAGCAACGATAGACGACTACCCGGCAAATCCCGCGCGTTGCATGGTTCACAGGATTTTCCGCGAGCATGTCCGGAAAACCGGAAATTCCAAGTCTTTCTTAATTAGGCCGCTCGTCGCTCGTTCTCGTCTATTCTGACTTTTCTTTGTCATCGTCGCCCTGGATTCGGGCCATCCGTCTTGCGTCGACCAAAGTCGACGCCCGTACGCCGCTGCGTTGTCGCAAACACGGGACGTTCGACTAAGGCATTTTTTTCGAGCTACTTTCGAACAGCGACGCGGCTCGTGGAACGGCCGGTAGACACGCGGAGAAAGTGTGGTGGACGCCAGCGATGCGAAGAGCAGAGCCTCGACATTTTAAGACGACGCTTTTAGGCGTCCCTTCGAAGCTTCTTTCTTAAGCGACGATCCTTCCAACGCGCGTTCGGAACGAGGTTCGCGTCGGACGCAACGAGCCGGAGATTCTGTGCCCTGGAGAACGTCGGCTCGAGCGTACGAGCGTGGAAGGAGACGCGCAGAGCGGAGAGCGAGAAGGAGGAGGAGAGAAGGCGAGGAGCAATTTTCTCGTTAATGCGGCGGTCGAGCGTGCGGTACGGCGTCCCGCGACGCACGTCGCGTGTCGCGTGCACCGCGACGTGCACTCTCGAAGGCGCAGCCCGCGACAGCCGCACGAGACGATGAAAAATGCACGCACGACAGGACGCGGCGTGTGTGCATCGGTGTGTGCAACGGACTCGTTCCCGTGATAAAGCCGATTTCCCTGTCGCGGCGATACACGTTTTGCGGTTTGCTGGAGACGCGTGCACGCCCGTCTGTCCTCTTCTTTATTACCAAACCGCTGGATATGGTCGTCTCACGAGCGAATCTTCAAATTATTTATCCGCCGCTATCCCGTATCGAGACGCGATAGATTCACGTGTTAGAGCATGGTCGAGTCGAGCTTTGTCGCGACGGCCGTAGTATCGCTTTGAATAAATTAGACACTGTCATCTCGCAGGAACGTAGAACGAATCGCAGGCCTTATCTTCTCGTTCAAGGTTATGAGTGGCTACGCAGCCGCACCTACCGCTATTATAAGTACTATTATTATTATTATTATTGTGCCGACTGTTTCGTCCCGACACAATGTCTCTCCGGAGGTCGGATTTGAACTCTTAATAGAATGTACTTTATCGTTCCTACCTTTGCTTTTGTCGTCTCGTTACGTTATTATACCGTTGTTATTTCCGCTTTCATTGTGCCAGTTCGACGCTGAACGCGCAAACGTAGCAACGGAATTCGTTTTCTCTCGAGGGTAAACACGGGGGCGGTTGATTCGAAGGATCGAGGATGGATGAATGCCGGGCTGGTTGTCTCGGAAAAGAGCGCAGGTTGGAGGAGCAGGTTAAAAGAGCAGGACGGAGGAAAGTTGAAAGCGCGCGGCGAGTCCGACCGATGGACTGGCTCTGGTAGGTAGCGTTCTCGCGGAGATTCCCGACTCCAGAGACCGAGACTCCGAGCTGCGTTACAGCGATAGCCACGATGGCGCGTATCAAACGAGCAGCGAAGCCCTTCGACCCTTAAAAATTAATTTGGAAAGTCAGCCGAGTGGCGTGGCTCCTGCGAGTGATTCGGTATATGAGAAGCGCGGCGATGGTAGGCCGCGCCGTCCGATCTCTCGGTATTACGGAAATCGCGAACCGCGCGTCCGCCCGCGCGCCGAAACTTTTCAAATCAGCCAACTTTGCGTGTGTCTTGCGCTTTTGCCGCGTCTCGCAACCCCTTTAGGCAGACCCGGAAAAACTCGCATATTGGTAAAGTTGTCGGCCTCCGCCCGAGCATCTTCCGACGACCTCGTCGCACTTTTCCCGCCGACCGCCTCCATGCGTTAACCCTTTCGCCGTTTACTCGGCCCCCGGCTCACTCCGCCCCCACCTTCACTCCTTCACTCAGCCGATCTTTAATCGCGCGAGCAACGCGCCGCCGACGATTTCACCACGAGATTTTCTAACGCGACACGTTCTGTCTGTTTCAGGCCAAGTTGTTGGAGTCATCCCACGCTTGGCTCGGAGCCTCCACGTCCAGTATAGCAGGTAAGTCGTTCGCCGCATTACACGTCTACCTAATCCGCCCGCTGTCTCCACAGCACATTTCAGCAAACTGTAACGTAACGTGGTCGAAAAGCGCACGTCGAACCGATCGCTCTTCGAAATTCTCTAGCAAAACGTGCATAGAAAAAAGAAAAAGAGACGCTGCGCGCGATAACGTTCGCCCCGCTAGTTTGCATTTTCTCGCGATCGCGGTCCCTCCCATTGCCGACTCGATCATCCCTCGGTGTCGTCGGATACGTCGGTCGATGATCGACCAACGAAACCGTCAGCATACCGCCGATACCGACGGCAATGGCTACCTGGACGAAGTGGCGAGGAGACGAGGGAGAAAAGAAACGGAAGCGGAGAAAGCGGAGAATTTTACGGCGGGAGACGACGCGGGTCGAAGAAATCGGGGATACGTCGGTGCAGGAGAACGCCCAACGAAAGTTGGAAGACGGAGGAAAGGGGGCAAAGTGTAGCAGTGAATCGGAATACGAGCAGGAGAAGGAGAAGGAGGAGGAGGAGGAGGAGGAGGAGGAGGAGGATAAGGAGAAGGGCAGAGGGCGAAGCAAAAGGATGATAGCGGTGGAAGAAAAAGGCTGTGTCGTTATCTCGGCAATAATAAAGCGCAAGAACGCGCGTTACTTTAATATATTATAGAAAGCGATTTAGATAGAGGAGCAAGGGGCCAGCCGTTGATAGCACCAATAACGTACTCGCGATTCGCAGCCAGTTCTCCCACTTGGTGTCGTACGTACGTGTCCCTTCGCCGAACCGCGTCTGGTAAAATCTTCTTTTCTCGCGAGTCAACGCGCCCGTACACCTCGGTTAGGTTGGACGATCTGCCGCGCGTTCGCATTCTCCGTTTTTATATTTCCACGCCTAATCTCTTCGTTTATGTGGCTCTCGTGTTTTTAGTGGTATCGTCGGCAGGTTTCGCGCGATATCAACGACGTTGCAGCGGAAGGAACGTTTTACGCGCTCGCCGTTACTAGGTTGCAGTGATTTCACGGCCGACGCGGCGCACGATTCCCGTCCCCTTTGCAATCGTATTTCACGCCGCCGGTTCTTCCCGGACTCGTTCTCTCGCCGATTTTTCTCCGAGCGGGCCAAGGCGTCGCGGATGAACGCGTTGCGACTAAACGTTTTATCGCCGATTGCCCCCGATTCGGCCCGCGTCTCGTCGTTTCACCGCTTTGTCTCCCTTTCTTTTCGACCCGTCGCGCGCCACTCTTGTTCGGCGATCGCGCGCGATAAATCTCGCCATCCTCCGCCGAAACGTTCTCGCGATTGGCGCAAATTTTCGAACGACAGAAAAAGGATCGTCGCCGACGAACAATGCGCAAAACGGAACAAAGAGAGACGACGAAGGAATACGAGACACGGCGAAGGTCGTACAGGGGGGAGGGGGGAATAGGGGAGTCGAGAAAGGGGCAACTTTGGATGGTATTTGCGGGAAAGTCTAGCAGCGAAAAAAAAAAAAAAAAAACGAAAAATATAACGATGTATCGAGTCCGACGGCCAGCTACCTCCAAGATCGATCGATCTGGGATAGGTGCAGCCACAGGGTATCACGAAAAAAGTCGAAATCCCTGACTATTTTCTAGCTGACTATTCCACCCTGCTGAAGCTGAAGGCGCCCACGTGGACGCGGCACGATCTCCAGGAAGCGATCGAGGCTGTGGTTACTCAGAAGATGCGCTTCACCCAGGCGTCCACGAAATACGGAATACCGAAAGGCACTTTGTACGACAACATCCTGGGAAAGACGAAGAGAATGATGGTCCTGGAGGAAGCGGGTCTGAACTCGAGCGAGGAAACGGCCGTGCTCGAGTTCTGCTGCGACATCAGCGTCAGTCCGTACAATCGTCGCACGAAAAAGTCCCTGAACGCGATCCTCAACTTCGTGGAAAAGCTGAGGCGAAAACGCGACCCTAATTTTGTGTTTAACGGTCTCTCTGGTTTCCGTTGGTGGTGGGCTTTCTGTAAAAAGCACTCGATAGTATCGCTTTACTTCAACGACGAGAACGAAAACGATCAGTAACCCACCGGATCCATCCGTCTTCCTCGAAAGCGTGCCGCTTTCCGCGTGTCTGCGTCTCGCGTTCGCGAGCAACGCCAAGCCTTGTAAACCGTGCCTTTTTCTCCAGGGTCGTCCAAGCCCTTCGACCTTTCGCGCGTTACGCTCGTTACGCTCGTTACGTTAGAATACCAGGACGTTTTCTTTCGAGCAACGAAACGGCGACTCTATCGCGCACCGCGATTCCCCCTCGATCGATATTTTTCACATTCCACGCGCATTCCATCGCTGCTTCACGAACGAAATTCTTTCCAAGCCTAGCGCTCTCCAACTGACGCGCGTATCCTTCACAATGGGACCATCGTAAGTGATAGCAATAACGATAACAGTAACGTCTAGAACGTAGCTGCGCAGCAATAATAATAATATATATCGCGTTATCGCGGTTAACGATTGTTCCAGCGATAAGCCAGTGCCTTCTGCACCACGTCTTCCAATCCCGTGTAGTTTAACGAATTCGATTCTTATTTTTAGTCGCTGCGACTCGAGCCCTCGTCGTCACGAATATGGGATAGATCGATAAAAACGTGGAGCCTCTTAATCGTAGAAATCGCGAGACGTTGAACGAATATCTCGTTCGTTCGTGATATCGGCCGAATCCGTCGTCGTTGTAACTGACTACGTTGAAAGTTACGTAACAGCCGTTTCTTTCCGACTTGGTTGTAAATCGCGGACTCTTCGTGGCAAAGTTTGATCGGGTTTGTTGCCGCCGTTCCATTCGCCAAGACACCACAGTTGGTCGTTACGATTTGTTAAAAGCGTTTTTTGTTACGCGTTACGACGAAACTGCGTCAAGCTGTCGCAGAGGTTTCGAACCGGTCCGAAAACCCCATGACCACGACACGTCGGCACCGGCTTTTCTGTTGTACGTTCCATCGATCGGAATTTCATTTTGGTCGTTTTATAATTTCGACGATTGTAAAAAACGACCGCGACGTCGAATCGTTTTTTCTTTCCTTTCTCTCTCTCTCTCTCTCTCTCTCTCTCTCTTTAACAATTAGTAACTATAGCATCGTGTTTGCAGTGGAACACCTGCTAATAATACAAAGCAAACATTTGGGATGCCGATGTGAGTGGCATAACGGCTATGGTCCGACGGAACTTTTATAACAGCTTGATATTTGCTTAGTACGAATTTGCTTAGCGTTGGAAGCGAGCAACTTTGCCCGAGCACAGACTCGGACGTGTCTCGTGCTGAATCGTTTTATAACACATAGGAAAAATCGTTCGAATTTGTTAACGACGCTGTCCTACGCGCTGCTAAAGTATTTCGACCGACGATTAGCGAACGTTGCGCAATAAACGGTTGAATGACATTCAGCTGCGTTGTGTATTTTTGTGTGCAAAAAAATTGCTAGAATACGAAAAATATTGCAACTCGAGAACGTTGCAACTTTATGCCCGGCGGGGAACTCGTGTTTTCACGTTCTAAATATGCTTTCGAAACTGTCGCGCGTGCCTTAAGAAAGTTGGATATTTTCTTAAAAGAAAAAAAAAAAAAGATGTTCGAAATTCGCAAACGGCTACGTACCCGGCGAGCATTGTCCGTAATTAGCGAATGAGCGACACTTTCGAGCGCAACGTAACACACGAGGGCACCACAGCCTTTTAACGTTTATGGCGGAGCGCGCGGGTCAGCCCGTGGCTCCGTCGGTAAATATACGATAGTTGCTCTCTCGTCGCGGTAATTTTCCAGCTGGTATTCGTGCATCGTTTCGCTTTAATTACGACGGAAATAGCGTTAAATCGATCTCGGCCGATTACTTTTGTAACCGTAGCACGGGCCCATCGTCCGATCCTCGTAGAACACTCGTCGCGAATAGAGAGCGCGCGCGCGCGCGTGCGCCCGTTTCCCTCGACACCCGACGAGATCTCAACGGAAAACCGTGGCCCGTATTATTATCCGTGTGCAAGAATTAGCGCTACCTCGCCACGACCATCTTCGTTTCATCATTCCGTTTCCACGTTTCGCGTCGGTTACCACCTAGCGTTAATTGATTTTTTGTCGCGTTAACGTTACCGACTGGCGTCTCGTCTCTTCGTTACGAACGATCCGAACTCGGCGATTCGCCACGGTCGAAGATTTGCCGCGTAGCAAAGTGGCGACGAGAAAGAAGGCGTTTAGTGTTGTTTGTCGTTGGCCGATCTCGCTGGATCTTTTGAAAACGAAGCCGAACGACTCGCGGGTCTCGATCGTACACGCGTGCGCGTGCACCGAGGCGCGCACGCGCGCGCCTTCCTTTCCAATTAATTGTATTAATCGTCAAATTGGAGGATGCTCAATTAAACCCAATAAGTTAACTATTAAATAATCGTTGCGAATTGAGGCCAGCCGCCGTTCGTGGCGTAGCCGGTATTCCAGTCGTATCGTACTCGCGCGCTCCAAGGCAAACGTTTGCCAGCCTGCGATTAACGTTTAACGTTAAGCAAAAAATATTTTCTATCGATGATCGAGCTTGTTTCGTTAAGAACTCTTTCTTTCTCTCTTTCTTTCTCTTTCTCTCTATCTGTTTCTCTCTCTCTCTCTCTCTCTCTCTGTCTTTCTTTTTTATTCTATAACGATTGTACGCCAACGATAATACAATCGATACGATTAACGTACACGACACGCAGCGTTTATTCCCCGTCCCCACTTTTCCCCGCCCGCAACATGCCTTTCAATACTTTGTTCGCAGGTACGCTTCGCCCAAGCAGCTACAAAGGAACCTAACTACACGATACTCGCACCTTCGCTCCACTTACCTACGTCTGGTTATTTACCCTATTTATATGTCGTACGCTTGCATCGTTTCGTCGAATTCGAATCGTCGCATTCGAAACGATTCGATTCAATTCGATTCCTACGATGCATTTGCATTCGTTCACGCGAATCGACGAGCGTCCGTTTACACGCTCGCGTGACAGCGAATCAGCTTTTCGATCGATCGATCGATCGATCGATCGATCGGACGACCGACGACCGGCCGCGCCAAACGTCGAAACCGCGACGCGTCGTAACGACGCAACGAAAATGCACAAAAGTAACAAAATAAAAGAGACAGATGGATCGAAAGGCTGATCTCGCTACGTTCAAACTCGCCGGTCTTCTTCCTTTACGCGCGTCTTCCTTCGACGAGCGAGAATCGCCCACTCTTACTAATGCCGTGCTTTTTCTGTTTTCTCTTTTTCCACGGGGGGCGTAAACTAAACAGACAGCTACCAGTATCAGCTGCAATCGATGTGGCAAAAATGCTGGAACACCAATCAGAGCCTGGTGCACAATCTGCGCTTTCGTGAACGCGGTCCGCTCAAGTCCTGGCGACCAGAGACCATGGCGGAGGCGATCTTCAGCGTGCTGAAAGAAGGGCTGTCCTTGAGCCAAGCGGCGAGGTAAGACTACGTGCACGTCGATTTTCCCTCGTCCCGTCTACCAATCGCCGAAAGCAAATTTCTCGCGTTAACCAAATAAAGAATGGCGGCGTCGCGTCGCTGCTTAACCAGATGGATCGTCCGAATTACATCTGCATCAGACGTTCTGTCCGCTCGAGAAAAGTGCCGAGAAGAATTTCATTATCAGTCGGATATTCGTGGCGCGACGGGACAAATTAAACTAAGAAAGTTCATCGGACCGTTGTAACGAAACGCCGAAATTTTAATGAGATTTTCGATAAACTCGATTGCACCGGCTACGATTATCGCGGTTGGTTTCGCGAGGGCCATCGACGAATGTCGCTTTGCTCGTTCCGCACAAAAACGGGTTACAGTTTGTTCCGTTGGAACTGAACAATCTGCCGCGAAAGTTTCGAGCGATTCGGTCGAAATGATTTAGTTGCGGCGGGAATCGCGGTACACCGAACGATAACCTACGTCGGATGTAAATGGGTTAAAACAGAGGGGAAACAATCGGCTGTTGGGTTCGGCGAGCGATCAACTTAAGAACTTTTACAGCTTAGTCGTAAAACGCGTATCGCACGCGCGTAATAACGCGTGGTCGTTAAAGGCTCTTTCGCTTTGTGCGAACACGCGCTGTACCATCGAGCAACGTTTCGCGGAACCAACTCGATAATCTTTACGAGAATCGATCGATCCGGCCGCCCTTTCACCTACGAACGCACTCTCGATCGAACAGCTCCTCTACCGATCCTCACACGCTTCGTGATACTTTGTTGCAGGAAATACGACATCCCATACCCGACCTTCGTCTTGTACGCGAATCGAGTACATAATATGCTGGGTCCGAGTGCCGATGGAGGAGCCGGTGAGTATTATTAGTCGAACGATACCAACTGCGCTATGAACTCGCGAGCCTTGACTTTCTTCGCTCGAACGCGGATTCGTCGGAACGCGGCTACGAGTGAGAAACTTTGAGAAACCGAATCCGCTGTCGTCGTTCTTTCCTACACTCGTTAGTCTACATTTCATTGTTTAGATTTGTTGAGATCGGCGCAACGAATCGCGTAAATAGAGTCAGTCGGCAAAGAAAGGAGGCGTTGACCGAGCTTCCCCGGAAATACCGGGACGTCGGGCTACGTGGGTCGAACAACTCTGTTCTCGGAGATGCCATTCGTTTGTTTTTTGCCTGGCCAGATCTTCGTCCGAAAGGCAGAGGCAGACCGCAAAGGATTCTGTTGGGTGTTTGGCCCGACGAGCACATTCGCGGCGTGATTCGAGCCGTGGTGTTCCGCGACGGACACTCGCCGCACATGGTGAAGGAAGAGCCCACTTCGATGTATCCGAGTTTGGCAAATTACGCGGCTTGCAACGGTCCCGAAGGCGCGGTCAGCCCCGGAGCGGCAGCCGCGGCCGCGGTTGCTGCGGTCGCTCAAGGTAACGATACACTACCATGTAGACACACACACACACACATATATATATAGATAGATATTAGGTTGTCCCAAAAGTCTCTTTCTTTTACAAACATGCGTTTTACAACAATGCATCTTTGTACAAACATGAAACCTTATCTGTCAAGCGTTGTGATCTTTATTTTAATAGAAGAAAATGGATCGTAGATGATTGAATAAAATAATGTAAAACAAAATATGTTGTGCGTCTATTATTTCCTTACAAAACGAAAGAAACTTTTGGGACAACCTGATAGATAGATATACATTAGGTTGTCCGAAAAGTTTCTTTCGTTTTATAAGGAAATAATGGACTCACCACGTTCTCTGTTTTTTATTATTTTTGTCGAACCATGTATGATCGTAATAATAGAAATAGAAGAAAATGGATCGTACGTGATTGAATAAAGTAATAATAAAACGAAAAGAGGTTAGGTTAGGAAATTTTAAGAGGTTAGGAAATAATGGATGCATCACATTCTGTTTTATATTATTTTTGTCGAATCACGTATGATCACGATAATAGAAATAAAAGAAAATGGATCGTACGTGATTGAATAAAATAATAATAATACGAAAAGAGGTTAGGTTAGGAAATAATGGATGCACCACACGCTCTGTTTTATATTATTTTTGTCGAACCATGCATGATCGTAATAATGGAAATAGAAGAAAATGGATCGTAGACGATGGAATAAAATAATGTAAAACAAAATATGTCGTGCATCCATTATTTCCTTACAAAACGAAAGGAACTTTTGGCACGACCTAATACACATAGATGTTTGCAACTGTCTTGCTTGCACAACTTTCTCTCGAAACGAAGAGAACGAAAGGAGATTAATATATTGGGGATTGTTGGTTAACGCAGGACTGCGACATCAAATGTGCAGCATGGTGGCGGCGGCGCACTCGCAACAACACGACATGATGGCGACAAATCTGTCGACGAATCTGTCGACCAGCCTCTCGTCAAATCTGCAGGCAGCGATGCAGGCCAGCCAGCATCACCATAACAGCAACAACACCAGCACACCCATTATCGGGAGTAACAACGGTAACGGAGGAGGCGGCGGAAACAACGGCAACTCGCCGCTAAACCTGGGCTTGGCCAGTCCAGGCTCCGGCGGCCCACCAGAGAGCCCGATGGAGAGTCCTCTGGCGAGTCCGCTCGGCCCTCTCATGGATCCTGGACACATACCCAGCAGCGTAGAAGTCGGGATCGGCGTGAGCGGCATGACGTACAAGCCGGCGCGAAGCTTCGTCAGCCCGCGACCGGAGAATCTCTTCCAGGAGGACATCGCGGATCTCGTTAAGACTCCCCACGGACTCAAGGACAAAGACAAAATTCCCGTTAAGCTAGAGCCGCTAACGGACTCGCGTTGCGAATAGTAAGCGCGACGAGCTCGAGATCTGAGAACGAGCTGATCGTTGCCCGTTGGATCGGCAGAACAACGTCTCTACTTCCATCGGGATCCTAACAGGGCTTCTCGTCGACGCTTCTCGTAGAACCGAATCTCCGGGGAGGCGACGCTCGCTGTACGGATTATTCGAAAGTATAATAATAACCGCGACGATCGATTCGTCCGAGCGCGATCGCCTGATCGACACGGCGGCGGCGAATCGAGCGCCGTGTTTCGAGCCTCGAACGGTCCGTATTCCGACCATTCGTCCTCGCGACCATACCGCAGTATACCAGAGCGATCTCGCGCGAAGATCGTTCGAGTTTTACAATCAAAACAGGGGGGGAGGGGGGAGGGAGGGGAAATGATTGAGAGACAAGAAGGAGCCATCGCAGAAGCGACATCGAGTGGAGCAACCACGATCGACGCTCGGTCCCTTGATCCTCGATCCTCGATCCTCGATCCTCGATCCTCGAATCTCAAGCCAAGTCTGCCTATCGCAGCACGAGCATCGATCGTGATCGCTCGACCGATTTCGACGCAGCCTCGAAGGCCGCCTATTTTAAGAAAACGTTCCGTAGCTAACTTTGCTCGATCGGAGCTCGTTACGAAGCATCCGATTGCGCGCAAAAGCGTGGACGCGAGTGTGCTGCACGGACACGCGCTTACACTCGAGATTTATATATCTATGCATATACGATAACCGTACGTTTAATATGCCAAATGTATAGTAAATTGGGAAGCGATCTCGCGGCACGAGCCAGTATTCGCGTCGATCGAGATACAGCTGGTCGGTACTCGCCACTTGGAAGCAACGTCCATACAGACGGACTGGGATAATAACCGTGGATTTCTCGTAACGCGGTTCGACATCGTGGATCGCGTGGAAACGCTGTAAGGCAAGACGAGACTGGTGGAATTACAGCCGTTCGTAAAAAAAAAAAAAGGAAAAAAAAACGAGAATCGATTCGAGAAAACGTTGCGCTTCCGAAGGAAAAGGAAAACAAAAAAAAAGGAAAAAGGAGAAAACGAAAAAAAGAAAGGGGACAGAGAGAGAGGAATAATCGTGAATGATGATAATCTTACGAAAGCGAAAGAGATGTACAAAATTCGCTTTGCGACTGTTCGTCGATCGAGACAACGTCGACGTTCGTCTAAATCTCTACGGAACGAAAGAGAAACAAAAAGTTGTTCGTCTAGTGCGTACGCGTTAGCACGCGAAAGGGAGAACAAAACCGATTGCTGTACTTTATTAAGTGTAATGATTGCCTTCCTGCCATATTTGGGGTATGCCAAGTATAAAAATTATAAGGTTTAGAGATTAGGGAACGAAAAATTAACGACGACACTACCGTGAAATTCATTGAATTTGGAACACGAGAAAATGTTGTGGATGGACGCGCGAGCGCCGTGTGCCTGTGTTAATGTACTGTGAATGCGAACGAACGCGAGCACCTGACAGAACGAGTCGAACGTGTGAGCGTGATACGTGCGAGTGAATGTTTTTTTTTCGGAAAGATCGTGCTATTTTTCAAAATTGTACATGTTACGCGTACGACTTTTCGCGAGAAGACCCTCGATCCTCGACAATCGAAGAACGACACGAGTCGAGTAGTCGTCGAAACGAGCCGCCGCTTCCTTTCCGGAATCGTTCGAATTCTAGCCGGTCGATCGCACGCTGTCAAGCCAGTTCAGCTCGGAATTTCTTTCACAAATGATTCGCGTCTACTCCTCGATCGTTCTAGCCACGAACCGCCGTTCAGAGATTTCGTGCGACGTCTAAGTACGAGCGAGTTCGTATCGAACCTAGTCATCCTAGGAACAGAAAGAGGGGGAAGACAGAGAGAGAGAGAGAGAGAGAGTGAGAAACGGACAGGATGAGGAAGAATGAGAGAGCGAATGGAACGGAAGAGACAGAGAGAAAGGAAGGAGCGCGTGTGACAGAGAGAACGAAACTTTCTAAACAACAAAAAAAAGCAAATTTTTTAAAGTTGGCACACTGGTTCTGGAGTGACTCTTTGTAAGTATTAAAAAGTAAACAAAAAAAAAAAAAAAAATTCGAAGTGGCCTTCTGTAAAAGGAAAAGACCATCGCTTTTCGCTTTTGCTCGAAAAAAAAGAGAAATGGGGCGTATAGGCTGTCCATCGTGTTATACGTTGTTTAGGCAACTTTTTGGAAAACGTTGTTCTCGCGCCACTCCCCTACGAAAGCTTTAAACGGTTTGTACGAAAGTTTCGGGAGGAATCGATTAGCAAGTTAATTATCGGCGATTAGAAAATTAATTCGGGAAAACTCTAAAACGCGTTATTCTTGATACGAAAGATTTTTGGGTGAAAATATTCGAGCGTTCGGTCGACGAGAAATAGTGCGACCGGAAGCGTTTTATTTTTCGTGAAAATCGGAACGACGTGCGAGAGAGCGATCGATTCAGGGGCAAAAGAAAAAAAAAGGAAAACGGAAAAAGAAAAGAAAGAGAGAATCGCGAATTTAAAAGATTTTATTACGATTTAGGCTTAATGTGTTCAACGAGAAGGTAAATTTGAACGAAACCAGCGGCAGGGCGGAGCAAAAGAAATTCGTGAGTCAAAGCGAGGAGATGGGATTGGAAGAAGAAAGGAAGAAATATAATTCAAAGAGCCGCGAACGAAATTGCGAGAAAGAATTAGCCGAAAGACAGAGGGGTTAGGGAGAGAGTGTGCGAGAGAAAAGGATGGGGCATGTGAACAGGCGAGAATGTGGAAAAGATTAAAATTAATATTGTATAAAAAAAAAAAGTAGCAAGTGCCTTCCAAACAAAAAAAATTTAACGTGTCCCGTAGACCGTGACCACTTGTACGTGATGAAAAGTCATTCGAAATTTCGCATCACCAAATGAATCATTTGCGACAGAAGTGGAAAAGAAATGCAAAAGAAAAAAAAAGAAAGAAAAAGACGGAACAAAGAAAACCGGAAAACAAAGTACAGATGATAAAGATACAAGGAATTATTTGTGGGGACGTTGCGTAAAATAAACATTTCTTCTTAGTACGTACATATTCTCTTCGTCTCGTCTCGAAGTCTTGGCGACGCTGCGCGATTTCTGCGAGGATTAAACAGCACGGTTATAGTCGAGGATAGAATCAAAGGAGGAACTCGAATATTTTGCGAAAATTTCTGTTTTTCCTTTCAAACTGTACGATCGATCCGATCTCGACCGATTCGGATCGATGCCGATCGATGGAATTGATTCGGATCGAATCGGATCGGATCGGATCGGATCGGATCGGATCGGATCGGATCGGATCGGATCGGGTCGGATCGGATCGGGTCGGATCGGATCGGATCGGGTCGGATCGAATCGGATCGGGTCGGAAATATTTTCTGTCGATTACGCAATGTGTCTACGAATCTTTTGTGTGCGTGTAGAGCGAATGTACAGAATCTACAAGCAAACCCGACAAAATTTCTGTTTTGGATCAACCCACCACCGGTAATACCCTGAATGGCATATTCTCGTAAACGTTTCTTTTCGATTCGCTTGTACGAAAGAACGGAAATGGATGGTTAAACGGAGAGCGTGGAGCGGGGGCGGGGGGGGGGGAGGGGAGAGCGGGTAACTGAATTATCAGAGGGAACGGATATTTCGAGAATCTTTCGTTTACGCATTTTGATATATCTGTGAACAGATGAAGAAAAACAAAGATACTTATATTACATACATAAGGTATAAGTGAAGAAAAAAAATGCATCTAATACGCTATTATTGATATAGGACACAAAGTAAAGTAAATATATATGAGACAAAAAAAAATATATATATACATAAATTGATATATTGACGCTATAAGATTGCTGCTGGATACGTTTTACGTTGAAGGAAGATATGACGATGCAGTTTTCCGTTCAAACGTCGTCGAGGACGAAACAAAAGTTCACGGGGAGAATTAAGTTAGACAAAAGTAAGGATCTTAGAGTCGAAGACAAAGTAGCTCTTAGAATTTTTATCGAGGCAACATAAGGACGGACGGGCGTGACGCTAGTATACTACTTCCGATAAAAACCTCCAACCATTTGTCCTCGTGGCTTGTGTACGTTTCACTCGCTTATCGATCGATCTGCCGAGTTTTCCGCCTTCTCGATCCGTCTTGCGCGTACATGTTTCCCGATTTCCTAAGCGAACGTACGCTTTGCGAATCCGTGTGGAAGAATGTAACGCCAGCAAGATCGATCGAAACGGCGGAGAGTGACGGGAGATCCGCATCTGTAGAAATACTTATATAGCGAGGATCCACGCGAGTCTCAAGAACGGAGGAGAGCGTGGAAAAGTTGGCGAGCGAGACGCGTTTGGCCGCGAGGCAACCGATACTCGGCTACAGTTGTAAAACAAATTTTCAACGTTCGTTCTATGAGAATTAAGGAATATGCGAAACAGGATCTGAAATGTATTACGCACGCGCCGAATCTTTCCTTTATTTTCGCCTTAGCTTCGAGATGTAATGTCTTATTATAATAACGATCGACCCGACATACGCGCCACACTTGTACACGAGAGAAGAAAAGGAAACACCGAAGAGAATTCAAGCAAACCGTAAGAGTAAAACGATAATGAAGCGTAGTAATCCCCGTATCCGCGATTTACGACTAGTTTACAGGATGTAACACGTAACTGCGTTTACCGGAGGGACGTTACGACAGCGGAAGGAACGCGATCGAGAAACACCAAGGAACGGCCCGGTTCGGTTCACGTTTCTCTGCTGCGGTAACGGCTAAACATTCGAGACTAAACTAGGTGGCATCCTAATTTACAGAAACTATTAGTCGAACAATAGAAACCGCACATTTTTCGGAATCCGATTATTTAATCGTATACATCCCCGGCCGTGAGCCAATATCCGACACAACGCGTCCACGAACACAACCGCACCCCACCACTTTACCCACTCACATACATACACGCGCACGCACACTGACACATACACACATACACATATACACGCGCGCGCAAACATGACACGAAACACGTACATGTGCTCATACACGTCTACGTACACGTCTACGTATACGTCTACGTACACGTCTAAGAAAACGTAGACGGGGGGGAAACGGAAAGAGTTAGATTATAGAATGATAGGATAAAGAAAAAGTAAGAGAGAAAGATATAAGAGAGGCGAAGAAAGTATGAGAAGAGAGTATGGAAAAGATGTGAACGAACAAATGAAAGAGAAATAGCGAGAGACAAAATAAAATTGAAAGCAAAGGAATATATTCTTGGAACAAGTACACTAAAGGAGAACACACAGTATATTACGCGACAAACAAGCACAACCGCGCGTTCACTGTAAATAGGAAGGATGCAACATTATTGTACGACAAAGTTCATCTTTATTATCGTAACCTGTAACATATTTATTTGTCCGGTCGTAAAGGTATTTTATGTAATTTAAGATCCGAGCCTCTGTTTCATTTGAATTTGCCGCCATAGTGCGCTAACGAGGCACTGGTCGATGCAATAAGAGATAGAAAGGCGTTCTTTTGGTACGATAAATATTTTTGAAAGCGATTGCAAATAAAGTTGTGGAGCGCGTATGACTCCACGTGACCAGTGTCTCGCGATAATTAGGAGCGAAATCGAAAAGGATCGGGTAATGCGGTCTCGCGATCGAAGTTGATCGTAGCAATTTCCGACCAGCTCTTACCTCAAAATTTAGAATGTCTCCGCGAATCGTTATAACGACTGTTACATACACGTTTCTATCGCCTTTCAGCTTCGATCGCCTGAATCTGCGAACCGGACTGTCTAACTGTCTTCGTTTCAGTTTCTAATCTCGATCGATTCGTTCGAAATCGTCGCGCAGCTTACAGTAGAAGACGCTCGCTGTCCAAGAACGACGACAAGCGCAAGTTTCTTTGCAGATGGCGATAGTTTGTAGTTACTATTGTTTCTATTTACATTAAAACAAAGTATTTCTTTTTCAGTAGATAGTCGAATTGATTAAACCGATACACTATACGAATAGTTGCGCGCGTGTCTTTAAGAAAACGCTCGAAATATGTGTGTGTACCCGTGACGAATCGCGAAGCGACGTTTGTTTCCGTTTTCTTCCAAATACCTCGGATACGAGGCTTTGGAAATAGTTCTTTTTTAGTCACGGATGCAAGCAAAACCTGTCACCCATTACGAATTCCTCTTTTATTTATTACCGATTAGCATGTAAGATGACGTTCTACCAACATATGCTATAATTATAAATACACCTTATATATAGTGGAGTAAGCGTTACATTACCTACCTACCCACCTACCTACCTATCCGTGCTTGACGGGTGAAACAAACAGATGAATCACGCAATCATATATTTAAGTTGCTATTTGGCACGTATATCTAAGTAATATACTAACATAAACAGTATGCAATAATAAATATGAGAAATTAAATATGATCTTTTTCACTGAATCGCACAGCAACCCCTCCTATATTCTTTATCTTTCGATGCACGCGATGTTTCAACGATTACGTATTCTTGATAAAAACGAAGGTTCCGCACCAAAAAGACAATGAATTATTACTTCGTAAAGTACCAAGGCAGCAAATAAACAATGTTTTTTTTAATACGTTTATTTTTCTTGGAAATAATTTTATTTACATTCCATGATAAATAAGTTGTCCAGCTTTCGTGATGAACGTAATACATGTACGATCATACAGATGTTACAATCAACGAGTAAAATAACAGCGAAAGATATAAAAAATACTGTAAAATGACAAAGTATAATTTTTTTTAAAATTGGAGACCTGCGTTCTTGTCAAATTAAATCTTATAGTCTTGTCGAATTGAAGACGGAATTATACTTTCTCATGAACTGGAATTTTATTTCTATTAACTTCTTGTTGGGCGGTTGCTTGCGCGGATTGTGAATCTGCTTGATTTGGACTATGTTTTTGTGGCACACCGTTCGTCTCAATATTTTGTGGCACTTGATTTACTGTGTTTTGCTGTTGTTGAAAATTTGGAACTTGAGGTTGCTGTTGAAAATTTGGAGCTTGAGGTTGTTGTTGAAAATTCGGAGCTTGGGGTTGTTGTTGAAAATTTGGAGCTTGAGGTTGTTGTTGAACTAAAGGCTGATTTTGCTGAACCAGGACCTGCCCTTGTTGAATCGGTACCGCTCCAGGGTGTACTTGCTGAACAGGGATTTGATTTTGAGGTACCTGATATTGTTGATTCGATGGTAGTTGCCCTTGAAACTGTTGTTGCTGTTGTTGAGGAACTTGACCATGCTGCTGAGGAATTACAATTTGTGGCTGCTGTTGATACTGTGGATGAGTTTGGTCTTGGAACTGTTGATGAAGCATATTTTGATTTGGATCTACTTGGGGAGGAACTAAACCAGGAGCAACTGGTCCTTGTCCATATTGTGACGGAAACTAAAAAATAACAATAAAATTACCTTTACAATACATTCACATTATCTAATTTTAATTTTTACTAATTGAACATACTAGATATATAAAATAACATTTTTTCAGGTCTCTTTCTATTGTATTAGATCATTAAGCGTCGAAGAGAAGCTTTGAAATCATACTTTATATTTACTTTAAATAAAATATATATATATATATATATATGCGCGAATATATTTTGTTTTTTGATAAACTAGGATTACTTACCGGCTCGGACTGTGCCGGTATACTACCTGGGTGTGGTGGTCGCTAATAACAGCAACAAAAAGTGCACAAGCTAATTATTATCAATTACAAAAACACTACAAACAATGCTTTTTAAAAAATAGATAGATTAAATGAGTGAATAAAAACTAATCACTAGTAACCTAATACACTACGGTATATGTATATATGTACTCCTTCCTATCCTTAAATTTAGTTAAAATAATAAGCGGAAATACTACTATACACATTATACAAATGTTTTTCTACAAATAGAAGCGGGTTAATTGCTTACATAATGCTTTCTTGACAATAAACAATTTGTCACATCGACGTATTAACGTAAAAACTGCTGCGGCTTCTAAGCTTATTACTCTGATCGAACAAAAATATATCTAATTACCCTTTTCTTCTGTACTTGTGTTAGATACATTTTTGCAAATAATGTAATAAAAAAATGTTTGAAACAAAGATCGATCTGTTTTTAATTAGCTACAAATTGCAATAGCTAAAATCACCAAAAAATACTTCTTTCTATAAAAGATCGAGGATTGTTGAGAGCACAAACGTTATTGTAAACATCTGATCTAGCCCCTTATTAAACCAAATTCGACACGTTAATGTTCTTATGAATTAATAATTCGAATAAGATTTCTGACTCAAGGCCATCGAAAGATCATAATATTATAGATCGTTGAACTCGTCTTGACATTTATGCCATTTAAAAAAGTCAAAGTGATCTTAACTTTTTTTTTTAGGAAGAATCATTTTTTAACGATTTTAAACATTGCAATTTGTCACCGATTCTAAACAAATCAATTTCTGTTTGAAACATTCTATCGTTACAACATTCTTTTTGTTAATGGGAATGTTTGAAAAATCGTGCACACCATTTCGCCGAACATGTATCGGCTGTGTGAACATTTCGCCTGTATATGTATGAAAATGTAGAAGAGATAACGAAATAACTTTGATGCCACTTCAAAGTTCTCAAGTGACAAATTTAAATAGCACGATTGCGACTGTTCCCACAACCTCCAATTGACTTTTGACTTTTGTCAACAACGTTACTTCAATGGACTGTGCTTTAATCGTGCTTCAATGACACCTCCTAACCTTCAATAGCACAACTTTGATAGCCGCATATGACTAAGTAACATTATATACCTAAGACATAGGGACGTCTTGGCGTTCCCATAACTTTTAAGCCTTTTGACACCGCCAATGCAATCTCAACAGTAACAATGCAACCTACCTAGTGATATTTTTTTGCCGCGACTTAAATTTTTATATATGTACAATGCTCTTGCATCAGATTAGGTGAAGTACATATATATATATATATAACATAATTCTTATTTAAAAAAAAATACAAAATTTTAACGACGTTCGTTTAAAGCAGAAATTTTCCATATAACCTAATATTTTTTTGAAATTATTTTTAACTTTCTAAGGTCATTAATTCATTCGTAGTATTAATGGAAGATATACGTTAGGAAAAGACAATCAAAAAGGACAAATAAGCATTGACAATATGCATAAACATTGCAAAAAACGTGATAGCTAACCACAACAATGATTTTTACTATATTATATTTACCATTCCTTGGGCAATCATTTTTTGTATTTCCTCTTGCTTGTACCTTTCGAAAGCTTCAAATTCTTCCTGAGTGTAAATTTGTTGTTCATCTAATCCCTGCCACCCCTCATCTTGTTGAAAATTTGGTTTCTTTGTTTGTTCCAAAAATTCGTCATAACTAAAACAATAACATGAAGTAACTAATGTTATTCAAAACATGTAAAATGTATATATATATATACGAACCTAATAAGACCGTCTTTATTAAGATCAGCCTCATTGAATACGTGTTCCCTCATTCTCTCCATCTCCTCAGCTCGTTTTAATAAATCCTCTTGAGGTGCTCCTTGAGCATAAAGTTTATCCAATTCTTTTAAAAATAAAGCTTTAACTTCATCTTGATCCCACACTCCATTACCATCAATATCTAGGGTATTAATTTTGATAAATTACACAAAATTTATAATACTATAAAGACAAAAAATAGAAATATAATACCATGAAAGAAAAAGAATGTTCTAGGATTAAAGTCTTCGCTTTCCATATGATCTTGTTTTTCCCATACTTCCTCTAGTTGTTGTTTACTTCCTGGATGATGTACCTGTAAAATGCAAAATGGAAAAGACAATAGAAATACGTGTATATCAGCAGAATATTAAATCATTTATATTTACAACTTACAGGTTCGTGTTGTTTCTGCTTTTCCTTCATCGCTTGTAGATCTTGCTCATACTTCTGTTTCTCCGCGTCGCTCATATCTACGATAAAACAGAATACATAAGAAAATATTATCATAAATAATCGATATACATTTAATTTATAATAATTACGTTTTAACTTTTCTTGTTCTTCGTATTTCTTCTCCATTTCATGTTGTTTAAATTCCTCGCGTCTCCTCCTATCAGCTTTTGCTAAATCTTCAGTAGTCTATATAAAAGAACAATTAACATATTTATATCTGATAAACTTGTCTCTTATAATGCTAATGCTGCATTACCTTAGCAATTAATTTCTTTAGATCCTGGATCTCAAATGTACGTGTATTAGTATGATCTAAATGTTCAGGTATTTTTAAATGGTCGATATCTAAACCATTCTTTAGTTCATTTTCTTTTGTCGCAAGATGTCTTAATCTTTCTAGTTCGTCTCTCTTTATCTCGTCCAATCTTGATCTAATATTATGATTCACAAATTGTAATTGATCAGCTATCTTTCCTGTCTAATGAAAAAATAAGTTACAAATACATATAGCAACATACATATAAATATTGCTTAAATTCAATTGAAATATAATATTATTTCTTTCAAATTACACGTATGTCTGCTTCGTCTGCTTTTTCCAACTTTTTTTGAAACTCAGGATCACTCTCTAACACCTGAACTACTTCCATTAGGTATCTACGATATTCCATATCTACCTATGTAAATGATTTTTGCCATGAATATTGTTCATAAAATAAAAAATTATCTTTATTGTAAGAAACATACCATTGGTTCCATGTCTTCAACTTCATTTTTATTATCATAATCTTTGCTTTTTTGATTAACGGGTGGTGCAACTGACCAGTGAACTGTCACAGTTATTAGAAGAAATAACAGGAAGTACTTCATCTTTCTACCAAAAAGAATTGTCAACCATAAGTAAAAGTTATGAAAACATGATAAAAATTATTGACCGATTGATCAATTACCGAGCGAAATAACAATGAGAATAATACACGAATTAATTGAAAATAATGTTACATTATAGTTAGTTAAACAATATGTTATCGATTTACCGCGTCTCGTTGAAAAAGTATGAACCACTAATGTAGCATACGCGCAACAGATGTTTCAATGAGAAAGTTGTCACAATGGGTATTTACGCGGAAAATATGCTAACTAAGTCAAGTCACATACTTGCATCACTAGCAATTAGGATGGCTGATTAAACGAATTAAAAACCAATAGTACTCGAAATAGCAATATGTTCTCTTTATTTGCGATATTGTAATCATATACACGAAAATTGTAACGTCGAAATACTCTTCACAAGAAAAAGCTATAAAAATGAAAATTTCAGAAAGATAAAAGTGAGAATATTCAGAAAACACGCTAATTAAACGAGACCACATACAAGAAAGTGTACGTACAGAGAATTCTTCTCAATATTGCTGTTTATCGTTACTTTGATCACCTTGGTGAAAGTATAAACGTATAAATTTGCACCCGGTACACAACAGAAGATTTTCTATTCTCACTTAAAACTTAACCAATAAATAGCCGTGGATCTTCGTGTACAAGTAATCACAATTATGCGTGATTAACGATCAGCTGTGAGATAAAAGTGAGAATATATTGAACATTGTATATTTCATACATATATAAAAGTGAAATATATTCGGATTATATGAAAATCCAATAATAATCTCGGCAAATAACAAAAATTACCGTGGTACGTAGTTGCAACGACGGATAAATGAATAACGACAACGATGTGGTCTCGACAGCAGAATTGTCACTGATATAAAGTGCACAAAAGTTCGCTACTTTTCTGAACTCAACACGATACTGATAGTTACAACAACAAGCTACGTCAGTTATAAGAAAGATTTAAACATACATTACATACGATACACAGATGAGGAGAAATAGAGATACGCAATCGATGATAGTACCGGTCAGTACCGAAAGGTACTGATTTCTTCAAGATTATCTTTTTTCCGTCGATGTCTTATACGTTTGCAATCATATTACATTGTAGAAGTCTGCAGTTTGTGCGGTAGATGGCGACACGAGTCCATTTCGTCAAGAGGGTTTCTTTCTTGCTTTTACCGATAGAAGTTATATTTAAAAAAATTGACTATTACATTATCACGAGTTCGTGAAAAAGATTGCGATTGAAATTACCAACAAATAGTTTTTTTTTTCTCTTCAACTTACCGTTGATTTTCAACTGATGTCAATTCTTAATAAATTCATCACATACATTGTATATCGACAATTTTTTGCCAGATAACAAAAGCAATAGTACGAAAAATAAAAATTAAAGTACAGAGATTAGAAACAAATGAAAATAAACAGAATAAAAATAAAAAAGGTTATTTTAAATATGCAACGCGATGAACGTGTATTAAATCGACTTCAATTATCACAAGCTAGATCTATATTAGTTTCTTTGCGTCAGATGGCAAGTAAATTTAACATGTTCAAAGCTTATAAGCACTATCGACGACAAATATATCATCAAGTAGATGTTAGAGCAGTTTTACCTTGGCAAGTGGGAACAGACTAAACGGGCGGTGAAAGGATCAAATGCATACATTGCAATAGAATATGTACATATGTACATATATGCAGAGCGAGGTACAGAACGTATGCCCACGTTTTGGGGGTCACCTGACCCCCTTACCATTCTCGTGACACATGCGACGTTATCGATTCGGTACAGTACCGGTTTGAATTAAAACCACCCTGTGCTTAGTCAATAGCATATGCTTGTACAGATTATGACCACGCCCCGGTTTAGATCCAAGTCCGCTTTGTTTAACAAAATCCTACAACAAACTATAAAGAACAGAAAACTGTAGGTAATTGCGTTTCTACACCGAGAACAGCAATGATATCGACCGAAAGGGCGGGTGCTTACTCGCCTATAAAGTAAATCTCCGTCCATGAGATATGTAAATATATTATCTTGGAACAAAGATAGAACCGAGGTATAAAAAAGAGTGCATGAAATTGGATATATGCGTGAATATGATCGAGATGAAAAACGTTAAGAATAGCGTTTGGTATATCTGCTTAAAATTAAAGTGGCTTCAGAGCAAGCTCGTGTTACCAAGATTCAGAAATTATAATTTATTCGACAAGGTTGAGCGAGATTTATTGTAGTTGAGGCCGAGAGAAGGCGCAAGATAAAGTTAAAGGTATATCGAAGAGAGTTAGTGCTACAGAAATACCGTAACGCGTAATCGTGATCTCGCGCTGGGCTTTCAAGAGGAAAATGGCAGCAGAAGAGCTCGTGAACGACTGTGACCACCCCGGCGAACACTCGAGGAACCGTGAACTTTTGAATTCCTCGGACGGTCATTAGGACAAAAGTATACCTGTGTCTACGATCGTCCAGAGACCTGTTACTTTGGAACAATGCCTAGCCGGACAAGTGTTTTCGTATCTGATTGACCCATCTTTCGACGGAACTTGGACAAACGGCTAATTTTTCTTTCAGCTAACGACCTTGGTATACCTGGCATATCCACGTTTTCCTTGTTCCTCTCTCTTCCTCCTTCGCCCTCCTTATCTATTCAATTTTGTCTCTCGTCCGCCCCCAGAAACGATCGGAAAGATCGCGCAGTTACGCGAACACTCCGTCAACTAATCCTCGATTTCTTACTCGGCTGCTTTTTATGGTTCCGCTTTGTCTCGGCTCGACAGCGTTCATTCATTAGGACGCAACCAATTATTTCGTGCCAATACATAAAGACGGAATTTCAACGTGGGCTTTTGTTCCTTCGAACGTGTCTGTTCTACGTGGGCGTTGATGTCTCTCCCTTGCTAAAGTACACAACTTCAAAGTCACGACAAATATTTCACTCTCTCCTCCAGAGAAGTCTCTTTATCGTTTCGGACCACGGTACTCTTCAAACTGCTTACTGTTCGTTTTAGCGAGCAAGCGGAACGCGAGGAAACACAATTTCACGAGCGTGCTCCTTCGCTAGAGAAGCAGGTTGCAAGGAGCCGTTGTCTTCGGAGTGCGAAAAAATTCTCGCTATATGTTGAGATATGACGGAAGCAGCTAAATGCTTAAACGGTCGAAACGCAGGCTTAAATGCCGTTGATTGCAGTAGGAGGGAAATGAGAGGTTGCACGACGGACTCGTATCTCTCGCGGCAACGAGCGTTGCCAAAGACGACCGCGGGTAACGAAGCGAGTCCTTCCACGAATCGGCCAACGAACGATCATTCTCCTTTCGATCGAAACGCGAACCAATCCCCCAACCTCGAAACCTCGGTTCGGCTGGTTCGTTCGCGCTGCCGCTAATTCACCGTGGCCTCGTGAACCGAGCTTGGCTTACCTGTTGCGCCGTATCATTTTTCGCCGAAAATGTTGCGAAGCTGCTTCCTTTGGAAAACGCAATAGCACCGATAGCGAACTGAGAACCGATGGAAAGCGTGAACGGAGAGAACACGAACCAACGTTTCGAATCTCTGGCGTCGGTTGCGTGCCGAAAGACCGATCGGAAAATTTGTAATCGCGCGGAGACGCGATAAATCAGCAACTATACCGAGCAGGTTCTGTCGTAAACGAGCATTTAGCGTATCTCCGAGGGATCCGAAGCAAGGGATAGGCTATCGAGTGGCTTGCGCTTCCTACGAGAAATCGCTTCCGTTAAGGTGGTTCGATGGTACGAGAGCTACGAATCGGCTTTCGTTCGCGTTCTCCACGCTTAGACGCTCTTTTCCCCGAGATACCTGCGATATCGTGGTACCCGTGTGTAGCGATAACTATCGAGAGTGACGGAATAACGAACGTGCTCTCCACCTTTCTACACGAGTATGACATTCGCGGTAAGGGATGATCGCATGTGGAAGAGGGGCAAAGGGGGAGAGGAGCGGGATGGAGCGGGCGGGGAGAAAAGAGAAAAGAGAGAAGAGAGAAGAGAGAAAAGCAAGAAGTAGGAGATCGGGAGGAAGAAGAGCAAGAAGATAGGTAGGAAGGGAGCGGGGAGGGGAGGAGGATAAGAGAGCGACGGACAAAGAAGAAGGGAAAGAGGATGAAAAGAGACGGAGGGAAAGGTAGAGACGCAGTGGAACAGGTAAAACAAAAAGTCGGGAAAAAATTGAAACCAGTCTCGGTCGGTTGGTAGTTTGGAGTCTAGCAGACTGCGGCAGCGGACTCGCTCTCTTCTCCTTTTCCACCACCATCGCTATCAGTAACCACCACCACCAATGTGTTCGGCAACGACTTACGGTAACAACGGCAGCGGCTGCAGCACCACCACCACTACCAACTCGCTTGGCTACCATCGCCAACACCTCCTTTTCCTCCTCCTCCTCCTACACCTCTTTCCCTTTCCGCTTCTCTGTTTCTCTCGGTCCACGTCCTTCCTTAATTCAGTCCAATGAGAGTCGCTCTTCGATTCGTCGCACCCGTCATAGATCCGCTCGTCTTGATTTTCAGGATACTTTTTCTTCTCCACCTTCCTTCGGTTCGGTCGAATCGTCTGGTTCGTCAGTAGTGTGTACCGCGCTGCCTCGAGCTCTCGCGACGCATCGATTCCGAGATCGGAATTTTACAAACCGGTCGGACCGCGCGAATACGCCACCGACCACGGACGAACATCGTGCTCAGAGAAAGTGTCAACTAGTGCGAGCAAGAGTGGGTCGTCTGAACGGATTAGATCGATAGATCGTGTTCTTCTCTGCAAACGCCGAGGATCCCACGCGAAAACTCCAAACATTCCTGTTGCAAGTTGCTCAAGAAAATACGCTGTTTTTACGTTAAGAAGGATACGTTTGACGGAGAGAACATGTTTCGTACCAGTCGCAACGCGAACCGGTTGCGCGTGCTTAAAATAGTTACCCGTGCATAGGTTACCGCTCTACCCACCGCTTGCTCGTTGGAATACGTTTCAACATTGTCAGGTAAAAGCATACTGGCGAATCTCTGTTTCCGTCGACCTTCCACCGATCAAAAGTCGGGGAAAAAAAAAAAAAAAAAAAGAAGAAAGGAAAAAGATATCGACGCTCGTGCTGTTTGTCGTAGCCGTCAAGGCTTGGCGCCATGGATCTACTCGCGCAGTTACTACGATTCAAATAGGTTCGATCGTTCGACGTGTTGCGACGATATCGAGTCGATGTTGTTGCGGTTTCGGTGTTCTATAAAATTAGCGAGACGCCTGCTCCACCGAGTATGCTCGATTCTATATACATATTTCGTTGCCACGCGATATCGGATTCTTGCGAAACGTTTATCTTGGCCGCGTGCACGCATTTATAGTCGGCCATTTCACGATCGATCGAGTCCCCCTTTTCTATTGCTTCTTAGAACGAGGAAGAAACGACAGGTTAAAAGCATCGATACGAACAGAGCGGCCTTTGGGACGACGAGATGTTCGATACGTTGCGCGTTCTTAAAGATTCTTCAAAAATCAGCCTCGACGAATCGGCCGAGAAATTCCTGTTAAAAGGCGAAAGATGCGAGAACCGTTTAAACGCGAGGCAACCGTGCCGATAAAAACGAAGATGCGACGTTCGTGAATTTGTCAACGGGGCTGCCATTAATGCACGAAATAGAACAACGTATTTCGAAAATACGGAAGGGTACGCTGCTTTCTAGAAATACTCGCGCAGTTTGAATCGATCGTTGATGCATCCGTATGCTATTCGTCGCCTCTTATTGGATATGCGTTTTCGCGGCAGCGACAACGCCAGACAAGTCAAAGAACTGCGAAAGAAAGAGAGGAACGTTGCGAGGAGAGCGAAAAAGAAAGAGCAGAGAAGGAAGCAGAAAACGGAAAGAGAAAGAAGAAGCTCGTGCTACGCCATTCGCCATCGTTCCGATACAACTTCTGCCAAAATAAAGAAACGATGCAGAAGAAATAGAAAGACACATGAATGGCGATGCGAACGCTACGATACCTTCCACGAAGGCGATTGCCGTTTGTTATTGAAGTTATTCCATTGCCTCGGGCCAGAACAAGGCGAGGCTGTAAGCACGTCTGTCCCTGAATGACGAACGTTTACATTTCAATACAGTTGGAATTTTTCTAAAATTGTTCAGTCTCTAGTCGCGATGCGCGCGGTGCCTCTCCATCGTGATTCCTTCGTTGCATAGGACATCCACGGCATTTCAATTAGCCACTTCGACGAATAAAATTTGCAGCCGTTTCTCCACGGTTTATCGCTGTATTTACAATCCAGCAAGAGCAACGTCTGCACGAGCATTTTTTTCTTTTTTCTTCTTTTTCTTCCAATGTAAAGTACGCGGAATATTTCCGTAACGCGTTTCGTTGCTCTCTTGAACACGAATGCCGCGAACGCACGATCTTTCGTTCAAACATTATTCTAACGACCGTGGCAATAAGATGCTTAGTAAGTCGAAATTGGTTGGGCTTTTCCGTTAGTTCGATGTTCGATTACGATGTACTTTCCCGAATTCCAAGAACGCCAGGCATTTGCGCATCAAGTATCGTTTATGTGTACAGTTGTGCGAAGCAATCAACATCCAAAGTGAATATTTACGCGAAGGCAACTCGCAATGGACACGCCGAGGAAAGGAATTTCTCGAAAGATCTGTCTATATATATATTTGTTACGAGCCTGTAGAAACCGCGGCCCATTATTCGGTTCTTCGACCCAGCACGACGTTTAAGGAAGGTTTAATGAAGTGGCCACTTGTCAAAGTTAGTGAGACGTTACAGAATCGTGAAGGAAAATGGGCGCAACAATCAGATACCTGAAAGAAATCGTCGTAAAACCGCTCCTTTCGATATTCATCTACAACTGCTACCTTTCGAACATTAAAGTGGGGGGTCCTATATGAAAAAGAAGGCTTTAATGTCCATCCTGTTACTCGGTTAAAGCTCGTTTCACCAAGACGATCATCGTCGAAGGATCGCGTGGCGATGTACGGTGAACGCAGGAATCCATTCGTCGCGAAATCTATCGCGTAATATCGAACGAGTCTTGTCTTTCTAATACGTTTGTCTGCACGGCGAGGAGACTCGTGATTTTCAAAGAATTTCTCGCACGTAAACAAAGATATTAGTGAAGTGTCGGGTTCGAGTGGAAACTCGTAAACAACGATAGGAGCCAGGTAATTCTCGAATTAAACGCAATTTTCTCTCGGATCGACGCGTGTAATAGGTCGTTGGAATGAAATTCCTTTCCGATAATAATTCACTTGAAACATCGTAGGACGTGATTATGCAGAATATAAATAGCTACTTAATTGGGGTCTTTGAAAGCTATAATTATTACGCGTGCAATCAGTTTGCATCGAATTATCGGGCATTGCGTCTTTGCATTCGTTCCTTCGCTCCTTCTATCTCGCAGAATCACGTACTCGATACGCCAGCTTTTTCTTTCGTCTTTGCTACGCATTTCGTATACTGCCTCTTGATTATTTCGCATACTGCTCTCGACTATTTCGTTAGCGTGTAATTAATCGCCGTACGCGCTCGATTAATATCGTTCTCTGCGTATTTAAGGATAAACATTGTTTCAGATCGATGAATTTTCATGGATGATGGGAAATCAGTTTGAAAAATACAAATAAACTCGAATATAGCATCGATCGATCGATGGATTCCCGTGGATGGATTTAGTCGTCTACGGGAAGGAAGGATAGGTGTTTCAAAAACACGCAAGATTAAAAGTTGGTTGTTTCGGCACACGACCCCCTCTTAATGACATCCTGACTCACGTTCATGAATATTCTTAATAACCTTAATCGAGCTTCATGGTCGTAATCAACATACGCGATTCACGGTCCACCGTAGACTTGATAGTAGATGCGTGTGTTCTTGCTCCTTCGCGATGTTACATCATTAGAAGGAAGTGGCGGCAATTTATCGCTTTTTTAATTGATCTCGATAACCTTCTTTCAGTATATGTAAACTTGATACCGCTGTTCCTATCGCCTATGTACATTACAAATTTGACCTCGGGAAGTGTATTATTTTGTTGGATCGACGCGAAGGTCCGTCGTGCGCAGAGACAAATTTTCATCTGCCGTTGAAACCAGTCGAGGCTTCCGTGCGATATTAATGCCCGTCGATGAATTTATTTTTTTTTAGAACACGATGATGAGTTGGGGCAGAACGCTAGTCGTCGCTATCATTGAAATCTTACTTCTGTCGGCAATCGCCAAACACTGCGAAGCATGCAACGAAGCGATTTGCGCCAGTGTTGTTAGCAAGTGTATGCTTACGCAGAGCTGCAAATGCGATCTCGTTACCTGTACCTGCTGCAAGGAGTGTTTCTCTTGTCTTAGTTACCTCTACGACGAGTGCTGTTCGTGCGTAGGTAAGCCGTCACTTCCATTTTCCTACGATCGTTCCTATGTTCGTTCGCGAACATTACGAGTCACAAGTATACGTATATCTGCGTTTCTTAATCGCGTATATCTCGTTGCCTGTAGATCTATGTCCAAAACCAAACATAACGGATAACCCATTAAGCAAGAAGTCTCACGTGGAGGATTTTAGCGAACCGATGCCTGGCTTGTTTCAAGCGTTAACTGCAGAACCGGATCCGCACGAACGTTGGCTTACGTTCACATTTCCGGTGGATTTCGACATGTCTTTATTTACACCAAAACACGACAAAGAAATGAAATACCATATGCGTATGTATTTATACTTTTGTTCTTTGTTGTTGCCGTTGTTATTGTTGTCGTTATTGTAAAGGTACGTTTACATGAAATCCGTTCGGACAAAGAGAAATTTCTGGTCCTTTCAGATACCGCCGACGAAGAGATACATCCATTGAAACCAAACGTAATGACAGTGAATTGCACCGTTGCATTTATGGCTCAGTGTAACTCCTGGAACAAGTGTCGGGCGTCTTGCCAAAGTATGGGTGCTACCAGTTACAGATGGTTTCACGATGGTTGTTGCGAATGTATAGGAGACACCTGTATTAATTATGGTATAAACGAATCCAGATGCATACATTGTCCTTTGGACAAAGAAGAGGACGACTTGAAAGATCAGTACGACGATTACGGCCAGGACGAAGATGATTTGGTGGAAGATGAGATCGATTAATATTATCGGCTCTTCCCTTCAGCCTGTTTCTTTCAGTGGACCGTATGTATTGAAATGTATAAAAATGAAAAAATGTCAAGGGTGAGTGCAATCACAGTGACGATGATACTTTCGACGATTGAATTGCAAACAGTGACGTCGTTTTGTACTTGTTTGTGATACTCGTCGTTTCGGCATTACGTTCGCGCGAGAACTAACTTTGCGACTGACGACTGTTTCGTCCGTTTAGAACGATTTTCTACGAAATATACGATAAGTGATGGACATCGTTCCCTTTAAAAGGGATCCGTTCGTTAGTAAATGTAATTTAAATCATTATGTTCTGTAAGGCTGAAAGCTATCGATTGTCGATACATCTAATGATATCGCGTTTGAGTTTGATTAAGCAAACGCAAAAAGGCGACAGACAAATTTAAAGATGTTTCGAACTGACCGGTTTATGGTGTGACTTCAATGGCATAGCATGTAGTCTCATTCCTCGTTCTTAAGTGTTAAATATGTAAGTAACTCTGTGGTGTCAAATGTTTTATTTTTCTGTGCCATATGAATCAAGTTGTACATGTATCGACTCATTCGCAATTAATTGACGAGTATCCGATGCGTCAATTATTCAAACAAGACCTATTGTCTGTGTTCCTCTAATGTTCGCTTCTCTACATTTTAAAACGTTTTCTCCAATGTTATGACAATAAAAAGTTCTACGATTATAGGATATTGACAAGATGACAGTGGTTACGTTAGAGGAGCAGAGACGATCTGTACGATTGATGATATTATGCACACGCGAATAATTAAATTGTAGAAAATGTAATTTATACGATATGGTTTAATACTGCATTTGGTTATACCAATGTATGATATTAAGATAGCATGTGGGATCGAGTAGGAAAAAATGTTCAAGTTTTTAATTTCCGATTCATGTGGTTATATGTAATATAAATAACAACATATTAGCATAATATTGATACTAAAAATTGGAGATTCCATTAAAGTTTTACCATATTGAAACAAGGGCGGAACTCGAAAATGAAATTATTACACTGGAAAGATATCGATGAGCAATTTTTCCTTGACAACTATTGACAGACTAGACAGGGAAAACGGAGCCAATGTCAAATGATCGTCCATAAATAAACTAGCGCAGACAATCAAAAGTCTTACAATCGATTTTTATAAACAATTCTGTTTTGAATATATTTCATTCTTTGATCGATTATGTGCCGATTTATCGCGCAATATATTGTATGAAACACACCCATTCAACTCTACTTTATATTGAACATCAAATGCCGCGTCTCACGCGTATTTTCCACGATCACATACATTAATTCATATACGCATTATTAACGCGCGTTACTGCATTGCGGTTATAAATACAATAAAAGTTGCAGCATTCGAGAAAAAAAAAGCACAAAACATGTTTACATACCATGTATTTATACAGGCGGATGTTCGTCTTGCGTTTCATTGCTTTCTGGCAATTTAATGAAAGGCAAATCACTGCCACTCCACATAGAATATAATTGAGATCTCGCGCATTCCTGAAATTATCAATGTTACTAATGTTACTAAGTGTTCGATAATCGTTTATGGATAGAAGCTAATACGCAAAAACCACGGGTAATAATAATAGCAACAATTGTTTTAAACTGTAATCAAGCATTACCCCGCCACCAGCGCTCTCGGAACCTGACCGACTATGGGCTGATATGCAAGAATCTGTCGAAGAGCTGCTCTTACGCAATGGTAGTATATCTACGGTACCTAATGAGAAGGTCGAACGTTATACGTGATTGACTTTATTCGTTGCACTTAATGCGTATACTTACCAAATTCGACTTCTCTATGATCACTGTGCGAATGAATGCTATCTTTGCTATCTCCGTGACTACCACTAGTTCCACTTTGTTCTGCACAGCGTACAATAAATAATTTATTGCAATCAATAATGAACGAATAAATTTTAATATACATCAAATCTCTACCCGAATTTCTGTGTTCTCCGCTGTGTGCACTCTGATCACTTTCGCGTTGTCCTGAATGATCAGAATGGTCACTTGAATGGGAATCGTGTGGCCAATACCTTGAAGAACCTATTCTGCGAGATGCTGGCCAAATAATCGAATCGTAGTTTGTCTCAAAATTGCACGTTGTTAACGTAACACCTGGGATATGCTGATTTGTATAAGCAATTAATTGATTTAGTGGCCTAATTCCTATACAAATATTAAAAGAATTCGAAATTGTAGTAAATCATTGTAACCGACAACGTTTTCTTTCTCTTGTACACACCTGGTTTACAAGATAACAATTGAATTGCCTCCTGCAAGCCGTCTTGACTAGCCATAGTAGACGTTTTCCATATTGTATCTGGTGTGGTAGATCTACTTCTGTCTTGATGAGGTATTCTTAATCGCGATCTAACGTCTTGTCGCGGCCAGTCTATGATATTTCTACAATCCCATGGCATAGACCATCTCCTCATAGTATTTTCTAATACTTCACCCGACATTTCCGCGGCTGCTGTTTCGGACCATCTCCTCTGAACCTACGATACAAATGTTACAACGCAAACACTATATAATATTAGGGGAAAAAGAAAGTCACGAAAGAGCTGCAAAGTTTGTACCTGCAGAGGAAATAAAGGATATGGTAAAGGTGATCTATGACAATTTTGTACAGACTGTTGCATTGACGATGAAGATACTAGCGACGGTGAACTGTACAGTCTTTCGAAACATTGTTGAAGAGAGGCAATATCACATTCAGTTGTACCGCTCTGAGAACAGGAGCATTCCGCCATTCCCCCTAAAAGAACAACTTTGTACATTACAACGAATCGAATCAAAATTTAAATGAGATTTAATTTAAATGAGATTTAATTTAATTCTCACCTAGGCATTCGCAACAGGCAACGCAGAATTGATACTGTAGATTTACGAATGACAATAAATTATCTCTAAGTATGTCCTGAAAATCATGTCGCTTAATATAAAAATCTGTCATACACAAATTTTCTCTGAGATAAGATTACTCAAAATAAATACGTACATGCTTATCTCCTTCATTTTCTCGAGTTTCATGATCCCTTAATGAAGAAATAATGTGATTTTTTACAGTATTGCTGGCTATGCACGTTGCTCTTGTGAGCTCCTCCCAACCAGCGAGACACTGTCCTGTTAACCTGCATTGCGTCAACGTATCATGAGCTGACAAAAGTGTTTGCAACGATTGAGCCAGTTTTGTACCCGCTGTACACAGGCCATTAAGCGTCTATATTAAAGAAAGTAATTTAAGTTTTTACGTACTCTAACATGAAACTCATAAAAAATACACAAACCTGTAAGTACACTAGCCAATTACCAAGACACTCGTTCACTTCCAATTGAAATTTAGATACCTGATTGTCACTGTGCTTTGGTTCTGTTCCACCTTCTGCCATACTTACATCCTATTAAGTTTTATACTTGTATTAGCAAGTTTAATCACCTATTAACACAACAAAATGTAAAGTCTATAATGTTATCTTTGTTACTAGAAATTGTCTTTGAAATCTTACTAAAAACTACTGTTTACATGATGTAAAATATTCGAAATATAGCAATTATTTAACAAGAAAGAAGATAGAATAATAATAAATACAGTGATGGCAATGTTTTGAAATGATAATTTTTTTGTAACAGAAAGTACTTCAAGAATTAAACCGATAAGAATTTTACAACAAAAAGTTTCGCAAATCGATCACTTACATGCTTTTTCCGTCAGACGGTGTATTTTCAATACTAGATTAGTAGAAAAAATACAAATCACAAATTTGACGTTGGTATTGATGCACAGTTACCGGCACCATTGTGAGTCGCCTCGTGCATACCTCATCATTTGGATTCAGTGATGCAAAAACCGAAATACGGTTACATTCATCTGTAGTTGTATTTTTCAACAAGACATTTAATACGAAATATCTTGACCAGATGCCGCCATTTGTATTCGTTCTGTACGAAGGATCGAATAACCTAGGGAACGTAGTGAACTTAGTGACGCGCAACCTACAAAATTTAAGAATACATAAAAAACAAAAAACAAAATAAGAATGAAATGTTATTTCATTCGTATTATCATCTATTCCCATTATATACCTACAATATATTTTTTATAAGAAACGTTATATTTATTATTGCGAACAACAATGTCGAACTTTTATATTACATACTGTAGTAAAACATTTCTGTAAAAATAATGACAATGATCGCAAAAAGAATATAAAAGTTTTCACCGATACTGACATGATAGTGACATGAGATAATTCTGGTATAGTTAGTCAAGTTGTTAACTGGAAAAGTTTTTGGACGCCGCTATTGTAGATCAAACTTGACTCAAGACAGTTCGGACAGGGAGTATCGTGTTTTTAGCACACTTTCTATACTTGTTAATTTTTTATTCCGTTTTCTCTAATATAATAATTTCAATTATATATAACAGAAAACTCTTATTTTGTTTTCACAGCATGAAGATAATTTGAATAAACTATTAAACAAAGTTTATCAAAGAAATATAACAAGTTAATTACTTGACATGCGAAACTAATAATACGCGAATTGAAAATATATATTAAATGGTCGTTAAGACAGCGTACAATTTTTATAAAGGAAAAGTCGAAGGGTTCTCAAGTATTGTTTTTCAACGTTCAATCACATCAGATAAGTCTACGTAAACTTTCCTAAATCCTGTTGCTGCTTATTTTCTTACTGATCATCCGAATTATGCATTGTGTCTTTCATTTATTTGAGAAATCGAGAGAAGACACGACGCTTGGCGAGGTGAAAGGGGCCTGAGCGCGTGGTGACGTAGACGTTGATAAAAAAGGAAAAGGATAGAGCAATGGGTCGGAAGGAAGGCGAAAGAAGGAAAGGAAGAGGTGAGAAAGGTTGCAAGGAGAGAAGCCGATCGGAGTGGAAACGCGATCGCGCGCGAGGGACATCGTGACTTAGGTGGGGAGGGTGATGTGGTAAGAAGGATAGAAGGGAGGGGTTTAACGGTAAAGTTGGTGTAACAGTGTAACCTTATAGCCGTGTTTTTCGATCCTTTTTTCCTTACTACTACCCTGATGTTCGAACGAATACCCTTTTGCGGTCTCCCGATCTTTACAATAGGGTGTTTCTTAATGTATGGGAACTACCGTCGATGATAAATAATAGAACTTGGAATCTAGGAAACAATGAAAACCATTTAAACGCGCGCCCGAAAATACATGGTTTTGGACTCGTAAATTTATCGTTTACTTGCTTCTAAAAGAAGCATTCATTATATGTAAACGACTACTGTGAAATTGGACATAAGCTATTAATATTATTTTACTTTTGGTTTCTTACTTTATGACATCGTTTACGTTCGCAACAGCGTTGCTGCGTGGAAGGAGGGAGAATAGAAAGAGAAAAGTCAGGGGAAAAAAGAACTAATAGTACATTGTATGTATATAATGCTTGTACGTGTCAATGTAAACACAATTCAGACAGTAGAATTAACAGGGAGGTAAGCGTATTCTATATTCTTGTGAATTGTTTGATTACATAGTTCTAATCAATGAACAGGAATAATACGTCGAGCATCGATTCGACGATTTGAGGATGAAAAGTAATTATTTGCAGTAATTTCAGATTCATTTCGTCGTTGGTATCGTTTCTGTCGACGGTTTCTCGAAAGGAACGAGTCGTAAGATCGTAGGCAGCTAAGACAGGGTTCGATCATTTCTGGTCGCACTTGGCAATTTTGGTAAAACCCGAGCAATGTTAAAAAAATGTCGTCTTACAATCCGATTCGGATGTTAACGCAGTTAACTATCGCAATATGTTGATTCTACACGCACCAGCTACGCACACGGAAGTAATTACTTCTGAATCAAATCGTTACTCTTACGGAACTATTCCACCAATACATAACTTTTATAATCATGCGCAGGTAAAAGTTGTTGTAGCTGCTCGATCATGCGTTGGCTGCTTCACCTTGGAAACGTTATAGATATGAATAAACGTACAAGTACACGCTCCAATAAAAATACATACTTAACGATCACAGACAAGCCGGTATTCCTCTCGATCTTGAAAAATAGGTATCAAAGATGCACACTGCACATGTAAGAACTATCCATGTAGGATGAACGATTCAAACTTTGTATGATAGTTGGGTTTGTACCATGTGCAAGGTGTGGATTGTAAAGCGGAAAGTTGAGAGGAACGTAGTGGAGCATAGGTTCCTTTACGGTAGTCAGTTGGATGCACGGTGCATGCAGCACAGTACACTGTACTTTCATAATGTCGAAGGAGTACAAGAGACTCGAAGCCTCTGGCACTCGACGGACAGCTAGTGAAGGGAACGGATCGTTATACTCGGTCGTCATTCGACCAAACGGTCAGCGAAAATGCCGTCGAAAAGTTGCGTTTAACGGTCTTCGGTTAAACGTGAACTAAATTTGCCGCGAATGAACCGAAGTCGCAGTGTGATCCTCGAATTATATTCTCCGAACGTAATCGTTTTTCCGCCGTTTTCCGCCCCGTATTGGCGACTAAACAAACGACACTAATACCGAGAATATGAAGAATCGAAAATAAAGTTACGGCCGAATATGGAATACGGCGAATAATTGCGTGCAGTGCGACTAACGGTTAAACAAACTTAACGAAACCATGGAAGAACGATTATTTGATCTGTGGATCGCATACGGTGACTAGTAAACCTGCTTATTGAACGGTAAAACAAGGAGAATCTTCCGAGTCACCTTTGAACTATACCTCGCCGCGAATTCGATAGCGGCGCTCCCGTTGAATATTTGTGAATTAAAGAACAGGCATATTTTGTTATCGAAACTAGTTTTCATCGGTGCCACGAATCGAACAAAGAAACTTCTTGTGAAAGTTTCCGTGGTGCACGATAAAGTGTTCTCTCGTAGCGTACACTCGTACTTGTGGATGATCGCGACCAAAGTTAGTGCACTTTCGATGTGATCCCGGCTCTTGTCCACAGCTGAAAACGATATATCGAGGATGGGACGAGAGATTCTCCTATCCCTTTTGGGAATCCTCGTTGTGGGCGCAGAAGGCACGTATTTTTAACATAAGCTAATCGGTATTACGACATAACGTTTCAGTAACAATTTACGTATAATGGCCGGTCTAAAGACTGTTCGATCTGCGTGAAATTACCTTCGATGTAAGTTATTCAAGTTATCTTTAATTTAAGTCATTTTGAACGAAACGTTCGTTTCCCTTTGACCGAAAAACACATTTCGCAGTAGGACGTGCGATTCGACGTATCTTGAAGTTCATTGAACCACGACGAGCCGATAAGAAAGGAGCGCTGATCAGCCGTCTCGAAATTTGAAATTCACCGACTATATGATATTTTCCATCTGTTCTCGGGTTTTGTCCCTGGCACTAAAGAAAGGAATACAAGCGTACAAAACAGGTACCGCCCACTCGATTCTCGTCCACGCGGATTTTCTGGTGTCTCGAGGTCACCCGGTGTATCCGCCTCGAATAAAACGCACAGGTTCCTATCGCGTCGTGTTTTGTTTTCTGGAGATTTTGCGAATTTTTTATACGTACAAGTTTTTAATCGTTTGCAAAAAAAAAGAAAGCTCGTCCTGCGTTATTACGACGGTCGCTTTGCCCAAAGATATATTAATTATATCGATTATAATGATAAAAACAGCGTACGGTGCCACCTTGGAACGCTTCGTCCCAATAGCAGCTGCGATTCGTAAAATCAGCGGACCATTTAAAAATATTCGTCGAACAGGCCGGTCGGAAACAGGATGAATTTGCATTCGCTTTCCTGTCTGGCCAGCCCTATGCCGATTCCAAGCATTCTCGTACTAAAATTTCCTGTTCTCCGCGATTAATCTTTTTTATTTTGTTCGATTAAGTTTAACGCGAACGAGACTGGTCGCGCTACGCAAGAAACAGGACTCGTTGTGGAGGCAGTCAATCGAAGCGAGTTTTGCCTTTTGTAACTCATTCTCCTGGTTGACCTACATGAAACATCTATGTAGCTAGACATTACACCTCTGGTGTGCGCATATTAACGGCTCTATAATATCACCGTGCACGACAATTTTTCGAGAACTACTTCTCAACTACGTGTTATTAGCTTTGCAAGAGACAAGTGATACTAACAGCGAGCATTTTTCTAACGAACGGTTTTCTTTCTGCCATTTCATTCTACCGTACGGTACGAGGCACCCGAGACACTTTCGATTCGAATTTGTGCTTGAATTAGACGCGGCAAAAATCTCGTAAATGTCGAGCCGCTCGGTCCGTTTTACGCCATTGGCAAGTACCTAAACCACAAATCTTCTCGTGAACTCTCATTTGCGCAAACAAAAACGCGTAAGAAGGACGTAATGTTTGTCAACCTTAAAGACTTTTCCCACTTTCTCGTTTCTTCACTGAACGCGCTCCTTCGACAAAAACTTTCCCCCATTAAGAATTTTCTTTAGGCGTTCCAAATCTGCGGCCAAAGCGAGACAAACTATAAAAACTGTATCAAATGACACGAAGCTGCCTTTCCCGTCAGATTACCTCATAAATGTTAGAGCGGTCTGCAAATTGATCGGTATAAGTTAACATAAAACGCCGTATAAAGCGATTATACTTAAGAGAGGCCAGTTCGCACGATTCTGACCAATCGAATTCGAGAGGCTCGTGGAGATCGTTAGCGATAAAAGTATAGGATAATAGGTCGATCTGCAAGGGAGCGAACCGGTGCACCACGGTGTGGCTAATGTAGCGCGTTGAAGCTCGCGCTAAGGTGGGGAAGTAAAAGCGTCCTCGAGATTCTAGGCGAACGCTTTTCTTTCGTTCTCGAGAAAGAGGAAGCGTGTCGAACGTCGTGCATTTGCACGATTCTAAGCTGAGACCGACGTAACATTTAGCTGCCGACGATTTAGCTGAACCAAGTCATGCGAAACTCGTGATAAACTTGTGCTACCATAAACGCACCTCTCTGGGTGGGGCACCAATACAGGTGAAATTTCAACAGGCGACAACAAATTGTTTCCTGTGTCGATCAACATGCGCGACGCATATTTTGGCGGTGGTGGCAGCGTCGAAACACTATCCTATATTAATAAGTGGAACGTTTTTCGGAATGTCGCATCAGGCGTGTAGAAATTTTCAATTATTTCGGATTCGTTGGCGTGCGAACGCTGAAACGAGGATAGGAAAGTGTACGTACGGTCTCGGCGGCGAGGTTTCCATTTCCTGACGCGTTGCGAGGTGTCGCAAGTCACCGTCGATCGCGATGACACATACGCCACGTGCTCTGCCACCATGCACGATAGATTAGGAAACTCACGAAAAAGAACTTTCTATCGTTCTGTATCGATAGAACATGATAGAACGAACGATCTATGTTTTTTCTTTTTTCTTTTTCTTTTTTACTATGATAATGGTCGACTCGAAATTAGAGGTTTTAAGCGGTACAAATTCCAAGGTGGTCAGCTCACCGTCTGTTCCTCCCAGTGGATCTTTCTTCGTAGAATCGAATAACGATGTTAACCGGTTTCCCGATGCCCTACTGGTACCCTGCAGGCAGTTGTAAAATTCGCTCTCAGTATGTGCCGTTTACGTAAACACGATAACAGGAAATATCTGGTTCATTACGATCAGATACTTTTGTCGTCTTTCTTTTCCGGCGTGTCGCGAGTCGCAAGAATAACGATTTCGTTGTATTTCGGATTTCAATTCTAAGCAAACAGATCACGTTCGCGGAGATAGGAACGAGATCGTACGCAGAATGAAATTTCGAAGAACGATTCGGATCGGATTCATCTTTCAATAACCGGCGATCGACGTCTTGTTTTTCACGAGATACTGCTACGTAAACAGCCACGCCCACTTTCCCATTTCCTGACAATCGCTTACGTGCATTATTGTACGAGAACATTTGAGGCATGCAGTTATAACCTGTATATCTGTTTCTGTACGGCGTATGGGCATTGACACGAGCGTCGCGGAAGTTTCGTACAACGCCATCTATTTTTACGATAATTTAGCGTATGATCTTCGTCTTTTGGGACGTGCAAGAGAAGTGGACAGAACGTTGGAATAGAATAGTAATCGTTAAGAGTCGTCGTTATTTGCAAGGGAAGGAAAGATGATCTGAGACGGGAAATGAGTCAAGCTGTATCTCTGCGGGATAGTTAAACCATTTGAACGAAAGTCAAGAAAAATGGGTAAACCAGGAACTGTATCGTGACACGCTTCACCGATAGCAGTCTCGATTCGATTCGAAGTAGCTCCATGTCGTACCGTTATTTCGGCTTCAAAGTTTTGTTACCGCGTGACCCAGACCCATGAAGCGATCAGCGAATGCCAAAGACCAAGCTAAAGCTAGCAACGTGTTTACACGTATGCACGCAGACAATTAACCGGGAATTCTCGACCTCTTCGTTTCTTCGAGGTTTGAATTGAGCGTCGCTCTTTCGCAGAATTCCACCGACCCGCGATTACATTTAGAAAAGAAGAACCGAGAGCTTTCGAAGGTGTGCTCGTATTTTTAACGATTTCCCAAATTATTTGAATTCGACAGTTTTATAAAAATACCTGAATTTTAACGATTCGTAGGCGTACGCGCGTCGATCAATTTCGTCGAAATACGAAAAGTCGATTAAAAAGGAATAACGAGCATTCAGAGTAAAAATTCGACGACTTTTAAGTATACGGTACTCCTCCGTGACTAATTAAGAAGTTTAGGTTCAAATCTTGGTGAAATGACTGTAATTAGATAGAAAGTGAGGAACAAGAAAAGAAAAAAAAAGTGATTCAACATAGTACGAATTCAACATAGCGCGTTTCAAATCGAAATAATCGTGGACTGTAGCACGCGCGAACGCGTTTGTACTCGCTTTAATTAACTCGTTCGCACGAAACGGTAACTCGGTGTTTCTCGTGAGACACCGAGTTCCCGGGAGTTCGAACCGAATAAAGGAGACAACGCTGGCTTTCACCCGGCGATCGAGTACACACGAAGGCTCAAATTTAAATTAACGGATTCCCACAGGAATCCGATTGAAAAGAATTAACGGCACAAAGGCGAGGAGATCGTAAATTAGAATCGTTAAGATCCTCCATTCGAAAATTTAAGGCCATCTCTCGCGATCAGCCTTGAAATATCACCGGAAACTTATTCCACGAGTCGCACGACTGCGCTTCTCTAATCACTTTTACGATCGTATCGCTCGTATACACGAGCAGCGTTCACGCAGTTTATCTTATTATCCTTGCTTATTTCCATCTCGACGTTTTGCATTTTTATGCCGATGTTGCAACGATCGAACGTCTTATCGGCCACGAATATGTATCTGTTCATATACAACAGGTATGTCGTACATGTCATTCGATGACCACCTTCTACGCGCGGAATCTCGTTTTGTCGTCGAACCGGCTAGTTCTAAGTCAGTTCTAACTTCCTCCACCGATACGAGACACAAAAACATATATATCAAATCGCAGGCCACGATAAACGTTCGTTACAATATTCTTTTAATAGGTTATCTTTCCAAGAAAACGCGGTAGATAGATACGCACTTAGATAGCTTTTGTTAACGTATCGAAGTTCGCTCGTTTCTATCTTCAGAGGAATGCTCGTACACGTATGCACGTTAATTTCCATCGTTAGCTTCCAACCATTGAGTTTTACGTCGCAAGAATCCTTAAGCCGCGTACGGTCTTGCCGATTCTCACACACTCGTACCTAGCGTTTCGAACCGTCCACAACTTTATGGCGCCGTGTCTATTTTATGCTCGTCCTACTAATTCCATAACCTTTTGCAGAAGATAGAAAATCTTCTCTGCGATTTCCCGGCTCACAGAATTCGAATAATGGGATACGCGTGGGACTTTGATCGCGGTTTCACTTTGCATCACCGTGACGTAGCTATTGTTTGTTGTATTTTGAGAGCGAAGCATGGCGGTCTTCTAAACTTGAGCGTTATATGGAGTGACACTCGTGTCCTTGACACGTTCTTTCGAATTGACAACAGGTATATACTTACATAACGAAAATCATGGCACATTAAATGGAAAGTAAGTCACGCCAATTATTCCGTAATCAGAAATTCCTCAGTCTTATTACCGCGTGGCATTTAAGCGAAAGATATTCGAATAACTTGTGTTCGAGCAGTTTCTGAAATTTTACCACGGATTTGATCGTCGCTGTCCTGATCGTGATCGATGTCTCTTTTAATACGTAAAGTTCGTCGCAATAGTATGAAAGTTCCTGGTCGATGATAATCTTCGACCAAATGTTCTTCTCTTTAATAGCGGAAAGTAGTAAAGATTGCGATTTCACCAAAAGTAATCGTCTTATTTTCCCGAGAAATTAGCTACGTTGCGTCTATCGTAAACAACACCGTTAAAATTATGAACTTTCTATTCGATATTTGATACAGCATTAAGACGTTGATCGGACAAATGATCAACGAATTTATTCATTGCCGTGAAACTGCACGTTGAAGATATTACGGCTGAACTATCTAATTCTCTTGAATATAGGATTGAAGTGCGGACATCCGGCTGTACCGATGAATGCCAAGGTGTCACTGTCCGATGAATCCTTAGCAACAGGCACTTTGGCAACATACGCCTGCGACGCCGGATACGAATTGTTTGGGTAAGCGACGCTTCGCAAAAGTATTCATATTTCGTGAGATGTTAAGCAGCAAGCACGATACTCGAGTAATTTAGAAGAATTTGTTCGAGAAAATTAAAGTAAACAGTGCATAGCGAGGGAATCGCAGCAAAACGAAGTTGAGCAGAAATTAATCCCAGAATGGACATTACTTTATTCGCGATATGTAGGAACGTGTTCGAGTTACAACCGAGTGAAACGATCGTTTGTATAGCGAGTACGATATATCCGTCGATAACAACGCTTATTACGCACTTTCTCCGTTTTCTTATAATTTGTATGGTTGACGATATTTGGTCGCGTGCTGGCCTTTTCTTTTCTTGCCGTGCATTGTTTACAACGAAACGGAGAATTTTGATTCACTTCGTTCGACCATTACTCGACTATTATTACAGCAGTGGCAGCCTAACATGCAACGCTCGTGGAAAATGGCAAGGGGATCTACCATTTTGCGGTAAGCGTTCGTTCGATAATTAGCTTCGTGCGAAATCTTCCTTATCCTAAATTTTTTACCAAGCGTACCACGTTCGATGACACGTTTCTCTTGACAACAAGATCGTACGCAGCTTTCTCCTCGATATGTATATCGGGACGGTTTCGCAAAGGAGTCGATTGCACTTACCGATCGACGAAATTGAACTCTTTCCTCTTAAAATGCAGCACGGAGGTATTACTCTGCCGAGTGTACGTTAGAAAGCGATTTTTCGTATGCTGCGAGGCAGCTTCGTTAAAATGCGTCGACCCTTGGTCCCGATATTGGTCTCGCTTTTTTCATTCGTTGCGACGTTTCACTTTTACTAGCAAAATCGGCTTGAAACGCCGATGGGAAGAAAGTTTGCGCGGCACGGTAAAACGTACATCGGCGAAACGTTATGCAACCAGGCATTTATTCGGTGACAGTTGCCTTAAACTGCGACACCGGTTAACCGCGTCGCGTGGAAATTATTTTAATCGACCGAGAATGCGGAAAGGCAAAGATGAAGCCGGAAGATTCCGAAACGTCAAATATTTGCGACTCGGTGAAATTATCTACTACAACGCCGGATAATCGTTTCTCTTTATTACTAAATGCATCCTGCAGGTAATAGACGTTTTGTTACGCGATTGTTGTTGGTGACATCGTCTCTCGGCTTTGTTCGGTTCCAAGCAGTTTACTCTGCAACGGTTTGCTTCGACCCGCTCCCTTCCCTTTTTCTTTAATTCGCTGCTCTCTGTTCGAGTTAGTCACCGTGTCGTGTTTGCTGAAATACGCGTTGTTGCAGGCACGAACGTCGCCTTTCGCAAACCGACCAACCAATCGACCACCGTACGAGGTGGAGACGCCAGCCACGGAAACGACGGCGATTCAAGCACGGAACACGATGGAAAGAGATGCACGGAGACTCAAAGCGAGCCTAGCCCTTGGTGGAAGGTCGACCTTCTCAAGTCGTACTCGGTAAAAGTCGTCAGAGTAACAACCAGAGGTTGCTGCGGTAAATGTTTCTTCTTATTTCTCGCATGTTTACCTTCGTTATATATAGAAAGTGGAATAAAGTGGATATCGTTTTGTGAAATTTCAAAACTCGCATTGAAACCTAGTACTTTCCTTCTGGTGCAAATTATGTACGTACGCGGAGAACTTTCTTCGGAGAAACGATCCTCCGTTCGTTTAATGCTTTTATTCGATCGTGAGACGTCGAATCGAGAATGGATAATGATAATTCCTTGTTATCGACAGGTCATCAACCGCTTCAGGATATCGAAATACGTGTTGGTAATAGTAGCGTAGAGCTACAACGCAATCCCCTGTGCGCCTGGTTCCCTGGCACGATTGGTAAACAGTTGCTTGCTTATTAAAATGCACCATCGTAATTGCATTTCTGGTCGATCGCTTAATTCTTACAGAGGAGGGAATCACGAAGACGTTCGTGTGCGCCAGAGCGCTGATCGGCCAGTATGTGTTTCTGCAGCTGGTCGGCGTCGAGGGAAGTTTGAGTCTGTGCGAGGTGGAGGTGTTTGCCGTTGACGGTAAGCCGAAAGCTGAATTTCTGGGAATTTCTGTCGACAGCCTATCGGGAGTCAAATTTTTCTAGAAAAGTTCTACCTGTTTTTCCGTAGAATTCTCGACGGACAGGTGCGCTTACACTGGAACGCCAGCTGACGCTGACCTGGCTGCCTTCAATTCCACCTGTTACGAGTTCATCGTGAGAAAGGGTGGCTCCTTTCAAGAAGCCAGAAATTATTGTCGGACAAGAGGCGGCGATCTCGTTCATGGTTTCCAGGTCTCTATAACAAGCCTCTATAACAAGGGCCCTCTGATATCTTGTTGAACGCGTTCCAACCGTCATCTCTGTTGTAATCTTCGTACGTCTTGTGATACAGGGTGCAGCCTCGGTATATATACTAAACAATCTCGAAAGGCGGAAGGACAAACTGAAGACGCAACTAGTTTGGATAGGCGCTCAGAAGGAACCGCTGATAACAGCGAGAACATGGCGATGGGTGGATGGTGAATATTTCGCTCTTTGGTCTCTGCGACTTCTATTCGAGTCTCGTTTATTCATCGACTGCAGCCAAAACAGATTTTTCCATTCTCACGATTTATCGGCAACGTTCGTGGGAACCGGGTCGGAGAGGTTGGGCAATCCTGGTTGGATTCGTCGGCACGAACCAATCAATTTGCTTCGTAATTACACGATAATTATAGTTCCGTCGACGAGTTGAATTCGTTAATCCGAAATTCGTCTCTCGACGAGTTATCGTGCTCTGCGGAAATCAAAGATCATCTCGACAGGGATTATCGGCGTAATAACACGCGCTAATAAATAGAACGTGAAAGTTACGGCTATGAGGAAATCAACGGAAGTTACACCCGCGAGCGTCTGTTCGAACGTATAATCTCCGTTAATTGTTTGTTGCGTCTGGATCGAACAGACGGAAGGAGGTTTGCTTTAGATGCCGATCTTCCTACGATGAGGTTAAAGACCTTCCTGTTTATCGGTTAACGTTCGATGAAGCGAGCTTCCTCGAGGCGTGTAAAGTATATCGCGTTATTTTCTGTTATTTCTAGGTGAGATTGTACAAAAGCCGTCCTGGGGAAAGGATCAACCAAATAATTATAACGGCGAGCAAAATTGCGTAGTGCTGGACGGTGGCCGTAGCTGGTTGTGGAACGACGTTGGCTGTAACCTTGACTATTTGCATTGGATATGCCAAAGCAGTGAGTAGTAATTGATACGTAGATATACATAAGCATGTATACATTAGCATGGAAATCTATGCAATAATAAATTCAGTCGAACGTTTAAAGGAGGGTATTATGAAAATATGTGATTTATGTAAGAGGCTTTCAGTTATATACTTTTGTGTTATATACTATATATATATATATATATATAACAACAACATATATATATATATGTATGCATGTATGTATGTATATATATTTCTGTTTATTCGTTTAGGGCCACCTACTTGCGGTAGTCCAGAAAAGTTCGAAAACACAACAATTACAGGCACCAAACGAACTATAGGATCTACGATAGATTACGCTTGTCCCGATGGATACATGCTAATAGGATCGAAGAGTAGAACATGCCAACCAAATGGATTTTGGAGCGGCGAGCCGGCCATGTGCAAATGTAAGCTTAATCGCGCGCGTGTCGCTACGCGCGTTGCATAATTGCTCGGATGATAATGATGCAGCCGGTGATCGGTAACCATCTAGCGTATGCTCAACGTCATCTTTTAAATGCTTCATAGTTGTTGACTGCGGCCCCCTGCCTGAACTGGAAAACGGCGCGATCACGTTGGTCAATAAAAGAACGACTCACGGAGCGCTTGCTGATTACGCGTGTAAAGAGAACTACACGTTGCTCGGTGATGCTAGGCGTAGATGCGGAGACGGCGGTATATGGAGTGGACACGAACCTCAGTGTTTATGTGCGAGATCAATTTTACGGTGATATTATCGTAAATCGTAGCGACAGCTCTACATAATTTAGATTATCGTTTATTATTTTGCAGTTGACTGGTGTCCGGAACCACCTCAAATTAACGGTGGAGTTGTGACAACTACCGGAAAGAGGGCAGGCTCGACAGCCACTTATTCTTGCCAAAATGGCTTCATTCTATTCGGAGATAACGTAAGCGGTTTTAAATTACAATTTAGATTCTTAGCTTTGCGCATAATTTTACCTACTTGCTTTTCTCTCGTTTGTTATGCTCGCTGCGTACAACCATTTCGAACGTATATATTCTATTATGTATATCTTTCACCGCGATTACAACGCTATTATTTAGAAAAGTTGCAAAAGATTTGCGCAAGCTGTTTATTTGAGCGATTACACCGCGAAGAGGACAGAATATTAAACATCGATGATCAATTTCGTAAGGTTCTCACGTGCGACGTCGGCGGAGAATGGTCAGGTAAAGCGCCTCAATGCAGATTCGTCGATTGTGGAGCACCTGCGCAAATCGAATTCGGTTCCGTGAGCCTAATTAATGGCACCACCACGGTTAAGAGTTTGGCCGCGTACACTTGTCTGGAGGATTACTGGCTGGTTGGTGAGGCGAAACAAGAATGCACCAAGGAAGGGAAATGGAGTCACAACACGCCGTCCTGCGAATGTAAACAAATTCAATCTTTTCTCAAAACGCGTAAGATATCGAACGATGTAGAACGACAGATAACTCGAGATCGTCGATTGTTTCGATTGATACAGTAATCACCTGCGAAGAACCTGAGGTACCGGCTGGAAGCTATGTCGTCGGATACGACTTAAACGTTCACAGTGGTATCGAATACCACTGTGAAGCAGGATACTTACTTCAAGGAGAAACCAGGCATACTTGTGGCAGAGACGGTGAATGGTCGGGAGAGGTACCGACCTGCGATTGTAAGTTTCACCGTTGTTAAATTCGTTAAGAATTCCTTTCAAAGGAATCTCGATTTCTTTGGATTAATTCCGCGGCGATAAAAGTCTCTGATGGCAATCTCCTCGACTTTCTGTCCCGTAGATGTGGACTGCGGGAAAGTTTTGCCTGTCTTGAATGGTGCTGCGGAATACGTGAATGGGACGACTCATCTCGGAAGCGAAATCACCTACAGTTGCACGAGAAACTATAGGCTGAATGGAGTGTCAAGGAGATACTGCTTAGACAACGGTCAATGGAGCGACGCGACTCCAAAGTGCGAAGGTGCCTGCACGTTCTATTTAAACGTTTACAGTTTATTTCACATTTGAACAACGGTAACGTCTCTTTGCTTTTTCTCGTAGAAATTCGCTGCCCGGAGCCCATATATGCGGAGCACGGAATTCTTTCTGTGACTGGTAACGACCGAATGTACGGTAGAACTCTAATTCGGACTGGAACTCCGGAGAATTCTAACACCGGCGCGACGTCCTACAAGATCGGTGCACTCGCAAAATACCGTTGCGAGAGAGGGTACAAGGTGGTCGGGGAACCTCTATCCACTTGCGAGGATAACGGAAAATGGAGCGGCGAGGTTCCGCGATGTGTCTGTAAGGAACTTAAAAAATCGTAGCACCTGAACCGTTGCGAAATATTCGGTTTGAATAAATATACCTTTCAGATGTCGATTGTGGGAAACCGGAACACATTCAGCATGGAAGATACACTTTAACGTCGAACGCTACTTATTATGGAGCTGCTGCTCTTTACGAGTGTGACGGTAATTTTGAATTGGATGGATTTGCCAGAAGACTGTGTCTTGAGAATGGCACCTGGAGCAGCGACACCCCGGTTTGTAAGGGTAATTGTCTAGACTAGAATTTAATTTCAGATTATAAAAATGCCGTTTTAAAAATGTCTTACACGAGGTAATTTTCGTATAGTAGAAAATGTGTTGATAGTGTTCTTATTGTGAGCTGTATCAACAAATTCGATACATATCTTTTAAAACGTTCAGTAGATTTTTCGTTTACCTTACATTCATTTGCACTGTTTACACGCAGAAATTAGATGCAAAGATCCTGAAAAAGAGGGAGTGTTATCTACGCAAGTTTCGACTCACAGCGTAGGTGGAGTGGCTCATTACAGCTGTCCGCGTGGATTCTACATGGAAGGGAACGAAACTAGAATATGTTTGCAGAATGGATCCTGGAGCGGAAGCACGCCAGCCTGTTTTTGTAATTATACACGCATCATTTGAATCTTCTTTAAATATCTTTAAATTGGTTAACTAGAATACACTAGTACGCTAAATTCAAATCTGTATTTATAGCGGTCGATTGCAAACATCCGGAACCTATAGAAAACGGTAGAGTGATAGTGGTAAACGGAACTACTACTTATGGTGGAACCGCAGAATATCACTGTTTGCCACAGTACGAAAGAGTGGGGCCGTTTTTGAGAAAATGTTTGGATACTGGTTCATGGAGTGGAGAGGAACCCAAATGCGAATGTAAGAAATATATTCAAAGATATGTTCAAAAGTGGAAAAGGGAAATAGATTTTCATCCATAAATATTCGTTATTCGATAGTTATGCCAAATGAAGTAGCGGAAGCGCAAGGCGTGGGTACTAGCGTTGGTATCGGAGCTGGAGTTATAATATTTATATTAATTATTCTTGGACTCGTCTATCTAAGACTGTACGTAGAATTTACGAGAATGTCGACGATTAATCTTGAAATAAAAAATTTGTTAAAATGATATATCTTTTTAGGAGGAAAGCTACGCCGGTGAAGAACACGGAAAATGTTCAAGCGGCTGAAAGAAAAGAAGACCAAAATGCTGCTGTTATGTCTTATGCCACTCTTAACGATGGCACAACCAACACCATGTACGAAAATGTTCCAGAGGACGGTCTTTACGACAGCCCTTACAGCCTAAGTGGTAGTACATACGGGTGAGTCGAAACAAGTATTTCTTTTAGGGATTTGTCTCGTAGAAAAAAGAAAAGATGGTATAATTGTTTTCATTAAATCGAAGGTACGGCACCAATATGAGAAGACATTACGGTAGATCGGGACATTATGAGGCAGAACCAGTTTCAAACAGGAACGGCATTACAATTAACGGAGTATCCGTGCGATAGTTTGAAATGCGACAATTAGAACCGAGTGTGTTTCTTAAAAGTCAGGTATTATTTATGTACAATGTACAGATAGGAGGATACAAATACGTGAAGCTTTGTTATCTTTATTTATATTATTGTATTCGGCGCATCGCCGATGTATGTAAATAAGTAAAGAGAAGTAACGTGATAATGAAGAAGAGTCCGTGAAAAAAATACTTCGATCTTTTCCATACCAATGACGAAAGTGTGTAATATTAACGAACGTTAATTACATTACTTCGACGACTCAATTCATGTATGTATTATTATGTATATAGCGTGTTCTCCTAATTTAGAATTACTTGTAAGTTTCAAGCGATGAATTTGTAACATAAATTCGTGTTCGTTGGTTATGACAATAAAGAAACCAATGCTCTCTTGTTTTATTTTATATTTTGTTATATCTTTACGGGAAGTACATACCAAAAATATAGTTATAACGCTTTTGTGAATAGTTTCAATTCAGATCGATGCTCTTCGTCAGTATCATTATTTATCACATGTACTGTAAATATGCTTACGAAATGAATGTCAACTATTGAGTGTATATATCGGATTCTTTCATTGCCTTATAAGGTAATGATTTCACCGTCAACGATTTACTCCAACTAAGGTACCTGTAATGACGTATCCTTTCGAGGATAAACCAACGTTTTTAGCACACGCTACTAATTTACTACATCGGTTGTTATAAAATATTTAAATAAATTCGACCGTTTTCAAAGCAGTATCAAATAACATCCATTGTAATTTGCAAAGATAAAAATTAAGAATAGATTATTATTCTTGTAGTAGGAATTTTTATATGTGCAATTTAAAATAAGATTCATTGCACTAATGGATTTTAAATATCGAAAAAAAATCGGTCATCGTAATTCTTTTCTTTCTTTTTTTTGTTGCAATGTGGCCTAATTTTTGGATATGTCTAGAAAAGGCTCGTGTAATGGGTAAATGATCCTTCACCAGATGGCGTTACTTACCCGGGTGTGGTGAATAACCATAGAGTGACGCGTAACGTGAGTCACAGTGGTGCACGAGTGTCTGTGCTGTACGTTTTTTAAAGTTCTTCTCGTCTCGAAGCTATTAATCAGGTTGGTAGAAATTCGTTTGTGTACTTTAACGTTTCAATATAAAAACATCCAATGACTGATTTACAGATATGAGAACAATCTGAAAAATAGAAAATATTTGACAGCAGTCCAACTTTGCTTATAAGAACGGCCATTGTTATTGTGTCGTCGCTTCGAATGATATGCATACGTTTTTTGTCAATTTCTATAACTTAACGAAGCTATCTTTATACCTTTTGCCCTTTAAAAGCAATGATATTCATTGTATAGCAATTTTATAAGAGCTCCAACTATATCCAATAAATATTTGTCAAAAGTCAAATATAGCCTGTTCGAATATAGCTGAGCGAAAATTCCGAAACAAAGAGTAATAAAATAGAAATTGTAGCATGATATTTCATTGAAGAAAACTGAACAATGTAAGCGCGTTGAAAAGACCTGAAAACGTAAGGTGTAATGTTATTTTACAAATAATATCTATTCAAACGAGTGTGCAGCAGATTTTGGTGTCCCAATTCTGTTATCTAAATTATAGTTTAAAATTCAAATTGAACTGTATGACGGATGTGTATTTTTATATAGATTTCTATAGATGCAGAGTGTAATGTCCGCTTTATTGAACCGTCACGTAGACGATCTTATTTTTATCCTGATTTTGGTTACGTCGTGATATCCTAAATTAATTGTCTAAAAATAAATAGTAGCTCGATAAAGACTATCCTTTAGATACGTCTAGTGGCTATTATCGTTTTTTTTAACACTGTTCTAATTCAACATGAGGAACTAACCGAGAGTGAAATTTACATAACCTCTATTCCCTTTGCAATATTATCTCTATGAATCAAGCAATTTTATAAAAATACAGCGAATAATAATTAATATATACTTACAAAAAATATGAATTAAATGATGTAATTGTCTTTTTTATTCATAATTTTAGGAATACAAACATGTCTTCGCGTAAAACAGCCGGACGCCGTGCAACAACTAAAAAGCGTGCACAACGCGCAACATCAAACGTCTTTGCGATGTTTGATCAAGCCCAAATCGCTGAATTTAAGGAAGCTTTCAATATGATCGACCAAAATCACGATGGTTTCATCGATAAAGAAGATCTCCACGACATGCTTGCCTCGTTAGGTAAGACGCTAAGCAAGTATTTATCGTGCGGTAAAGATTTTAAAAATTTCACAAGGTAATCGATTTTTGTTTCAGGTAAAAATCCTACTGACGAATACTTGGAGGGAATGATGAACGAGGCTCCAGGACCTATCAATTTTACAATGTTTTTAACTTTATTCGGTGAAAGACTTCAAGGCACAGATCCAGAAGACGTGATTAAAAATGCCTTTGGTTGTTTCGATGAAGAAAATACTGGACACATAAACGAAGAACGCCTTCGAGAATTACTTACTACAATGGGAGACAGGTAATATTTATTTTTGCATGTAGTATTCCTTATTATTCTTCTGAGATGAATGATTTTTTTTGCATCTAGATTTACGGATGACGACGTGGACGAAATGTATCGAGAAGCACCTATCAAGGGATCGATGTTCGACTACATAGAATTTACCCGAATTTTAAAACACGGTGCTAAAGACAAGGACGAACAGTGAAAAATCTGAAATCTCCCGTTCTTATATTTGTGTGATTGAGCGTGTAACGCACTTTAATGTGGTTGCAATTGTAAAGTTTGAAATATTACTTGTATTTTCTATATCCTCTATTAATGAGAATAACTGAAAATCTAGGATTTACATTATTTTTCGAACAACTGCCTTATCTCTAGGTCCTAAATGTACAAGTCCCAAAACCATTTGAGCATTCGCCATATTCGTTTAAAATAAAAAAATGCTCATATTATAGAAGCTACGCGAACGGAGATAAAGAACAGAAAAATTAATACACATCTTAATACGAACTACACAATCACTGTAAAATCGATAGAAAAAATTCAATATGTAATATATATATATATATTATACGCTACATTAACATATAGTTGTTAAAGAGTTGCCATTTATATTTTAATATAATAATGAATTATACATTAAAAACTTGACGTTTATCTTTACAACCATTCTATTTGACTTTCGTATCCAGCGAAACTAAACAATAATATGTAATATTTAAGATACTGCAATTGAACAGAGTTTGATACACGACAGAAGGGGGCTATCCTATTTAAATAGAGACAGACAACTGCATAAGAAATGTAAAAGAATTATCTATTTCTATTAATAGATGAGATAGGAAAAAAATAAACATTGACAAAGTATTTGACCTTTTGTTCGAATTGACGCGAGACAGAGATATTTTAAAAGTTCAATCAACTTTATCTTTATGTGACAAATAAATAATAGAAACATTTATTTACCTTTGGAAAAGAGGAATGTGAGAAATAAAAAATTATGCATGCATGTATTTGGGAAGAGTGTAAAGGAAAAGTAAAATTGACGAGAAGGATTTCGGTAGATGACAGGCGCGATTATTCCGCGTCTGCGCGTTAGTGTTTATGTACAGTATATACGGAATGAAGTCTCAGGAAGCCGCAGTATCGTTTGCACTGGTGCGAGTGCGGGTTTCGCTTCGTCTCTTGGTTTCCTCTTTCCACATCGCTCGCGTTGGCCTTTCCTGTCGCGTCTTTGCTCAGTGGTTGTTCCATTGAAGTAAATACCTAGACGAAATTTACTGGATGCGCGGTGGTTGACAGTGCAGTCGGGGAGGCATCGGCTTTTGCCGATCTCCTCGCGAAAAGGACTGAATTAATCGTCCAATCATTCACTAACTGTATAACGCAGAGTGTTTACTGTTTGGTGAACGTAGAGTGAGCCGCGGTGTGTCTCGTGTATCATAGTTCGCCCCCGTGAGTGAATGTCCTGAAATCGAAGCAGCAACAAGAGAGATGAGACCAGAGACAAAAGCAGAAGCTGAAGCTGCCAGCAGCGAATTGGGTTACGTCCCGTTCGCCTGGCAACGATATATGACGCAACGGCCACCCTTCGTTAGTATCCGCGATCCTCGTGATCTTTACGTGCCGCTTTAACTGTAACAGGACTTTGAGTTTCGCTGGCAAGACACGCGAAAAGGAAACGCCAACCGCCCTCCATGCGATCAGTTATCCCCGCCCCGATCACTCGATTGCGCAGCTAGTTTTGGAGGTTAGCCGATCACGATTAAGAAACTTGAACGAAAGCGACACCCACAGAGCCAGCCGGATCAGCTGTTTGCCCAGGACGACCTCCCGACTACCCTCGGTGAGTCTGCTCCCTTCTCAAATAGTTATCCTTTCGTTATCGCCTAAATCATCCGAATAATTGTTTTCTCGCTCATTACGAACACGTATTACGAATTTGAATTTCTCTACGATACCATCTCTCATCGATCGTCAATTAAATCGAACGTGAATCGCTTCGATATTTCCTAGTTTCAGCATAGATATTCAACAGATATGCATAGAACGACGTAGGAACGTAATTCTTCTTCGTATTTCTTTCCTCCTTCGTCGCCGATAAATTTTAATTTTAAATGACGCGAAATATTACCTTTAAAATAGAATAAGTAGAGTGTCTCGTCGAATTGAACGTCATTAACTCGTGAGCGCGAATTTGCTCGTATTTGAACATGAATAGAAAAGGAGACAATGTAGGTATAAACGGTGTCGCAATAAACATACGGAGCACGTGACCGTGGATGAGAGCGCTGTCAAAAAGAAAAACACGGTGTCCTCGCGCGTCTCATTACAAGGGGCTCCTTTATTTCGAAACACTAATTTCCAAAAGGCGATACTCAATGGTATTCGTTCGTGGCTGGGTACGTCCGTAACTTGATTTATAAAACGCTGCAGCTGGTGAGCGATTCATCAAACGCATCGCAAACGGTGCGATGAGTTTTCTTTAATCGCGTATAAAAGGACAATAATACAGAACCGTGCGTGTTGCATATACTCGGTGTAATACGATCCAATGCTCGAACTGGTCATATCACTTTGATATTGCATAACGTGCTTCTACGACTGCATAAGAATATTAATACAAAAATGTAACGAGTCTTGAAATCGAACGAATTTAATTCGCCACGTTCGACGACGACGACGACGAACTTTCACGAGTTAGTTTTATCGGTCGAGTTGTTTTATATAATGAGGAAATAAAAGTCGTGCGCTCGCAACTTTGAGAAGTTCACTTTTCGCTTTTGAAACGATCGGCTGCCGTTAAGAGAGATATTCATCGATCCCTGTGCAACGCGATTCTTTAACAACAACGCGATTCTTTAACAACAACGCGATATTTCAACGCAAAACATAGAAGTACTATATCGTTTCACGAGCCAAACGCGAAGCGAAACTTTTAGCGCGCGTAATAAAAGTATTACGGACGTGCGCGCGTTGCTGCAAAATGGAGTCGTGAAAATTATTGTTTTTGCTGAAATCAAGCTTCCGTTGAAACGAATAGAGATGGAAGCGGTATTATCAAGCTAATTACATACGAGTCAGGGACGTCCCTAATACGCAGCCATGTTTTCGAACAGGTTGTTCCAGATACTGGTAAGTAATACGTTAAATCTGTTACGCGATTTCACGTTCTGTGTCGCGAAATCCCCGTTTCTTTTCGTGTCACGTTGTTCTTCCACGGTAGACACCTAAGCCAACATCTGTTCCATACTGCTAATAGCTTTACAAAATTGATCACCTTGTTGCGTAACATTCTTCCAGGTTCGTTCGGCCAGAAGATAATAACCTAATCCTTCGTGCTTAATACCCTATAAAACGGATTTGCAAATATACCTGTACACAATTATATATATATATATATATATATATATGTCAAACGTATAATATATATATATGTCAAACGTATAATACATATATATATGTCAAACGTATAATATATATATATATATGTCAAACGTACAATATATATATATATTCAATTCGATAGAACATATCTATAGAACATATATAGATATATATTCTATATATATTCTGCATGTATATTTATATTCTATATATTATTCTATACATATATATATATATAAATAAGAAATCTATATTCATATATTATATTATTAACTATATCATAACCATATTATAATATTATATATACTATATATTATAACTATGTAATATTAACATATATTATTCTATATATATATAGATTTCTATATTTATATATATATATTCTATACATATATGTTCTATCGAATGAAAAACGTACAATTACACGTATCTCTAAAAACTATTCAGCGACGTGGAATCGCAAAAGTTGGAAGGTCATACCGAGAAACCTTATTAGATACAATGTCACGCTTTCAACGATATCGCCACGGTTCTTCCTACAGCCGCGATTGTCCGAAAACTATAACCGTATGTCCACGTTGATCAAACTCTTAGGATGATATTGGCAAATACGACGGTGTAGAGTCTCGATAGGAGAAGCAATATCGGCCCAAGTAAGTAAGTAAGTAAGTAAGTAACTCACTTGCCAGGTACGTAGGCGAAATTGCAAGCGAAAAGAAGGGCAAGAATGACCCGTTGATAGATAGCGTGGGTAAAGTTGTACGAAAGTTGTATATAATAGAATCAATCGTGTGTGATAACTGTGTCAGGCTACGCGCGAACAAACAACGAGGACCAGTCGTCGAACATCCTGCTCGAGTCGAAGCCGGTGTAACGTGCTCGAAGATGAGCAGCAAATAAGCCTGAGATCGATCATGCTATCCGGTATCCCGTATCGGAACCGTCGATCGCTACGACACGACGTATAATTACGTTATCTATAAAAGTACTATGCTCGAGTGACGTATTTACTCATTTGCCGGATACGATCTTTCGATTCGTACAAAACCATCGCAGAGAGGATGCCGGGCATGAATAATAATCATTGCTCGAACAATCCATGTCGTCTATCGTGTTTAAGTTGACTGGCTGGCGCGTTTAGAGCACTCGCCGAGCTACAATTCAAGCCACGACGCTTTGCTTATCGCTTTATTCGTTCCGCTCAAGCTTTATTTTTCTTTCTACTTGTACCTGTTCGTTACAGTTGCAATTGCGCAGCTCTGTGGGCCACGGCGACTACGCGCTCGTATACACGTTCTTCTCGCGAAAGCTTAATCGACGTTTGTCCAAGACGATCTTCGTTCCCAACGCCGTGTATCTTTCGCTGTTCCTTTAGCCGCGAAGAAACAAACGGACGCGCCGATTATCGCGAGAACGATCGTCGTCGCACGGCTAGAGACATAAACCTTCGAGATAGCCTGGCAGATGGTCGGCGCTAGTCCAGTTCGGTCTGCATAAACGAACGTGCATCCACAGATGTAAGCCAACGTCCCTTAAACATCTTGAGCGCATCGGTGATTTAATCTCGAGCCAAAATATCCGGGTCAGCCGCTTACAGAGCGAGCGGGTTAAAGTTTGGTGTGTCACGAGGCCGTCTAGACGAACGTTAGGCGAACGCGAAAGATCGCAGCGGCCCGCCGAGGAGAAGCTCGCCTCTCCCCCATTCCATACGCGTACAGTGTATCATTCGCGCGCTAGGTATCCTGGCATCGACGATTCCTCCCCATGAACCGGCAGCCGTCGCTCGATGGCAATAAAACGTGGTGAGTTACCGGGCGAGAGGGTACTCTCCGTTTCGATAACGAAAGCGGTTGGAAGGGAAGTTGGGTGGTAAGGGAGGATGGGAAAAGCGTAGCTTCGAGTAGGACGAACGACGCCGATTGCAGCGTTAGGGTTAGGTTGGGCGACGCGCAGGCGTCGTATCGATTTCTTCCTTTGCTTTTGCCTTTGCCTCTGCTCTTGCCTTTGCATCTGCCTACTCTGTCTCTTTGTCGTGCAAAAGCGCCGACCTACCGCCCTACGACCATTTCCTCTAGAGACGATCGCTATCACGATGGATGTTAATCTCCGCGCGATAAAGATTCAAATGAATATCATCGTAACACAGTTACGCGAATTCTGTAATTCTTTGCCTTTGGCTATTTTATTCGCGCTCCACTCGGACAGGCAGCGACTATCGTAAACGACTTGCCACGCGAAACGAGACGGTTTCTGGTCGAATGCTTGCTTGCAGCGGACATTTGCGTATGGTCCATCTCCTAACTCTTACGCACGCGATATAGGTTGTCCCGAAAGTTTCTTTCCTTTTGAAAGGAAATAATGGATGCACAAGTTTTTTTCGTTTTATATTATTTTATTGAATCGTGTACGATCCATTTTCTTCTATTCCTGTTATTACGATCGTACGTGATTCGAAGAAAATAGTATAAAACAGAGAACGTGACGCATCGATTATTTGCTTACAAAACGAAAGAAACTTTTCGGACAACCTAATGTATATCTATCTATTAGGTTGCCCGGAAAGTTTCTTTCGTGTTGTAAGGAATTAATAGACGCGCAACGTATTTTGTTTTACATTATTTTATTGAATTAATACGATCATACGCGATTCGACAAAGATAATATAAAACAGAGAATGTGGTGCGTCCATTATTTCCTAACCTCTTAAAATTTTCTAACCTAATCTCTTTTAGTTTTATTATTATTTTATTCAATCACGTACGATTCATTTTGTTCTATTCCTATTATTACAATCGTACGTGATTCGAGAAAAATAATATAAAACGGAGAACGCAATGCATCCGTTATTTCCATACAAGACGAAAAAGAACTTTTCGGGCAACCGAATATATATCTAATAGGTTGTCCGCAAATTTTCTTTCGCGTTATAAGGAATTAATAGACGCGCAACATATTTTGTTTTACATTTTTTATTCAATCATCTATGTCCATTTTGTTGTATTTATATCATCGTAATCATACATGATTCGACAAAAATAACATAAAACAGAATGTGGTGCATCCATTATTTCCTAACCTAACCTCTTTTCGTTTTATTGTTATTTTATTCAATCACGTACGATCCATTTTCTTCTATTTCTATTATCGTGATCATACGTGATTCGAAGAAAATAGTATAAAACAGAGAACGCGGTGCATCCATTATTTCCTTACAAGATGAAAGAAATTTTTCGGACAACCATATATGTATCTATTAGGTTGTCTCAAAAGTTTCTTTCGTCTTATAAGGAAATAATAGACGCGCAACGTATTTCGTTTTACATTATTTTATTGAATTACGTACGGTCCATTTTGTTCCATTAAGATAAGGATCACAACGCTTGATAAATTGACTTTCATGTTTGTACAAAGACGCATTGTTGTGAGATACATGTTTGTAAAAGAAAGAAACTTTCCGGACAACCTAATATATAGACATGCTTGAATGGTTAAATTATCTGGATGGCTAATTGGAAACCGTGAGCAAAGTTCAATTTCTCTGAAGTCATCAACGACCGTGTATCCTTCCGGTTCATTGACCGGACGAATCGGGCTAGATTGGCTGTAAATCGTGGCGCACCTGACCGTAGGCCGATCGGATACCGCTTTTCGAGGGTGCAGTGACAATGAAATTCGATAGCCTCGGATAGAACTGCTACCTATTGGATCGGTGCGTTCACGGGTCAGTGATGTCGCGACAATAGCGAAAGCCGGACAGGGACAGTAGACGAAGAGAGAGAGAGAAGTGGAAGGAAGGGTCGTGCCGAGGGAAAGTGTGGCGATCTTTGTGTTAAGTGCTTGAAATTCGATGCATCCTGCCCATCCTGTCTCTCGTCTCGGAGACTGGACGCGGCTATGTCGTTGTCCTTGTCGCCGATGCAGTCACCGTTGCCGTTTTCCCGCTCTCGAGCAAGCAACCGCTACGTACCTACGTGCGATGCGATCGGCCGATTTACTCGGCTCGCTCGCTACTCCTCGTTAACTTTCGTTAACCGGTAATCCTCGGCTCGCTACGCAATCGTTGGCTATTTTAGTTTAAGCGACTTTCTCCAGGCACTCGACTGCCGCGTGTCCGAGTCGCGATTTCCGATTTTCTCGTCCGAGTCTCCGCGTCTCTTATACGGCATATCGCGACAGTTTTCGCAGCTATCTAAAAGTACGCCGCATCCGTGATCCCGTCGACGAACATCGTCTCTCCGCTATGGAAAGGAGACTCGAGGGAGAAGGACGAACACAGCCGGCGATAATTGTAGCGCGGTAGAATAAGCTGGCGGAATTAACGAAGAACGTAGGCTGCGGTCAAAATTAGATCGAAAAGCGAGTAGTGCGACGTGCAGGCGGATGACGCGCGTTACATAAGCTACGTAGACGGAAGCGAGCGCGGACGAGTAATCGTACGAAACGATTTCGATGGCTCGGTAATAAAAGAGAAGAAAGGAAGGAGGGAGAATGGCAGTGGAGGCGCGCGGTGGCGTCGTTAAAACGAGAGCCGAGTGGTATCTCGTTAATAACTGGAAAGAAAATGAGGCAATGGCAGAGGGGAGAAAGAGAGGGAAAAGAAAAGATCAGTACAGCAGGCAGGCAGTGGGTTTTGAAAGGAGCGCGACCAACCGGTCGAACGGCGGTCGACCAGCGCTAAATAGCCCGCCATGTATATCTACCTATATACATATATGTATATCGAATTTGAAACACCGACGTCCATCATTCGCCAGTACGTTCTAATTCTGGCGAATGACTTAACTCCACGACGATGTACGTTACATTCGTGTACGTACGTGGGTGCACGTTGTGTACCCATTTTGCGTCGTACCTCGACGTTCACCGTTTTCCTCGTACCGTTCGTATCGATCAAAATGTTTGCCCTTGACGGCAGAGATCCGCCGCGTGCACGTTAGATGCGAACTCCGTTGCACGGTTCCTGCTCGACGTTTCAACGACGCGCCTCAGCAACTGGCATCGTTCGACGGACGAATCACGACCTACCCTAAATTATGCAAATCTTTTCTCCGTCTCTTGGTCGAGCGTTCCGGCCGTTTCGCTTTCCTTGTCGCTCGTCGAATCGAAGGAAAGACACTTTTGCTACGATCGTGCCTGATCTTTCCAGCGTTATTTTTATTGCCGCGCGAAAATGGTATTTGCGACTAGCAATTCAAAAGGAAAGACACGGTTTTTTTTATCTTTTTTATTATTATTATTATTATTATTATTATTATTATTATTATTATTATTATTATTATTATTATTATTTTATTCGCATTTTACAATTTGTCCAGTAGGGCATTTGGTAAATTCTTATATCATTGTTGAAAAGTAACACGTGGATGGTTACCCCCGGAGGGATACCATCTTCCGGATTGTCTATTCCGGTTTTTTAGCGAGGTCGGAAAGACACAGTGGTCGCGCGAAACAATTCCAAAAAGATTTCGCGGCTCTTTTCTCGCAACGGAGCTGTATCCACGGTATATAGATAGAACCGTAGCCATGGGAAGCACGCGGTACCGTACACTTCCGCGACCGTAAATTAAGCACCGCGAGAGTTGAATTAAATCGCTAAGCCACGCGAGGCATATTTTCGCTGCGACTCGGTTATTGGACGCGTCGCGCCGTATGAGAACGACGTCGTCGAAAGAAGTGCGAACACGGCTGTCGACACGATCGTTTTGCAGAAGTGGAAAGAAGGAAACCTTCTCTCTTTTTCGGTCCTTTTCGAACACGACGAAAGAATTCCCTATGGTAGTGGCGACGTCGCGATCCGAACCGCGCGCTCTCGACTTTGAACAAATTTCATTTTCCATGCTTCGCGTTGTTCCGTGGAAAGAAGTTGCCGCGCAAAGATGCGGTTAAAGCGAGAACGCGTTAACCAGGATAGCACGCACGTAGGATGGACCGTCGAGGAAATTGTCTCGGTGCGCTGACCTACGTTCGCAGTTGGATAGAAATAACTTTGCCTCGTGTAGCTTCCTGGAAACATCGAAATTCCCCTTTATGCCTTTCGCCTTCTTAACTAATTTCCTTGCCTGCTTTAATACAAGTTCACCGTCTCCGTCGCTTTTCTTTCTTTTTTTTGACAAATTTTCGCCTGCAAGATTTTAGCGTCCAACGCGCGACTGTCGCGTGTTGCCTTAATTCAGGTTAGGTTCGGGTTAGGTTAGGGATTTGTGCCTTTCGCCTTCTTAACTAATTTCCTTACTTGTTTTAATACAAGTTCACCGTCTCTGTCGCTTTTTTTTGACAAATTTTCGTCTGCGAGATTCTCGCGTTCAACGCGCGTCTGCCGCGTGTTGCCTTAATTCGGGTTAGGTTCGGGTTAGGTTAGGGATTTGTGCCTTTCGCCTTAACTAATTTTTTTGCCTGTTTTAATACAAGTTCACCGTCTCCGTCGCTTTTCTTTCTTTTTTTTGACAAATTTTCGCGTTCAACGCGCGACTGCCGCGTGTTGCCTTAATTCAGGTTAGGTTCGGGTTAGGTTAGGGATTTGTGCCCTTCGCCTTAACTAATTTCCTTGCCTGTTTTAATACAAGTTCACCGTCTCCGTCGTTTTTTTTTTTGACAAATTTTCGCCTGCGAGATTCTCGCGTCCAACGCGCGTCTGCCGCGTGTGCCTTAATTCAGGTTAGGTTCGGATTAGGTTAGGGACTTGCAACCTACGACGAGTCGTGCTCGATTCTTTGTTTACGACGATACTTTCGCCCATAGTTGGTCAGTTCTTCGAGCATCCACAGCTCGCCGCAGCGATTCTAGCGTTCGTAATAACGTTTCGTTTCCTGCAACTCTTATACAAGCGCGTCGTCGATGCACCGTAACGTAACGCGATTACGTTCGCTCGTAAGCTTTCGCAAACGTTTCCCAAACTTTCCTTTCGATCCTCGACCGACGACTCGCGTGAATCGTTTCTCGTGCGTCCTTCTTCATTTTATTATTTCACTCGATTATTTCGTTACGCGTCGCTATCCCGACTACGCGATCACTCGGTTCACGTATCTTCCATTCGAAACGTATCCGACCACGTGTACATGCACACGCGCGTACGTTCTTACAAGGCACGCTTCTAAACGCAATTCACGTACGACGATCGTAGAACATGGGACGCGATACGTGGAATACGCCTCGGCTTGAATGATCGAGCGTCACCTTCCAAGCATCATCGTAGCCCGATGTCTCTATTCCATGCACGTTGCACGATTAATTGATCGTTTCATCAGTGACTGGAGTCGTTTTGGGACGTTGTAAACACCGAGAGCATCGTTCGCTGCGAGTTTTTACGGATAATCGTTAAAAGTGGAAGCTCGTGCCGATGTATTCTCGTCGGATGGGGGGATGTTTTGTAAACGAAAGAAAAACAGCAAATTACGAACGTCCGCTAAGGGGAAGGGGAGGTCTAATCGAATAAGAAAAGGGTTTTCGCGAGCAGCTCAACGCGAGGTTCGCGGCAGCTGACAATGAGTTTATTGGATTACTTGACGGCGTGGCACATGGTTGCAACTTGACCCGTTCAATTCCAACGGTTGACTCTTTACGCGCCTACGCTCCGCCACAGTCCAACATATTCCACGAACCATACCTATGTAACGCACTTTGTCCGCATTCCGAATTATCCAGCTGTTCGAAACGCTCCGCTCGCAACGTTCCGGACACGCGACGGCAAATCGAAGCGCAGAATTTCCACCCTTTCCCCGCCGCCACGTTTCCCTCTATCCGAGATATACGCGAGACGAAAGGAATACGTCGAACGAGTAGAAGCGAAGATTGTCCGAAAAGTTTCTTTCGTCTTGTAAGGAAATATCGGATGCACCATATTCTCTGTTTTGCATTATTTTTGTCGAATCATGTATGATCGTAGTAATAGAAATAGAAGAATCGTACGTGATTGAATAAAATAATAATAAAACGAAAAGAGGTTAGGTTAGGAAATTTTAAGAGGTTAGGAAATAATGGATGCACCACATTTTGTTTTATATTATTTTTGTCGAATCATGTATGATCGTAATAATAGAAATAGAAGAAAATGGACCGTACATGATTGAATAAAATAATGTAAAACAAAATATGTTGTGTATCTATTATTTCCTTATAAAACGAAAGAAACTTTTGGGGCGACCTAATAGATATATATTAGGTTGTCTCTGTTTTATATTATTTTTGTCGAATCACGTATGATCGTAATAATAGGAATAGAAAAAAATGGATCGTACATGATTGAATGAAATAATATAAAACAAAATATGTTGTGCATCTATTATTTCCTTATAACACGAAAGAAACTTTTGGGACAATGTAATAGATATATATTAGGTTGTCCGGAAAGTTTCTTTCGTATTGTAAGGGAATAATGGATGAACTCTGTTTTACATTATTTTTGTCGAACCATGTATAATCGTAATAATAGAAATAGAAGAAAATGGATCGTACGTGGTTGAATAAAATAATATAAAACGAAAAGAGGTTGTGCATCTATTATTTGCTTACGAAGGGTAAGAAACTTCCGGGACAACCTAATACGTAAAAGGTAGTTTGGAAACGACACGACGATTGACCGCGGCAAGCGGCCAGTTTGCAAAATGTCGAACACCCAGCAGAAGCTCGACGATGAGCGTCGAATACGAAAAAACGTGAGACGCGTTCGATGCCCACAGTGTTGTCGCGTAACGCAACGGTTTGAGGAACGAAGAAAAGAAATTCGTATCCGTAGATAGAATTCTTTGTGTTTCAGTTATCTCTCCGTGTATAATTCATAACACCGGAACTTGGTAAATGACTTATTCAGTATAAGAGAATAAAGTATGTTTTAATCGTATTAAAACGATAATTCCGCTAATAGGAAGATTTTAAACGTCGAATTGAAAAGACAAAAATATACCGGAGCTCGGAGTTTATCGCTATATGACTCTCTTTTTTTATTATTATTTTATTTGCATTTTACAATTTGTCCAACAGGACATTTCGTAAATTCTTATATCATTGTTGAAAAATAACACGTGGATGGATATAGTAAGGTCAGTGGAATGCTTCTTCCTTAGTCTTCTTTCTATATGAGTGCTTTGTGACTTGGCTCGAGAAAATGACTAGGGTTTACAATTTTCAAGGGTTTATATTCTATGGGGTTCTTCTTAGATGGGGCGTTCTTGCACGGTCGTACTTTAGGCGTCCGGAGATCTTCGCGTCAGGGGGTCGTGCGACATTGTTCTCGTCGCTACTTCAAAAGTCCTTGGTTTACTTAAAAAGTGGACAGCGATTTGCCTCGCGTTTTATTCTTGTAATTGTTGATATTATGAATTTTCGACTCGGTAGAGATAAATAACAAGATCGAGAAGCTCTGCCAAATGAATATGCGAAGTGATGCCTGGTTCTCGCGTGAACGCGTAGATAAAACGGCGCGTTTCAACCAGCGACAAAACGAAATGCCACAAAGACAGCCTACAGCGGGGAAAAAAGGAGTGCAGAGGGCTTGATTACGCGAACGAGGGTCAGCTCGAATATCGCGTGCACGCGTCATTACGCTGCCACGGTACGCGACGATACACACGACACGTACACATACGTATGTACGTGTACGTTGGCAACCAACGTAATGACGATTCGCGTGCCAGCTTCGCGCTTCGTCCTTCTGTTTCTTCTTTCGTTTCTCGCCTCGTTTCTGGAAAAACGTCGCTCGCGAATGCGAGGCACGCGTCGAACGTTCCACCGCTTGCTCGTCTGGCCAGCCGCGAGAACCATGCTTGTATTAGGTTGTCCCGAAAGATTTCTTCGTGTTATAAGGAAATAATAGATGCACAACATATTTTGTTTTATATTATTTTATTCAATCATGTACGGTCCATTTTCTACTATTTCTATTATTACGATCATACATGATTTGACAAAAATAATATAAATGTGGTGCATCCATTATTTCCTAACCTCTTAAAATTTTCTAACCTAACTTCTTTTCGTTTTATTATTATTTTATTCAGTCACGTACGATCCATTTTCTTCTATTTCTATTATTACGATCGTACATGATTCGACAAAAATAATATAAAACAGAGAACGCGGTGCATCCGTTATTTCCTTACAAGACGAAAGAAACTTTTCGGACAATCTAATATATATCTATTACATTGTCTCAAAAGTTTCTTTCGTTTTATAAGGAAATAATAGGTGCACAACATATTTTATTTCACATTATTTTATTCAATCACGTACGATCCATCTTCTTCTATTTTTATTATTACGATCGTACATGATTCTACAAAAATAATATAAAACTGAGAGTGTGGTGCATCCATTATTTCCTAACCTAACCTCTTTTCGTTTTATATTATTTTATTTAATCATCTACGATCCATTTTCTTCTGTTTTAATTATTACGATCGTACATGGTTCCACAAAAATAATGTAAAACAGAGAACGCGGTGCATCCCTTATTTCCTTACAAGACGAAAGAAACTTTCGGGATATCCTAATACAATTTGCTGTGTAACGAGGGAATTGAACAAACAACAAAAGAGAATCCGATCGATCCACGTACTTGGTTACTCGCGTATCGTTCGACGAGGATGCTACACGTCATCGTCGATCACAGTACGTGAAAAGTCTGGCGAAGGAACGAAGATAAGCCGGAACGTGACAGAGGTTGAGGTAACGAGTCCCGAGCGATTTTCACAATAAGATACGAGAGAGAGAGAGACGACGTCCCTGATCGGTTATAAGCATCTTCCTGGTTATAATACCAGCGGACAACGTCGGAAAGCATAGACGTTCACTGGCGCTGGCACCCAACCAGCTGCTAGAACCCGTACGGGTTCATCCGTACAGGTCGACCTCGCAACACGGTACAGTGCAGCGAGTAGACGATCTGCGCGGATATTTCACAATTGCCGGGCAACTTTGCTCGGCTCGACGAGATTAATGCCGAGCACGGTGCTGTTGTAACTGGCGCGACGAACGAGTGGTCGCCGTAAGGCATCGACCAGGATGTTGACAGCGTGAAGTCGCTGTGTGTGCGAGACGCGGATAGGACCGATATCGCAAAGTCCCGGAATCGTTTAATAACGCGACGACACCCGATCGAAAGTCGATTCGGGTTACGATAAGCGGAGCGCGATCCGAGGTTGTTGCGAGACTTTACGATTGTTTGTCTCGGTTTTTTTCGTTCGTACTCGACTCGTCGTTGGAGAATTTCACGCGGCAAACGGAGATACGGAGTTACCGACAACTTTTCGACCAGTGATTTCATCTTGAAGTTTGTAACTCGCGATGGTAACCACGACAGTGGTTGTACAATAGCTGTAAACTTGGTCGATCTTGGTCGAACGATTTAGTCGACAGCTTTTGTTTCTCGTTGCATATCTGAACTGGCGGAAACGTCGAAACCTCGGCCGCGAAACAACGGTCCGTTGTAACGTAAGGTAAACGACGAGAACTGCGCGCTCCCTTTGCAGAGCGCGGAATTAAATGAGAATCGCGTCGCGTCGTGGAATCCGTTGTATCCCTTAATGAATCGCTCTCTGCGTGTAAGTACGTGTATGTACGTACATTAGCGACCGTTTTCTCTCTTGTTCGCTACAAGGGAGAGCGAAGAGCGGCTGCCTCGGTGGCGCGAGGGTCGCGCTTCTCTATGCATTTGGTGATAAAAGGGCGCTTGAAAGCTTTATGAAAGTTTATGAAATCTGCCGGGATTAAGTTAGCTAATCCTGCCAGCTGGAGAAAGTAGCGGAGCATATTGGCAATCCGAGTAACAATTTCGAGGATCAAAAGTTAGCGTCACTTGGATTTCTCTTCCTACCTATCTCTTAAATAAGCTGTACGTTTGTAAAACGTCCATGGGAGAGATAGTTTTTTTTCTTTTTCTTTTATCCATTTTATTCTGCATTTTGCAATTTGTCCAACGGGACATTTGGTACATTTTTATATCACCTTGCAGATTGTCTATTTTATTTCTTTAGCGAGGGCAGTGGGATGCTTTTTTCTTAGTTCTCCTTCTGTGTGAAACGTGTACGTTTGTGTAGGTGGAAACAGCGAAGAAAAGTAACGATATCACGAGTATCGCACCGACGAACTTGTTGTATATTGAAATAATTAATAAGCTCTGTTCTCGTGGCTACAGCGATCGATGGTTATATACATACGGTAGGAGACATTGTGATACAAATTTACGCATTAACAGGCTAAAAACACAATTTCCTTCGTGACTCGACAATCACGTGGAAACTACTTTGAGGCAGTGCTATAGATAATCGACGAAGCGAATCGATCGCTATCGTCCATATTATTGTCACATTGTTTCTACGTCGCTACATTGTCTTCGACGAAAGAGATCAGTTTGTTATCTGAATCATGGCAATTAAGTATCTTCGTGGCATGTGTACTGTATATTCATCAGGCAGAGCAAAGAAACGAACTCACAGGCAAACGCAGATACGACCGATCTGTCTTATACAAGGAAAGAATGGCAACACACTCAACCAGCTGACTGCTGAAACCAGCAAAACTCATATGGGAAGAAGACTAAGAAAAAAGCATCCCACTGACCTTACTAAAGAAATAAAATTTACAATGCGGAAGCTGGAGTAACCATCCACGTGTCATTTTCCAACAAAGGTATAAAAATTTGCCAAATTATAAAACGCGGAATAAAAAAAAAAAAATAGAAACGATTAGCCGCGGAAAAGCGTACACGTCTTGTCAAGCGGTTCTGCGAGAGAATTCGCGGCAGAGAGGAAGTACGTTGGAAAGTAGTAAAAAGACATCGGGTACCATTTCGTTCTTAGTTATGAAAATTTTCCAAACGTCCCGTTGGACAAATTGTAAAATAAAAAAAAAGAACGACCGATCTCTGGACAGCGCTTAAGGCGAGAAGAAAAGATCGCGCGAGTCAACCACGGAGAACGATATCGGGTATCTAATTATCCGCGGACTGGTTTCACCGACCTGCGTCGAGAACGAAGTCGAGTGTCGCGCGGACAGCGGCGCGTCTCTGCATATAGAGAACGTAGGTAGAGAGATAGGCATGCATGCATGCAGCACCAGCCGAGCATCCAGAACGCAGACGTGCGTCGCATTCGCACAGAGATATGTACGCGGCATCTGTAATCCTGATGACTTAACTCGTAGCCGAAGATTCTTACGCATACGAGAAGAAGCGCGCGCTCGTATTACGGTTCGCTCGGTACTACAGTTACGTTAATACCCGTGACAGAGACGCGTCGAGCAGGAAAAAAAGCAACGAGAGAAGAAAGAGACACTCGGCTCGACTCGGGTAGACTCGGCTCGGTTCGTTCGGTCGACCGATCAACCAAGAAAGAGGATGAGAAAAACGAAGCGCGGAGGAGAGTAACGGACGGAAATTTCAACCGATTATTACGTGCTTCCTTATCGGACGGCAAACTTGCCGCGCTCTTCTCAGCCTGGTTCGGCTTATTGACCGATCGTTGGTTGTCTTCTTCCATTGCTGGCCCGTGATCAACGCGTACACCATTAAAACCAACACGCGTGGACGGATGTTGCCGGTCAAGTTCCGTTACCTTTTCCTCTTTTCTCGATCACGATTCGGATCGTCGCGTCGTGACGAGCGGCCTAGGCTCGAGCCTGCTTCTTTTTCTCTTTGAGCATCCTCGTCGAGATGCGCGCGCTTCGATACTCTCTCTCTCTCTCTCTCTCTCTCGAGAGAGAGAGAGAGAGAGAGAGACACGACTTGTCCCGAGAAAAGGCGTTTGGTCGTTGAAGGAGCACGATCGCGAAACGCATCGATGGATAACGATAGCGACAGCGATTGAATCGTATTAAAAAGTAATCGCGCCGATAATAAGGACAAGTGGACTGGAACCACAATACCGATGAAGTTTAAGGAGAGAGGGGCAAGAGAGAAACGTCGAAGGACGAAGATTGGACAGGGAACGGTATGCTCTGACAAGCGTATAGCCTCGATTGTCGCGTATTTTTCGAACGATTGGAAAGATTCGAAACATCGCCCGGAAGGTTCGTTCCGATTTACGTTTCGGTTCGATACACGCTTGTCGAATTATTTAGGTGGCGTTTTGTTCCACAACCTTTCTCCGTTTTTCACGCAACTTGAATATTCCATCCTCCCGGAACCCCTCGAGGTTTACGGCGAAAAACTTTCCTATATGATTTTTCGTGTCGGCCGAATTCCTTCAAAATCGAAGCCAACTTACCGAGCAGCGTTTAAGCAAGCGTAATATTTTATTAGAAATCGTCGAGCATATTTAACGATACCTCGTAACGCGACGTTTTTTAGTGCGATATGCTCGGAAACAATTCTCCCGATGGGGAGCTAGCAAACAAACTTTATCGTTTCTATTAAATTCCTTAAAAAGCGGAACGAACTTTCCGAGCGTTAGGTTGGGTTTTCGTATTATATATTACCGTTATATAATCGGGGTTTCGTATTGTTCGAGCACGCAATGTAAAAACACGTTCGTAACAATTTATTTATAGCATTCCTTGCTTCTTCTTCTTCTTCTGTATCACTCGATAGCAGTAAACATTTTTAAAGGATACCACGCGAAGTACGTAAGACGCGAATTCGCAAAGTGCTAATTTACTATAATTTATCGTTTCGTCGAGAAACAAGAGAAAACAAGAAGCGAAACTGTGAAATTTGTCGCCGACATAAGGAGCGCAAAATGTTCAGGCCGATCGCTGCCTTCTCCCTTTGAGAGAAATAAAACATGAGAATATCACGTACATCTTGCATATATCGTGCATATAGTGAACTCGTTTAATTAATTATTTTATTAATTAATTATAACGGTGTCGGACAGAGACATACCGAAAATACAAATGACAAGCAAATTTGAAATCTTACGGAAGGAGGCTGAAAAATGTACCCACGTACTTGCCCGTGTTTCGATAGCCCGCTCTTCCCAAGGAAAAAGGCTTTTCTGGATGCTCTGCTGAATTTACGAGCGAATCGCGTCGGACGTACAAAGTTCCCACAAGTCGTGAGAATCATTTATTTCGCGTCCGTGTTGTCGACGAGCCGGTGTTTAACGTACAGAGACTATATCCCCGATGTACGTACAATTTATTGCTAGCTAAATGTCGGGAAACACGAAACTCAACGACGATCATACATACGTACGTACATAGGTACATTTAAACGGTAGACATAAACGAAGATGGACGCAGCAGTGACCGATACTCTTTTAAATCGTTCACGTATTATAGAACAGATTATTCAGCTTGATCTTTACAGCGGCGTGCAATCAAGAATTACTCTGACAAGATTTTCCTATCGCAAACTTTCCTATCTAGTACACGTACAAGCGTGAAAGCTATATTTAATAGTATCGGCTTTTTATTTTTCTCACTCGCTGCCTCTCCGCCGTCTTCGACGTTGAGGAGGTGCTGCAACTATTAGCAACAGGAAGTCACGCTACCGGAAATCTCGTACGATATAACGTTACAAGTTCGTGGCCGGAAATAAACATTTTTCAATCGCTTTTATCATCGAAGCATAATCGTTCGTCGTAAAAGGGGTAAGAGGGAGGCTTCAAGGAGTAGCGAACGATGCACGAGCTTCCACGCTCGACGATTGCGATCCCTGCGTTTCAGCATAGTTCAAATAAACGTCGAACGTGTCGTCGTTGCGCCTGTCCGTCTCATGCACACATGAATTTTCTACGAAACTGCTATCGTGTTTTCCCTAGGATACGTTTATATGTATATATCGGAAATATCCAGGCAAATTCGAATATATATATATATATATTCGAATATTTATGTAAAATTAATATTAATATTAATATAAAATTCAGGTAAATATCCAGACAAATTCTAATGTATGTGTATATATATTTATATATTCGAGTTATATAAAATTAATATTAATATTGATATAAAATCCAGGTGAATATCCAGACAAATTCGAATATATGTGTATATATATTTATATATTCGAATTATATAAAATTAATATTAATATAAAATTCAGGTAAATATCCAGACAAATTCTAATGTATGTGTATATACATTTATATATTCGAGTTATATAAAATTAATATTAATATTAATATAAAATCCAGGTAAATATCCAGACAAATTCGAATATATGTGTATGTATACTTATATATTCGAACTATATAAAATTAATATAAATATTAATATTAACATAAAATCCAGGTAAATATCCAGACAAATTCGAATATATATATATTTATATATTCGAATTATATAAAATTAATATTAATATTAACATAAAATTCAGGTAAATATCCAGACAAATTCGAATATATATATATTTATATATTCGAATTATATAAAATTAATATTAATATTAACATAAAATTCAGGTAAATATCCAGACAAATTCGAATATAATATAAAAATAATATATATATGCGAATTTGCCTGGATATTTACGATACACGCTTTATCGACCGTTTCGCGTTGACGGGGATGACCGATTTCAGGACTGCGCAAATTTCTCGCATGACCGACCATTCTAATTACGATTCAACATTGCGAGTAAAACGTCGGAATCGATTAGTATCCACGGTTGACGAAAGGATTTTATATTCATAGGTTGCGACGAGCTTGCGAATAACGCGGTCGTACGAGATGGAACGTGGGCGCGCTAACGTTGATGGTGGCAAGTATGGAGCCCCCTTGTTTACAATTGCAATTTCATTGGAGCCTCGCGATTACGTAATAAGCATCGCGTGTTCGTTTCACCGAACGTAAAACAGAAACGTTATGCTAATGCGATTCACAATCGATAACTGTCGTGGCTTGACAAAATTTCATGCGCGAGGGGCGTTGGAAAACTTTGTTGCAACCGAAGGTGTTGGAAAAGACACGCGACTAGGATTAACACGATGACGCGAGTCGCTGTTGCGTTGTAGCGAAGAGAATCGTACGAACGCCAGTCGCTTTTTGCAAAAGAGACGATGAAAACGGCGATAGCGCTTTGCTGTCGCAACGTTCGCGGCCGACCAAAGCAGAATCTCTTTTACGTCGACGACGGTGAACGACTAGTTTACGACAATTAAATCGTTCGACCTTAGTGACGACAGCGGACGTTCGCTGTGACGAAAGAAATCGCGTGCGATCCTCGCCACTCGAAAGCAAATCGTGATTGCGATGATCGCTGCTTCGTAAAACGACGTTGTCCGTGAATAGCGGGTCATGCAAATTTATCAATTTAGTGGCTCGATGCACCGAAGTACAGCGAGTTGTCATGCACCGTGATCACGACGCACAGCGCGCGCCACCCAATCGTACGATAAAAACGCAATCGCGTATCCGTAACGTGGTTTGCGCTTTGCTCGCTTTAAACTAGTTTAAACGGTTGATAAGTTGGTCGGCGTGCAGTTTCCTTTCTAATTCCGCTTGCATCGGTTCAGACGGCACGAACGAAGCCCGTGTCTATTACGAGATACGCGATACGTTTCTACGCAAATTTGATTTCTCACTTTCTTTCGTACAAATCCATATTTCACGAATTGTCCGCTCCTGTTAGAAATTCTCGCGCTAACTACGCGTGGCGCGATTCCTTCAAATGTCCACCCACTCTCCTCGTCCTTTCCCTTACCCCTTTCCTCCGACCCTCAGCCCTCACGGAAACCAAAAGTAGGCTACCGATTTGTCCAGTTTCATCACCGAGTAGTTTTCAGGACAAAAGAAAGAAAGGAAAAAGAACGACGATATCGTACAAAAGTACCGCCTCTCAGCCACTTCAATTTAATTACCAGCTGTTGCAACGTTAAGAATGTAAATCCGACACAACATATCGTGTGTATAAAATTACTTGCCAAATGTGATTGTAGTTTACGTAAATGTATATATACGTAATCGATATATTTCCTTGGCCATGAAACGCTTAACAACAGTAATAATAATAATAATAATAATAATCCTTCAAATTTCCACGTGCACTCCTGCAAGCGTCTCTTACCGCAGACTGATAATCCCGCATAAATAAACTCGCAGTCGCGGATGGTTCGTCTCGCGAGATACGATAGAATTCGATCCGCTCTTATCGTACCGCGCGTTCGTGACGTATAAAAACGCACTCGTTACGTATAAGAAGACGTTGCGCGAAGCGGTGGCGCGTATCTTCCGTGAAACGATGTTTCTGGCCGGCGTGGGAAAAACGACGGTGAAGAGGAAAAAGCGAAAGACGCGCGCGACTTGGAGAACGCGCGTCGTCAAATACACGGTAGGTCTCTGCGGAGGGTTTGTCCGTGGAGTGGACAAGTCCGTGGCAGTTGTCAGTGGAAATCTCGAGCGAGAGGAGAGCTCAGGCAGACGGTCGAAGGTGGTACTTTTTTTCAAGACATTCGTGTGTCGGCGCACCGACGCTGTTCTAGCAGTCATTGCCCTCGGTCTATGCCGAGGTTCTCACGCGTTTGCATACAGTTCGCGTTGTACGTGTTTGTGTCACCTGTCTGCGAAAACAGGTGCCTATTCAGCCAGCGAGATCGCTTCGTCCGCCGCTTCGTCCCGTGCCACGCCTGCTGACAATGTTGACGCATTGCCCATTGAAAAAGAGCGGCCAGGGTTGAAACTAACCTAGCCTACCAAGGGATTTCCACGTTGCGCGGCTAATGGCATTTTTAGAATCGCCGAAGCAAATGCGGAGCGCCGTTTCCTCCACGGTGATATTTCTTGCCTCTTGTAGTTTGAAATTCCAGCGGAGCACGCTGCCGATACGCTGGAATGCACGCCGTTCGCGTTAAAATACCGCGAGCTTCGACACTCGAAATAGGCCTCTCGTCCAAATTCTAGGCGATCCTCTGACACGAAATATCGCGTTTGTGTTGCAGGTAGACCAAATGCCAGTGCAGCACGCGAGCCTCTTAAAAGTCACCGACACGAAGGCTCCTTGGTCGCAGCGTAAGTATCCTAAGAACGAAATGGTACCCGATGTCTTTTTACTCCTTTCCAACGTGCTTCCTCTCTGCCACGAATTTCCTCGCAGAATCGTTCGACGAAACGTACGCTTTTCCGCGGCTAATTGTTTCTTTTTTTTTTTTTATTCCGCGTTTTACAATTGGCAAATNTTTTATATCTTTGTTGCAAAATGACACGTGGATGGTACCCCAGCGGGATACCATCTTCCGAATCGTCTATTTTGCTTCTTTAGCGAGGTCAGTGGGATGCTTTAGCTTAGACTTCTTTCCATATGAGGCGCCTTTCCGCGGCTAATCGTTTCTTTTTTTATTTTATTTTATTTTATTCCGCGTTTTACAATTTGGCAAAGTTCTTTACCTTTGTTGCAAAATGACGCTATTTTATTTCTTTAGCGAGGTCAGTGGGATGCTTTTGCTTAGTCTTCTTTCCATATGGGGCGTCTTTCCGCGGCTAATCGTTTCTTTTTTTTATTTTATTCCGCGTTTTACAATTTGGTAAATTTCTTTACCTTTGTTGCAAAATGACACTATTTTATTTCTTTAGCGAGGTCAGTGGGATGCTTTTGCTTAGTCTTCTTTCCATATGGGGCGTCTTTCCGCGGCTAATCGTTTCTTTTTTTTATTTTATTCCGCGTTTTACAATTTCGTAAATTTCTTTACCTTTGTTGCAAAATGACACTATTTTATTTCTTTAGCGAAGTCAGTGGGATGCTTTAGCTTAGTCTTCTTTCCATATGAGGCGCCTTTCCGCAGCTAATCGTTTCTTTTTTTTATTTTATTCCGCGTTTTACAATTTGGCAAATTTCTTTACCTTTGTTGCAAAATGACACTATCGTCTATTTTATTTCTTTAGTGAGGTCAGTGGGATGTTCTTTCTTAGTTTTCTTTCCATATGGGACGTCTTTCCGCGGCTAGTCGTTTTCTTTTTTTTTATTTTATTCCGCGTTTTACAATTTGGCAAATTTCTTTACCTTTGTTGCAAAATGACACTATGGTCTATTTTATTTCTTTAGTGAGGTCAGTGGGATGTTCTTCCTTAGTTTTCTTTCCATATGAGATTTCTTTCCGCGACTAATCGTTTTCTTTTTTTTTCTTTTATTCCGTGTTTTACAATTTGGCAAATTTCTTTACCTTTGTTGCAAAATGATACTATTTTATTTCTTTAGCGAGGTCAGTGGGATGTTCTTTCTTAGTTTTCTTTCCATATGGGACGTCTTTCCGCGGCTAGTCATTTTCTTTTTCTTTATTTTATTCCGCGTTTTACAATTTGGCAAATTTCTTTACCGTTGTTGCAAAATGACACTATGGTCTATTTTATTTCTTTAGCGAGGTCAGTGGGATGTTCTTTCTTAGTTTTCTTTCCATATGGGACGTCTTTCCGCGGCTAGTCATTTTCTTTTTTTTTATTTTATTCCGCGTTTTACAATTTGGCAAATTTCTTTACCTTTGTTGCAAAATGACACTATGGTCTATTTTATTTCTTTAGCGAGGTCAGTGGGATGTTCTTTCTTAGTTTTCTTTCCATATGGGGCGTCTCTCCGCGGCTAATCGTGGCCGAATTTACGACGCTCGTGCATACGGCTCTTACTCGATTAATCGAATCCGCTGCAACAACGTCGTCGATATTGATTTTATTTTAGCTGCCTGCTTGTTTCCTCGTCTTCTATATTTTCCTTTTTCGTCGTTATCGCGACTACGGCGTTCGGTCAGATCGACGAAAAATAAAAAAAAAATCAACGATCTCGCGACTGAAACGCATCGGTGAACCCTACATGCAGCGCATCGCAAAGCGTCGGGCAGAGATGAAACGAAAGGCGATTTGCAAGCTGCGGCTGGATCGCGCTGGCGGAACAGCGAGTCGATATAGGGAAAAAAGCGGCGGCGGCGGCGGCGCCCGGTCCGATATAGACGAGGGAGAGCCTGCTATTGCAGGATGACGTAATCGAAGGAAAGGGGGCAGGAATGGAGTTTGAACGAAGCGCGAGCAAAGAGGTTTGTCCGAGATCGTCGTTCCTCCCATAATCGTTCAGTCGTCGCAGGTTTCCAACGTTCTATCGGCCAGTCCGCGTTATCCGCTTTGTCGTTATTTTCTCCTTGCGTCTTTCGCGTATTCGAACTTGACGTTTCGTATATTCCCGCCATCCAAGAACGAAAGAACGTTACGAAAAACGATCGCACGTGTAAGTATATAACAGCATGTGGCTATTACATCGTAGGTCGTAGACTCGCGTGCGCTACCATAGTTTACTTTTTGCCTGTAATAGTTGTTGGTTCCGATCGATCTGTATACGAGCTCGCTGGAGATGATCGTCGAGATACACGATACGGAAATCTAAAGTGACAAGAGACAATCGGTGAGTCACGATATCCTTGCTCACCGCATCCTTTGAGAGTGAACGGGATCCAATGTGGTCAAGCGTGATGATCTAACGTCTTGGATTGCCGTCACGGTTCCCGAGATCCTCTCGTTTCTTTCTACGTTCCAGCCGTGTACCTTTCTCTCCCCTTTAAAAGTGCGCGCGTTAAAGAACCGCTTGAACTTGTTGCCAACCTCTTCTTACCGCAAACGCGAAAAACGGCTTAATCCGCCGATAGATTTCCAAGAACCGTTCGTTCCACCTTTTTCCACGGTGTAAAATCTTGGTGAAAATGTTCATTTACGATTCGACGACGATAACAGTAGATTACAATAGCGTCTGTATCGCGTCGTAGCGTTTGTACAGTTATAATGCCGCCAATGTCGGTCCGTTAGAGAAAAGAAAGCGTTTCAGAGAGATCGTTGAAGCGTTAACGGATACTAACTCACGGCTGATGGTGTAATTAGTTCCAATTGGTAATTCAAGCGCAACCTCTTTCCTCCGTGGCTCGATTAGCACCGGACACGGGCACGAGGATACGCCAACGATTTCGAGCGCGGGGAAATCGATTTCCGAGCTCGTGTTGCCCCGGCCATCTGTCCTACCAATTATCGTCGTTTCCCTTTTCCGCAAAGTTAGAATCGCTTGGTTTCTTTTCTCGCGCAGGTGAACGGAGAAAGGACAATGTTGTCGTACATGCTGCCGACCGAAGACAAACCACCACCGGGAGACTCGAATCAGGCCAATTACCGTGCTAGCAAGTTGCAGAAGAGTCTGAGAGAACGGCCCCCTATCGCTTCGAAGCCGACAGGCAAAGTAATCACCGTTTCTCCGAAAAAGTACGTTGACACGGGAAAAACCATGATCGTTTCGACGAAGATCGAGGAGGAGCACGGTGGTGGTGACCAACAGCAGCAGCAGCAACAGCACCACCACCACCACCACCACCACCAGCGGCAGGACGACCAGCAGCAACACGGAGTATCGGCCGAAAGCCCGAAACACAATGGCACAGTGGTGAAAAAATCCACCTTGCACACGTCCAAGGTCACCAAGGATGACAGCCTGTACAGCATAAATAGCGACGCCAGTACGGTCGGAAGCGATCGGAAGAACAAAATTTTCAACGGAGCCAAGCACACTAGTCTAAAGAGGTAGGAACAAACGCGACGAATATCCAGGCTAGAGATAGAGATAAGGCTGATGCAGAGAGAGAGAGAGAGAGAGAGAGAGAGAGAGAGAGAGAGAGAGAGAGAGAGAGAGGGAGAGTTCAAAGGTCGTACGAGATCACCTTTCTAAATTGGTTCGTTCGGTCTTTAACCTCTTTCCTCTGCTGTATTAAAACTAGTACGAGCGATCGACTCTGCCGAATTCTTTGCTATTTCTGGTAATTCACGGTCATTGTCTATCATTTTGCCCTTGAACATCCGGTATTGTTACGTCGAAATTATCGTTCGAGATAGCGATAGAAAGTATCTATCGTGCGTCGTTGTTATTTTCTTTGGATCGCGATATACGTAGTTCTCTCGCGTCGTTCTAATCGCTGCAAGAAAGGAACGCAAAGTACGTACGTATCGGCGAGGGTTGCAGGAAAAATTCAGCAGGCAGAAGACGCGACGGTTGTAACGTTGGCGCTCGCCACCAAGCGGAAAAGGAAATCGAAGCGAGTCGTTTCACTGTCAAGGTGGAACGTTTGCTGCAAGCGTTGCTCGAGTTAAAATTATATCCGCCGCTTTGGAAAACACAAAGATACCTGCGACTGCAGCTTTTTATTTCTTTCGCGACTGAATTCGCGATAGGATTTCTTTTGCGAGTGCATACGTGCACATATGTACGATGTTAAGGAATTTACGTTATCAATTGAACGCCACTTAGTGAAATAAACGTGACTCAAGCTTCGCGGAACAAGTCGCTGGAACTCCCGTGACATTTATACGTTAAGGTAGCTCACGGTCATTCCACGTCTCATGGACCGCGTTTGAACAAACCCTGGTATAATACTAGGATATATATGGGACGTTACAGATACGATAGCATCAAAAATTGTTGAGCGTATGTATTTCCTTTTCCGCTTTTATTTATTTAGTCGGCGACAGAACGACTTAAATTCAATGATTTGCGGCCTGTAAAAACATATTATCGAAGTTTTTTAATTTAGTAACGAAGGAAGGATAGCCTTCGGACAAGTCACATATGGTAAATTCAACTATCACGCGATAACGGAGCGTTAAAAGGGGAAACCTCCCACTCAACAGTATTTTTAATTAGGTGTTTGCTGAAACTATCCACTACTTTTAACACATACCAACCTCTTTCTGTTAGTACAGCCATAAAATCATTTTTAACCGAAGGTTGTTTACAGAATAAGTTTCTATTCGATTAGATTTACAACTTTCATGTTGTTTGCGTTAAATGTCGTCAAAAAAAGAATACGAAGAAAATAAAAAAAAAGGGGGGAAGAAGCCATTAAAAAACGATATAAAAGTGGCTACGTAAGATTGAAATACGAATAGTGTATCGTATCGTACTACATTTCCTTTTTTCTGCGAATTTTAGATTAAAGAATTAATGCAATTACAATGCGCTAAGTATAATGAATCGAGGTGAACGCATTTAGTTTTCTGAGTAAGAAAGTAGAAAAGCAATGCGTGGGCGAGCAATTACGAATCGGTTACATCATCGAGAAAAATTCGGGTTAGTGACACAGATAAGGTAGTAAGTAGAAAGGAACTACGTACGTTAGAGAACGGAACAACGATAGTATTTAGAACGTTACTGTACAACTACGCAACCATGTGACTTTAAGCATCTTTCTATACTATGTGTCTCTGTATTACCGTCTCGAGTATAGTTTCGTTGAGCGAAACCGTCGTCATGTGGCAGCACCGTGCTGACAACCGCTCTAGCCTAGATCACAACCTTGTTTCAGAAGAAGATAAAATCGGAGTATATACATAGTAAGCAAATTAAATAGACAGAATAAGATACTGGTTATTTTAGTTTCTGGTTAGTTTACTTTAGAATGTTAAATTTCGTCGTCAAAAATTCTACACTTGTGTTTCGATGATAATCGATGGAACCGTGCCTCACGTACATGTGTGCACAAATTATAACAATTATCCTCTGACGACATTTTTAAAGTTCGATGCCATCGTGTTTTGCACATTGTACAAGACACTCGTAGTTTTAATCCTGACTGCTCTCGATCCCTGTAATTCGATCCCATGATCGTGGGATTTCGATTTTGATATCGGACCGCCTGCTCCTGCGGTTGCCGAGTGTCCGATTCACTTGCTTCGAGTACTGTCACGCGATAGGAAATTGAGGTTTACGGCAACTATTTTTTTTTCGGCTTTCCACGCGGCTAATGATGTTTTTTATGTCAATAGTTCTTCCTCTGCTGTTTTATCTCGTTCATATTCATTATCTCGTTGCTAATACACACAGCCACTTGTATAAAAATAACATAATTCTAAATACCTGTTTACACGGCTACCTTTCTACCTAGAAATGAGGAAAGAGACTAAAAAAGTATCTTGGGTTTTCTAGAGTTTCCTTTGGTTCGAGTAAAGGATCAATGGTAGAAACTTTGGTATACGAGACTCCTGTTCAAGAAGAGCCGGAGATCAATCGGTTTATGGACCACAACGGCCGCATACCGTCTATGATCGCATCTGTACCTGATACCGAGTAAGTAATTGAAATATTCTCTTTCCTTTCGTACTTGTACTTACTCAGGGATACGTATATTATATATTTATTATATATATATACACACACATATTCGTATATTATATATACACACACACACACACACACACACACACACACACACACACACACACACACATGTCGTGTGCCGTTAAGCGTTACGTCACCCGATACGTTAACATTAAATATCGATATGGAGAGTTTCTAGGAATATTATTTGTTTTTATAAGATCTTGCGATAAGCGTATAATTTTTAGCGATTAGAATTCTTTTATCGTCACAATACATACCAAGTATGTATTAATATAAAGCGAACGATACGGATTTATGTAATCCGTATCTTTCTCGTTCCAAATAGTCGTTACAAGCAGTTAACAGTTCGTATTTCTTTCTTTGAGACTGCATTTCATCGGTGAGGTTGGTGTCAACCGTTACTAGCTGTAGTTTGGTAATGTAGACACCTCCGCCCACGCGCGATCTCCCTAATAGACTTCTACTTATTGCCTGGTGTGATCATTATCGTGTTTGATCCGGTTAAACGATAAAGCACACGCACGGAATACTTAATGTCGGTTTTCGACAACATTACATTCGGGATTAAATTTCGCTTTAAGCTGAATAAACAGGTTTCCGCAGAATCTTTCGCGTCTAATTTTCTATGTCATCTGAAGTTATCTCTCGCAATGATGCGCACACAGATGTCGCTTGACAAATTGCGAATTACGGTAAAAGGTACTTTTTAACATATTTGTATGGTGAGTAATTCCTCAAATAAACTGTAGTAGGTTAACATAAAAGGTAATGATATTGACATCATTCTCGAGGTTTTAAAATATTCTCCAACTGCCTTGGGGTAAGGCATGATGTCATCCTTAGAATTTGCGCATGAACAAATACAAATTTATGCGCGTCCACATGCGATATATTTCGTTATGCCACATAAATCTATTCAAATAACTATACAATCGAAATAGTATTAGATCTAATGTTATCTTGCATTATATATATATATATATATATATCTGAGGAATGCCAACGGAGCATACGTATCTAACGAAGCAAAGAAACTAATGATACCTACGATGCCTTAATGTCGATGCACGCGACGACAAACGTTCAAAAAGATCAAGTTATTTTTATCGCGTGAGAAACATACCTAAACTGGAAAAAAAAGTAAAACTGGTCCGAAAGAGATCGAACGATCGGGAGCGCGCGTCGAATAATGGGATGTTTCGCGAAAGCGCCGAGAGAGCATAGCACCGTCGCAGTTGTTGGACGCGATGTCGGGTTGTGCCTTGTGCCGTGGGTCGTTCTCAGTGTAAAGCCAGACAAGGTGGAGCAAGGGAAACCTATAAACGCAGGCGTGGTGCCGAAGATTTACGATCGATTTCGCGACGTGTAGCTTCGTTTCCCGGAGGCCGAAGTTTAGTTCGTGTCGTACCTGGGCATCGGTCGACAGCCTTGTGTATTTTCGCGAGTGTCTAGCGTTACCGAGTGATACCGGTTGAGCTTGATCGAAGTTCACGGGAAAGAACTTGCATGCCAGGAGTATTTACAGGAGCTTCTCGTCATTGTTCCCGAGCCACGGCCACGGGAAGCTGACGGATTCTCATCTGTCAGGTATGATTTCTTTTTTTTTTAGGCTATTCGTTGGTAAACAGCACGATCGTTCGTTTGCTTGGTAAAGAGCACGGCGAATCGAAGCAACGACTTCGATAAAAAGAATCGCTGTTCAAATTACCAGTCGTTCGAACACAGTCGTATCGAGAAAAGATATCTCGATAGTTTTCTTGCAATCGCTCATTTGTTTCTATTTTAAGCACAATGATAGAGATTAGTTGTGCGCACACTTCTAGTTTTACACGTTGACGATGATTACGCGTTTTACCGTACAATCGATTCTCTCTGAAAAGTCTATAAACCGAAGCAATCAATGTAGTAAAAGGGGAAGGTGGAGATGAGAGAAACATGGTAGTTACTGAGGGTGAAAATGCAAAAGAGACCGAGTACTCTCTGGCTAGTTACCATGGCGACGAGCCATCTTGACACACTACGGACCCTTTCTTTCGAATCTTTGGATCTTCCTTTTGTTAAACCGGTACCGCCACTCGGGCAGGTAACGTTTTCGCGTTAACCTAGTAGTTTGCACTTAATGTTCGTCTTATACATGCAACACTACTTCCAAAGCTAGAACTAGAGGCAAAACGTAATTCGTACACGGGTTCAAGTGCGTTGTGAGTATAATCTCTAACAATGTACTTTTTTTATTTAACGATCGTCGAAAGATTAATTATCGAGCGTTTAAATTATCAGCTTTTCGAAATACGCTGCCAGGTTTACTTACGAAACTTTTTGTTCGTTCAAGTATCTGTTTAAAGAAATGGAACATCGCAAAGTAAAACATGCTCGGTCGTTATCGCCAATTGAAATACAAATTGAAATACGTACAGTCGAATCTTTAGCCCACTCTGATAATAACCTTATCTGTCTTTGCTTGCCTATCATTTATTTTTTCTAGCGTCTATTTTTTTCTATATCTTTACAAACGAAGCGTATGTACATATACACGTGCTTCGTTCGCTCGTTCCAATGGTGAACTTGCAGTTTCTCATTTTCCGGATTTCACTAACGAGCGAACTCGACAAAAGAAAGCGTGGCAACCGACGTAAAACTTAGATTTCGTAATTTATTGCGGTAGCAATGAAAATTATTCGTCTCGATATTGAAGCAAAATATCGAACGTTCGTTGGCTGGTTTTTATTTCGTACGTACAATTTAGATTTAAGCGTTATAGAGAAGCTCGACGCTAGTCGGTCATGCGTGATCAGCCTGTGTAATGTATATCACCGAGCTCACGACGAAGAATCGCGTTTCAAACGCGTGTCTCCTTTTACGGATTAAACGGTTAAAACGGTTAAACGTTTAAGACGTGATATCCGTCCTTCGTTCGGGTTATCCGTGCCGCTGGGAAAATTTGAGCGGAAAGCACGCGCAAATCGAGACGAATAAAGCCGGTTTCCAACGAGAAATTCCTCTCTCAGTTATGAATATAAATTGACGCAGCGTATGTGGGAGTTTACGCCGCGTCATACGAACTGTTTCGACGATCCTGTACAACTTTTCACACACTCGTTCGTCGCGCACAACCGATCGCGTGTGCTATGTCGTTACATAGATTCTGGCGAGCGTAAGGAGTTAAAAATATGCTGCCGAGTAGAAACCAAATGGGCGTACCCGAAAATGGAAAACACCAGGTAATCTCGATCGAAGCAGTAGCCGATAATTCAGGTTCCGCGACGAATTCAAAATATTTACTCGGCTTAATGATCGTTAGATTTCGGCGTGTTCGATCGTTCCACCATCCACGTGCATTCTTTAGATTCTTCTTTTATATAGAAGCGACTGAAGAAAATTCTTCGCGATTTCTTGATAAAATTACGCGTCTATCCTTGATTTCATTTTCTGGGAATATCAATTTTCTTCCATATCACCGTGGCCGTTCTCGTTTCAGTACGGCTATAGAGAAGTCGACCTCGTAGGGTTATAGACGCAGTGGCGCCCACGTATCATTCATCGACCATCCGCCCCTTATTCGTACAATAGTCGATGCCATTACTCTCCAGTGTCTTTTTCGACGAAGAAGACGCCCGTCTACGAAACCGGGTTAAAATTTGATTAAGCGCGTACCTATCTACTTGGTTATAATTTGCACGTACTTAGGTATACCTTCGACTTGAAATAGCGCATGGATCGTACGAGTTAGTCGACATTAACACCGTCGATGTCGCTTAGGAGAATCGAACGACCAGCTTCCAATTAACGCTTGTTAAATAGTCCCGTGACGATCGACCGGTTGGACATTTCGACCGAAATAAAACGCACGTTCGGAGGCTATTTGCTCGCGGGTGACAGTTACGAAAAACATTTCGACATACCGAGATGATCATCGGCGCGGGATGATATCACGCAAACTCAAGGTCTAAAGTTTAAATCGTATAACGTAGGTGTTTAAATGCACCATGACGTCAGACCGCATGCTACCGTAGGAAACGTAGCGAACGTGACAAAGGCGGGTGCCGGGGAATGGCAAGCCAAAGTATAGCAGGCCGAGACGCTCTCGTTGAAATAATCGTAAACACGCGCGTGCTCTCTGTATTTCTATTTCTCCCTGGGTTGTATTTGCCGCGTGCTGTTCGATAGCGTGCGTCTATGTATGTATATATACGCAGGTCGATTTCTCTCGTTGAACGCGCGTAACGTTCGTGCATTATCGTCGTAAGATCGATTTCTTCGTAACCGGCTGCATCGGGATGAAAAGTCGCGTGACCGTGGCATGGTAAAACCGGTTCCAAGCCAGACCTCGGCTTTGCTTCTCCATCCTTTCGATTTCTTTCGTTTCCCTTGCGTAAAACTGCCTCTTGTTCTTTTCCTTCTCTTTTTCTTTTTACTCTTCTTTTTCTACCTTTCTCTTCCTTTCCTTTCTTTTCTTTCTGTTTTTTTTCTTTTTTTCGTTGCTCCCCCAGTTGAACGCGAAAGTCGACGACGTGGAAGAACGTGCCGATTGCGTAAGAGGATGACTCGCTACGCTCGGTAACAGGTCGGTTTTTTTCGAGCCATCGCGTCTTGTTACCATAACAGTAGGGGGTGTATAGTTGGTCAGTAACCGCAATAACATCGAGCCATTTTAATACGCGTCGCGTTATCGTGGTTTCGATAATAAAATCGTGCTTTCGTAACGCGCAGTGTTCGAGCACGTTCCATTTTCCGCAGCTTTATTTTTCCGGTTTGAAAACGAGCGGATTCGTTGATAGCTGTTTATACCAACGGAACGTACATTGGCGTAACTTGTCGCGCGACTAACCACGCATCGATACACAATGTATTGACGCGATAGTTGACGAACACCGTGTGTTTCCGACAAACGCAGTAATCCGTAATAAATTTCCACAAAAAAATCATAGCTGCTGCAGCGACCATTCGATGCGTTTCAAGACGTTTTCAGCGAAGCCTCGATCGATAAAATGTTTACCGCCAGATTGTTACGCGATTTATAATAATCTATCCAATTCCAATCGCTTCCATTTATCGCCAGATATTTACCGACAGCGCAAACGATCGGTCGATATTTAATTCCGCCGGCTATCTATAAATGGAAACTAGAATTTCCGTAGTAAAGGGACCGGTCGCTCCATTTCTATATAAAGCGTGATAGTTGATTGATAATGAAATAAGAAGAGGAAGCGAAAGTGGTTGGTTGCGTTTGCCAGACACAATCGGAAGCGATCCGTACGTAGAATTTTCCAGTGTGCGAAGTTTCACCGTTGAAAAATATCGATTAAACACTTTCTCCGCAATCCGTGGGGCGCCCCTTGAAAAGTGAGAGGGTCACCGTTTACGCCACAGGGTGGTGGCAAACAGCCATTGAACGAATGGGGCGACGATCCGTCCCGAGGCAAGTTCTTTGTTTTACCGTCTTCCAACCAAGGTTGCACCATGTTATTTTATACGCCTTCTTTTTTTTATCTTTTTTCTCTGGCAAATGAAATAACCTCTGGGTAACTTTATTTCTGGCAAGATAAGAACAGAATCGCTTTCAAAGGACGTCTCGCATCGTTTCAAAGCGGCTTCGATGAATTCGATCGCGATTCGACACCTTAACGAGAAAGAACGTTTTTCGTTCGGAGTTGACGACATTTTGATATTTCCGGATTTATTATATCTACATAGCGGATTATCAAGTAATCTCGCAAATTCGCAAGTGTCAACGTATCCTTTGGCACGATGCCATTCGTGCAACACGTGAGCCCAACGGAATATTTAACGACCGAAAAACCATCATCAAGGAAGAAAGCTATTCGCGATAAATCACCGTTAACTAATTCGGTTCTCGTGTCATAGGTGATACGTAATGAATCGCTCGGTGGAGCGGCTATTACGCAGAGCCAGTTCGTTGAAACGTTCCTTTCATTTAGCGTAATCTTATCATCTCTCCTCTTCCTTTCCGAAGGGATTAACGCTGTCGAAACGAAACGCGTAGACCGGCGAATCTCGGAACGTTTTAATCCCGCGAAGGATCGCGATCTTAAAAAATCCAAGTCACAAACGCCAATGTTGCCAAACTTTCGCACAAAGATATCGTACGCTGTTGCTTTCGCGTTAGTTATATCGGTTGTACTATTACGTTTTACGTTTCTCTGTCGGTAGCTCACCTTAGAACGTAAGATGATGGAACTTGAACATCGATTTTCACGATCTTTCGTTATGTTTATTTTTACAGCGAAGGTAGGGAAATGGTACGCGTGTCGTTGTTAGGTCCACAACCTTCACCGACAACGCCCGGCGTATTTCAGGTGCAGCCTATCGCGATATCGAGGACTCAACCGATCGACATGGACACCGTTCCGGCCGAACTCCTCACTACGCACACCGAACACACAGCTCCCGCCTATCACACGCAAATCAGGTAAGCCTCTCGTTCGTTGCTTCCTCTTTCTTCCCTTTGGCTCCGTCTCGCTTCGTTTCCTTCGGTTTCGCACCTCGCACCTTCTCCATCGCGTCTACGAGAGTTATCGAGATCGACTCGCTCTATCACGTTCATTCGATCACCTTGATCATCCCCAGGATGCGGTCGTTTTCTCTGATTTGAAGGGGCACGCATGGATTTAAAGCGAATGGAATATGCGAAGAAACAGTCGCGGCGTAAATAAATGGGAAAGTCTCGTAGCGGCGAGATGTACGCGAAGAGAGGAGGTGGCGTGGATCGCAGTACGTTCATCTGCTTTGTTGCCTGCGCGTTGCAAACTCGCGTTTCACTTCGTAACTTGCAATGCCCCCGCTGTTAAAACGTCTGGAAGAATTATCGAAAAATCTGGATGCACACGATCAAATGAGAACCGCTACCTTTCTTGTAATTATAATTAGCTCCCTGCGTGCAACACACCAGTGACCCCCCCGTTGTTGCTCTTAATGGACCGGAAGTGACGTGCCGTCCCCTCGGTCTCTCCGCTTTTCTCAGTCTTTCTGCCGTTATCTCTCTCTACCGAACGGTATCGCGCTACCAATTTAACGTTTCTTCGCCACTGTTACGCAGACGCAGAACGAAGCTCTCTCTTTCTCTCTCTCTCTCTCTCTCGCGAAGCTTATAGACATCGTTAATCGAGTAACCGTTACGTATTCGCTATTCACGCGTGTCTTTATTGCCACGCGATCGTTTTACGAATCATTTGCTGTCCGCTCGTTCGCTCCCCTATCTATCATTCTCCTTTCTCTGTCGCGCGCCACTTCGTTTCATTTTCAATCGTAATCCGTCTCGAACGTATCGTTTTACGTTTCGGTGTACATTATCACGCCGGAGACTGCTCGTCGCGTATCTGTTTGCACGATAAAAATGATCGCTCGCGTGATGCACAGCTGATCGCCGCGCCGAGAAGAGAAACGTAAATAGGGGTTAAAAAAAAAAAAAGATGGAAAAGAGGGTAGGATCCGAAGATCGATATTTCAGGGTGCAACGTACTCGCGCGTTACGATGCTGCGTCTTACGTGTACCCTGTTCGCACGATACGACATCTGGATTTTTAAATAACACGATCCTCTTACGCAAGTGGCGAACGCGCGTAATAAGCGTATCGAAAGCTACGAAGTCGTCACGAGGTTACAACCGCTGCCTTGACTTCCATCTACGCGTTTGATGATTGCAATTGCTCGTTCGTTCCGCTGATACGTGTTCGATCGCTGTCAAACGAAGCAGGCAACAAGTGTTTTAAAAAGAAGCTCGTTGGTCGCTGCAACGCTTTGGAAAGGACCGCCGCTGTTATTTGTAATTCGTTCGCTCGTAATTCGAACAGGACTCTGTAAAAATTTAAACGTAAAAATGTCGTTGGACGATTCGAAAGGCTGTAGAAGGTGGTGAGAGTTGCGCGAAATGACACGATCGCTCCTTAGTTCTCGTTACGAGATTCCTGCTTGTTGCACGAGCGTTGCGTAACTAAATGTTCTGCGTATTACCTGCGAAACGTCCGCCGCGTATCGAGAGACGAGAAGCGCGCGGCCAACGAGGAAACATTTTGGAGCCACGCTCCATTCGCCGTTTCCTTTTCCATTGTTCGCCTTGTCCCACCAACCACGTCGCTATCTACTACGCCGCGACCACTTACGTAACTCTCGAGTCCTCCTCCTCCTCTTCTACCGGTTTAACGAAATCTCGCGTTCCTTCCTTTCCCCCAGTAATCGAGTAAACGTGTTCTCGTCACGGAGCGCGATTAACACTAAATCTACTGACATTTCATCTATACCTAATCCTACCATTGACCGTTTCAAAGAGGAATATGTATCTTAATATAGAAAGAGATTTTAGCGAATTTGTTTTCGCAAAGTAAACGATAAAGAAAGTTGTGAATATCGAAAAATGGGTTGTTTCATGTACATTGTAGGAAAAGTCAACAAGTTATTAGGTTGTCCGAAAAGTTTCTTTCGTATTGTACGGAAATAACGGATGCACCGCGTTCTCTGTTTTATATTATTTGTGTCGAATCACGTATGATCACGACAATAGAAATAGAAAAAAATGGATCGTACGTGGTTGAATAAAATAATAGTAAAGCGAAAAGAGGTTAGGTTAGGAAATTTTAAGAGGTTGGGAAATAATGGACGCACCACATTTATATTATTTTTGTCAAATCATGTATGATCGTAACAATAGAAATAGAAGAAAATGGATCGTACATGATTGAATAAAATAACAATAAAACGAAAAGAAGTTAGGTTAGGAAATTTTAAGAGGTTAGGAAATAATGGATGCACCACATTCTGTTTTATATTATTTTTGTCGAATCACGTATGATCACGATAATAGAAATAGAAGAAAATGGATCGTAGATGATTTAATAAAATAATGTAAGACAAAATATGTTGCACGTCCATTATTTCCTTATAACACGAGAGGAACTTTTGGGACAACCTAATAGATAGATATACATTAGGTTGTCCAAAAAGTTTCTTTCGTTTTGTAAGCAAATAATCGATGCACCACGTTCTCTGTTTTATACTATTTTCTTCGAATCACGTACGATCGTAATAACAGGAATAGAAGAAAATGGATCGTAGATGATTGAATAAATTAATGTAAAACAAAATATGTTGTGCGTCCATTATTTCCTTACAAAACGAAAGAAACTTTTAGGACGACCTAATATATATTAGGTTGTCCGAAAAGTTTCTTTCGTTTTATAAGCAAATAATCGATGCACTACGTTCTCCGTTTTATATTATTTTTGTCGAACCACGTACGATCGTAATAATAGGAATAGAACAAAATGGATCGTACACGATTCAATAAAGTAACGTAAATCAAAATATGTTGTGCATCCATTATTTCCTTACAATAAGAAAGAAACTTTCGGGACGACCTAATACACGGCGATACGGTAACGTTGTATACAAGAAGTTTCAAACGAAATTTCAAAAACGGTCGTTTGACCGCGCCCGGTAAGTTTAGCGTTGAATCGCCGTGAAATCGCCTTAACAGGAACGCAAACTCCTGCGCGCGGCATCAATGAAATTCTTTCGCCGAGTGTAACGAAAACTTCTTTTTCAACGAAAGATATTTCGACCTTTGCACGGCAAGCGTGGGCGAGTTAGTGGCGCGCGATGTCCGAAACGATTGTTATCTAGATCTCACCTGTTGTCGTCCGAGTCCCGCGAAAAAACGTTCGCCACGACGCGTGTCACACCGTCTATCCAACAAACGCATTTGCAACGACGACACATACAACGACAAGATGGGACTAGAATCGCGGAGGCTGCAAGTTGGAAAAGGCTAAAGGGCGTGTATATGTGCGTCCGGCGAAAGCAGCGTTGGAAGTGTCGCTGGCGCTTGATAGTAGCCGAATAGCCAATGTACAAATAGCATCGGCGATGCTACTATTAACAGTACCGCCACCACGAGCAATACTAGGTACTAGTATAGTGGCGCAAGAGAGGAAGAGAAGGAAGTGGGAAGAGGGTAGAGGAGAACCAGGGAGAGGAGGGACGATCGATATAGCGTGGGTGGATGTGCAGAGGTGCGGTAGGACAGCCGCCAGTTGTGCTGTCGGCTGCACCAACGAAGAACCGTGGTCTCGATCGGTAGCCAGAGTGCACCGCGTTTTCCTTTGTCCGTGGTCGGCAGTGTGCGGTGTTGGACGTGCAGCCGAACGCATCGGACCTCCTTCGATGGGCATCTCCGGTGATTGCTGTCAGCCTGATACGCGCGAGCTTCTTCCTCGACCGCTTCTTCCACGTTCGCTCGATTTCGCACACGATGACGACGCGATACCCGTTGAAATCGCCACGCCGGAACGTGTCACCGTTCCATCTCGATTACGCGCTTTGCTCGTCGTCCCGCGAGCCATCGAGTTTTGCTTTGGCTGCTCTTTGCACGTTCGAAAAGGTCTGTGGGTCAAAGCTCGGCCCCGTCACCGGTTTCCCTTTGAAAATTGCGTGCTCGAGCACGCAATTCCACGGCTGTGCAAACTAACGCGAACCTTGGAAACGTGGAAACGCGTTCCGCAACGGCTCTTTGAGAATTATCGCGCGATACGATCGACGATCGCCTTCGGAGCTCGTGGCGAGCCTCGCGTGCCTCGCGATATATCGGCTCGCTATATCGGTCGTTCGTCGATACAGCGTTTTGAAAAGCTCGGAGAGTCGCGCTGGCGTCGCAAAGTACCGCTTGCGATCGTCTTTTCATCCTCGAAGAGGAGGATAGCCGACGAGAATGACGAAAACCGGACCTTTGCTATTCCCGTAACGCGAAACTAGAATTCGGACAGGCTCGTACGAGAAAGGTCGGCCGCGTAGTTTCAGTTTCGGTAGCCGTGAGCTCCAGAAGCTGCAGCGAATACGCAGCTCCGGCTCCTTGAAAATAGAAACGGATGAACAGGCTACTCGTAGCGTAGCGTTGCGCCGTTTTCGTGGCTACCAAAGATAGAAAATAAAGAGAAGAAACAGCTTGCCGGAGAACCATGACCTACATATATCGATCTATTTTATCCGAACCTAGTATAGCATAAATAGTTTACCACGCAAACGAGTCTTCTCTACGCTGACAAATTCGTTGAATTGTCTCGAGATTGCTCGAGGGACAAGCGCAAGGTCGGTCCATTCGTCCACCCAATTCGCTTACGTCGTGCGCAGTTAAAATTCCAGCGTTCGTACGTTTCGCAAGAATGTTCGTAAGAGCGCGGAAAAGTCGCGTACTCGATGCACTCGTAAATATAGGTATAAGATGGAACCGCGTAGCTGAGCACGTAGCGTGGTAGTACGCAGTTTTATGAAATAGACGGTGCAAATTGGATGGAATAACGAGCCGGTGGTCTCTCATCGAGTCAGTGGGTTGCCGCGGAGGAAATCAATTGGTGCGTCGCGTCGCGTCGGTGCCGCGACCAACACACTGGCCTACATGTCTGTTTATTGGCGACTCGTTCACGTTCGCGTTTCCTCTTTCGCGTCCTCCGGCTGAATTTTCCTGCTGCGGCCAGAGTATAGACGACGACGCAGTCGCGGAAAAAGCAACCGCAGCCTTACGCGATGGCGCAGTTACACGCATCCCGTGTACGCTCGTTCACTCGTCGTCGGAATTGCACGCGTCGATCTTCTTCTTTCTTCTTTTTTTTTTTTTTTTTGTGTGTGTTCTAGAATAGCCAACAATTCCAACGTGCCGATCTTCCAAGCCTTTAACGGTCGCGGGCGTCTTTGTTTCTCGGAATTTCTCGGCGCATCTCTCACGGAGATGCGAGTTGCATCGCGCGACAATCTTTCGTTGCATCTGTCGACACCGACGCGACGATCTCGCCAAATGGAACGAAAGAATCGGTGCTCGTTAGATGGACACCAGTAACGAGGAACGCGAGCGAAAGCGGCTGGATTTCCTTGAAACAATGTGACGCGTTAAACGATGAAACGTATCGTATTAGGTTGTCCCGAAAGTTTCTTTCCTATTGTAAGGAAATAATAGATGCACAAGTTTTCTTCGTTTTATTATTATTTTATTCAATCATCTACGATCCATTTTCTTCTATTCCTGTTATTACGATCGTACGTGGTTCGACAAAAATAATATAAAACAGAGAACGTGGTGCATCGATTATTTGCTTACAAAACGAAAGAAACTTTTCGGACAACCTAATATATATTAGGTCGTCCCAAAAGTTTCTTTCGTTTTGTAAGGAAATGATAGACGCACAACATATTTTGTTTTATATTATTTTATTCAATCATCTACGATCCATTTTCTTCTATTCCTGTTATTACGATCGTACGTGGTTCGATAAAAATAATATAAAACAGAGAACGTGGCGCATCGATTATTTGCTTACAAAACGAAAGAAACTTTTCGGACAACCTAATGTATACTATCTATTAGGTTGTCCGGAAAGTTTCTTTCGTGTTGTAAGGAATTTATAGACGCGCAACATATTTTGTTTTACATCATTTTACTGAATTAATACGATCATACGCGATTCGACAAAAATAATATAAAACAGAGAATGTGGTGCGTCCATTATTTTCTAACCTCTTAAAATTTTCTAACCTAACCTCTTTTCGTTTTATTATTATTTTATTTAATCACGTACGATTCATTTTTTTCCATTTCTATTATCGTGATTATACATGATTCGACAAAAATAATATGAAACAGAGAACGTGGTGCATCGATTATTTGCTTACAAAACGAAAGAAACTTTTCGGACAATCGAATATATATCTACTAGGTCGTCCCAAAAGTTTCTTTCGTGTTATAAAGAAATAATAGATACACAACATATTTTGTTTTACATTATTTTATTGAATTACGTACAATCCATTTTATTCCATTAAGATAAAGATCACAACGCTTGGCAGATTAGCTTTCATGTTTCTACAAAGATGCATTGTTGTAAAATACATGTTTGTAAAAGAAAGAGACTTTTCGGACAACCTAACAGAAAAGACTCGGCTCGATCGCAACGAATGCAATAGCTTATCGCAATACGTTTCACCTTGGCCAATTTCGCTAATCTCACGGCTAACGTATATTCGATTAGCATAAATAATTGCAGCGTCGCATAAACGAATACAGGAAAATAAACAGTTTTTTTAACGCCGATGCTCGTTATCCGTGCTTTTCCTTCCTGTATCTGCTCGTGGCCGATGTAAAATCGTTGTAGTTTGTTTGTTTTATTTTCTCGCTCATAATATACAGCAAGACCAATAAATTGCAAGACCAAAGGAACGCGCATCCGTTGCGGAATAATAGACGCGTGGACGAAGAAGGTAGTGGGCCAGTGGTGGATGGTGAGCGGAAAACAGTGCGCGCAACAACTCCTCCACTAGCCATGACCCATATACTCACCCTCGTCGCGTCACCCTTAGCCAACCCCATCGGTGAAATCATCAGCGACCAGACAAATACAAGGATAGACAGAGAGAGAGCATGACGCGTGCACAGAAGCCGCCACACGTAGTCACTGGTCGTCCCTGAAGTGGTGGTAGTAGCACACGTAGCGCGCGAGGTCGTGTCGCTCGTTAATCGGCATCTTGAAAATGTCATCGCTCGAAACATGTAACGAATTCGCCCGAGCAAATTGCTTCTGGAGAGACATTCAACCCCTTAAGGGCTGAGTTTACGGCGTAATCGCGTCGTTTGCCGAAGGGTGCGCTGGATGTCTTACCTGTTAGCCGGTTAATAAAGTAAATCAATTGGACGCTCGTTGCGGACGGCAATTGCCGCCGGGTAATTGGGAAGGAAGCGCGTTTTCTTTTCGCCGTGCGAGAAACATCTCTTAGGGCAAACATCGTTGTATATTTAATTCGGTGCATCGAACTCGCGGCTATTTATAACGCGACGGGGCAAACCTATCGTCCGACCGATTATTTCGCCCGATGGAAACCGGTCGAAGAAGGACAGGATGAGATATTTTCGCGAAACTATGCAATCGCTGGGGCAGACCGAGCGCGGCACGCTTTGTTGTCGCTGAAAATCCACTTCTCTGGAAGCCATACGTGTCGGATACACCGGTTATAAACAGAATCGGATCGATGCAGGCCGCGTCGCGTACGCCGGTTGCGCGAGTAATTGCGAATAAATAATACGACAATACCTATGGTCGTCGTCGTCGTCGTCGTCGTATCTGCCAGGGAGTCGCGACTCGGTGCAAGCTCTGGCTCGTTAAATCCGCGAGATAATGGAAACGAATCGGCGAACGAAAAGCCAATAGTGCGTGTTTGAGGGCGCGAGATAAAGCCGAGAGGCGGGGCGGCGCTGGACGGCGGCAGACAGCACGGGAATCGGAGTAAATAGGTCGAGGACTTGGAGAAAATGGGTCAGCTTCGACCGTGGCGGATCGATGAACAGCTTACGCGTTCCGTTACGATCGACGTCGAAACGAACTGCCTGCCGACTTTATTTGCCGTGTCCGAGTGCAGGCTAACGCCGGGTTCCGACCTACGGTTCCCCTTCGATCGCGCAAATGCGAAAAAGCGTGTACGGTGACACGCTCTGGCCTCGAGTCGCCTTCTCTCTCTCTCTCTCTCTCTCTCTCTCTCTCTCTCTGTCCGAGAAAGATCTCTAATAGAGAGAGAGAGCGACGGAGAGAACGACGAGTCATCCCTGAGTTTATTCCGAGATCGAATTCCAGTCGTTGGCGATATCGAAAACCAGCGTTCTCGCGGTCTAAAAAAGCCCGAGGGTGCGCGGTCCGGCTTGGAAAGTCGCGCCCGGCCACGTTCCAAACGATCGAAGGATACTTTGTTGAACGCGGACGCGGCTTGAAATAACGGATTGCGTCCACGTTCCGTGATAAACAGAGAAAGGGGAAGTAGGAGAGAGGGGTGGAAGCTCGATTGGCGGGAGGGGCGAGCGCGCGCGCGCGAGAGAGAGAGAGACAGCCGGCGGTAGTTGCAAAGATCTCCCGCCACGAATCCGCTTAAAAATAAAGTCTTACGCCGGTGTTCGAGTTGGTCCGTGCGAAATCACAGAGGAGTTCTCTCGGTGACAGGGTCGAGGAAGCGCTCGAACCGATAGGGAAAACGTCGAGGAGTGACGAGGAGATCGAGTTCGGTTGAAAGAAGAGAGAGAGAGAGAGAGAGAGAGAGGAGGGGGAGAGAGAAAGAGAAAGGGAGGAAGAAGAAGAGCGATCTCGAGAAGAACGACAATGGACAATTGCGTGAGTCGATATCGCGGTCGTTACCAAGTCCAGGTGTAATAAAGTGGCTGTTTCGAGAACTAGCGCGGTAAACTCTAGGAGTTAAAACTCGTCGCGTATCTGTGGGTCGTCCGATGTTGATATCGAACGACGTGGATTCGCGAGCGCGAGCAAAATGACGACCACCCACGGAGGCCACGTGTATTACGTGATCAAGGTGCCCAAGGAGACGGATGGCAATGAAAGGTAATCGTCTTAAAAGCGAACGAGCTGCAGACCGATACGCTGCAACGATTCCATCCACGCTCCATTTCCACCTCAAATTTACACGCAATTAGAACGAACCAAAGCAGTCCAACGCAACTACGCAACCGTCGCGCGTAAACCGATCGAACGAAACGTTTTCAATCTCGTCCATGTCCATCGACCATCGTCCACCACAGTCGATAGGCCATCGAGCGTCGGAGAGGATAACAGCGCGAAGAATATGCAAATTGCAAACCGTTCCGTTTCTGCGTGTATCGCGTTGCAATTACAAAACGGACGTTGGCACGCGCGCTTACTTACGTACGCGCGTACGTACGGTCGGTGCCGGTACTGCGACGACGGTTTTAAAATAAAGCGGTAGATTGGTAACTCGGTTTCAAATTTTCACGAATTTTCACCAATTCCCGCGTCATCGCGTTTCTCGTTTGCCGCGCGATTCGCGCACGCTCGGTACGAAGCGAATACCGCGCGGCGCGCTTTAACGCTAAACCTACCGACGTTTCGCGTATGCGTGATCCTACCAACGACCGCTTCAAAAAGAAATATGTGTCTTAATATAGAAAGAGATTTCAGCCAATTTCTCTCGCAAAGTATACGATAAAGAACGATGCGAATATCGAAGAATCGGTTGTACGTATATTATAGGAAAAGTGAACAAGTTACACGGCGATACGGTAACGTTGTATACAAGAAATTCTAAGCGAAATTTCGAAAACTATCGTTTTACCGCGCGTCGTAGGTTTAGTGTTAAATAAGAAACACTCGACGATATCACCGGCTCTAAATACTCGGTGCGTATACTGCTCGCAGGAAATGCGACAGATTTTCGATTTCTAAAAGGACAATTTGGACACCAACGTCCTTGGAACGAAAAGGCATTTCTCCGCGAGCGAATCGACGGTAGTCGATCGTTGTTACAACTTTAGCTATCGTCGATCGACTTTCTCATAACGATAAAGAATAGCACGATCGCTTGCTCGTTTCCCGTTGCTGTGAAAGGCGGTTCGTTGGTCTCCGCGCGAATCGACGATTCCTGGGGCATTGTTGTCGGTGCGGAACTGCGGACAAACGCGATGGAATGCAATCGGCGAAGATTAATCGCGGCAGGGAAAGCGAGGGAGAGTCGCGGCGCTCGTTGTTCGTTTCGCAATATCGAACATTATTAGTCCCGTTGGCTGTGGTCCAACGGTTCCGCCGAGCCTACCAACGCCAACCGTTTAACGTTACTTTTCCTACCGAATACCCATCTCCTCCTTTTATTCTCGTTTTCTCGTTGCCGACCGTACGATCGTTTATCGTCTGCCCCATCCTTTCGTCGATCTTATATTTCGGTCGTGCGAACTCGCGCAAACAAGAATCCACGATCCGAAGATTTTCGAGTATTTTCGTTGTCTGGCGAGACACGCGGATATTTGTACGTGATTTCGCGCGGAACGAGCAAACGCGACGATGGCCAGGCGTGGAAAGTACAGCGAATTGGTGAAATGGAAATCGCGAACGTTCTGCGAACTGCCGCTAGAGAACGATTGCGTGTGCACTCGTTGCACGTGCAACACCAAAGGGAGGGGGAGGAAGATAGGCTGCAATTAGATGCAATCGGATATCGTGGTCAATGTCACGGCTAACCACGAGTGGCAATTATAATTAAAGCTAATTTATGGTTACGTTTCAAGCACGAAATAAGAAGGGTGTAACGAAAGAAAAATACGCGCAGACCTACTTGCTCGTTATCGTCGAGCTTGAAACGAGTATCAAACCATCGAAACTGCGAGGCACGTGTTCGCAGCGTAGGAGCGATTAGCTGCACGAGGTCGCTCGCTTTTGTCCAAGTGGTTGTCGCTTCTGAGAAAACTCTACGTCTGATTTGTTCAGTTTCCTCGATCACTGATAGCCATCTTGCAGCACGCCCCATCTTGCAGATGAGGTACTATAGGCCTATAGACGATAGACGGGCGACGATGGCTTCAGTTAAAAAGTAACATTGTCAGCGTGCGGATCTGGACCAGCTCAAACTCTATTCGTACCTATACTTGCGCCTCTGTTCTTAAATATATCTTTCTATTTTACAATTTATCCACGCGTTCCTCTATTCGGATATCCAAAAATGGTCTCAACAGGTACAATTTAGCATCTAATGGAGAATGGGTACGTTCGTCTGCGAACGACGGCAAACGTTTAACGGGGGGAAATGAATTTTCAGTACGGACAGCGGTTGGGACAATCCATTCAGACCAGACGGCGATCTTTCGAGGGAGGCCGACGAGATCGTTGAATTGATAAAGGGTGGAAAGCCCATCACGCCGACCCCTGGACAAACCGCTCCTCCGTTGCCAGGCTGCGACGCTGTTACCGGCAATGCGCAGACCACCGTCGACCACGACTCCAGTTCCAGTCCCCTGTTGAAGTCCTCCGCGAACTCGACGAATCGACACGCCAACTCGTCGCCGAAGCCCGGCCAGGAAAATGGAAACGCCCATGGTACACCGATGAAAGCTGCGACCGCCAACAGCCAGCAATCTGTCAACGATAAGGTAACGATACTGTGACCTTTTTAATCGAGCGAAATTCCTGTCCATCGAACGGTCGACCGACTGGCCGCGAGTTAACGGCGAATCGTATTCACGGTTCTCAGTTCGCTGGTAACGAGATGCGATTGAACGTTGCAGGTTGTCGCATCGTCGAGAGCAGCTACCGTCGAAGTGGCTAGAATGACGGCACAGGGGCCAGGCGACGCTTCGCAGGTCGAACACGTCACCTTGAAGAAGAAGCCTAAATGCAAATGTTGTCTTCTGCAGTAATGCACAGGAAACAAGCTACCGCATGCACGTCTCAGCAGAGTCGCGTGATTCACCGTCGTTGAAGGTGCATCGGGACTTGGTCGCCGATAGCTTTGCGGTTCACGTTTATCGTCGAGATGGTCGCTGTACGAGTGCCGCGGAGAACATTGTAATTTCTTCCGTTGCGACCCGCTCTAAAAGCGAGTTTCACTGGGATACGGAAGAACCGAGGTACACAGGGGAAATGTACGATCGCGTGAACGCGTCCTATTCCTTTCTGCGAAACGAGATCGACGACTTTTCTACGACGAGAATACGAGGAGTTGGTCGTGTCAGTCGTCGAAACCAGTCTACTACTCGTAGCATCGAGGATCCTTCGCGCGGAGAATGCGAGCGATGGTTATCGATACGAATGAAAAGAGAATCCCGATACCGGTTGAAGCAACGATGATACCGAGCGAATTGACATGGCGCGACACTGAGGAAGCAAGATACCTGAACGAGCGTAAAAAAGCATCGAGCCTCTTGATAGCCTTTCAGAAAGACAGTGGAGTGTCTATAAAGTAACAGACTATATAAAAGAAGAGAGTAAATAAATAAAAAAAAAAATTATATATATATATATATATATACATATACATAAAACTATATTGTAGATACAGAAATGGTAGTTGTATAGCTTATATGCTTTTATTATTGTGGTTAATTACTGTCAAAATTATCGTGATTTCGGGAATATTCTGGCGCGTTACCGCGTGAGATGAATGTCGAGACGCGAGCGTGAAAGAAAAAGTCGCAGGTTGCACAGAATGTTTCAAAGTTACTGAGTTTAAAGAAACGCCATTACTTCGTTGGACATCGATATAATATCATAGATTCATAGACTCTCGTTTTTACTAAAAACTCCGAACCTCTATAGGCGAAACTTTTACGAAATTTTTTAACATCGCGTAGAATCTGCGCTATATCGAAAACTTATACGTACGATGATCGTTGAAAGAGACGCGACTCGATGAAAAGAGAAACGTCGAGCCGGCCGTACTTTCTTCTTTTTCTTTTTCTTCTTATTCTCTCTCTCTCTCTCTCTCTCTCTCTCTCCCTCTCGCGATTAAGCACGAGAACGCGTAGTATTTTCTCTTATTGCGAAGAGGATATCGCCTATCGAACCGCTTTACTTTCACGCGCGAATCTTTTCTTCTCTATTCTGTTGCCATTCTTTTCTACGCCTCGCATCGAAAGAAACGCAAACCTATCGAAAGGGAAACTTGTAATTAAGCGAGCTGGCGCTCGCCAGTCCAAACGCGTGAGTAACTATTCAGGATCGTCAAACATGAAATGTGTAAATATCGCGATATTTTTTGAAACAAAGTGTGATTGTCGGCGATCCGAAGAGTGCGAGAACGCGTTACGTTCCATTCGAGTTGGTGCGGACAAACGGATTCGACGACGTGGCTTGCTCTCCGCGCTCCAACTCCAGTTTCTCGATCGCTGCAGCGGCACAAATTAATTCAGCGTCGAGAACGCTACGATAACTCGTAGACGATAGTGCGTACGAACGAACGTTAACGATTTCTTTCTCGAGACACGTTCGATCCGATGATTTCCGATCGCGTTACAAATTATTTATTTCGCTTTATGCGTTTTACTTTTACCTCGACGTGTCCCTTCGCCGCTACGTTCCGTTCGTTTTTATTTAACGATGTATACGTATGATACTACGTGTATCTTACAAAGCGAATCTTTCCGAAAGTAATTTAAAATAATTTAAAAAGACACTCGTTTAAAAAAAAAAAGAAACGAGTAAAAGCCAGATTTATGAGACGTATATGATAAAAGGGTTTTGATGTTCGTTGCAAGGAAAACCGTTGATCGGTTTCATGCGTATTAATAATTGCGTAACAGGGAAAAAGCGTTAGATCGTGGAAAACTGCTCGGTTCTCGAACCGTTGCGTATACAGATACAGAAAGAACACGCGATGATATATCCGCCCTGTATTATCGAGCGGTGCTTGGTTCGCGTTAATGGTTGTACGTGTGTGCGTGGCTGTGTGTCTGCACGGGTGCCTGTATTTTTTAATACACATATCCGCATATTTTTTCTAAATCGTCCCGAGCAAAAGATATTTATGAAAAATATGCGACCCTATGGCGAAGGATGGTAAAGTAGGGAGCGAAAGAAAGAACGAGACCGACACCAGCGGAATAATAAAGTTTCCTTTGTTTTCGTTCATTGTACGCCGTTGCAATGTATGTACGGCAAAGTGTGTAATATAAAATTGTAAGTAACAGAAGAAGATCCTGAATAATTTACTCGCGTCCTCGCAGATTGTAATGGAAAATGACGTACCAGCGAGAAAATCGAAACGGGAAAGAGTACTAAATACTATATGTGTATATCTCTAAAAAAAAAAAAAAAAAACAAACATACATGTATATTTACGCGTTTGCACGCTTGCGTGTACACGCTCACGCACACGAAACGTGGAGAAACATCGAACAACTCGCAACACCTTTCCGCGAATTTCGCTCCGATTCGTGTTTCTCAAGCTAATAATATCGAATCTACGTGGATATTCAAACTTTACACTGAAAACCTGTTGAATTATAATGGTATTGACGCGTGCAGAGCGTAGGGATTTCGCGCGATTGGACACGCAACCAACCGATTATCCGCAAAATGCAAATATTTTCTTATCGATTCGTTCGATTCTGTGCTAGCCGATGAAACGAGCATATCCATCGGCATCGAAAGATCAGCCGCGAAAGAACGAACACGGCATATGTAAGCACCATCGCAAATACCGACGAGACTCTCGAAGCTTGGCTCTCTTGCCCCCATATAGTTTCTCCGAGATGTCTGGCACGATTAAACGCATCGATCTACGCTCGTGTCGCGTCAAAACTATTGATACTCGACTTCTATAATATATATCTACAGGAACACTGTACGAACATTAGGCTATAATTTGACGAACATTTCGGTGTTAAAACTGGCGGAAATTTGCAGCGATCCGAGTGAAAGAAACGGCGGGCACGCGTCCGTCACGGAACAAAAGGACGCGATCAATTTTGAATCGCGTACGGCGATGTTTTGGTCTCTGAAAGCCTTAGCGCGTTTCATCGAGTACCTAAGTATATTTTGTATCGAGAGAAATCGGCTGTTCAATCGTACGAGTTATACGTAACGCTGGAGAGAGCGAGGTACGAAGGGTGCTGAGTAACGAAGATTAAAGGTATTATTTTACTAAGGAAAAATGTAGGTGCGTGTGCGCTCACAGAAATACATATGTACCACGTGACACGAACGAGCAAACGGTAATTCGTACGCGTTCGTGTTGAAGGATTAAAAAAAAAAAAAAAAAAAGAAAAAAAAACAAAAGTGTAAGGCGCTGTACAAGTTTGTTCGATCAGCGTCTCGACGTCGTACGGCATCTTTTTAATTTGTAAAAAGTACTATAAGGGTAGATTCAGAGCCTAAAGCGAACACGCGTTCCAAGTCACGTTGACAGAGGGCCGATCCTTTCGTTTCAACGATCGCTTGCTTACACTTGTTAGACAGAGCGAGATCACCTTTAATTTCAACGCAAGTCTAAATTTAACACTGCCTGTGATATCGAAAGCAATCTTATTCTCGCGGCCATGAATCATTCCAAACATCTCGACGAGTACTAACTACGTAATAGAGGTTCAAGTTAATAGTTGTCTGTGTTGTCCATGGGGAATATCGAGCACGGGAGTTTTTTTATCGTCCTGATACGACGCGATTTCGACGATGCGTTCATCGCATGAGAATCCTGTCAGCCTCTTTTTTTAAACTCTGAACCTATGCCGATAGCACTTTATAAATGTTAAAAAGAGTAGCCTGGTTACAGACGAGCGGTATATACCTCGAGGTGAGATCTCTTTGGCGAAATATTTTGAATCGATGGAGTTGAGTGGAGCGAGTCGTCGAGTTGCACGAGAAGACGCGACGTTACCAACGAGTGGAATCCACCGAAATTCTTAACGTCTGTTCCCACGCAAAATGTTGATTTTGCTGAGCTTACAGATACTGAGCGAATATTAAATGTCTTGTTAAGAAAAAAAAAAAAAGAACAAAAAGAAAAGAGAGTAGAAAACGTCTATAGAGATATAGAAACCCAGCAAACCTATCACTCGTTCCCTTCTTCTATGATTTTTCTTTTACTCGGGAAGAATAGAATTAAAATACGGGTGAAGGATATCGTCTGTACGAGCCCTTTCCTGTATATGGTTTCTAGCCTTCGTCCGTTTACGTAAGGCGACGTTCCAGCCAAGTTCAGCGATCTAACGGCGCAACACGAAAGATCGTACAGTAGGTAAAAGCGCATGTTTTTATTTACGTTGTTGTAGGAAATAGTCGAAAGAATTGGAATCCCGTCGGCGATCGAACGGTTGCTGGAAATTTTGAATTTGGCCGCGCGATCGTTCTTTCGTTAGATGTAATCTCGTTTCTCGTTTTAATCGAGCTGTCGCGAGATAACAGGCGAGAGGTTAGCTACGAGAAATCTCGAAGATGAAAGAACACTCGGAAAAGTCAGATATAAATCACGGTAGGTAAATCAGTCGTATCGTGAAAAGTACACGCGCGTGGATGTCGGTTCTCGTACGATAACGTACGTGGAATTACGCGATAGCGCGTGGATGCGCGCGTGTATACCTTATTTACGAACGACAAAGTCCTTTCTCTCTCGTACATCCGAAGAAAAAACAGCTGTTGGATTATGAAATCGTTACGTGGTACGAACGATTGGCGCGGAGTCGCGCATTCGAACGGAAGGTCCCATCGGGACGCTCTTCGAGGTACATAAGATGAGCCAAGTTGAGTCTAGAAAAACTCCGGGTACTTTCAAACAGGGTTCTCGATCGAAACCTGGCCGCTCGCCAGCGATCGACTACGAAAGGGCAATGACCCTCCCTCGATATCGTTCGATTTGTCGAAGTTCGAAGTTCGAAGAACGAGACCGAGATGGCGACCTAACCTGAATCTAGTAACGTGGGCTACGAGCAGGATAGGAGAGAGAAGATTCAGGGCAAACCTGACGATCTTTGAACCCAGCACTGCTTCGATCGAGGATCGGAATCGAGATCGGTCGCGAACAGAGCGGAATGAAGATCACGTCGTTGACTACTGGGCACACGGAATGCGATGGGTTCGGTACGAAAGGACCAATGAATAAAAGGATAAAATGTCAGCGCGACTGTGTTGCTACCTACAAAAGAGCAAACGCATCCTATTAGCGGTTCAGAGATCGTATTGTTTGCCCGTGTGCCCTTAAAAGAGCGAAATCTCATCCATCGTAACGACGTTGGCCTTTGAATCGCGTGGCAAACGGATGACGATAAATCCAGCCGTCTCCGCGTCCCCACACGATCGAGAGAAAACGATCGCAAACGAATACGCGAGTCTCACGCGCGAGCGCATATGTCTTATACGAGCAATTCATCAAGAACGTGCAACGATCAGTGTATCCTACGAGATGTACAATGCAAAGCGTCCCTTCCGTGACATTCCTCTATCGCCTCGAAACTACGCGTTATCGCCATTCGATAACAAATCTCTCGTAGACCGACACGATTAATTGCTTGAGAAAAACTGTAAAACCTCATCCACCCTGTCGAATAGGCGCTTGCGTTGCGAAATATTGTTGGAGGCTCGATTAATTTCCCAAGTAACTTGTATCGCTTTGTAAACACCGTTTTGTTCTCATCCTTTGATGCCGCTTCGTCCCTGTATTTACTTATCTATTTATTATATTAAACTAATCGATCGCTAAGCGATGGAAATGTTGACACTTGGTTGTTGTTTGTAAATCATATCGCAATCATAAAAGAAATTAGGCAAAATCTTCAGATCACGCTCCATGTTTTTAAGGCAGGCTACTCTGGCACAGAATGAAGCGAACTTAAAAAATTAAAAGATCTTTAAAAAAGGATTTAATCTATAGTAGAACAGTTCGTAGTTAAGAGGTGAGGAGTCTGATGAGGAATGATTGGAAAGGAATGTGATTTAGATTTCTGCGAGGTGCGATAGAACCTATAGAGAAGAAAAAAATATGAGAGCCAAACTGAATCTGGTTGAAAGGACGAACGAACGAACGAACGAACGAGATTCGTGATCCCTGTGGTTCCCTGCGACAATCGACAGTCTCAGAGGGGGAAAAAAGCATCGTCCTTGCATACAGCTAGTGGCGGGTATATAAAAGCGGGCAGAGCGAAGATGCACAGACGTTAGTGACCTCTGAAATCCAGCGACATCATCGCGAGTGCCTCGGGGGATGCCATTTAAAGTGCCATCAGTGTGATTAATCTATGGTGATGATGACCACCCGGAAAATTGTGCCTCGATCGCTGGTATGTTTTCAATTCGAATCAATTCGATATAACCACAGTAAAACAAGTAATTTGGATTTTGACATCCTAACCCCTTGCGTCTCTGAGATTCCCGCGCGACGAATGTCTACGCGCGTCGCGGATAATATACCGGCCATTTATGATTTTCATTTATATATCGATAAAAGAGATTACATTTACATCGATTAAGAAGGAAAGTATTAAATAGAAAGCGTCCTTTTGTACGGTTGCACATGTATCGACGTAATGCGTATTAAGAGAGATAACAGATCGTAAAATCGAGAGTCGTACTTTTACTATGCGTTCCCATCGGTCAAGAGGTCATCACGAACCGTTCGACACGAAAGTCGAATTCGCCTCGGTTAAGCGCGCGTTTGTTATATATCGAAGAGGATAACGGCTAATTCCCGTGAACCCGTACACAATACAATCACATCTGAAAAGAACTGACAATGTCATTGTGATTTATGTAACGTGTATAAAAAGTTTAGCTGATCTCACGATCCCAATCATTTCCAAAACCGTTCTCGTTAATCGAATTTTATATCATTCCTTTCTGATCCCAGATTCTCTGGCTAATGATTCTCGGTACGTGGCGTTGCACCGGTGAAAAGTTATCACCCGATCAGAAGGCGCCTTTGTTTGCTCGTGGTGCAGGTGGACTGGCTTTAAATACGCCGTTCGAGGATAATAAAGCTAGGAATCGTCCGAATTCGAATGTAAATGCGCCAGTGGACGACGTGCAAAAAGAAGAAACGGAAATGCTGAAATTGGTGAACGGTGAGCTAGTGCGAACTGTAAAAGGAAGCTTCTCTTACCAAAGTCCGGAAGGCCTTCCCATCTCTGTCAAGTGAGGGGCAACTTCTCAATTTTTCCTTGATAGCGGATTTTTGTTGTTTCGTTTCAACATTTATCCTTACTTTCGTACGCGTTTGAAGGTATGAGGCTGACGAAAACGGAAATAGAGCCAGCTTCAAATTTGGTACCGGCGACGCAGGTAGCGGCAGTTTGTCTCCCTCCGGTCGTATTCCTGGATCAGGAGGCGAAAATGGACGTGGCGTTGGTCCGAAACCGAACGGATCTAAAGGTTACCCACCATCGAAAGGCGTTGACAGAAGTTACCTACCGCCACAATAAAGAAATATCACAACTTTTTTCGATCAAATAGTCCCAACAACAAATCTTCGATGCTCCGATATTATCTCGGTAAAAAATTTTCTCATTAACCTTGTAATCTAAAAGATATGTTTTGCCCAAATTCTTGGACATCGTGATCTCTTGTATAAAAGTTCTACCGTGTTATCGTTCCATTGCATGCTTTCAACTTTCTTTGTCCAACTCGTCGATAAACGTAACAACACGGATGTTTCTAAGGCAGTTTAGTAGTCCCAGTCTCGACTTACCATTCGAGTAATAGTAAAATAGTTGACAAACTAATTGATTCGTTACCGAACATATCAAATTTTTATAAACTAAGAAATAAAATATATTTTTTCACATATGTCGGCATTACAATTTAACAATTCTACCAATGATTATACACCTTCCACTTTTTCATAACAATCTCTCTATGTATAGCAGATACAGATGCGCACGCACATGCACACGCACACACACGCGCGCGCGCGCGCGCACACACACACACACACACAAAGCTAATAACTTTTCTTCATAAAACGCGACTAACAGAAATATAAATAAAAGAATATAAATTTTTAACTTTCTAATTAGTATTATGTAATACAAAATTACAAATATTAGGAGTATACGGAAGTAATAGCTGTAAATTAACAATTATATACTAGCGGCCATTATTATCGTATACACCTAATAGTTTCCTCTGCATGACCAAACATATTTTAATAAAAATACGTTTATTGTGTATCAATCCTAGTCTGCACTTTAAATCGTATAAAATATTTATTTTAACAAAATTTACGAAACACGTGCTGACTTGATTAATGTTCATCTTTCGGAACCACGATAGGTGGTGTAACCAAATGGACTCAGAAGCACTGGTATGTGGTAATGACCAGTAGGGTTTTTTACATCGAAAACGATCTCAATAAACGGATACATTGTTTCTATTCTTCTTAGCGTAAAATATTTGTCAACATCGAAGTGAATCTTGTAACGTCCAGCTGTGAAATTAACTTTCATGTTGTCCACCAGATCTACGCATCGACCATTCGGGCTCGTATTACTGGAACAAAGGAAGATTTTGCATACTTTATTGTAAAAATAATACATTTTCGCGTGATAAATGCAAAAAATATTTGATTTGAGTATTATACCTTTCGTTTAAAAAGGTCCATCTCCCATCCATTAACTTATAAAGGCTAACTTGCAAACCTCCAATTGGTAAACCTTTACTAGTGTCCACAACGTGAGTTGAAATACGAGGTTTCTTAATTGTTGGATTCTTAATGGTTTTTAAAAGTACATGCTAAAAGAACAATAATATTTAAACATTGATGAGGCAAGAAATGCCATTAATTTGCAACTAACAAAAATCGACGTACTCTTTTCGGACTTTGATAACTAGTGCTTGCTACAGCTAACTGATCCTTGTTTATCTGAACGCCTCTCGCGACATCCTCTGCTTGATTAGCTACAATTGCAGTTTTTTTATCAGCCATTACCAGCGTAGGAAATTTACCCTTTAATTTACTCAGCACATACTGAGCACCAGGCTGAAATGTACCACCTGTCAATGTCAGAGTTTTTCCACCCGACGTCAAAGTAATCGTTTTACTTTGCGCAGGTGCAATGGGGATTGTATTCACTGGCTGAAGCACACCGATGGTGTTAGTACTAGGTGCACCCGAAGAATTAATTTGATAAGCTGTACCTAAAATAGGCAACGGACATGCTACCATTATACCCGAATCTCCTTGCTGTTTGCATTCATCTTGCTAAAACATCATTTATAACTATATTTTATTTGAACCTTTCGTTAAAATATCATTTATAACGTATCTTTTATATTGTTATATACATCTACCAATAATTTTGCAGATTTTCTATCTAATTTGCTGTCGCCCCGTCGAATCGCTCTTCCATTTTCGCGTGATTCCTTTGGCGCTTCTTTATTAGAATCTTCAATATCAGGAAGGATCGATACAACTTGCATATCTGAATTACTTTGATCTTCTGATTCTACAACTATTTCCATTTGTACAGTTCCATGATTATCAGCTTCTTCCAAATATTCACTCTGCATATGATCCATAGCTTCGGTTAAGGAATCCTCGCAGCTCTCCTAAATTGATGTAATTAAATCACAATGTGAAATATTCATGAATTTAATTTATAATACGTTTATTCCATACAAATAAAAGAATCACTCACCACCCTCTCTATCTTAATTTTTTTTATCGAATGCTTAACATCTTCTTCATCAGAAGGCATCTGCATCTGCATATCTTCTACATCATCTTCTTCCTCTTCTTCTTCATCCTCAGCTTCAGCACCAACATCATCGATCGGATCTTTAATCTGAGCTTCATCCAGTTCATCGTCTGTTTCTAATCTTTCAACGACATATTCCACCTCATCTTCATTTTCTTCCACTTCAGCTTGAGTATGTTCAATAGCCTGATAAAAAAATGCTTTAATCAATTTCTGTGTAATATTGCTTAGCATAATGTATCCGCTTATAAAATGAATATAATTTAATTTGCTCTAATTTATTCAAATAGTATAAAGCTAATTACAAATGAAAAAAATATAAACCTCAATTTCCTCAACTTCTTCTATTTCAACCTCTTCTCCCACATTTGCCTTACGAGTTGCAGCCTTCTTTTTTTCTTCCGCTTCGTGTGATAAAGCTGCTCGTTGATGCTTCATCGTACATGTATGTTTCAACAAAGAAAGTCGATGCGCATGGAGATTTTTCTTGCAATACATACAATAAGCACGTGTTGGTTGGAACGGCACGGACGTCAACCATCCTATGGTAAAATATCATATTAAGTATCTCTTTGTTTGTTATTTTAAACGCGTTGTTTTTTCTTTCGAAAGGCTGCGAAACAAGCTGCCAAATATACTGTGTTACTAAACACATTTTAACCATATGGTGACATCGAATCGAAGGTTGACTTAGTAATACTTTTACTGGTAACTTATTAACGCTATGGTTTGTTCAACGAATCGAGTCAATCAAGGTAAATATAACTACATGAACACATTCTAGGGGAAACAGGGTCGTCGCATTTATAATCTCGAGACATTATAAAATGAAAAATCACTTTTTTGGACATTTATATAGCTGCTACCCTTAAGTCTTCTGTATCATGTAGAAAACTATCGTAATCAATTCGCATACATTTAAATTTCGTCTTTTAGTAGGTTATAAAATGTGGTTTTCTTAAAATTGGGTAATATAATCATTCAATTCTTGTCTTACGGAAACTTCTGCGGCAGGTAACACCTGACAGATGCAGTTATTTTTACTATATCTGTAAGAACTCTTTCGACATTGTTACTCTTTAGTTCTTTCTTATACATATTTCGTATAATGTTCTTTTAATTTGAACTCATATAATTTCACTTGCTTTTTCTAATTAGCAATATCAGAAAGAACTAGAAAGTAGCAAAAAGGATTGTATATTTTGCGGAATACACAACCAAAGCACTGTTTATTTTATATTGTATTTTATATAAGTTGATGTATCCAATACATCTCAGTACAAAAATTATAGAGCTCTGAATTTTCTCAAAAGAAAAAGTTTCGCCAAAAAATGTTTCAGAAACTAAAGGAAACATATGAAATTTATATATGTGCAGAGGTTGTGACAGTTTTTCTTCTACTATATCTTATACTATATCGAAAGCATAGACGAAAGCGTCCTCCGCTAAAAAATCAACATGGTCGACAGAGTTAGGCGCGTCCGTGCATGCGCGAGGAATTACGGTTTATTTTGAATAATTACAATTGACTAAATAGATATTCTTTTATTCGCATTTCTTTCATTATTGAAACAATCATAATAAACCCACAAACAATAAAAGCTGTAAAATGGAATGTTACATATTTCCTAAATTAAGAAAGATAAATATTATAAGTTTAGTAATAACCTCTAATACAATAGTAAGAAAATACGTATAAGTAAGAAACTTTATGTTGAGATTATTATTACAAAAATATTAAAAATATTCTCTTAAATGATAAATGCTATTATAAATGATAAATGAATGCTGTAATAAATGAAATATTTATTGACAAGAGTACATTTTATACGCAAAAGTAAAATTATAAAATTATACTCAATTTGTTTATATGACTGTGTGCAGAATGACCCTTATTTCTGTTAGCTATGTGCATTTTTTAGGCTTCACTAGATGGGCAATTTCCCTAGCGAGTGTCCAGATCTGTTTACATGACCGTGGAAAAGACTTGCAAGATTAATGTTCGGAAAAGCAATTTTCTATTTTGTAATATATTGAAATTGTATAACCAACCCTGTTTCCCCTAGAGTTTGATCACGTGGTTTTATTTATCTCGATTGATTCGACTCGTTGAATGGACTATAGTCATGTGTCGCGTACGTAATACACTGAATTTTCCCATTTCTACAAAAAAATCTTGCGTCAAGTGAGTTATTTAAGTATGAACGAATTTGACCAGCTATGCTATATATATATGTATATATATATACACATACACAATATATATATAAACGATTATATTGTAATTTTACAAAGATTGATAATGCGTAATTCGAAATGGTGATACACGATAGTTATATACAATTCTAAGTACACTATAATAAAACAATAATATACAAAAAGAATATTGTGACGAATTGAAGGTGTTACAAATCGTAATAAGTATCTACCGCTGATGAAATCAAAGAGAAGTAAAGTCGGTTATACTATTGCACGTGACAATAATTTCCACTAAAAATAATTAACCGCTATTAATCAAAAACATCATTGCTTAATACTGTGATGAACCGACGGAGCTACGATTATTAAATACATATGCAGATATCCAGCGTGGCACAATACGTTAGAATATGTGTTGAAGTGTTGAAGAAACGTATTCGCTTTACTCAACAATATACTATTTCAAACTAAGCAACAAATAATAACGGAAAGTACCTTTAAAATCGGGCATTTGTTCCCATTCTTTGCGATATCGTTGCGTGTAGACACGCGTCTTGGCATGGCTGATTTTGCCTGTCGGAGTAAGACGCTGGCCTGTCGTCGTTAGTAGATTGGCATGTAAGACCGTTTCACTGGTCGTAATCATTGTCGGTTGCCTCTTGTCCATTCCTTCCGAACGAAGACCGATTCGAAATCGCCCGGATCTCAAAATACCCAAAATCGTAACACGAAATCACTAAATAGTTTTTTCCACGATGCAAGGGGGAGGGGGCACGCGGCAAGCACCGAGATCCTCGCCTAGCCTAGTATTCAAGTTAACTCCCTAGCAATGGCGGACAACTGCAACGCTGCAACGATGCAAGCTCCTAACCCCCTCTGCTCTTCACCATGTTGCTGCCAACGACGCAACTTACACTGCCGTATTAAACCTCACTTACGCCCCATCCTTTCTTCTTTTCCTTCATCCATAAAAATTTGATTTTACATCTTTCATATAATTCGATGATCGTTTCTAATGAATATTTAAACTATATTTATTTTCATTCATATAACATGTACTTTTGTAAGACTAAAATAACTTTTAAACGTATTTGCTGTTACAAAACCAATGTCCATCCTTATTGAAATATTAATTATACTTCAAATACATTGAATTTAAACGACAAAAAAATAATGAAATAAGCAGTCGTCTCACTTACAAGAGACAATTATTTTAATAATTTAATGTGTATCAATTATTATAATATATATTTAATTTTGTAACAATTAAATATGACGTTCCCCAACGTCATTTTTCTCGATTACATTTACAACTTTATTACTAATTTTATCATGAATTATTTTACTTTTTCGTGTAGCATAATGTTGGGTGCTCATTTCTTATCTACGATACTGGTTTCAGTAAAATGTACGAAATCATTGGTCAAATCGATATGCGCGCGCATGTCGATATGTACTCCATATTAGGCGGAAAGATATTAATTCGTTAAATGTAGTTAAATATAAAAAATGTACAAACACTTTACCTTAAGAAAGAGTCATAAAATATTTGTTATATATTTATTGTATAAATCATATCGTTTAAAATCAAATAACATGAAATTAAGTGAAAAGTAATTTTGCATGGAGACTTTAGAACGCCATCTAGATGGCCCTGAATTAATGAATTAATAATAGCGCCCTCTTTACAATAGACGTGCAAATTAAAAATATCTAAATTAGGGGAAACTTTTGAAATAGGTTTAAAAACTACAAAAATTACAAAATTCTCAAGAACTTAGTAATTAATATGTACAATATTTTATATAAGTTCTATTAATTTATTTTACTCTTTCCAGTAGTCTCATAGAAGATAAATCACTACTAATTAAAATTACTCAACAGTTTTAATAGAAAACTTCAAAACGTTTTGATATTATTTGTTAGTTTTATTTCTATGTTATGATACGCCTGTAGTAGTACATATATGTCGTTGAAAAATTAGTACACTAGTGAAACCTGATATTCTTTTGACATAAAACAGAATCTGATTGAGAAATAAATATATTTCTGCAATAGAATGATGATTTATTTTCAAATATAAAAATTCATTGATATTTAATTCTATGAATAGATGATGTAGTTATTACGTTTATATATAACTTTAAACACAATTTAATGTAACTAAATACATTCAATACATAAAATATTCGAGGAACAAGAATTAGTTCAACAAAATATATTCGTGTGCGCGGTAAGATAAATATTGATGTGTTACATTATGTTAACAATTATAGAACTAACGTCCTTCCCACTAATGAAAGATATATACAAAAATAAATCAAATGGGAAATTTGTTAAGCAAATGAATATCTACAGATATGGTGTAAATAAAGATACATTCTTTATCTTCTATCTTTTCCATGAAAAGAATAGAAAAGAATAAGAACAAAAAATATGAAGAATTATTTGATAAGGAAAACAATTGTACATCAATTATTTAATAGATAAACAAATAACGAACTCATTATAACTTACATGATTTATTATTTCCTCTTACTAATTTATTATTTTGTATACTTATAGTTATCTTTACAGAATATAGATGTATTCAAACATCACAACTAATACATTATATATAATATAACATAATATAAGAGTAAATTATGGCCATGATGGAGGTTCTCCAGGTTTTAATTCTCTTCCAAATAAAGCTGATTTATCGCGATAGGTTGTCATTGTTTTTTCAGAGATATAGTTATATAGCTGACGTGATATACACATTCCACCAATCAAAGTAATAGTCCATATAAAATGTTTTGTTACAAGTGACATTTTTTGTATTGCCATTTTAATTGCTTGATTTTAATTGCCCCTCTGCAGTTAATTGTTTCTTCCACAAGTATGTATGTCTCAAATCTGCACAAATAGCAAATATGGTAATGGTTGGGACAAATGTTACAAACCAGTATTTCCTAACAGCTTGAAAGATTCTGGCCGTCTCCATTAAACTAAAAAATAAACATAGAAAATAGTTTATCAATAAGGTATAGCATATAATTATGTTCATAATATCTCTTATGACATGATAATAATAAATAAGAAAGAGTACTTAACAAAAAAACAAGTTTTGAGAATAATTTAATAAGAATTATGACGAATTTCAAAGATGAAACGAAAATCGCTACACACATTCTTAACATCGAGTGTGGAATAATGTAAAAGAATAAAATATGAATTATACATTGAACAAATGTTCATAAAATTAAGAATAAATTGTTACCTTTTTGAATATTGAATTGTATACTTCGCAACTATGCACACCAGAATAACGTAATCACGTAAACTACAGCTTACTTTATTGACTTCAATCTTCTTTCTAAGCTACCACTAATGATAAAAAATATCAATGTTAGCGTACTTTTTTTAAATGTATATAATTGTAATAGTATATCAGTCGAATAAATGTTTTAAATATACACTTATGATTAATAGACTACGAATAAATTTTAAGATGTCAGCAATATGAACACAGCAACTTCATTTGTGATGTAATACAAACTTAATATTGCAGATGAAATACGTAAAAGATTATTGACTTTACCGAATTTCAAGGAACAATTATGCTTTTAGAAAACGTTACTACTGTTTCAGAACACCAGACTCTTCATAAAATTACGTGACTAATGTAAACAATTGTTGTATAAAGATTCTTATAAACTTACCATAAAATTCCAGATTACATAATGTAACGTTTTGACATTATTTAGAAAGAGGTCTCTAGTGTCTCGAGACTGTGTGACACGAAAATACTAAAATGCATGGAATTATTAAATCTATTAATCTATCTTATACTTCATAGTTCGTGTTAACATTGTTATGATTATTATTTTACGAGAAATTTTGCGGGAATTTATTCAATTTTGAAATTTATGTAAATAAAACTGCTCCATCCAGATAAAATATTTCTCTCAAAAAAAAAGTGATTGGTGTTTGAGTTACTAAATGTACGATGAAAATTCTTTGTTGAAAGATAAATATTAATAAACTACGGTTTTACTTATAATAATTAAATTAAGAGTTAAGAGTGCAAATGTTATCTGTATTTTGAATATTTTATGTAATAAACTTAGTATATAGATTTTATGAACTCTACACACCAAGTTTTGTACATAAATATCTGTCTTATTTATTGTTCAATTAAGAAACTTCTCAGGACAAACAGTATTGAAAGGGTCACATGTAATGACGGAAATAGTTTTCTTTCATGATCATTTTTCCACGAAATTTCAAGGTCGTCACCATTTTTTAAAAATAGAATCTTATATTTATTTTTCGATATCCTTGTAGAGCGTGAATAAACAAACTCAATTAATATCCATATAAGTAATAATAATGCGATCTTAATATCCATACTGTTACAGTTATTTAATCTTAAGATATTTGCGTCTAAATTATATTTTTTCAATTATAATTAGTCTGAATTATATTATATAGTTATCCATATAACTGTAAATAAAGCAGATATTTAGGTGATCCTATTTAGTTGTATACTCTATATAAGAAACTAGAGAATAAAAATCCTTGTCATTTCTTCTTAAATCCTTTTTATTAATATGAACAATATTATTTGTAATTCATTAAGTTAGAAACTGCTGGAAACATTTTCTTGTTGTATTCAAATACTATATTTAAATATGACAAGCATTCAGCATTATCATCAAATTACGATAACATGTAATTTAATTAAATTAAATAAAATACTGCTTTTTAGTATATGGTAAAGTATAAAGAAATTTTATGATTTTATTTTCTTATTTCGAAATATCTCGATCATGTTTGTAGTACATTATAGCATTTTCCATAAAAATATTTAATATTTTATAAATCAATGAACTAAGATATTATATCAACGTTTTTAACTATGATATATATGCGACATCACGCAGTACGTTTATAGTTCTAGTAATGTTACATAATAATACGAAATAAAAGTATTAAGAATAATAATATCTTTCTTTAATTCTGAACACTGCTTATATTTATTACTTATGTACAATATTTCATGTACGATACTATAAACACATTATTATATCAAAAATTTTCAAAGCAAACAAAATTTCTTAGACAATTAGAAAACTTAGAGCACAAAATTTAGTTTCAAAAAATTATATACATATTATTGAAAATACAAACTATTTAAAATTTCGAATCTTGCAATTTAATACTATATTTTTTTGGAAGATCATCTTGAGAAAACATTATAGTTGTTAAGTTTTACTAAAGTTTCTTCTCTGGAATGCAAATAAAAGTACATTCATCATTGAAATACTTCACTACATTACATGTGTATACATTGGATGAGTACTACCATCAACGTAATAAAAATACATAATTTTCTTTCTTGTTTATATCGCATCGTTGCACGAGCAAACGTTTAATCAAACAATAGGCACTGCACGTAAGTACCTTTGCCTTATCGAACGAAGAAGCAAAAGCACCAGTTTTTTTTATTAAATATTATTATTTACGCTGATTCTTTTTAAGGAGCCTCGTATCAGTATCACTTAAAACATTACAATATATGTATGTATGTGTATGTGTATGTATGTATGTACATTCACATATATACACACACATCAGCATGTAATACTTTTGTGAGAACAGGTATCGGGCGACCAAGTTAGATTCATCTTGGCATTCGTCGATTTTGTACAAATTGTACTTTATCTACTTCATCATGCTAATATATTATACCAAATTTGCAACACAAAAAATGTGTGACAATTTAATCAAATTTTTGTATTAATTACGTACAAATAACAACCTAAAGAAATTTTTAATAACAATGTCCATTAAGAAAATCTGGAAAATTGTATTTCACGAAGTTGTATTTATGATTGAAACTTTGGCGATCCGAGAACATATACATATACATCGAGTAATAAACTATTCATAGTTGAGCGTCGGTTAGTCTTTTACTTTTCAATCCATACTTATACCCTGCTATGAGTTGTTACCCAGGCGCCAACGCAATGAAGCACAATTAATGTGATCTAATGAAAATATAGGGACGTAATATATATTCTGATCATTCGTACAAATTTATACTTGATATGACTTTTTGTTGTTCTATTGCAATACCATACTCAACAAATAATTTTTCATTTGGTATCTGTTGACGATAATACAGCTTCCGATGATACATTTTTTAAGTTACATGGGATTTTATAATCACTCGAAGACTTTTCATTTTGTACTGCAGTAGTCGCAAGTTCCATATTCTTTATGTTCCCTTCACACTTGATTTCCCTAAAGTTTGTAAATATATGTTATATATTTTACATTATACTTTTAAATATGTAATAATATATAAATACTTTTTATTTACCTGCTATCTACAATTTCACTTGGATTTGCATTTTTATCTGCAGTACAACCAGAATACAAATTACTTTCTGTACTTTGATGATTTATATTTGTTTCTATGTATGAAGCGGTACTATCAACTGAATCTCCAATTTTCATGTCACCTGCTCCAATAGCTTCTACAGTTGCTTTGCTTCCCAATGCAGTTTCCATTTTATTCTCAACTGTTATATTCGACGTTTCCTTTTTACCATCATCACACAATTTATTATCTATTATCACAGCATTCTCCACGTTAAGAGTGTTTTCAAAGTTATCAAAATTTGCCCAACCAGTAGATTCAACTGGTTCTGATGGTACAACGTCCCATGGATTCACCTCAGGAAGTGTAGTATTGGTAGGTAATGGTTCTGTTGAACCCCAAGCTGAAATAACAAATATTAATGCAGCAGTGTCGTAAATTAAAAAATTAAGTATTAAGAATTTTTATATTTGAAACTGATCGCGAATTAAACATTTATTTTGTAAAAGAGAATAGAAACTGAAGGTAATTATGAAAATTAATCCATACACTCCGTAGAATCAATTTCCATATGCATATCTCGTGGATCTTCATCATCTTCATCAGATGAATTGGAATCATTATGTTGCTGCTTTGTTGGCCAGTCACGTTTATCTACAACCGTCTGAAAAGTGAGTTCTCCTTCATCGCCCCATTCAACTCCTGTGTTACAATCCTCTAGATCGGCCTTTTGCTTTTGCTGACATATCTATATAAAATCGTTAAAAGTTAAAGTTTGAAATATTCATGAACAAATTTTATTAACATAACTTGTACCTTATTGAACATATCTTCCCTTTTGTCTAGATCTTCTTCGCTGATAGTAAAGTTCATCGTTGTTAATTGATCAACTGAATTACTATAATAACATTTATAAAAAAGAAGAGATATTGCGAAGATATGTATAGCTCTATATTATGTTCTCTTATTATAGTACTATTTTCCTAATTTTTCTTTAATTGTTTTGTAACATAGAACTTTGTAAACATGGACATATATACAAATACATTTATAATAATTAACAACAGTGAAGTGTCAGTAGTAAAGTATATATTTTTACTTACTGAAGAGCGTCATCGCCATCATTAAATTGATCATCGTGGAATCCAAAATTTTCAGGAAATTGTGGTGTCATATGTTGTCCCAGATAATTAGTGTAAAACTATTCATGTTGTATAATATTATGAAAAATAATAAAATATTATAACTAACAAATAAACTTTCTTAATCTATAACAATCTATTCATATTATGTACATTTTTTGCAACCTTTCTTTTTATTGCATATGTTTACTCATATAAATATGTTATACTAACTTGTTCAACTCGTTGAACCTGAAGAAATTCTTCTTGGGGATATGAACTATATTCATCTGGATTTTCACTGGAGCTTGTCATGGATGCTTGAGGTTTTCCACCCTAGAAATTCGAATTATAACTTAAGCAATGATGAACAATTCTAATATTAATAGAAAGATAAATGATATTTATCTAATAACTTATATACGTACCAAAAGAAGTTGATGAATCTTATTAATTTTTGTCAATTCAACATTCACAAAATTATCCCATTTATTAAGACACTCGGGTAACAAATTATCCTTCAAGAATTTATCAAAATTTTCATTCTTTTCACGTTGATTAACAATGCTATATGCAATGTTTATTAAATGACCCATGTATCCTCGCTTATTTTCAATTTCTTTATTTCTAAAACATAAAAACGTCCAGATTTAATTAAAATTGGTGCATACTATAATGTATAAACTTATGCAATATTCTTTTACAATTACTATTTAACATACTGTTTACTGTCATTTTTGTCCCATGCTTCCAAAATTCGGTCTATCAATCTGCATTTGTTAAATATCTAAAAATTAATATAATTACATTAATCAAAAATATTTCTACTTATAATATATTATAAAAATAAATATTTTTAATCTTATTGATTGCAATACTTACATTAACATAAATAATGTCATTTGTATCTTTAAAATCACAATCAATAGCTAAAGCCAGGCAAAGTTGTACTTGAGTATGTAGAAAATTGTTCCACATATATTTAAAAAATAAATCCTTAAAAAGAGTAAAATTAATCTCTTATTCATCTTCAGTATTATAAAAAATTGAATTTTGAATGATTATTAAATTTACTTACAAGTAACGTTTGGAATGTTCCTAATTCTACTAAGGCTTCATAAACCTTCACATTTTCAGTTGCCATTAATGTTGTAAACAACTTTGCAACATGTAAACGCGTAATACCAACTGGACATTCTAATACACCTGTAGTTGTCTTAACAGGAGGTTTCTGTAATATAAAGATATAATTGTGAAAAATTATATTAAATAAAATAATTTTTTGCGTGCATTGCAAAGATATTTAGTTTTTATAAAAATATTAAACAATATCATAAGTCATATACATTTGTTTGGAGAAAGCATGTAATATTAATATAATATTTACATAAGGTGGATCTAGTAGAAGTTTATGAAGCTGTTCTAGGTAAGGCAAAGTTGCATTTGATATTTTTATACGTTCTTCACTGTCTGTGATCTCATCTTCAATACCATTTCCATGAACACTATCCTCATTTCTTCCACTGAAATTTCAAATATAGCTGTTAATAAGATGCATAAATTTCTTGCATGAGGTTAAAAATTTTTAAAAATAATTTACATCCTTACTTGTTAGCTTTTGGTAAAAGTGTAAGAAGTACCTGAATTCCACCAAGAATACTACTTTCTAGTTTTTCTCCAGTTAAAATAGTCTCTAGTAACAGGCTTACTGTGTCTGCTCTGTAATGAAAAATATAACTTAAATATCTTAAATTATCTTCATATCCCATTATTTATACTTACGATTCAAGAGTACTTAAAATAGGATCTGGACCAGTACGTGCCGTAGATGTACGTTGATATTCTCTTGCAGCAGTGATCATATCACAAAGTAATTGTGCAGCATTTGCATGTTTACTTGGTTCAGAGTTTGGGGACAATAATTTTATCACTCTTTGCACTAATTGTTGACTATCCAACCACTATTAAACCAATAAAAAATAAGTACAAAAAATTTGAAACACAACAGTACAATCAAATACAATAAACAAAATACTTAAATTTTGCATATAATTAACTACAATATTGAAGATAAAAATTTCAAACTTCTTACATTTAATATATTTTGCCGCATATTCCCTTCAACCTGACTAACAAGTTTCAGTACTAAGTCCATAATTGCAGATGTTTCTAAATGTTGCAAAAGCAGATCGACGCATGTTTGACGACTTTTCAAAAACTCTAAAAGCTGCAAACAGGTGAACTGATACGAATACCAGTTCTGGTGGAAAAGATGGAAATATAGTAGGATTTGAAAGTTCAGGTTATGGTCAAGGGATAAAAGAAAGGTAATTTGATATTTAATACTTATAGTGCAATTATACTTTAATTACAAAAAGTATTATTATGTAAAACTACTTTCTATATTGTTTTATATATTCAATTTTAATAAGTTTATTACATTAATTTATAATCACCTGAACAGTTTTGTGACCAATAAGTACTCCAATAGTCTTGCTAAAAAATGATGCCAAAAGAGGATTTAATGGTTGGTCTGTATCAATAAAAGAATAAAGTTTTGCCAACAATGCTTCGTTGCCTAAAATACAATGAATTTTTATTAAAATTCTTTTTGATATTTAAGATTATATACTTTTTACATTATACAGAAAAATGAAATTGTTATAAGTTTATTCAAATAGGTTTATTCAAACCTGCTAATTTTTCGTTTAAGACTGGAACATCACACGTTAGTAGCTCACAAGCTACATTTGGATATTTATAGCGCCAACGTTCTTCTATGTCTGTTGATGGTTCTCTAGTTGTAAGTGTTATTAGCTCTTCCATAACATCAGATCTTGTAAGACTATAAATAAAATTATATTACAATATGTATATCATTTAATATTTATAAAAATGTGCTTTAATCTTACTTACTAATCTATAAGTTTCTTATTTTGGCTTTTACATTCTTGTAATATATCCTCTTCATCCATTAATTCATGCAACGTAACATCCTAAAATTGTAGATAAAATTTAATTTAATTTCTTTGATAATAACACAAAAATAAATATTTAATAAACTAAAATGTAAATTATTATAAGACATCATTATTCCTTTTATAGGCTATAAAAGTATCAAAACTATAACTAAGATAGCTTAAGTATTGCATGAAATGATTTAATAAATTATTGTAGAAGGGACAAGGTTAAAAGAAAATATATAAGTAACATCAGCATAATAATAAATATTTAAATCTTAAGACAGTTATTAAACACAATATTGCTTTTCAAGAAAACACTAGTCAGTTTCTTTATCAGATATCACATACTGTCATAAAAAATTTAATGTTTCGCAACATTTCTGGAAACTTTTAATATATTTTACAAATTTTTATTAAAGAAAAATACTGAAACTGTATAAAAGAAATAATAGCATATAAGAAAATAAATAACAGACATAACTTTGAGCTCAGTAAAACAATGAAATAAGATAGAAATACAGGAGTAAAATATATATTACATTCTTGGCTTGGATTCTCGACAAATTTTTTTTAATGTACAAAATTTAAATCATGATGAAAAACAGTTTTAACTGAAGAAAGATTTCTTTACCTCTTTGTTGAGAAGAGCCTCGATATTAGGGGATGACACGTAATTATTTGCCCAAAACATGATGCGACCACGTACCTCGCCTTACTCGACCACGATACAATTAATCAGATGTGAAAATAATCACAACATTGAAGTGGCCACTAAAAAAATAACGTAATGCTTCGCGGGACAGAGAGCCAACTAACATTGCATGAACGTATTAGAACGGTAACAATGCTGTGAATAATTGCAACAACAATCTCACACGTCACTGTGAGGAATACAGTAATAGAATTTTTTTTTTTTTAGTAATGTGGTTTTCAAGATATCACTTTTTCTTAGAAAAGCAAAAATTCTTATTAAGGATTGTTTCAACTTTGACGTTTGCTGCAGAAGTACGTACTTGTGATCGACTTTTAACCGAAGAAACGTACCTCATTTCAGAACATTTAGTTTCATGATCAAAATTTAAGCGCGGTTTCCATTGTGAATAAATACTATAATATTTTTTTAAATTTAAATATTAAAAATGAAAATTTAGTGAATATAACTAAATTATACTTCAAGCAAGACAAATTTATATATATGTATATACAGTAGAAACACAATGGTGATAAAAGATCGAATAATTATATTTAAAAAAATCATAAAATAATGTTAATAAAAAATGATGTATGATTTTGTGACATTCTAAATAAATATATATACCTACATATGTAAGATACAAGTGAAAATAAAATTAAACTTTACTGTAGAGGTTTAAGTATTATTGACTTTTTTATTTGCAATCTTGTAGTTTTCAGTGTGTAGAATCTGAAAATGCAAGTTTCCACATAAGAAAAATCTGATCAATTTTTCTGATTAATAAAAAAGCTACCAACTATATTCTTGGTGCAAAATTTAAATAAATTTTAAATACTGTACTACACAAATACATATGTATTTTAATCGCAAAGCTTGTAGTGGTTGAGGCGTTGAGGCAAATGTATTGGCGTCGCGTAGATCAGTAAAATTTAGATTCAAGTGCTTTCTACTTTTCAGAAAGCTTATCATATAAGATGGGTAAAAAAGATAAGAACAAAAAAAAAATAAGTGGTGGTGTAAAAACTGCACTTAAAACTGAAAAAAGACTGAATGCTAAACAAAAAAAAGAATTGGCTACACTTGGTGAGGTTAGGAAAATGTATACATAAAGATAAGAAATTATTGCATATTTATAAAGCTTCTAAACATTTTTAAAAAAGTAAGATTTTGCGTCGAAATATATTTAATCTGGTATAAGAGAAAAACATTTTTATTATATTTCATTCTTATTTAACATGTTATTACAGTTTTGATATAATTTATTATCCATATATTACAAACGTGATTTATAATGCATAATTTATAGTGCAGAAATGATATTGATTTATTGTCATATATTTCAGGAAGATATAGAGAATGTGATTGCTCAAATTGAAAAAGAAGAAGCTAAAAGACAACGTGTTATTGAAAAAACAGTAGCTCCACCATCCAGACGTGTAAATTTTACTTTAACAGCACATCCTTCCAAAGATGAACTTATTATGCTTGGTGGAGAATTTCATGATGGACGAACAGTAAACAAAAAACTTTTTATATGTTAATATAAGATTTTATAAATAATAATGCTTAGTTCTCTTATATGTCACATATTTATCTACAGACATTTGTTTATGGAGATATGTTTATATATAATTTAAATAAAAATGAATGGATGATCATTAAAGCACCTGGTGCTCCTCCTCCACGTTGTGGTCATCAAGCTGTAACTACAAGTGCAAATAAAGGAGAACTATGGGTATTTGGTGGTGAATTTTCAAGTCCTTCGGAATCACAATTTTATCATTATAGAGATTTATGGGTTTATCGATTTGGAGAGAAAAAGTGGGAAAAAGTTTTGTATGTTGATCATATTTCTTAAATATTCTGCAAGTCAAAATTTTCAGTTGCTTATCTCCTTTGATTTCCTTTTAAGGTCTCCTGGTGGGCCATCAGCCAGAAGTGGTCACAGAATGGCACATATAAAAAAACAGTTGGTAATATTTGGTGGATTTCATGATAACTTAAGAGATTATAAATATTACAATGATGTACATATATTTAATCTTGAAACATATGTGTGGTATAAAATTGAGTTATCAGGTAAATTTTTAATAAATGAAAAATGTAGTTTGAAAGCAGATTATTATATTAACATATCTTGTATGACTCAGGTACTCCACCATTTCCAAGATCTGGATGTATACTGCTACCAACACCTGACAATAAACTTCTTGTATATGGTGGTTATAGTAAGGAAAGGATAAAAAAAGATGTTGATAAAGGCTGCATTCATAGTGACATGTTCTTATTGACTCCTGAGAGTAAGCAATTTTTTATATAAAACGTTTTGTATATTAAAATTTTAAATAATATTAAATATTATGTCACAGAAAACGATCAGACAGGTTTAAAATGGAAGTGGGTGCCTGTAAAACAATCAGGAGTTAAAATATCACCACGATGCAGCGTACCTGCCACTTTGGTTCAACCAAATTTGGCTTACTTATTTGGTGGAGTTTTTGATGAAGAAGATAATGAAGAGGAACTTCATGGAACATTTTACAATGACTTAGTAGCTTTAGATTTAGAAAAATTTCAATGGCACATAGGTAAATATATTAATTAATATAAAACTTTTCTTGATAGAATAATAGAATAAATGTATTACTGTATACCATTAGTCACACTGAATGGAAAAAGAGATATAACTACACGACGTCGAAGAAGAAAATTGAAAGATGAAGATGGGCAAGAAAATGATATCGAAATCGAAGATGACAATGATACGGATATGCAAGAACCACTCCCTACTTCTGTTGAATCTACGGTTATTAATGATGATGGAATATTCACAGTTACAATAGGACCAACACAAATATCTACTATCGATAAAAAAGAAAACATATATAAAGATGTGTTCGTTCCATGCCCAAGAATGAATTCTGGGTTAGTTGTAAAGCACAATAGCTTATATTTATATGGAGGTTTATTTGAAAATGAAAACAGACAATATACACTCAACGACTTTTATAGTTTAGGTAATACTTTATACATATGTAATTAATTTTATAAATGTTTTATGTATTGTGTGTTGCTGAAAAGATGACCAGCAGGACAGCACAGGAATAAGACAAGTACTGTTCTCTAACGTTCACTATCACGCGTTGCTATGTTGTTCTGTTTATATATGTAATACTTTCGGCCAATACACGTACTTATCTTTATAATTGTGTTGAGTCTATACGAGATAATCAGTCAGACTCGTAACCAATCGATTCCTTATACTAATCATCTTTTTAGTATGCACATTATACGCACAGTATGTACGATAGAAACTTATAAAATTTGTTTCTATTTAATTTCTTTTTATAGATTACCGTAAATTAGACGAGTGGAATACAATATTAAGGGATGATTTGTCTTCACAAATTTGGTATGATTCCAGTGATTCTAGTTCAGACAGTGAAGACACAGATGACAGTGATAAAAATGAGAGTGATCCCATAGACAGGCAGATGGATGTTGATGAAAATTAATGATTTCATTGTATTATACAATAGAATACCTTAAATAAATTATGTTTCAAATTATTTTTAATATTTAATATGATTTTTACCTCATGCATTATATGATTATTTTAATCACCAAATTTCACCCTAAAATATTTTTTAACGTAATTTATTTAAATTACATTTCCTTTAAATTATTTAATTTTAATTCTTCTGTGTAATTGCTTCTTTCAGGATGTTCTGCTTAAATTGTTCCAAAATAGAAGAGTTCTATAAATAAAAAGAGTAATAAATATTAATCGTTATAAATGTAAAGTGTGTGTGTGTGTGTGTGTACATAATTGTTTAAATTACCTCAGTGATAATAAATAATGTACAATCAGAATTATAATTATAAAAAACGCTATTTTTGTCTTCTGTATAATTATCTTTTAAGAATATAAAAATATTGAAAATTTTACTTCCACCTCTAATTAAATTTATGACATCATTATAAAATTTAAGATTTTCAAATTTGCTAGTTACAATATGAACTGTAAATAAAAATCTTTTTTAATTTCTTCATGTATCACCATAAAAGTATATAATCTATAAATAATTACCTTCTGGGTTTAATTTTTTGCTAACATTACCCATAATGCTTCTAATTTTTAATATAATATTTAAGACATCATTTATTTTTTCATCTAGAGAAACGTCTCTCCATTCATTAAACTGCAATGTATATAAATTTATTGTTTTGAAACATATTAAAATGTCAATATGTTATCTCACCTGTTGTGGTACTGGATATTGTGCTTGCATTAATGACGGCACTGATAAAAATTCTGGAAATCTATTTGATAATCTTTTGTACAAATCATCAGATACATATGGAATTATAGGTGCAGATATACGTAAAAATATTTCTAAACATTTTCTCAAGCTATATGTATGACTTATATGTGCATCCATGTCTTTGCTCTTATATCCCCATTTAGTTGCTTCCTACATAAAATAAGATCTCTAATTATATATTAAATTATATTTCTTCATTAGTAATTTCAATTTAATAACTATGGTATTACCAAATAAAAATCACAAAATTCATAATATAGGAATTGTTTCATTGTTGCAATAATTTTATGGAAATCTCGTTGCATAAATGAATCATTGACTATATTTATCACTAGAGATAATCTGCTTAGAATCCATTGATCAATAATTGTCATATTTGTAGGTTGTTGATACACTTGTTCGCTTGTCATCAGTAAGACATATTTGCCTGCTTGCCAAATCTTATTTAAAAAAAATTTGTTTGTTCGGCACTCCATAATATCAAACTTGATATGTTGATCTATTTAAACAAAAATATTTGTATGTATTATAATTAAAACTTTATAATAATAAGAGCAAATATTATTAATTGATATGTATTAACTTTTAATATTGTGACTACATAATGTCATACGTAATGCATCTGCACCATGTTCTGGTATACCATTAGGAAACTGTTTATTATTTGCACTTAACATTCGTTTTAAAACAGATTCACTAATTAAACCTGTAGTATAGCTTTCTTTCACTTGTGCAATCAGGTCCTATTTATATTACAATATTTAAAATAAATAAGAAACGTTTTTTTGGAATGAAACACTCATATTAATCCTTACATTTAAAGTAATACCATTAATAATATTTTCTGGAGAAACAATATTCCCAGTTGTTTTAGACATTTTTTTTCCATAAGCATCACATACAAGACCATGCAGTAAAACTTCCTGAATGAACAATTGTTGTTGAAATGTTAAATGAATCTTATGAGAATATTAATGTTAAAAGAAATATGTGCTAAGAAATAGAAGATCTTACATTAAAAGGTATACAATTAGTCAATTCCAATCCTAGCATTACCATCCTTGCAACCCAAAAGAAAAGAATATCATTTCCCGTTTCCATTAATGTTAAAGGATAATACCTTTTAAAATCTTCGGTCTAAAAATAGGTCTTCTAAAATAATCATATCTTACATATTATTCAATTATTATAGCTTTATACCTTCTTTGGCCATCCCATTACTGCAAACGGAAGTATTGCAGAAGAAAACCAAGTATCCAATACATCTTGATTTTTATATAATTTTACATTTGGTCCATATTTATTTTGTACAATAGTTTTTGCATCATTTTCAGTTCTACTAATTATCCATTCAGTTTTACCTTCAACTGTAATATAATATGCAGGAATAGAATGTCCCCACCATATTTGTCTTGAAATACACCAATCTCTAAAAGAAATATGTAATTAAGAAGTAAATGATATTATCAGTCCTTTTTACATATTGTTTATATCTTTTTTGTACCTGTTATTATTGAGATAATCATACCACAATTTTTCATAAGTATTAGGTATTATTTTTAAATGACCCTGTTTCACAGCTTGTAGTGCCTTCTGAGCCATATCTTCACATTTAATAAACCATTGTTCTTTGAGTAAGTATTCTATGACATCACGAGATCGTGAACAAAATGGCACATACATCTCATGATCGCTGATACTTTTTAGAATACCTTTATTTGACAATTCATTTAGAACTTTCTCTCGAGCAATAAATCTCGGCAAACCCTAAAATTTACAATAAAAAAGAGTTACAATAAAGGAAATTACTACATTGAAACAAAGTTTGTAAAAAATGCAATTATTTGAATAAAAGATAAATATACTTTAAATTGTTTGCCTATTCCTGTTATATTTCCATATTCATCAATAACTTCAATAATTTCTAACTGATGATTCATTGCAATCTGGTAATCTAAAGGATCATGCGCTGGTGTTACTTTTATTGCACCTAGAAGAATTATTTTTATAGCAATGTGCTATTCAGACTAATAAAAGTTTGAAATAATTAAAATGTAATTACCTGTGCCATATTGTCTATCAACTAAAGGATCAGAAATAACAGGAATGTATGTTTCTCTTAAAGTATGCCAAACTTGATGCCCAATATATTTTGTGTACCTTTCATCATCTGGATGAACAGCAATTGCTACATCTCCAAAAAGAGTTTCTGGTCTAGTAGTTGCTACTACTATCTCATGTTCTAAGAAAACAGAAATTGAAATAAATTTTCTTATGAATTGATTACACACAATATGGTAATATTATATTTGAATGATTATACTTGAATCTTTCACTGGATAAGTTATATATGCTATTTCACCAAATGTAATCATTTTCTCGTATCCTGGAACTTGAAGTTGTGTCTTTTTAGTAATGTATAAACGTTCTACCTCAATATCCGATATTGTACTATGTAGAGTAGGAGACCAATTTATCAAATCTTTCTTCCTATATAATAAATTACGATTGCTCAATATGACAAATGCTTCTATCACAGCAGCATTATGATCCTGAAATTTCAAATATAAAAGAATACTTTGCTCGTTTAACACTTCAGATACTTTTTATGGAAAAATTCCTATTATACCTTACTCATTGTAAAGTATTCTTTAGACCAATCTAAACTAGCACCCAAAGCTTCTAATTGAGATTTTATTGTATTTTGTTTTTTATTTTTCCACTGCCAAATAAATGACAGAAACTGCTCTTTTCCTATATCTGACTTACTAATACCTTTTACTTTAAAAAGATATTTTTCCATCATCATTTGTGTTGCAATTCCAGCATGATCAAAACCTGGTACCCATATTACAGGATGTCCCTTCATTCTATACCTAAATGCAAATTACCTTCTGAATTGTTATTTGCTTTAACATTTAAATAATTAATAATTTTTGTAAAGATACCATCTTGCTAATATATCTTGAATTGTAACAGTTAATGCATGTCCTAAATGCAATGTTCCAGTTATATTAGGAGGAGGTAAAAGCATTTTCAATGCCTCTTTTTCATTATTTTTAATATTAAAATGATTATTGTTCTTCCAAATCTGATACCATTCATGTTCAATTTCCTTACTATTATAAGTTTCTGGAAAATCTAGAAAGAGGCATCACAATAATAAACTTTATACAGACATTACCTTCTTTTAACATTTCGATAAGCAAAATATATAAATACCTGATAAATGTTGAGTAGAAAATTTATTGCAATAATATCTAGAATAGGACTTAAAGCGTAATGAAATATTACGTTGTATGACTTTCATTATAAATTAAATATATTATATATCATATATTTCTCCTTTTATTTTGTACATTTAAGAAAACATAACCAATAACGCAAGTAACATCAAATTATTCATTTGCTGCAATTATAAGTTAATGGTTGTTATTAGTTACATATAATTGGATTTATGTCTATTAAGAGTAACTTTTATTGTAAATTTTTATTTAAAATTCAGATATTTTTATGTTGTTTTCAATTAATTAGCTCCTCTTAATAGTTTTCCGTAATATGATACTGTTCATTAGTTTCCTTTTATCAAATGTGCTATTATATTGTACTATTAAATAAATAATCCTTTTTTAAAAATAGAAAATTAAATAATTTTTCATTGTTGAAACATTATATATTATATATAAATAACTTTCTTTGTTATTATGTTTCTTTTAAAAGTTTTTATAAAAGATTTGCTAACAAAAAATTTCAATGCGGTAAAATATGATTGTTATGTTATCTAAGAGTACTTATATACATCTTTCCTTAAAATAAAATTTTACTAATCGTATAAATGGTTAATATATTTACAATCAATTAGACAATCGTGACTTGTACTATAATTACCAATTTTTGGCATAAAAGATAAAAAATATTTTGTTAAATATTCACTTATATCCTTTACCTCTTATTTAGTTACTATAGACATTCTTAATATGTAAATACACAGATAAAAATTAAATCATAAAATACAGAGAAAAGCATTTTTTATTTAACGTTAATCTAACAGAGTATTAATTCACATTTGTTTAGTAATTAGTATATAATTAAAAGTTGATTTGTAGTTCAAAATAAGATAATATTACATCAGAGATTACATTAAATGCATAAAATTTCTTAATTTTTTATTAGATGTCTTTAAATACAAATTTTGCAGTTATAATGAATATTTTATATAACAATGAAATATTTTTAAATAATAACTGGTTTCTATTGTTTATTCTATTTTTATAGAATCTATGTATTATTATCTTATTCGCTTATAAAAAAAGTTGCAGAATGGTATACTTATATGATTATACGATTCAAAAGTTCATGCCGATAACAGAATTAAATTTGGTTGGCTCCCTCTGTCTTATAGTTTTAATCTCATCTCAGTCCTTGAATCCATATTGCTTCCATTACCATTTGATGAATGCATAGTCGAAGTTCCAAGTAAGGTGTGATAGTTGATTTAGCTGGTACTACCTGATATTAGTTGATACTTAGCTAATATTTACAATTGAAGTGTTGTGTATATCGTTCTGTGATACATTTGTTTCTACTTTTAACACTTTCCTAAATAATGAACGTAAGTATTAATGATATTATCGCTGTATACATTTATATTAATTATTATTACGAATATAAATTCGTGTAGCATAAAAAATCATGCGGAATCCTTTTATTTCTTATGGTATTAACACTTGTATTACGTACGATATTGAATTGTTTTGCATACTTGTTATTTTGTACTAATATTAATTTCATTGTTTATGGTTGATAAAAACTGGACATTGTTCAAGTTTACAAAGCTTGTTATATTTTTTCATAAAATTTATTCTTTTCAAGACAATAGGCATTATCTTGACAAGATAGAAAAATTAGATAATTAAAAAATACGTTACAATAAACATTCCGTGTATTTCCTAAAATGCAGTAAAGATGATTAGTTTCAAAATTATAATTTTTTGTTTGAATGAGTATTTTATATTCATTAATTAATTTATGATACATGTAATATTATGTGGTAAAGAAAAATATTTATATGTAAGAAATAAGAAACTTTTATATATATATATATATATATATATATATATATAGTTATATGTATATATTTTAGGGATTAGTTGCTCTTGTAACTGGTGGTGCATCTGGATTAGGACTTGGTGTTGTACGAAGATTTATAAAAGAAGGTGCGAAAGTAGCTATTGCTGATTTACCAATATCTAAAGGAAATGAAATTGCTAAGGAACTTGGAAAATCTGCTGTCTTTACACCAATGGATGTATGTATGAAATAAGTATTATAAATATTATTATTGTTATTGATAGTAATAGTATTAAAAATTATGTAAACAATCTATAGTAATAAAATTTTCCAGTTTGTATATTAGTAGTGAAATATATTAAAGAGACATCAATTAAGGAAATTTAGAATTATACATATTAACATAATATATTTTTTCTTAGATTGTAACATATTTATATTAGAACTAACAATTTCTTAGCAATATAAAACTTCATAGTATTAATAATTCTAATATTATTATTATTATTATTGTTGTTGTTGTTGTTGGTCTTTATGTAATATGCGCATATTGCAATTAATATTTTTAGTAACCATTATGAATTGACATTGAATGTTATTAAATTATTTATTAATTAAATATTTGTTGTATATAATTTGATGTTATAAATATATAATTTTTGCAAAAGAAATCTCTATATTAATAGATACTTTGCAACTTTGCTTTACAGGTAACATCATCAGATGATGTTAATGCTGCTATAGATACAATAGATAAGACGTTCAAAAGATTGGATGTCATAGTAAATGCAGCAGGAATAGCCTGTGCCCACAAAATATATAATTTTAATTCAAATACTCCACACCAGATGCAGAAGTTTGAAGACGTGCTTAGAGTAAATGTTGCTGGAACATTTAATGTTATTAGATTATCTGTACCACTTATATATAAGAACACACCAGACGAAGATGGACAACGGGGAGTGATAATTAACACTGCAAGCGTTGCAGCATTTGAAGGACAAATGGGTCAGGTAGCATATTCTGCGAGCAAAGGTGCGATCGTTAGTATGACTTTGCCAATAGCTCGTGACCTAGCTAAGGCTGGTATTCGTGTTGTTACAATCGCACCTGGATTATTTGATACACCAATGTTGGGAAGTTTACCAGAGAAAGTGCGTGTATATTTACAGAAAACAGTACCATTTCCAAGCAGATTGGGCGACCCTGATGAATATGCTAAGCTTGCACAACAGATTGTTGAAAATCATCTCTTAAATGGAGAAGTGATAAGATTAGATGGTGCTCTCAGAATGCAACCTTGAATGCAATTTTTTGTATACTTATATACTGTTTATATGAACATGGAACATGGATATAGGATTTTCAGAATATGGGTGTTATAAACAAAAGTTACATAAGATCAGACAAAAATGTATAAAAAATGAATAAAACCGTTAATCTTTTTACATGCAACACCATTATAATTCTCTTAGAATGTACACAAACAACTAAAAGTTTCCATCTATTATAGGTATCGACAATTTTCTTTATTACCTTATGACTGTACATTAATGTCTTGTAAATAGGTTGCAAAAGTCGCAACGCCTTTCTTTAAATAGTTCACTAGAGTATCATCTAGCAAAAAAGTTGTGTACATAATATTAACATAAAAATCGTTTAGTTGTCCCGTTATTCATTAGTCTTTCTTTGCAATAACCTCTGGAGATTTCCAAAATTTCAGTAAATATTGGAATTTATTTTGATGATTTTTCGGAAGAGCCAGTTTATTTGACAAGGCAGGATAATCAGGATCTCCGAGGTCTAGTCATTCCTAGGCATTCGATTCTTTCAGATTTTGTAGCTTCTCTAGTTGATCAGGTTGTAATTCATCTGGAATACTTGCCCTTCCTCCTATTACCATTTTTTCTGGTATGATCTCAATATCTTCTGTTTCTTGTACTTCAATCACGGTACTACGAGATGGTATAGATTGAGAATTATCTGCTGTACTTGGCCCGGATGTTGAGTCCCCTTCACTACCAGAGCTGCTACTATTTGGAAATGGTGCTGAATCAGTTGGTAAGTCATCAACTGTTGATTTCTCTTCAATATCTTCGGTCATTTCTGTAGTTTCTTGTTCTTCTCTTTCATCCATTATTACAGTAGCTTCTTTGCAGTCACTCTCATTTACATCGGTAGTAGTGCTTGAAGGTAAATCACCATCAGAACTTTCCGTCGATTTCACTGTATCATCAGCGGTTTCTTCTAATTCTGGGAATGGATGTTCAATTTCTTCCATTGGCGTTGCCGCAGTAATTACAATTTGCGCAACCCCAAGTCCGAAATCGTCTTTAGACTGGTCAATGTTCAACTGTTTTGTTTTCTCATCATCTACCTAAAAATATTAAATACATAGTTAGATTTTGCCTAACGGTCAATCATTAAATAAATGTTTTTGTACTACAATTTAAAAACTATTTACCTTTGTTCCCGATTCATCCGATACTTCTACAACTAAGCAGCAGTTTTGTGCATATTGATATTTAAATTAAATAGAAACGCGGTAAATAACAGTAATGATTTGAAACTTACCTACTATACCAGGCCCTTCGGATATATCGCCTTCAAACTGCGAGCCATATTGACTTTTTTGGTCCTTTGAAAGATTTATTATGAAACCCTCTTGTTGATGCTGTTGTTCGACGCTTGCATTACCAGATATTCCATCCTGTGATTCTATGCAATATAGCACAATATAACATCACATCAATATAATAATAACATCATAATTTTTACGATAATTCGATTTTTAGAAGAAGCTCGTTACCTTTCATCATATTTCGTGTTATTTCATTTTCTAATAAAAATTCTGGAACTTCAGGTGGTGTAAACACTGGTGGCGCAGAGCTCGGCGGTGTTATATTTTCCTAATGATAGAAGACGTAAAGGAGATTGTTAGAAATAAATATATTAACAATTGAAAGGATCTTTGATCAATTAATATTTAACCTGTGGAGTCAAAGGTGAACCGTCTGCAGCACAAGGTTCTACGATCAAGGATGGGAATAATCCTCGTTGTCCACGTAATTCTCCTTCCCACCATCCATCGTCAACATCGTGTGGTTCTTTTCTTAAAACTTTTAAAATATCGCCTTCAAGGAAACTAAGTTCTTCATCGCATGTGGCATCGTAGTCATAAAGGGCAATACAATATTGTTCCACTTCTAAAAAAGAGATCAATACCGGCATTTGATGCTGATAATGTTAATTATTATAAAGTATATATAGTGTATTAATTTATTACATAAATTATTATGTGCCTAATTATAAGCTGTACAATTAATTTGATGTTTCGTATTTGAAAAAAATAAAAATTACCACTAGAGAAGAAAATTAGATTTACCTCCTATATGATTTTGTACAATGGTTTTCGATGCTGGTAGATTAGCTTGTAGATTAGCATCTGGATCTACTGCATCATGATCATCGATTGTGTAATCTACCGAGGAGAAGGATATTTGTTGTACTAGACCTGGTCCTTGGGAAGTTAGACCGGATGTTGTATCCCTTTCAACATCGAGATAATTCTGCGGAACAAATCCTTCCTCGCCACGATAGTTTCGTGCTCGGAGCCAACCATCACCATCACCCTCACCAACAACTTCCAGTTGTTCACTTTCGACGATCGATAATTCGTCAGGATTTTGTGCCTATAGAAGATGAATCTTTAGTAAAAAATACTTAAAAGAGTAAAGTATATATAAATATTATCCTAGAAAAAATAGTCTCTCTAATATAAAAATTTCTTGCTAAAACGTTAATCCTATTACAATAATTAATTGTTTATAAAGTATATAGTGTTCACACCGTATACGAATAAAGCGCGGTACACTTGTATATTTGCTGCATAGAAGGCATTTCAGATGTTTCACGAATCTCAGTTTGTTCTTCCTTTTCCTCGTTATCCCAATCTACAGTTGTCGGATCGTCCCAACCAACAGTAAGTTGTTCTATTCGTTGTTTCTCTTGCTCAAGTAAAGCTATCAATTAATAATACAAATAATTTGATTTTGAATGGAATGTTCTGTTTTATATCATGACTTATGTTATATAACATTAATACGTATATACCATCAACTTCTTCACTATCATGTCTTTGCCTTTCCTTAGTTGTTTCTTCTTCTTGTTGAGAAGCATTTCGTGCACTGCCCGGTCGTTCGACAGTCGTCAAGTCGCTTCCACCATCGCCATCGCTATCATAAAATGAATCTGAGGACGGATGTTCCTATATAACATATACATGATTTTTTTACGATACTTTATAAAATGTTCTATATAAGAAAAGATTTACAAGTTTTAAATTAAGTAAATATCAGTACCGCCGTTCCCGATGCATCAGTTCTAACAGAAAGAGAGCTAGCTGAACGTGGCATATCTTGGACACTTAAAGTTTCTGCTTCCTGTAGCCATTCATCGACATTCACTAAAAGAATAACACATATAAAGCGATACAATTACTAATCGTTAAGTTACGATTTCTTATAACAATTGCATTCGAGTAAACAGAAAAAATATAAATATAAATATGTAACAAACCTCCACCATTTCGAAGGCATTCTATTCTTGCTTCTGCCTTTAGCTTTGCTGTCTAATGAACAAGTAAATAGGTAAAGAAGGGAATTGATGTGAATCACGTTTGACCACATATCTTACCTCTGCACGTCGTATCATATGTTTCAGTTCATCGATTTTCGTGTCTAAATCTGGACCTTGTGGATCGTTTGGATCAGTCTATAATCAATGTTAAGTATAATTATTAATAAATCAATTCTGGGTATATAACACGAAAGAGATAATTAATAGACTTCTGTAGCGACTAGTGGTGTTCTTTCGTTAACCTTTTGTCCAGACTCTTTTAGTTGTAGAAGAACTTGTAATTTTCTACTATTTTCTCGAGCGCTGCTTATTTCACGAGCTATTCTCGTCGACCAGCGTCGAGCTTCTTTTCCAAGTGTAGCTGCAGCAGAATGATCAGCCGTTATCCTGCAACAAATTTGTTATTTAGAGTATCATAAAAATTAACGTTTCAAAGTACATCCATCTGATAAGTCATTTATAAACCTCTCTATAGGATCGTTATCACAAGCTTCAAATTCATATTGTATATGTTGCTTTAAAACAGGATAATACAAACAGCAACACTGTATATTGTACTCTCTGGTGAGCTGTAAAAGATAAAAGATAAGAAACGAACGACAATTTATATTAATTTATCTATATTATCTATGTTATCTATATTAATTGCTAGGGTAATTTCTCTAAAATTGTTGTGCTCACTTGTTGCGCTTGGTCACGAATTTTGCCGTAACTATTTTGCGTAGCTAAGCAAGTCAAAAGTTCTGTACGACCCATTAACGTTAAATATTCCGCAACTTTATCGTAAACATCTTGCTCTAAATACTGTTAACAAAGGGAAAAGGCTTTTTTATTTCTTTTAAATAAAAGAAAGAATTTACATATATGTATATATATGTATATCGTAATAAAAGTGACATACTTGCATAGTGCTTTGTAAGTCGACTACAAAATATCTATTTTGATGTGCATTGGCAGCGGCGAGGCTGAGTAAATAATCATTTCGAGCTCCTGTTGATTTCTCTTCTAAAGCATCGCGTTTCGAGCTTACCTGGAAATAGTAATTTTTTGCGTGGAACATCTAAATTATCGCAAGTTATTTAATATCTCTCATAACATTTCTCTACCTTTGCACTATTTTTCTGCAATGACGTTATCGATTGAAAGAAGGATCCCTTCTTTTTCTTTAGTCTGTAATTAATCAGTACCAGGTTTTAAGTCTTCAATTCATTGCAAAACTTGGACAGTCTACTAATCAAATCTGCGTAAACACATACTTCTCTTCGATATCTTTTGCTTTGTCGCGTACATCATGAGCACTATGTTCTTCATCGAAGTACAATTTCTTTGTTTTGTCTACATCTTGTACACACATTTGTAGCTCTTTTTGTACTATCATTAATTGGTCGATTGCCTTCTTAGAGATTTGAAGTTTATGCATCTTTAAACTCTTTGCATCGTCAGCAATTTGTTGTTGAAAAACTTCTACCGCGGCTAACCGCGCTTTAGCCAATTTTTCGTTTTCTTCTAAGACTGTTCGCCAAACGTTCCACATATTCCTGAAATTAACAATTATTTCAATTCGATCGAAACGTTTCAAGACGCAGAAAAATCTTATATATTTTAACTTTTTTTTCGACTGGGGATTGGGCCGGGGAGGGGGATAATTTCGGCTAAGATAATTTTAATATATTCCGTTTCTATAATGTTCGAGGTATTAAAGTGTACCATTTTTCTTCTCCACCTTCGACTTTCAAATCCGGAATGTTCGGTATCTTTTTATTCAAATACGCTGAAGATATTTTAAGAAGTGCCTGAAATGATCATTGGTCAGTAACAACGTAAACTTGATAACATAGATTTCGCAATATACGAAAAATCACATTTCTCTTACCTCCGAGTATGATTTTTCAATCGCAGACTTTTTTATTGTAAAGTTGCTGAAAAATACATTTGCGCTGTGAACGAATACTTTCAAACAGAAAATCTATTTGCAAAGGCAAAATTACCAAATGAAATACACGTTAGACACACTACGCTACAGTAAATTTGTAGGACAAGAATACATACGTAGCAAATATCAAGGGGCGTTAACTCGTTTGTAATACGAGTGGAGTACGATAAAATTTATTGGAGGTAAAAGTGTAACGCCGAAGAAATTGAGATCGGTGATATAAAATGACCTGAGCTTAGGTTGTTTAAAGAGCTTTTATCTAATCCTCCTTTACATAAGTTTTAGACTTACCGTATATCTTCCAGAAGGTCGCATTCATGCTGGTTTTTCGCTTGTAGTTTTGCCGCTTGCTCTGCGTGTACATTCTTAAGAAATTTCGTGTAATTTCCCTGCAAATACTCACATTGTCAATCTGTATTTTTCTTTTTTTCTTTCTTCTATCATTAGATTTAATTAATATCATATATGTAATGTCATACGCGCAATAAAATGTAACGTTATAACGCGATGCAATTTAAACACAATCACGTCAATGTTTCCGTAGTAATATCCCGATTCTGTTACGAACAGATCTTTGCAATAAATGGAGGCGTATCCTTTGGTTCTTTGCCAGAATGTCGCGCCGAAAAATTGACTTGGCAACGATAACATTAACGAATACTATGCATAGAAGGATAGTGAATATGCGCTTTAAGAAAAATATACAGCTCGATTGTTCCTACATTTTTGTGTGTTGCTAGAAGTATTGATAGAGTTATCCATGTACAAAATTTCGCAGGTTTCGACTATTCGATACAATACTGATAAAGCTAAGTATTCGATAAAAATAAGACAGTTCGTATACCTCAAATTTTGATTCGTCCCTTTATAGTTTTAATCGAATATATTTCAAACAAAGCACGTTTGCTTCCGATACAAAAAGACAAAGCTAAAATAAAATAAAAATTTCTGTTCTTCTTTTCATACATTGCCGAGGTATTAATTGCCTTGTAGGCAAACTTGTAGGGCTAATGAATTAATTAATGGTAAGATTGCTATAAATCAAGTTCAATTTTGTTGCACAAGTGTATCGATATTTTCTTTAGGTACCGTGACTCATATTGACTTGGTGAACTCTGATGAAGAGTCATTCAATATCCAGGAGCAATGAAGTTTCGTTTAGTCATTGAAGTTTTACTGATTTTCTTATCGATTCTACCAATATTTCTAAAATGTATCGAGCAGATACGCTCATGGTCTATGGACAAATACATAAATATGTATGTGTGTAAGCGCGCGTGTGTGTGGACTAGTAATATCACGCATTGTTACGCAGATCGTAAAAATGATAAAACCTACTTCATCATTTTCGAGTACAATGCAAATTTTCGAGTCTTTTTTCGCTCCAACGATTCGACAAACACGCTAATGGAAATATCAAGTAACGACATAACACAGCATTCCGCTTTGTTTCAATCCGTTTGCACCCAGTATAAAGGATATATAAAGGAGAATTTTCAGTAAGTCCGTCAATTTGCTACTTTTCACATGTAGGTAAATTACTGGCTTTTTTCTAAGAACGGAATTTTATCTAATATTACTTGGAAACTATAGTTCCTTCTAATTTAGCTTACTTCCTGTGAGACAGAAAGGTTAGAATTTTAACCCATCTAAGATGTACGTGATAGGATAGATAGATATAGCACAAGCTTTTTTCGTTTTATATTATTTTATTGAATCATGTACGATCCATTTTCTTCTGTTTCTATTATTATGATCATACATGATTCGACAAAAATAATATAAAACAGAGAATGTCGTGCATCCATTATTTCCTTACAAGAGGAAAGAAACTTTTGGGAGAACCTAATAATAACGAGACGGGAAAGAATTTTAAACTAAATCCGCAGGTCGTCAGAAAATTGTAATCGTGACTCCTAATAGGACGATTTACTGTTGGGAAAGATATCTTCTGGATCAAGTGACTCGGTGAACATTCTTGAAATGGAGGAAAGGAAACGGAAAGAGTTCCTCGAAGTTGTGTGAAATTGCGTTGCTTCCATCTCGTAAATAATTAGTGTAGTTAAAATTTTTAAATAGGAAGCTTGCTCTCCGAGCATTAGTTCTGTTCTCGTGAAAGGAAAATTTTCGAGTGAAAAGAAGTGGGTAAACACGAAATTGTGCGGAATACGCGAAGAAAAATTTCCGGTGCGAAAAGCAAATAGAGAAGAGCATTCGTAGCGAGCTGGACCAAATTTCGCCGAAAGGAAGTACGCTTTCCAAACGGACTTAAGCGTAAAACACGCATTCCCTTCTTGCGAATCATTCTGGATTCTTATCATTTGACTGGCATTCGGTAAGTGGAAGTGGGTCAGGAATCTCCCGATCTTTAACTACGAAACTTCATTGTCACGAAGCGAAGCGAAGGCCCGATTCGCTATCTTGATAAATAGATCGAAGAATCCTATTATCTCGAAAGAAATAGAGTTAACTAAATAACGGGAAAACCTTCGACTATTTTCTCTTCGATGTCCAATTAATTAATAGAAAAATCATAAAACTACGTAATATCTGTCCCGGACACTTTATTATACTGTGAACAACACATTAGTCGCGTTTGAGGGCGTGGAAAGATTGCAAGTGCATATTAAATCACTGGTTGTACCTACGATAAAGGAGTACTTTGCCATTTGTTATCTATCGATTCGTCGAGTCATTATTGCACTGCACTTGAAATTATTTGTTCCATGAATTAAACATTTTACAGTAAAAGGCAATTACGAACGAAAAGTCAAACATTTTTCTCTTTTTTTTTTGGAGATCACAGTGCCCCTTGCTTAACCTCAATTCGTGGTGAAACTTTAAATTTTGCGAAAAGTTTCTCGTGAAGAAACATGGCCTCCTAAAAATCGTCCTACATTCGAAATTCGGGATCGATTTCGGCGAGAACATAGTGTACTGTTATATAATAAAGGAGACAGACGGAAATTTCAGGGACAAGGAGATTTAAATCTGCGCAAAAAGGATGGTTTTTCCGAATGGTAGCAGAGTGAAAGCAAGGAATCTCAAGGAGGGTAGAAGTCATTATCGGTAGGACGCACGTTCGTTTCGATCTGAGAAGATATTAACCCGGGTCTTTGGCCCGTTCTATAGATTTTGAGGTCAGCTTTTGATATAGATTCGTGGCGAAGACCGAAGTGCGCATCGATTTTCCTATCGCGGCAACGTTCGAGCGCCGTTTACGTCAATTTTCCCGTAAAATATCGCTGAAGATCGATACGCGGTCAAATTCATGCATTTCGATCGTATCGAGAAGTGTTACCTTCTCGTATACTTCCTTCGATACATATGACACTTTAGGAATCAACCCTACTTTCACGATATCGTGCTCGATCATTTTAACTTGCTTAACGATGAGAAATAGATTTATTTATAATCGGAGAAATACAAGTAAATGTATTGCGATACAATTGCACGAAATAAAATTTGACGTAAAGAGAGTTCAAGAGAAAAAAGATCGTATAGAGTTGATAGAAGAAAATTGGACAGCGAAAATGTCGAACTTATCGGCTTACTTTTCTCGGTGGTGGTTGCATGCTGGACGAGCGGCCTGCTCTGCAGCCTCACCGCTGGCAGCCCGTTTTACACCGTCCGCCGGGGAGGGGTGCTTGTTGTTTTCGTACGCCTCACCCGACACAATATTACCACGCGCTACCACCCTCACTGCTTGCTTGTTCGTACGCTACTGATCTCCTGTCCTCGACTGAGTTAGCCTATTTATTGATCGCATACGCGCCTGCGTTCTCTCGATCTACATCTTCGGCATTTCTCATTCTCCTTTTTCCGACTTTTCCCGATGTTTCCGATCTCGCACGATACTTTTTTGAGGTGTCATTTTCTTCTATTTGAATTATGTTTTATCGACTGACATCAACCGAAATTCCCCTCTTTTCGACATATTCGTTTTATTACATATTTCAATATCTTATTCGAATTTTCTAATTATTTAATCTTTGAAAATGCGAGGAAGGCGCTACATATGAAATGCTCGATAAACAATGATAAAAAATAAACTTCTCTCATTTAGGCTATAATGTTTTTACTCTTGTTAAGCGCCTGATTTAACTTTATTTCGCATAATTTTACACTATAGAAAAAATTTGTAAAAATACATATTGAAATAACATGCAGAAACAAAGAACCACAATCTCCGAAACAGTATTCAACTTTATTAATTGTATAAAACGGGAATACTCTTCGCAAATACATACCGAATGAATCATTATGTATTTCGTATTTAATTATGAGAAACATTTAACGTTACATACAAAATTGAAAAAGTCACAGCGGACATTTTAAAACTAGTTGAACATCCACAAGATGCGATAACTTCACTATACATCATTTTGACTGGGTCAAAATCAGACTTGCTCAGCCCACAAGAAATATATATTGCTTATATATTTCTTAATACATATTTGATCTGAAGCGCAATAGCCAAGCAGTTTTACTCGTTTGGTATTGATTATCTTATAAAAATATGGAAAACACGACGAAATTCATTCTTCGGAAACCAACAATTTGAAGCTTAACTTTTTAAGCAAGTGAATATTGTGAGATAAGCGAGTCTGACCAGGTTTAGAAATTGACGCAAGAAGAAAGCAGTCCATAAATACTTGGTAATCGAAGTTCGTGCCTGTTCGTTCTAACTTCTACAATCGACATTCATGGTAACTCGTCAGGCGGTATCGATCCAAGATCTTGATCGGTTGGTAAACCTATGGCACCCTCAACGTCGGCATCCGAACCGACTGGTAATACGACTTCTGGTTGAGGTACTGGTTCAGCTTGCAGGAGAGCGATTGCTATCGGATTTCCACCAGCATCTAATACCGGATCGGCAGTAGCTTCCGCAAGATTTGTCACGGACTTTGATTTCACGCACTGAAAATCAACGTGTCGACTCTTCGCTTCTTCCTTCTCCCAGGACATGTGAATAAATGGCCTTTGCACGTAATTATAAATCACTTCAGCACGTCCACCTGCTCTCTTCTTGATTTTTTCTTTATAAGTAGGATATCCTTCGATACCTAAACGAATCTTTTTTAAACCGCGTTCCTTCATTACCTGCTTAGCTACATCTCTGTTTTCGATGTATTTGAAGAACCGATACATCGCAGTACTGTTAACAGCTGTTGGAAAATAAAAGACATTCTATTAACATTATGCTTTCTTTAATGAGAAATAAATTGCAAACTTCTTATTGAAGGGAATGATTTTAATATAGCCAATAAAGTGTTCAAGACTACGACCGATATAATTATCGATTTTCTATTTTATACATTCAATATACCGTACCAAGGCCATATATTTTGAACCTTGATATTGCAAAAAAAGGCGGAAGTAAGAAGCAATATCCGTTGCTTACTTACTTTGTGAATATTCTTCTCCCATTTGCGGCGGATATTCTTCATCCCAATCAACGATATCATCTTCCAATAAAACTACAATGTGACATTCGCGATCGCCTCTACGCGCGCTGTTTACCATTAGCGGTAATATTAAATCTTCGAGAAAAACTTCAAACTGGCATCGTGCACCCTCGTTAGACAATTCATGTAATAGTCCTCCTATGAAATAAATCACTTTATTTTTAGAATTTCTATTATTTATTATCAATAAGCACTGTATTTTTTAATAGTTATGAGTTGTCATGACCTATTATTTGTGAAAAAAGTCAATAATTTTATATAGTAAAAAGTGATCTCAATTAAGAAATTTGGAAAAATTTCAGGACGTTTTGTTACGCAACATTAACATAATAAATAAATTTGATAATTTTATTTGTACTGAATTATACACATTATAGTATAATTCAATTATATCTACTTACTTAAATTTTGACACTTTACTGTATTAGCGTCAAATGGAACAAGAAGATAATCGCAAGCTTCTCGTAATTCTTGCACAGCAACTGCCGGTGGACATCGAATTACGCCACCTTTGTAATAATCAAGAATAGCTCTGAACACCATAGCAGATATACCATCTGCAACTTCATATTCACCACGTTCATTTGGTTGAGCATATTCAACACCAGAACTAAACATTCTACCTAACATCGTGTTTGGATGTGCAGTAAAGAGTGCAGGATCAACAATAAATCTAAAACCAAAATTTATCTTGTAACTAATATAATTATATTATTAGTAAAAAATGCATTGCGTTATACTTACCTAGTATTATCAACAATAAGAGTGATGCGTTCATCACTAGCTTGTGGATTATTTATACCAGTAACAGATCCTGATGATGATAAATTGTCTCTATTTTGACTTTGTTGATTTTTTCCAACACCAACTCCAGAGCAAAGTCTGAAGAAAAATATGTTCTAGGTGACTACTGAAGATTACTTAATACTAATACTTACATAAAACAAAGGAATTGTGGCTAATAAACATATAAAGCAGTGCAGAGTATCAAATAAATATATAATTAACACCTTTTTTTTTATGTGGTGGAAACCCTCAAAGGCACACCGCGTTCTTTGGGAGAGGACGCGGGGTAGTGCCGGATTCTTACCGGCTAAAACCTGCACAATGGCCGTCCCTAGCGCCTAAGGAGGAGGCCCTAGAATCGCGAAAGCATGCATCTTGGGCCCCCTCGCGCTAACTCTTTCCGCAGGTAGGGGAGAATGGGAACCTACCCCCACCTCCATCCTCACCTCGCGGGAAATGGCGCGGTGTGCGATCATGGCACGCCGCGCCTCGTCCCTGGGACTGCCGTGCAAGGCAACTTGGTTCCTCAACCAGGCAGCTGGCAACTCCGTAGCGCCGGACCTGCCAGCGCCTAGGATCCACCGGAGGACGGGTCTAGCACGGGCTGCGTCTGCAGCTGCCTGTCCCGCTTGGCCGTCTCCTTCCGGAGCATTACTTGCTCGCAGAAGAAGACGATCGCCCTCCGGTCCTTCTCGCTCGCTAAATACAAAGGACCTTCCACAGACTTGCAATGGGCATCTTAGGAATTCCTAATGTAACAAAATTGATCCCTATGTTAGGAGCACCTAGATTAAGTCTAGGAGAGAATCATCCCTTTTCAGGATAGCTAGCTTTTCTTAACTAAATAATTTCTTTGTAACTATGTCGTTATTAACAAAATACGCTCATCCGATGCCGATGTGCTGGTATGCCTTGCATCCCGTAAAGTCATCAGGTGCCTTTCAACCATTGGGAAGAAGGGGACAATCACATTGAAGTTGCTATTTGTTGTGTCGACCCAACCAGGAAGTGTAAGACCCTAGGCTGTCACATGACAGAGACCCCGAGCAACTCTTGTTCTCTCACGTTGCAAGGAAAAAACTGCCACTGAATAACATTGGGCGCTACCAAGTGCGACGGATGACTGCACCGATGCAATTGCTGTTGAAGGGCGTTCCCGATTTTGCTGCACAACACCAACACTTCTATTGTGTCAACCTTCATCCAGCCAAGGATCGTGGTATTTGTTCCTCGCGTTGACTTTCCCATGATTATCCTGTATTTTGTCTCCATACAACGAAGTGTTTCGGAGATGCGAGCAGCGAGTTCGCCACTCCACCGTAATCGCGACTGCATGTCATCACCATCAGAGAATGTGATATCCTGCAAGCTCTGTAGTCCTTTGTTAGTTAATCGTTCCACGTGATGGCGATAGCCAAATAAGTTCGTAATAGGCACACTATGGGTGGAGACATTCCGTCTGGAAGTGGGTGCCGTGGATCAAACTGCTTATCTTTATTCTTCTGTACCATCGCCTCTATTAATCTTGATGTCACAAGAGGGGACATAGCATTTATAAGCGTTATGATTTGCTGCATCACACACTCCAAATTCACTAGCTGGCTGTTCAGGTACTTTCTCAGCTACCTCAATCCTTGGATTGGGAACTGCGCACTCTGGAATGTTGATTTTAACTAAATTGCCTTCAGGTGTAGTAGTATTCGCAATAGATTTAAAATACTCCATAATTGGGGCTGATATGTACATATCATCCGGAATCAAATTCAACAGGCTTTTCTCACTTGCATAGGGGTGTTCCGCATTAACTGTTCTAACGTGATCGATGATTACAGCGTTCAAAATACTAATCATTACGCGCTGAAAAGCAGCAAATGTCATCTCACGCCGGATCCGGGAATTTTCTGCTTCCAGATCCGCATACACTCTTTCACACAATAGTGGAAAGGTGGAGAAAACGGAATTCTAACTGCAAATACTTTGCACGGGTGGGTTCCGAGAAAGGGACTATCCTACCAAATAGGTTCATTGACAATTACTTCTTTAGAAGCTTTTGCCACAGCTGTCATTCCAGCTGGATCAACTATCTTTTTAAATGTTTCTTCTTGTACCCGCGGATTTCCGCTGATTTCCAGGGTCTAGTACATTGACATTGACGCCCATTCAATTTTTGTTGTTTTGGCAGCTCAGTGGAAAGCTCTGGCTCCCGATTATCGGCCCAATTCTCCAGTAGAGGAGTCTCCCTGTGCTTCATTTAGTTATATTCAGTCATTTGCCTTTGATTCCTTGACATTCGTGGAGTTTCAGTAAGGATCAATAGTACTTTGGTCATCTGACTATAAGAGTTCATCTTCAAATGAAGGAATAAACGCAACACAATGTATCACATAAAGTCGACGATAAATAACACCTACCTGGTGTATAACGATGCCTGGACTTTTGTATCAATAATATAAGAAATAAAAATACAACTCACGAAACATACGATAATTAAGTACTTTAATAAATACTATCAAATATTAACTTGAAATCAATAAATATTTTGGATACAAGATACAATATTATTGTGTTTACTGTCTCCTATTCATTTGTGAATATTACCTGCTTTGTTGATTAACATTAGTGTTTTGTCTGCCAGAATTGAAGGTATGACAGTGCCTTTCATTGCTTCCATCTCTTTGTACCAAACAAGATTTTGGTTTGGAAGAGCCACCACAACTACATGCAAAACAACAACATTACCCTTCTAATGTTTGCATTCGACAACAAGCATAGTGTATTATCTACAGAGTCTAATGTAATAAATAATTTGAATGATGAACAAGTGTATATAAATACAAATTTTATTATCAAAGTAATATAATATGGAGGCTTCTAGTTGTTTATTTAACTTTCTTGTTGTTTCAACACATAAACGCGCGTGCGCGCACTCACACACACACACACACACATACATTATTCTTTTTAATATAAAATAAATAAATAAATAAATGAAACCAAATACGATTGCAGAAAGCCTATGTGGTATGATTCTAAAACGAAATATAATTACATAATATAAATTAAATTTTATGATATATATCAGTGTAAAATACAGATTGAAATATGTTATTTTTTAATACACTGCTTATTGATTGATTTAGTGTAAAATTATAGAAAAGTATGAACTTGTAAATTTTGATAAGAAGATTAACTGACATGCATGACATCCTGCATAACATCGCTTGATACATGCCACATGTAACTGTTAAGTTTCAAGGATACAATAGATTACAAGTAAATTTTTCATACTATTGCTCATCTAAAGTATTTGTTTTAACAAACTAAGAAAATAAGCTAATAATATAAAATATCTAACATATCTATAAATATCTAAAATATCTATAAATATCAAAATATCTAAAATACCTATGGCTTTTATTTTATTTTATGACAAACATGATACTCATTCATATTTTTTACGTAGTACCTCATTCTATTCTTATAAATACGATGCCTGCCTCTGCCACCCGTTTCTTTATCTGTTTCAGTATCACTGCTACTGTCTTGAACATAGTTTAAACGTTCAGCAGGATTTGACATCTTGGACCAGCTGCAAAAATATAATAGGAAATAATCCTAAATTATTTTATGTTTATCTTTAAACAATTACCTTAATTTTAAAAAGTATTATACTTCATGCACTTAATGAAGTATACCTTATCATTAAACAACTTATTGAATTAATTACAAATATTATTAACAAGATCTTTGTATGTATTTTCTCAATTTTATTTCTAATTACCTGTATCTTCATAATTATATATATTATGAACTACAGTAGATGTACAAATACTTAAATAATACAAGGATTATGCAATAAAATGTAAATTAGACATAGAAGATTCAAATACTTGAAAAATTATTGTTAAGGCTTCTATTTATTACTTTTGTAGATATACAAAATATCTATAAAATATTCAAGATTATAATTGAACATATTTTGTAAGTATTTATTGATACTAGATATGATGATGTTACAGGAAATTTCAAATATACTTATTACATTGACAATTAAAGAAACATGTTACTGCATGTGAAAATTATAAAATAACTTACTCCATATTTTCGCATTCTTCGCAGAATACTTGTGTATAAGACATATATCTGAGATACTTACAAATTAGATATAGACAAATACCATCCAAGTTTCTTTAAAATCCAGCTGGTTGAGGTGCAAATCTCTAAACCACAAGATTGAAAGTTAACCTGTCCTCTCCTTTTGACGGATAGTTGCATTCCAAACCGATGAAACAGATAATACGAAACACAACGGTCATTGATGACAATTCATCCCGACAGGCGTTGCCCCAACTTTATCCTATATCAGGTTAGAAAAACTCACAATATAGTAACTAAAATGAAATAAATAAAAATTATTTGAGAATCGTAACATCGTACTTTATAAAATAATTATGGAATTATTTTATTTACTGTATTCCATACACATATATTACAACATGTCTAATGTAAATAACAAATATTTTAAAATAATATGAATTCGCGCCAAGAGACAATCTAGATGTCTCTTTGATAGTTTAAACAACGATTCGTATCTAGTTTTTATAAATTTAATGATAATTATAAATTCTCTATAGTTCTGAATATTTGTAAACAAGTGCAAGTTTTGATCAAGATATTATTGATAGATTATATTCGCGTGCAATTGTTAAGTTTATAATGATTAGAATGTAAAATAATTATACACTATCTTAAGTAATTTTTCGTTATTTATAAAAATGTTTATAAAATTTATTAGTGTTATTGTTTGTACTATTTGTTTTTTATACACCTTTTATATTTTATGTAATTTGACATATTTTTTATCGAATATGTCGAATGAAAATAAAAAAACAATTATTTCGTCAAAAAAAGGTAAATAATAACAACAAGAATTAGTAATATTTCAATTTTCTCAATTGAACAAAGAATAGGGTACATAATAATTTATGTTTGCAATTCATATTTTGTTTTGTAAAATTACAGATGAAAATACAGAGTCTGTATTATGGTTGCTAATAATAAACATGTCTCTATTAAGTGTTTTTATGTTCCAACATTCACTTATGGCAAGTAATGTTGTGAAACATTTATTTTGCAAATTAAATATGGATTATATGGAAAGAAGTATTTATAACGTTACTAGTGCTATGACTCTTCATTTATTATTTCATAAATGGCAAACTATTTCATCTATTGCGTTATGGAATGTTAATATATCTTTTAATAATGTTTTGTGGTTCACATTTACTGCTTTACATGTATTGGCTTGGTCAATAATTTATAGTGGATGTTTGATGATGGATATATCTGAATTAGTTGGGATAAAACAAGTATATTATAAGTTTTCATTTAGACCAAGCCCTATGGTAATGAAATCAAAAGAATTGTTACGTTATTACTCACACATGAGACATCCAAGTTTTACAGGATTTCTTATTATTTTATGGGTATATCCTCATATGACGTAAGGCATATTCAAGATATCAATATTATAGTACTCAAACTTTTTGTAGTAAATAAATAACTGGTTTTTAATATTCTATAGATTAGACCGATTATTATTGGCTTTGATACTCTCAGTTTACATGACCTTAATGTGGACAATTGACAAGGAAGATTACAATTATCATGCTAGTCTTGTGAAAAGAAAACAAAGAGAATTATTCTGATTTTCACTTATATGTACTAGTTTGCTTTATCAACTTTTGTGTTCATTACAATTAAGTTATATATTCAGTTGTTCTAGTATTAGTTTAAAAGCTTTATATTGTAAAGTATGTATATAACATAAATATAAATATATAGAATTACTTAAATTTATGTTTTTAATTATTACATCTGAATCATTAATTAGTATTTCTGACACAGTAAATTTAATTTACAATTTCAATCAAAAGAGCCGTTCCTTTTAAAATCCAGTATGATTGTTCTTTTTCAGAAGGAAGTAGAACTGCAACAACAAAATTAGTACTATGTCCAGTTGTGGACAATACACCTGCTCGAACTGCTGTTTTATACAAAGGGGAAACATATCTTGAATCATCTTTTGGTAATTCTAATACTGGATTTATATGTAAAACTGGAAGAGATGGATTCATTTCACCTAAAACAGATCATTCATTTGCCTTTCGTGCATGATTATTCAAAGATTAATATTTCCTGAAACTTTTTTCAATGTTTTACCTATATTTGCATCTACTAAAAGCATGGATTCAAAATCCCATCTACCAGCATCAATAAATAACCCGTGTATTAAAACTCCATCTTCTGGTGCTTGTAAGTTTTTATATACCTGTGTCACCTAAGATATTATATCAAATATCTGAAGGAATCATTCTTTTGTTGCATAATTTTTAATTGTGATAAAATATTTGTAATGATCAGACCTCCTTTTCAGCCCTTTTGTGCTCTATTTCAATATCTTCTTGATTAAGAACAACTTTGGTGGCAATAAAATCCAACTTTAGGTGGTCTATAGGAATGTTATACTTTCTAGCATATGTTTGTAACATGCCAGTTAAAAATCCTTGCGGAAAGGATAAACCCGAAATCCAAAAAGAAATTGGCTTTACATCAATCAACCAAATCTGTAATGTATAATACTTATTAAACTAGTTATTTTTTATATTTTACAATTTTTTTACTTGAATGAAGTCAATCCTTAGCTCTAAGTTCCTTATCCAGCTTCCTAAGGTTTTTAATGATGGATAGACATTTACATTATGCCACATTTGTGGTACCTAATTTGCGTAATATATAAAAAGTATTAATAATATAGTATCAAGAAAAATTTATAAAAACAATTTAAATATGTTAATATCAATTACACCATTGAGAATATTCTTTGACAAGAATGTAATAGATCGAAAATTATTATAAAACCTGATTATTAACAAGAGCCACGAAGACGTTTTCTAATTCCTCAGACATAACAACAAAACCTTTGATGGCACGTTGTAAATTTTCTATTGATATATGTATCTTCTTTAGAAGTATATTATACCTATCAACTTCATGAAGAAGAACAGTACTTAGGGATGGAAGTCTTCCCATTGAATCTCTCTGTAAAAATGTTATAATGACATCTGCTTTATAATTAATACTAATATAAAGCGAACATTGTTGATTACTTTCAAGTGCTCTGGGTTACATTTTGTAATATCTATTTGCAATTGAATTCTATCCTTTATCATGTCAGCAATTTCATATGCTACATCTGAACTAGATTTATCTTGATCTGTGATAGATTCTTGTGGTTGTACTTCCAAAATGGTATTTAATACAAATTGTGCTTCTTTTAACTGATATAATTATACAAATATTTTAATTTATCACAAGGATGTAAAGTCTTTCCTGTTCCTAACTTGACTGTCTTTGATTACCTGATAAGCAATATTTGCATTTTCATGCATTCCAAAAATTTCTGGATCGTCAATTATAGGAAAAGTTTCTATAAAATCTTGATACTCTTGTAGGGTATCGTAAACAGGACAGTAATACTTCCCAGATGGGGAATAGACATAATCTATGATTATTTATAATAACAATATATAATAATAGTTATAAATATTGTAAGTTATTTGTAATTACATTTTATCTTTTAGTTACTCACCGATATCCAAAGATTTAGGAGAAAAGAAAATAGCTAAGATTGTTTTCATACATCTTAAGTCCCAACTGTCTGTAACCCTACCTCCATAAGTAATTTCACCTAAAATGAATATGACGAATGTTTAATGTATTTGATTCCTCTTAACAAAAGAAATAAATTTGAAATATGTTTTATACACCTGTAGTGTATATTAATGCATTCCAAGGTATACGATCTTGGACACAAAATAATTTCAAATTTAGCAAACAACATTCTCTGTCGCTGTCGTTAAATTCATACAGAATATTCCATCCTAGGGGTCCAAATTTTTTTCGTTCCTGAATAATTGCGTGGAAGAAGCAAATTCCGAATATAATTCGGCGCCAGCTTTCGCCTAAATCTGTACACGAAAAGAAGACATTCTAAATTCATTAGAATTAAATATATATTTCGCGTTTCGGATATTAATATAAGTAACTCTTTCTTACGGTGATGTTCAAAATATGCTTCGTCCAATTCATGTAATGCTCTCTTGATATTGGCTTTTAGTCCTTTTGGCGGCTCGTTCGTAACTTTTACTGAATTTTGGAGAACAGAAACTGGAAAAGCAGCACTCGGCATCGAACTCAGAAATAATCGAAAGTCATTGTGAATTATTCCCTCTGGTTCCTCAGCAATTTCCATTACAAGTTGCTCCATGTTGATCATCCACGATACAGCTAGATGACAATTCTGTAAAAATACCCATCTACCTTCGATGGTACCTGCTCGTAAATGTCCTTCTGCAATGGGACCTTGGCCTTGACCTAAAGAAATAAAATCATATCTATCGGAAAAACCCATATCATGTGCGAATTTTTGAAAAGCACTGAAGGGATCTGATCCAGTTGTAAGTATGAAGATCAATGGTATTTTATTTGATGTATCTGCAAATCTGAAAATGTTCGATAAAAAAATTTAATCTGTATAATTACGAAGTAACGCGATGTGCAACATACAACTTCTTTATACGTACAGAAGTTGCAGTGTTGCCATAGGCGATTCTACAAATTTTGGCCCTAAATTGTTCGATACGTAGGCTGTGATTGCAAAAATTAATACTTCCTCCTTCAATGATTTTATCAACATTAATTTTTCAATGTCGGTTAATATCTTATTCCAATCTTGGCTAGCGATTGTTTGATTGGTAGGAATTATATTAATTTCCTAAGAAAAGAAAGGAAGGGTAAAGCTATATATTCATAATCGAAATAAAAATCAAAATGTAAAAATGATATATTACCTCCTTAAAATATCCAAGAGTTAACGGAATTTTCTTAAATGCGTCCTTTAAAACATCTTTAAATTTTTTAAACGTATTAGCTAAATAATTAATCGAAGTCCACATTTTAGGCGTTAAAGATGGATAATTTGGAATTTCTTCCTATTTGAAACATTTACAAATCGATCGAAAGATATCAGTTACGAGTTACGTAAACAAATCATGGAAGACATAACTTACCACGACAATTCGCGTTGGCCCACGCAACATAAAATTCCATTGCGCCTGAGACACGATCTGCTCATTTATATGTACTGCAATATTGAGCATGAAACTATATACCAACTTGTGTTTCTCAAATAGACCTCGCGAAACATTTGTGTAGATAGCTAACGTTATTTCATTCAATAAGGTCTGCAAACGCCGCTGCAAATCAGCCTGTTTTTCGGTAGTTTCAATTACCGTGTTAAATATCTAATAAAATGTCGAAGAGTGTTACAATATCGAATTACATATTCACGGACTCGAAAATACATCGTGCAATTATTTACCTGACTGAAGTACTTTAACGAAAATTGGTACATGGGATCTATGTTTGCGAGGTTTGCAACTACGAAATACAAGACTGATCCACGATTCGCAACAGATCGATATTTTTCGCGCGCAACTGAGATCTTTTTCTCAGTCGATTCGCTTTCAATTAATCTCGTTGCAATAATTGCAGATGTTTCTTTACTGTCATTTAAGGTTTCTATCAGGTCTTCGTTGTCCAAAATATCATCGCCTGCACCGTATAACAATGTCAATATTCTGTCTTCGATACTTTGCAATTGACCCTTGTCCGCGTTGATTTTTATTATTAAATCATTCCTCATTGTTTCCAAGTCTGGTCTTTCGAGACGTACCACGTCCCTGCGTAAAGTTTAACGAGATAGGGGATTTTGGGGGATTTTAGGGAGATTGAATACACGCGTTACGCGATTAAATATGTGTTACTACATTAATACTAAAAACAGTGCACATACGCGAGTATCTGTTCTTCGAGGCCTGCCATAGTTACGGTAAAGTTAACTATTGTTACTTTAATACAGATCTCTGGTAAATAATGAGGATTCGCGATTTTCGTCGTAATGTACAATTTGAAGTTACTGTCATACTCGACGTCTATATCGCCAAATCGTATCAATGTCCTACCACCCTAAATAATCGTATCAAATGATATCGTTATAATTGTTGTCTCGTATCACTTAAACTATTTCAAGATAACTGAATTATCTCAAAGTATATGATGTATCCTATTTACTAAGACAGAGATTTGTTTAAGTAGGATAGGTTCCAAACTTGGGTCCAATACTTCTCCTACTTCTTGAATTAATACAGGAGTTCCAAGCCTTATTGACGCTTCCAGTATCCTCATTAAATGTGTATCCGTCAGCTTGCATATTTTTAGATTGTTATCTTGTTCCATGTTCCGTATCCACCTATTTGCCTGAATGTAAATGGAATATTGCTGGGAAACGATATTAGATTTGAATAATTTGAAACATGCTAGAAAAGTTGCTGCAATTACTTGCTCTTGAGGATCAATCATTAAAGGCCAACGGCTAGCTTGCGTTACAAAGATCGCATTTTCCGTGCTAACTTTGTCTCGTGGTAAACCATACGTATTCCAGAGACGAATTTCATAAGGATCAACTAATATCGCTATGAGACTATAATTCTCTGTAGTTTTAATATCGTAGTCTTTGCAACTGGATAACCAAGTTTGTATCAATTCCTCTCTGTACTCATTTGTAAAAGCACCCAGGTAAGCAAGGGCTCCAGCAGCTACCAATGTATCGCCGGTCAAGTTGACAATTTGCTTGTCGAAACCCTGAACATTTACAACATGAAAAGGAAATTGATAATAATTCATCGTATCGTGTTTTCCGAATCCAACTTTTTATCGTACGCGCGTTGATTCTTCCCATCGAACTCGTTCATCCACCAACGCAGATGTCAATCGTCCAGATCTGTTCAATCTTGTTTCCGCTAATTCCATTTCAGCTTCCAATTTGTTCAAATTTTGTATGGCTGCATCGTATTGCTTCTGCAACTCCTTGATCTTATTTTCCACCGTAACCAGTTCTTGCTGTTTCAAAGCAAGAACTTTTTCTATCGCCTGCAATTCTTCTTCGGCTTTGTATAATCTGTGTAATTAATCTCATTATTACAATTCCTCGCGTCCTGTGCGTTATGAGAATTATCTATTTTAGTTTCCATAAGAACTACGAAGAAATAAACTACCTTTGTCGCTTTGGCTCGACCACCCTGTAGATTTTAGCATATCCATTCATTGCTCTCACCCAGATGCACATCGATCTACAAGCTTTACTTTGTCTAGCCACTAAATCTGGTTGAAACTCTGGATGTTGGACATATACTTGTAACTTTTCTAAAAGTTTATCGCTTATGTCGTCCTTAGGATAAGCCATTAAACGGTCAAGAAAATGTATGTCACCCAAGACTAATTTAGCGGTTGGCCAATCTGTCCTAAGGTAAAGATGCAACGTAACTAGTAGTGTCACGGTTTCAACGATCCTATGAAACTCACTTTTCACCCAACAGCAAATTTACTGCTTCCATGACGAAACGTACTAGGTGAGGTGGTTTCTGAAACACGCGAATTTCGTTAATATCGCTTTTATTCAAAGCTTCTAATGCTTTCTGAGCTTCCAGTAAAGCCGGCATTGCTGCTTCCAAGTCTTGCCTAGCATCAGCTTCTAAAGCCGCCGTTTCTTCGGCTTTCGCCTGATAAAGATAAAATTATGCACTCGACGAATAAGATCATCTATTTGTTAAACTTTCTCTTCTTCGTTTGTTACTCGTACTTTTGCTACTTCTTCTTCAGCCATTACGGTATACTTCACTTTGTCGCATTCGGCTTGTTGCTTCGCGAGGATTCTCACCAAGTTCGACACTTCGTCGGTACTTGCTTTGAGCTTTGGGGCAAGAATTATCAACTGTTCCTTCATTACGCCAACCATCTCATTGGTTTCTCGCAGTTTCTATCCAAGTAATTGTACTAATTAATATAATACCACGATTAATAGTATTATAAATGTTAGCGAAGTTACATTCTTTCAAAGAAAGCGTGTTAAACATTCGAAGGAATTACGTGGTATTTACATTGAGTCCATTGGCAATTTTACTTTTCAGTAACTCTATTTCTTTCTTCTTCCTTTCTAAAGTTGTTTGAAATAGCTTTAAAAGCTCTAAATAACTGCTCGGTGTGGTATAATATCTTCGACGCATTTCTACGAAGAATCGGGCTGTTACCTCTTCTACGCTCTATAATTTCACATGATTTTCCTTCAAACCTTATACTTCCCAATGCTATTTTATAGCGAATCTACTGTAATGGCAAACGATACCTCGTGGATCAAGACGCAAATGATACTAAGGTTGGTAAGCTTTGTCGAATCATTTGGAACGATCGTGGTCAATGAACTTTCTGCTACCGACAAAAGGGCGTCGTCCGGCCATTTCGTAAACCAATCAATGGTGCAACAATTCACCAATGATGGAAACATACGACAGCGATGTCTATGAAGGTAATAAAATATAATCAATGGCTTCGGTAATAAGTAAAGGAGAGAGAAGCCGGTTATCATGTACGTACAAAGAATAATCGATATTTTAAAGAACAGACCTAAAAGTGTCGCCTATAGGACTCATACAGATCATTAAGTGAAGTTGATTTCTAACTCTTCCAATGAAATATTGATAAATTGCGTCTCTGTTTCCTTCGTGAATCCCTGCCTGTTTCGCCGCAGGCCTAGTAGCTATGATAACTTTTTCAAGTTCATCTGCTTCGTACAAGTTTGGTACTTCGCCTGAAAACAATGTCTGTCGATGGTTAGTAGAGACTAAAGTTACTCGAACAGCCGAATAACTTTTTCGACGGTAATATTATTTGGAAAACTCATCGGAACTGTATTAAAGCTACCTGTATTAAGCGTATTATTGATGTCCTCTAAAAATTCTTCCAGCACAATCTGAGTATCGGTGAATAAAAACGTTGTATGTTTAGCCTCGGTACCTGGCTCGAAATAAAATCGGCGAAGATCTTCGTGCCACGAATTTTTATCGTACGTGCGCGTAACTTCTATTTGATAACATCTTAAAACATTCGACAGTTGCGATAGGCTCTTTGATCATATTGTTTCGATAGAGATAATTTGCGTTAATCGGATAGGTAATGTTGCTACAAACTTGTAACCATTCAAATGAGACGCTAATCTTGTCAGGCTTTGCTTTCCCATTCCACCGACACCGACCAAAAGTCCATTGCCTCTTTCGGAACGAAGAATTCTTGCCAGCCTACAGATGTGTTCTATAGCATCCATGAAGAAGATAATTCTCATGTCTTTTCCCACAGAGAAACGATAATCTTCCAAGTAATCCTGTGATGTACATTTAATGATGCGAATCAGGAAAATCAAATTGGTATTAACACGAGCGATTATAGCAATTACCTCCAAGGTTCTCCTAACTTTTGAAATTTCCGCGAGTTCTTCGTAAATTCGTTGTTCCCTCGCTGCTCCGAAGGACATGAAGTCACCAAATAGCAGTATCGGTGGTTTCTCGATAATCTCTTCATCCGAAAGCCGCATCACTTCCATACCGAATGCGTTGATACATATGCTGTTCAGAAGTTTAAAGAAATAGCTCTTATCCTGAACGTTGATCAGCCGGTCGTGGAAAACCCGAAGACATTCGTGACAAAAAAGCCTAAAGAATATGAACATTTTTATGCTTTTCTTTCCATTACAAAGTACTAACAGGCGTCATAGTTGTTACAGTGTGTCGATTATACCTGTACATTTCGGTGGGTTGTTTAATGACCGCCGCGTCGACTTGCATAATACCTTGTATACACTTGGACAAATCCCGTAAATTAAAAATGTAATGGCTTTTTTCTGGCGTCGGCAAAAGATCCGTCGCGATTCTTTGATAAACATCGACTGCTGCGTTTACTATTCTATCGCCGATTTGTTTAACGGATTCTACGAAATCTTCCAGAAATCCGTTCATAATTGACCTGAAAGGAACTCGTTTTGTCTCGTGCGTGAAACGATTTTATATGGTACGAAGAATTTACTGTTGAGAATGGTTTACTTGAAAATCCCTTTCAGGGACACTTCTATAGGGGCTGGGATAAATAACATCGCGAAATGTCTCACAAATCTCGGTGTTAATGGATTTCTACCTCCTCCAGGAGGAGCGCACGCAACAGTGAAAACAACGTCTTCTATATGCTTCCAGAACAACTTCTCTTTATCGTACATACCATGGAAATCTAGTAATTGTCTATGCCATTCGACAATTATGAATAATTTTATATTGAAAGAAAACGTATCTGGCGTTTAATATAATCAAAGTACCGTAACAGTTCGATCGGTGGTTGGGACCCGTACGTATCTAATTTTGGCATATTCACATCGTCGACAAATACGCAAACTCTTTTTCCAATGGGTGCCCCCAGCACGGTTCTTTTCCTTCTTTCCAATTTTAGTTCTAAAATCTCTTGGGTTCTGCCACTGCTGGTTTGAGCAGAGAAGATCAAATTGATCGGTACCCAAAGCTGGCTACCTTCCAAATCGTTTAAAACGACTTTCGTTATTACCGATTTGCCAACTCCTATAAATTATTCCTTCGATTGAAATTACGAATCGTTCGGAAGGAGAAGTATAAAGGTCGTTAAATACTGCTAACCAGTATCTCCGGTAAAGAATACAGGTTTATTTATTCCGACTAATTTCTTCATTAAATAACCAAATCGTACAGTATCGACAGTTGGTACCAGAATATCGAAAAATGGTACTTCACTGTCGTATATGAATTGTGGCATGATATCCGTCCAAGAATCCAGTCGATGTTGTTGCACGTTTACGTAGACCTCCCATAAATCTATCGACGGCAAACTGCAAATCGAAACAAAACAGGAGGATAGTGTTACAGCTATTATACGTATGGAAATAAAAAGAATACAGATGCTGTTTAATTTTCAGATCGTACAATGTATCTTCGTCATCTTCGAATTGTTTTTTCACAAAAGCTTCGAACTCGCTTCGAGAGGAGTCGTCAACGTTACCGCCAACGGCCCAAAGATAGGCAAAAACGAATGACTGAGCCAGAAATGTTCTAATTCGCGCCTTTTCCGTGGTTCTTTCTATCGCATCTGGTTCGTTTAAAATATATTCCAATATCGAGCAAGTCATACTTGCTTTACTAATATCAACCTATTGGTAGATGGAACGAAGAGATGTTGGAAAAATGATGTTCCCATCGTTGTGTAAGACGGGACAAATTGTATACCTGTAAAATTGGGCAGACGCAATTTTTCTTGCAGAAGATTAGTCCTTCCTCGAAATATTTTTCGAAGAGTTCGATAATCTGTAAACGATGTTCGTTTCTTACGATAGCATCAGGAAGCGTGTCTAACCATGATTTCACGTATGGCATCCACTTTAACTCTGTAGGATCGACATACACCATTCCTTAAATTATCAGAATTCGAATTTGAAACACGTAAACGTAAAATCGGCGATTAAATAAATGATAGAATGCTGGTCTTCGAACCACAACGACTGACGGTAGCGGGCGATGCCTGGGCAAGATCCATAACTTCGAATAACATACGCATATAAGGAGTGAATTTAATTCTTTCGGAGTTAGCCAGACACAACATTTTATTATCGTCTAAAACGGTGTTCATATTTTCTATCCATACGGCATCGACTGGTCCGTCGCACACAATCCATTGATGGTCTTCCGTGGTAAACTGGACAATGAAAATGAGATTTATTAAATCCATGTAAAAGCAATTCTTTTGCTTTTGCTCGGGCCAGGATTCCTACTAACGGAACACGCGTGACGAACTGTAAAGCCGATTAAACCATCTTGCCATTCGTTGGTCATTATATCTACTTTTCCATATAATTCACCGATCGTAACTGCTTTCGGATTGATTAGGTACACGTGAACTGGCTGATAACACGGTCCAGATACATCCATTTCATACAGTCGAGTGTAAGTATTTGCAAGAGTCTGAAATACAAAGCTACTATTTAATAGCTCTTGCGTTCGTTAAAAGAGTAATATGTAATATAAATAAAAAGATAAATATAATATCTTGAGAAAAATTATACCGTTCACAATAGAAAGAAGCAAACTATTTTATTCGACCTACTCTCAGAACTGTCGTTTTTCCAGAGCCAGTTGGACCAACCAACATCACTCCGTGTCTCACTTGCAAACATTCATGCAGTTGAGTAACTTTCTTCAAAATGCAAGCCTCTGGTTGTAAACCGGCTTCTTTCATTATCTATAAAAATTATGTTACGTAGTTGGGACTTTGTTATATGGATGTGCTTGAAATATCATTAATTATAAATTACTTGGATAGCTGTGTCCCGTAGAATACCGTATTCTTCCATCGGAATTTCAATGCCTGGAAAAAGATCTCCTACGATACCTTCGAACAATTCAGCGTCGTCGCGTAAAAACTTTGGTATATTGCTCTCGCGCAAGGCTCTAATTAAAACAACGTCCTCTGGTTTGTCAGGATTATTTCGTTTAAGACTACCTGCCATTACCAATACGCTTTTTACAGCCCTTTAGAAACGAGGAAATAATTCGATGTTGATTGATACTAAACAACATGTAGCTATGGAAATTGCAACAACATTGAGAGATACCTCATTCCGAAATCATAATGATCCTGCTGGGAAAGTTGTTCGCTGCTAAGTGTATACATCAGAGTCATTTTTTGCGATAACGATTTTGACGATTCGAATCCTTCTGAATATAACGTGACTTCAGCAATAAGTTCTACGAAAAGACACTAATTTAGTATCGTCTAAAAATATCTAGATCAACAGGAGTTTACTATATTACTGATATAATCGTACTATAATCTGGAACCATCATAGCGATTGGTCGGAACAGTGCTTTTAAATTGTCTGGTAATTCCGTACGACCAGCGTATCCTGGATTCATAGTGATGAAAGTTGCACAAGACATCACCAATTTGATCATTCTTCCTTCGAACATGAATCTAAAAGGTAAAAGGACATTTAGATTTATTTAAGCGTTATAGCTGAAACACAACTTACTCAGCGGCTCTAGCAATTTTAGCATTTCTGATAGTAATTAGTTGCTGAGCTATCACGGAAAGCACTTCTATATCTATTCTATTAAATTCGTCGAAACAGCACCAGGCCCCAGAAGTTGCCAGACCAGAAAAGAATCTACCCATCATCTGTGGGACGTAATTTTTCCATTCTAATTATCTTTAATTGTTTCGATTTTCAAGCGACTGCCACAAAAATGAATAAGCGACGATAATTGGCGTACTCTGTAATCAAGTCCTTCCGAACAATTGAACACGACGCACTGAACAGCCACTGCTTTGGCTAAATCCTTCGTCGTCTCCGTTTTCCCAGTACCTGCGGGTCCTGCAGGAGCACCACCTATTGAATAATATTTTTAAATACGTATCCTCATTTTTTTTTTTTCTTCTGAAAACATAACGTCCACTTCTGCTCTAATATTCATTAATACCTAAATCTAACTGAAGAGCGCCCATAAGGCACAAATAACATTTATCCGTTAGAGGAGTTATGACAAGCCTCTTTTGAGCACCGAGATATTCGTACCCGTAAAGATATTTAGAGTTACTCATACGTGTTAAACAATTGTCGAGTTCTTCGTCCCAGTAATAACGTAACGCCTTTACCCAATCAAAGTTTGTACTATAACATATATATATACATAAGTACATATAACATAAGTAATCGACTATTGGAAAATGGTTCTAACATATATGGTTCTTTGAATTGAAAAATTGTTACGTTTCAATTGTCACCTTGACGTTACTCTATTTTCAACCAAAGTTGTAACGATGTCTCTGGCGTGGACATCTATCGTTATCAAATTAATTATAACGTCGCGTATCAATCGTGGCAATTCTTTCCTCACCATTGCAGCCAATTCATTTAAATCCTATAATATAGCAGAAGGAAAGGTAGTTTCACAGAAATTCTTAATATAAGTTTTGCAGAGAAACATAGATATACTGAACTGCGAAACATTTCTGTTCGAACGCTTTCATCTTTTCAATCACATTCTCAGTAGAATCTAAGATAACGTGGATATCTCGGGTCCAGAATATTTGGCATACAGCGAGGATTATCTGGGGAGGTAAGAAGAAAACAAGTACATGATTTTATTAATCATACTTTATTTTACGTCTTACTTTACTTTTATTTTCAGTAAGAAATTCGCGCCGTGAAAGATATTTCGAAGCAAGACTTATTTTAAATTATTATAGAAATAAAGCATGTAACCTGAGAAGGATGCATATATAGGAATCGCTCTCGCCCTTTCTCAGCCAAGTCTTTTATTCCCGCTTTCATTCTTCTCCTTAATGTCGAAAACATAGCTTCCTCGACTCGACCTAGCCAATCTTCGACATTACCTCTGGCTTTCAAACCTTTTCCAAGCGGAACATTTTCACCTTCCGGTGAGATCATAGCAACTATATCTGTCGTTAGTACTGTTTCACCGGATTCATTTTCTTTCATTGCAAATTCCAGTCTGTATATCGCATCGAAACATTTCTGCAAATGTCTTTGTACCGCATGTGGATTTTTTGTCTACCGCGCAATAGTTGGTATTTTAGTGAGCGTTTCAATGTGAAACATAACGTTGATTAATACTTTTAACTTTTCCCTTGTTTGATCGATACCTGAGCTAAAATTTCTAAAAGTTCGTCGTTAGATAAGAAGAAGAATCTTGGGAACGCTATCCGTTTTGTCTCAAGATATGCTTCCAAACATTTCATTACTTCGTCTAACATTCGATTATTCTCCTCAAATTGTTCTAATAATCCTGGTTGTGTACAAGCTTGCATAGCCAAAGGCGCCTAGAAATTTTCGACGTCGCGATCAAATGTTATCAATCGAATACTGTGCAAATGAAATTATTGGCAAACCTTGTAAGTTCGTCTCATAAGATCTTTCCAAAACCTGTCAACCTCGATAAAAAGTTTTGCTTCCATAGGTAACTGTCGTTGAATATCCGGAGCTGAGAATATTGCTTCCAGATACAACCATTGCTGTTGCAAGTATTGCCACGCTTCCTACAACAAACGTATCTCATGAATTAGAGTTATATATCTGAAGATTCTATGGTATTTAAATAGATATTCGTACCAAGGTAACGATGAATAAATCCAATTTTTCTACCCACTCTTTGACCAGAGGTCGAATGGGACCGACGTGACGAGATGCGTTGATAGTTTGTAAATTAATGTTACTTTCGTCCATTGCGGTCTGAATGTCTTCGAGACTACCTATGATGAAAATCTCTTTTCCCTCTCTGTAGGGTACAATAATAAACTTAAGATCTTCCCATGTATCTATCACTTTCTTTAACATATTTTCTAAGCTAGCTTCGGAGCTTGCCGCGGCAGCAACTTCCATTAATTCTTGAGGTTTCAAGAAAGCACCGAGCTCTTCCATTCGAGTCCAAGTTTTCTTCTCATCGGGTTTGAAAGTATAGTTCAATATTGTCTCGATCTTCTCCCAATGTCTATCTTTCAAATCTGGATTTCTCAAGTAACCAAGAATTGGTAACTTATTTCTTATTAATTCAACGCTCTCCTTCAAGTTCGGTACGATTTTATTCGGTGGTAAGCCTCTCTCTAATTGAATTATGTGTTTCATGGTACGCATTGTAACCGTAGTGATCTCTTCGACGTCTAAAGTATCGAACTCGGCTGTATACCATTCGTGAATAGCATATTCCCAAGAAGTTAAGCTTTCCCATAATAAAGTACGTAACTTCAATTCGTTCATTACTTGGTCTAAACTGTCGAACCTCGTTTGTTCGAGCTTTTTGAGACGAAGAAAGTGAAATATTATCGATTGTACGATGTACTCTACTACAGGGAGCTAATAAAATTTTGTAACCCGACGCGGTACCTTGAATGTCCTTTGATGGGCACGGTATTCTTCCGCCTTAGTTGCACAGGCTACTAATCGTTTATCGAGTTCTTTCAAAGCATTCAAACAGGCGTCAACGTCGCTTTCATAATCCAATAACCAAGGTTGCTGTAAAAGCGATAAAATAGATAATAGCAAAGCAGAGATCACGCAAGATACGTTTGGTCGGATCGTACCGTTATTTCATCGTGAATTTCTGATATTTCTTCGTTCAATGCTGTGATATCCTTCTGAAGTTGAGCATCGAATTTGTTTATTAGCTTTGGCCTCTCTTCTAATCTATTTTCTACGGCTAATCGCAAACTAGTAAAATGACTTCCAATACCCTGTTTCCGCAAATACAAAGTTTTTGTTAATGTTACATCTGTAAGATGTAACGTTAATGTTATATCTGTAAGAGGATTGTACAATGATTTGGTCGTTACCAAATAATTTGCCATGTCCATCGACGGTATAGGAAAAGCAAATTCTTCCATTGTATCGTACAGCTCTTTCACGTAATCCAACTGAGATTCCATGTCATCTACATTTTGTTGAGCTTTGTCTACAAACTTTATGTATGCAACATATTCTTCAGTCGTCGCAGGAACAGTTTCCAAATAATTGATAGCGTCAATCGCTTGCGTTAATAAAGCGTCAACTCGACTTTTTCCTAGTCTAATAGCATTTGTCAGAACCAATACTATACACTGTACAATAACGTAAAAATATCTTCTTTACATTTACCCAGGCATAACAGCTTCGATAACACTTAATTTCCCTCTAGGAGCAGTTTCAACAGCGCTTTTAAATCGTTCGAGCTGAATGAAAAAGAGACCGAATGGCTGAAAATCGACTATTTTATTGATCAGATCTACTTCTTGTTTGTAACGAATGCTCCATTCTCGAAATAATTTAACATCTCGATTGTCTCGGATAATATCTTCGTCGAACGTTATGTCCTCGTAATAAAACTGTCTGATCTGATTGAATCGTTGACAATAACGTTTTATCGCGGCTAAATTCTTCTCAAAGATTTCCTTCAATTCCATTTTGAAAGCTCGCGTAATTGGATCTTGTTCCAAGACTTTCTGAACTTCTGGAGGGTAACCGCAAATACGCTCTTCTATTTTATGATTGATCATAGGCCTCGAATAAACGTACGAAATATAAAATCTTACGATTCGAAGAAACTATATCATAAATAATTACTTTTATAAAAGCTGGCGTTTGTACCTCGTGAAAGAATGGAAGAAGGGATCGGAGAGCAAAGGTTTGATAGCATATAAGTTCTCCTCCCACATAGCTTGTATAGTTCTTATTACGAAAAGAAAAATACTTTCGGACGGATCCATTATAATTTCTGAGGACGGTAATATAAGCAAATCCACGACCCAATATGGCAACTAAAAGACAGTCTTTTTAAGCGCTTACGTGTTATTCTTAACAACTATCGTGTTTTATACCTGAATACGATGCGATGGCGGACGATTTTCTTTTAATGGAAGATCGATTACATCGTTATCTATTGATTCGTCATCCGGTAAAAATTCCGTATAAGTCTTCAAGAGTTGTATAAATTCTCGATAAGTGTTTAACAAAAGATTGTGCATCATGTTTGTTTGCATATAATCGATCAAATGAATGAAGCTAAGTAATAAAATAGTTTTTTATCGTCCAAAATTTATATTCCGCGCGCGTGTGTGCGTGCGAGTGCGCGCGTGTGAAGAATAAAATATTCATAAAGTATTCATAAAAACTTTAGTATCATTTTTAAAGAATGGCTTACCAAGACAACCTGTAACATTTTTCTCTCTTTCGTGCTTGTTCGATGTAACTCATTTTAAGAATACCATCTTTCGGCATTTTGAATTTCGCAACGCCGAACTCACCTGTTACGACAACAAATTATGTAAGATTATACATTCCAAGCGATGGAAGAAAATATAAAATCTCTACATTTCAAAATACTACCAAGTTTTCCATATGCAGTTTGCTCTATTGTTATATTGGAATCGTCGGGAGTATATCCGGCCTTTAATAAAGCACCGAGGCAAGTATTATTTACAATATCTATCGCTAATCTTCTAAACTCGTCTAACTTATTTCTAAGTAGTTCTAGTTTTGTAAACTGTAAATAAATATTTTAAAGATTATGTGATATTTATTACAGGTACGCGCATACGTATACATATATCAGGATGGCTTTTGTTTTTTGATATTAACGTTTTCCGTCTGTATGAAATCTTATCTGTTTAAAATAATCAATCATCCATGACCAATGCCATCCTAATGTATATGATACATTTTATAAAGAACTCTTTCTTTTAAACAGCTGATATATACCTGTTTTTCTACAAAATAAAAAAGTAAGAACTTCTCAAGGATAGAGTTGTCAAAGAAACTCGAATCAAGGAAAATCGAGCACATTGATTTAATTTCTAACAATGCCCTACTAAGAATCGAATCCGATATAAATAGATTTTCCTTTAAATAATTCTTTGCCGTAACGAATTTCTTGTAACTGACTGACTTTTTCCAAACGTACAAAGCTTTCCACATTCGAAAGATAATGAATGTCCTTATCTGGAAATACAAATCGTAAAAATATCGAAAAAAAAAGAGAAAAACGTTCAGTCATAGAATAAATAAAAAAGATTCAGAAGACAAATGCATACTTTCAATAATTTTAAGTAAAAAATGTATTCTCTCTCCCAATGTTCGATTGGAGTAAAACTCATTTCGTCTGGGCTATACTGAGTTACACCACTGGCACTGATGGTCATATAAGTTTTACCTACATCCTTATACTGAACAACCCTAAAAAATATTATCGGAAATTATCCATGCGTTTCTAAAAGTTTTCTAAAGGATCGGGAACATAAAGGATTTATTTACTTTAAAGCATAAGGAGTAAAATATTTCGAAGATCGGTCAACAGCGTAAATCATGTAAAAAAATCCTACTTTAGGATCCTCTCGTAATTGTCGAATTAACTCTAACTGATCAATAAACTTAGGAGCATCAAAATCTGTTTCCTTTTTATATTTTTGATAAGCCCACGAAATTGTTTCCTTCGATTCGACACCTATTTCGCAAAAAAAAAAAAAAAAAAGAAAAATGATCGATTAATAGAGATATTCGTCGAAAATAAAGTTAGGAGACAAGTCATAAAAATTGTAATGCAACTTGCGACGTCCTTTGTTAGTATCTTCTTCTCTTCTATTTTTGTTAATGAAATACGTGGTTTGTAGATCTGTTTCCTAATTTTTTCTTGTTGGGCGCTAAAACCGGTCTAGGGAAATATTGTTCTTAAATATGTACGAATAACGATTAACTAAATAGAAAAACTTATATAAATCCTTACCAGCGGTTCTCGAATTTCCGGCTTGTACTCGATCTTTTCGAGCAACTTCTTGTGTGGTATAAAAAACGGAATTTCATCTTTTCTTCTGTATCAAAATTTCCACAAAATATATCTTATTATATAGAGCAAGAAATTTTCGTGAAATTTTAGTTGAGTTTCAAATATTCATATAACATTCATTACGTTTTGTAACTACGTGGAGGTTGTCGACATAATTTAAAGGGTAATTTATTCGCAGAAAACTCGAACGCGGTGAATAATCCAGAATTCTTCTCCGATTCTTTAAACGAGGAAACATCTGGCATATTTTCTTCGCTTGATTTATATTTGCCGTTTTTATCCATTTTTCCAGCACTCGCTAGCAAAAATCACAGTTAAACCGTCTGAATACTCATCGTTTACGTATCGATTAAACAAAGAAAACTAAGTAAGAGATAATTTCCAACTCCCTCTATTTTCACGTTTATGTTGCGATTGTGTATATATTTTCATAGTAATATTATCATAACTTATCAATATTAGAAAACATTATCGTTACTGACCGTTACATTTATCGTATATGGTAGAGTTTTAAGTATAAATTAACTATCAATAACTATAAATATACAAATCTAACGAAGCTTTAATTATCCTTCTTCTTAATATAAATGTCACTGAAATTATTTTTATTACTTCTTAAAAGATAATATTAATTACTTCCGTTACGATATAATAAAAAAGTATATTAAGTTTTAATTAATGGATGATTCATACTACGTGATATGTTCTCGTAATGTAACGTCATGGAAGAGAATCTTTTTACGTTTACTGATCTTATTGACTTGGGCGAATACGTTGTATTACGTTAAGTACGTCGCCGGTTACGTTAAGCACGGCACCAACTTATCGCTATAAATACTAGAGGATACAACAAAATTTCTATATTTTTTCAAGGTCAGTATTCCAATTCACGTCACATAAAATTCTATATGTATAAGATACACGGCCTATATCTATGCTTGTCATTAACGGTGACGAAGCTATATTTACATATATAAATATTACGAACTTATTATTATTGACATTACATTGCATTTGCAGTTCTTATATAAATGTAAAATGAATTTTTGACAAATTTTTTATATCGGAGGAATGTATATATTAAATACTTCGAAAACGTATCGTTATTTTAACAGGTAGTGACAAAATCGTACATTTCATCCAAAGAAATTTAAGAAGAGTACATGAAAAAAAAGTCGAAAATACAAAATAAAATTTCTTCATATGACGCTTCTTCGTTCCTGAGAAAATCTACTTTAAAAATTTGTCAAGTACATTTGAATTTGGTTTGAACAGACTAAATATGAGGAAACAATCATCACGAGAATATTCTACGTGCGAAAACAGATCAAAAATGTAAAATATTATTTTCCTGTTTAAGGTCTCGTTTTCAAGAAAATAAAATTTGAACATATTTAATTACGAACTGACCTGATATATGAAAACGAAGCATTTTATGAAAAAATTTTACTCTACCTTTTTGATTTTCACATGTAGTTTAAACTTCTATCGATCATTTACTCTTGTTCAGTCCGGAATTAGCCAAATTTAAGTATGCTTATCAAATTTTCAATCTCGATTTTCGTGTAAACGGATCCACGGATGAAGAAACGTAATATTAAATTGTTTTATCATTTATTCATGCAGAATCACTTCTTACCCAGTTGCACTACGATTTCCATCCCACCCTATATATAGTTGATACCCTGCAATAAATTTTTCACTTTAAAAACTCCAAGTATAGATCTGCCATCTTTTTATTACGTCACTGTAAATTTCTGTCAACTTTCTATGAATTTTAAACAACATATCGTTAGTTATCAAAATAAAGCATGAAAGGAATTATCTTCATTATTGAAAAAAATCATAGGGAACTAATATTGAAATATATGTGTATTACGCTAGCGACTCTTCTGTGATCGGTAAGCACGGCCATCTTCAATTTACATAGTTCCAGGTTATCATGGCATGGCGAACACCTTCAGTTGAATCAGAGATGCGTAAGGAGTTGTATGTGCGTTAGTGCTGTGACCGTTACAATATGTTATATTTTATTGCTAGTATAATCCTATTTACATAAATTTGAATCTTGTTTTCCGACATAGTGTGAATTCACGTAATGTCGAAGTGTAAAATTTCTTCCGTGGAACGTAAATCCTCACAAAATCGTAAGTCAATTATGTATCTATTGCGTTATCAACGAATGTACACATTTACGATTGTTGTAGTATCTGTATATGTGTATGTGTTACTGAGTTTTATTTTTTCATTAAATTACTGTTGTTTCTCTGGTTGATATATTCTTAAACATTCTGGATTTCCTAATTTTTTATGCGAATAAAAATGTATTTTTCTTGGCAATTATAATTTACAAAAATACATTTTTTATTATCTTATTTACTTGGATAGAATTTTATATATAGATTAATACTTTTGTATTATGATTGTTTATCTAAAAAGCTATATATATAATTCAGTTTTTATATATAAATTCATTACGCTTTACATTTGATGAATTCGTTAATAAATCAAATCCATTAATACCACACTTCTAGTAATTTAATCAAACATTCAAAATCATTTTTTATATTATCGCTTTTGTTTATTTCTTTGCGTGTTCGATTTGCAGTTGGTCATTTTTTTTTATATGCAAAATATATTTCCACGTTAATACATCGTTAAAGTATCATAACATCCGGCTTTTAGCTTATTATGAACAACAAACATTAATTGAAGAATGATTATCACTCAGGAGTCATTATAAATAATGAGAGAGATTACGATAATATTCTATAATTGATATTATTGCTAAACAATATAATGCTTAAATGTAAATTTTGGAGATTTAAATAAAACTTGTTCGTAAATTCCAACTATATAGCATGTCAATCTCTATGCAATTATAACTCACTGCTATTAGCATGCACAGCTACCGTATACTTTATATCTGGAATATTCTCTAAAGGAACACTCGGTGTTTTTAATTCAATGTTACTAAAAGGTTTGCGTGTTACCTTTCAATGTTACCAACAGTTTCTTTCGTTGTTCAAGATTTTTTTTCCCTTTGACAATAAAATGATTCCTTACTTCGTAACAAGTTGCGAGTTAATTACAGACTTTGCAATTTTACCGCAAATTAAATGCAACTAGAAATTTGATACGAATCTTATAAAGAGTCTTCGTACAAAGTATTAAAATTCTGTCTTTAAGCCAATGTCTAATCTTTATTCGCGATTGCATGAGATTACATTTGAAGATTAGTCCTTGATGAAAATTTGAGATACTGAAATGTAAAATATTTGCCTCGATTTTTAACGGCTTTAGGCATTTTATTTTTTGGCTTTAATCATAACATTTTTCGTTGTCGTTGTAGTATTTAAAATGCAAGTGACATTTTATTGTATGTAAAGTGATATTTTAAATAACAAACGGTTGATAGCGATATTTTTGTCTAATTGAAAAACTTCATTCGAGTAAAATAGCAAAACAATTAACCTACAAATTGCAGGTCAAATTTGAGATTTGATATATATATATATATATATTTATATATGATATAATATATAATAATGATATGTATAATATACAATATAATATACAATATATCGCAATATGTGCTGTATGCTTGAGTATTTTTGTACAGTTGTGGCAAATTCTTGTAGAAAATGCGGTTTTACTTGGAGTACATGTTTTCAAGGCGTGGACGACGACAGCAGTTCTAATAGCTGGTCTTCCTAAACAAGTACATAATTACTATTATATACAAAAATAGCATAATATAAATACATAATCTGGTCGGTTTTATAGAAAAGTTCCAAGCATGGCTTGTCATTGCTGCAATATTCGATCTCTTTAACTATTGCACGTCGATTAACTCAGTGTCCCATAAGGTTACTTGTAATATTTCAAACTTCGCGTGCACTCTGTGACGTGTTATTGTTGTTAACCTTTACTACCTCAATGATGATTTTATTCGGCACTTGGTATTAATTAAGTTCTTAGATGCAATGAGAAATTGAGATTAATAATAAGTGTAATATCTTAAGAGTAGTAAATAGCTTTTAACGAAATTTTAATCGTTCAAATGTTAGTAAGTTGCGATGTTATGTCTTCGAAAACACAGTAGATACGATAAGAATCAAAGTTTATGCTTCGCGCGCTCAAGGCAATTAATTAAGTATTGTTCTTACAATTTATCATACATTCCATCTATAATTGGTACTACATTTATAAATAGGATTTCTTGTAACATATACGTAATTTCAATTATCTCGAAGTATAACAAAATAAAATAGTTTTAATAGTTGAGAAATATTACGTATCTTTCGAAGAACTGTTTTTGATGATATTTGATTTGACCATTATATGCTTCTAAACGTAGCGAAGTGTGAATAACATACCAATATGGTTTAATAGGATAGAATCCATTCAGTTTATAGCATACTAGAGTGGGACAATAGATTTTATGTATATTTCAGTCGATACATCCAATTATTTTTACTATATATTTTACTGCAAGATATTTCTATCTTATATACTCTCAATAGGTATTCACGTGATCTTTATTCTCGTTAAAAATTAAAAAGTTGCGAATTTATTTGTTCTTCGTTTAACAAGGTCATTGGACAGTAGTAATAAGAATAAAATTGACACATTAATTGTTAATATTATATATTATACTATATATATATATATATATTTTTTTTTTATTGAATAGCGTTATTTAATAAAAATAACAACAAACATTTAATCGGGCTATTGGGTCATTTAATCTGTTTCAGAAAAGCTCTTTCACCAAGTTATCTAATCGTTAGAATAAAAAAAGTCGAGCAAAGCTTTGTATCCGGGAAGTGACCTCGAGGACCTGAGCATATATCAATACATTAAACTCTGCTCACCAAATACGGGACTACACGAATACGTTTTTACGCGCATTCTTTGATATCCTAGCATTAACAAGGAAATGGATCGAATCTACGTTGATGAAGAAACTGGTGAGAGTATTAGTCTTCCAGATTCCGACTGTGAGATTCGGCGACTCGTTAGTTCGATAAATAATGCCGAGACGGGAGAACCAGAGATCAACATAGTTGGAATAGAAACTACTAAAAGTCGAAGAATACGCTTCCAGGTAATGATTTCAAATGATTACCATAAAATACATGCTGAAGTGATAGAATTATAAACACGTAATGAGTTTATGGATGTAAATTACATAATTTGATGCATTATGTAAATAATCGAAGGAAATTGTGAAAACCTGAAGATGAAGTTTCTAATTATATTTTAGAAGTTTCTTGCATGATACCGGGAATGTAATTAAAGTTAATTAATAAAAATTCCCTAGATTCCGAGAGAAGTGAAGGAGAAGTTGTCAGTAAAGGATCGCACCTTAAACAAAAGCGAGAATTTAATGGATTTAGAGCCCGTACCTGCTGGAGCAACGTTTGGTCAAGTAAATCCAGTTTGTTTGTTTTTCCTTGCTGTTCTATGTTTCTGCTGGTTCTTGCCTGTATTAATGTTCCTTGAGATGTCGTTGCACATTTGGGCTCATCATAAAAATAAAACGTTAAAGGATGCCAACGTTTATTTCCGTTCTCCATTTCACGGGATATCATCCGAATTTTGCGCACTATGCCAAAATGAAACGTGCATGAACCGTGTTGGGAAAATGCAGCAAATACGAATGCACAAGTTTTTGCGACAATGCAATTATATGAAAAGAGTGGTAACGTGAAATTTTTTGCTTAGAATACTGAAGAATATAGAACTTAAAATGAAAAAGAAAAAAAAAGACGAAGAATAAAACATTCCAGCCCGCCTTGACAAAAACATGTATTATATTTTTATGTTAAAGAGGTGACAAATTTATTTGCGATTTCTTTTCACTTTTCACAGATTTTATTGTCGTAAATTGAATTTACTAACAAAAATACAAAAAATTAAGTATAACAACGGTGCAGGAAAACAGTTTTATATTGGAGATATGTGTAGTATATACTAAAACTAATAATGTAGCAATACAGATTTATAATTATTATTGTTACACGTTAAAATTACAACAATGATGGAAGGAAATAATTATCGCATTATCTTTTCTTTAAAAAAGTATTTAAAGTTTATTCTATAAATATAAAAAAAATAAGTTACTCTTTTTAAGGCACGTCCGAGTAAATATTTTGTATACTATAATCTATATGAATTTTGTCATTTGTTATGGAAATAATAAAGCGTTATATGATCTTTAATCTTTTATGTTTTTTAAAATAAAATTCTCATTGTTAGACAGGAGAACTTATAAATACATAACTTAGACCTCAAACATTCGTGAGCTATAGAGATAATAATATCAGATGTTTGTAACGTTATAATAATAGCAGATATAGCGCGCCAACGTTAAAAAATTTGTTGGAAATTTCTTTGAATCAATGGAAACAATCGTCCTAACGTAAAGCTAAAATTTCTCTTGTCGCAATTTGACATAAAGCATTGAAATCAAATGAAATATGAGCCCTCCAGAAACGACATTTATTCCATATATAAGCAGGGTAATTTGGACTTTGTATCCCATGAAAGATTCGTGCGACTGCACGTCCAGTAAAATTGTTGTCACGGTAACTTACAATCAAGTTCCGTACATCGCAGGCTACTTGCGCTTCATTTTCCATTACATTCTGAAAAAATACGAATTATGTATGTATCGAATTTTCATAAGATTTGTTATAAGATATATAACTTAATTTAAAAATATAGATGTTAAACATTATGTAAAAATTTATACTTGTTGTGTCAAATCGATATCTAATAGAACTTTTCCCTCGAAGTAATTGCGAATAACGTCTTTTAACTGATCAGACTTGTTAATCATTTCAACATTCAATATGAGGCACTCTTCTACAGATGGTACACTAAACTTGTGCAGCGTAACACTAATTGTCTCAAGTTGTTGTAAAGATGAAGTTTCTTGAGATTGAGCGCGGCTGACTAAAGCATCTAGTGCTTCATCTAGTTCCACTTCTGTCAAGTCTCCTGGGGCTTTTATCCTTAAGCCAAGTTTATCATATCTTACTGAAATAGCTGACCGCTTCGGAACTCCATTGACTAAGGAAAAGATAAAAATATTAATCAAAGAAGTACAAAAAGTATTATGATAAACAGTGCATTAACATTCAATGTTATTTTTATACATGGGTTACAATTTATTGATTAAAACAAACCTGCTTTCCACTCTAAATTTTTAAGGTGACCTTTTACTACGCCACTATCCCAACCAATAGCAGACGCAACATCCACAACCGGAAACTCAATAACGTTATCGTTTTCATGAGAAATACCGTTTTGTAAATCTAATGCTATTGCCATTGCAAGTGGTGGTGACTGAGAAATTCATGAAAATTTTATATTAGATAAATATAGTAGATTTCCGAAGAAACGCATGTTACATATACTTACTGTTTGAGCAGCTTGCTTCAGCGCTTGAGGACCGTTATAGCTTGAAACCCTAGCCCTGATATATACAGATGAAAGAACAGTAATAAATCTTTTAGGATGCAATTCGAGATAACACAAAAGTGTTGAAATCTTTTCTTCTGAAATATCTAGAGCCATAACTGTATCGTCGATCGGAATAGCAACTTCATGACCAGGACACCTACGATCTCCTCCTTTATTTTCACGTAATTTTGCACATGAACACGGAACAAAAACTTTTTGAAGTAATCGTCTGATTGTATGCCTGTCTATTCCATTTGCATAAATATGCCGTCGCAATTCGACTTTATCCCTATCTTTCTATATTGGGGAAAAATGTTTGCATGATTACAAATCAGTCGCATAGTAAATTTGATTATAGAACAAATTTTAGTACCATTGGATTTAAGAATAAATGACAATGGGCTGGAAGTCCATCTCGACCAGCCCTCCCGACTTCTTGGATATATCCTTCGAAGGTGCCAGGCATGTTGTAATGTATAACAGCACGAATATCTGCCTTATTAAGACCCATACCAAAAGCTACAGTAGCAACAACGATCTTGACCTGTCCACTCATAAATGCTTTCTGAACTATTTTTCGGCGATGAGCCGATAAACCAGCATGATACGCTTCCGCGATAAAAGATAGTTTGGTGTTTCGTTTTTCGAAATTATTTCCATCCTATTAAAAAGCAGTATGTATCATAATACATTACTAACGTTACTGCTAACGGTACTAAATCACTAAAGTAATGATCAAAATACCTGTGAGAAAGCAATTCTGAGAAGACTCGCAATTCTTACACATTCATCTCGACGAGTACAATAAATAATAATTGAGCTACATTTTTTAAATCTTTCGCTTAATAATAATTTGATTAAAGCCTGATCTCTATCTTCATCTTTAGAAATTGTAAACAGCAGATTTCTAGGTATTGGAATATCAGAAATAACACCCGCCATTCCTTCTTCTATATCTAAATGGCTTACTATGCTTTCTGCAGTAGCTTTTGTTGCAGTAGCAGTAAGAGCTAACACCGTTTTGACACCTAATTTTTCTTTAAGAACTCGGCAAACCATAAGATAAGATGGACGGAAATTATGGGACCATTGTGAAATACAATGAGCTTCGTCTATACATGCAAAAGCAATTGGTGGAAGCTGCCTTAACAAAGCACCAAATCCAGTTGATTTTTCTCCAGCTACTACAGCTTCTGGAGAAATTAATAAAATATTCACTTTTCCTTGTTTCACCATTTGCATAACGTTATCTTTTACTTTTTGCGTTTGATTAGTATGCAGACAAGCTGCGGATAAAAACGAAGGTACACCCGTTACTTGGTCATCCATTAAGGACACCAATGGTGATATGACTAAAGTGATACAATTGGAGTATTTAGAATAAAGATATGCAGGTAACTGGTAACATAAAGACTTTCCAGAACCAGTAGATAAAGTTACCAATGTCGATTGACCAGAAAGTATTCTCATTACAGCCTTTTCTTGTCCAGGTCTAAATGTTTCATGACCAAATTTTTGCAAGGTATCGAAAACTTCAGATGGTGTTTCTATAATTATAATATGTAATAAGTATAAAAAATTAATTAATGAATTGAATTAGATTCTAAATTAATTACCTATGCACGACCGATCTTCTTTAAGTTTATACAGTGGCTGTACTGTACCAATTTCTGGTGGTAATAACTTTTGTACTAAATCTTCGGGAATTTTATAGCCACATAAAATATTCTACAAATTTTATAAAACATAAAATAATTATCACAAAGTTATACAGAGATTAAGAATATAGAAACATACTTCGTCTTCAATAGGTTCCCATAAATCATTATCGTCAGTCTTATCCTTTGTTTCATTTTCTGTTAATTCAGGCTCTGTTTCAAGAGAGTATGATGGTTTCTCCGGTAAACGGTCAATTCTACTAGCATGTGCTGCAATTGCATTTTGACTTGCCATTTTCTGAGCTTCTTCTAAAGTTGGAAATTCCGAACTTTCATCTATCTCGTTTAAGGGAATTAGATCATCGCTTTTTGTATTTGGACAATACCTTGAAGAGTGACCGATATCTCCACATTTAGAACAACTGGATGCACCTTTCTTTTCTACAAAATCAGCTACTGCTAAACTACCCTCGCTAGATGCAAGTTCCTTCTTTTTCTCTTTCCATTGATTCTTCCTATATTTTGAAAAATTAAAATGCTTTTTACCACGCACAAATACTTTTTTCTTTAAATTTATCCTAACAAAGTTTTCATTTAATTTTCCATCTGCCACTTTCTTTTCCAATTTTTCTCTACTTGTTAATTGTCCCTTTAGTTTCATAGGTACAAGAGAAGAACTTAAGTCATCAGCTTTTGAAGAAATAGATTTAGCAAATTGTTCAATAAGATCTCCTTGGTTACTTTTGCACATTGCAAAACGTGGAACAGCTTCTAAGGTTTCTATTCCATATATTTCAGGTTTTTTATCTTCTGTACTTTCAAGATCTACATTACAGGTTTCTAAAACATCTTCTTCATCTTCTATATCCTTCTTCTTTCTATAAGACTTTCTTGTTGTATGTTTTATCTTACTTGTTGATATTGATCCTTTGGTAGCTTTACTCTTTTTTGTTGTACTTGTTCTTGTTGTACTTGTTTTTGTTGTTCTTGTTGTTCTTGTTCTCTTTGTTTTTGATACTTTCTTCTTGCTTGTTTTCTCCTTTTCATTACTTTCATCGAAATTAGGATCTGAGTCATCAGATGAAACACATTTGACTTGTTTTCGAGTTTTAGAAGTTGCTGATTTTCCTTTAGAATTTGCTGATTTTCCTTTAGAATTTTCTGATTTTTCTACATTCTCTTCATTATGCGTGTTTGTATCTACAGTCTGTAGTACATCTGTTATTTTGTCCTTACATTTAACAACATTATTAGACAAATTTGTCTGAATATTTACATTATCATTTATGCTATTGTTTCTAACTAAATCTATATTAGTTATATTTAAGTTGTTACATTTTTCTTCACTGAAGGCTGTTTTATTTGATATTAGGTCATTTGTATAATTTTCATGACACATTTTTTTGGTAGGATGATTTTCTTGATCGCTGAATCTTTTTTTGAAATTTCTAATGCGTTTGTTTCTATGTTCTTCTTCTGAATCACTGTTACAAACAAAATCTTCTTCGTCCGATATCTGAAAAATTTCTTGTGATTCAGACACAAGCGTTTCTTTAGATAAATAGATACTTGTTTCCAGTGATTCAGTTCCGGAATCGCTTGTTCCAGAAAGTCTCTTTAAATCAACTGCTGGGTAAACCAAGTTACTTTGTTTGGCACATCTGTCTAACCATCCATGATTTAAATTTCTACTAACAGTATGTCCTTCGATTAATTGTTGTATTGTACCAATAGATTGAGTAGCAGGCTTAGACTCCATGTAAGTTACTTTCATAGACTTACCAAACATAGACTTTGTTTCTTCATTAATATCAAAACTATCTTTACTATTTAGTTCCATATTTGTGTTTTCTTCCAATGTGTTTGTACTAACGTCATTATATTTTTCAGATTTATTTTTTACTTTTGTTGCAGACAAGGACTTTCTAGGATTTCTTTTTATAAAGTTTGAACTAGTAAATTTATTTTGCGATAGTTGAAAAGAAGATGCTCTGGCTACAAGTAATGTTTGTTTCTTTTTGGGTATTTGTTCATTACTTTTACTTAAATGATCACCCCATACACCTTTTACATTTTTATATTTATTTTCCTCTGCTGCCAAACTATTAACTGTATGCTGACTTTGACATTCTTCTGAATCTACATTTACATCATCTACTTTGCCTGTATTTTCTATACTTTTTAAATCTGTATTTCTTCCATTACTTTCATCTATGTTTTTTGCATCTTTTTTATCTTGTGCAGTTATTATTTCTAAAACTTGTTTTTCTTTATCCCTTAGAAGCTTATTATCATCTGTAATTTTTTCAGATGACATACACGTTATAGTTTTAGTAGCATTATCTTCAGACTCATCAGAAAATGAAATATCTACAAGAGTTTCTTCTAAAGCACGTGTTTTCAACTTCCAATACATTTTGTAAGATTCCTTGATTCTCATGTCAGCCTCTTTAATATCATCCTGTAATAATAAAAATATACTTATATCATAGTATCATATAAAATTTTATTCTATTAGAATTCACAACAGTTGTGACATTTGTTACAATAGTAATTAAATATCTACATGATGTATGTCCATAAATGTATTCGGAGAAACATCAAATAGAAATGATAAAAAATAGCACGCAAATCTAATTGTGAAAAAAATCATGTTACTCTTATAAAACCATATAAAATTGTAAAGTCGTATAAAAAAATAAATATTATATATGAATGTGGGATCCTTATAACTGAAAAACTTTGACTAAAAGCGACCATTTCAATAACAAAATAAAATAGAGGGATTATCATTAAAGCTTAGTAACGGGAAAATAATTGTAACTGAATTAATTTTATGTCACGATTTATAAAAATGAAATGTAATACCTTATTCGGCTTACGTCCATGTTTCGCGGTAAAATGACTTTCCCATAATTTCACACGATTTTTATATTTTTGATATTGTGTTTTAAATACTGGATCTGATAGTATCTCCATTTTTTCATAAACATTGAAAAAATTATAATTATTTATAAAACTATAGGTTAGCTTAAACGATTTCTGTAATATGAAATTATATCGTGGAAACAAGATAATTGTTCACAAAATGAGCACATGGCAAATGTGATTGATGTAACTTGTTAACACTTTAATACATTTTTATTAAAAAATTCTTTTTACAAAGGTCAATATGTTACGATATTCAATCGAACAATTGGTCGAGAATAACGGTAATTCGTGATTCGTGACTGACAAAAAGACCATGGTACTGATAGGTATTTAAATCAGACAAACTACTCGAAGAAGGAACGTGAATCTGATTGGTTGTTTCTGGTAAAGCCAATACACGCATAAAAATAAGTACGCATATTGGTCGAAAGTTCCACATCTACAAGGGAGATAATATATGTGTATATAATATTGCAAGACGGAGAGTGAAAGACGGGAGTAATTCCCTTGCCGCTCCGCTGTCAATCTACTTATCGCCGACTTATTCTGTCAACTTTTACTTGACGATAAAGGAAGGATATAACATAATTAATATTCTTTCGGAAAATTAATGAATATCTCTATTTTCGTGACACAAACAGAGTGAAGTACTTTACGATCTAATCAGACTGACATGTAGAAAGCAAAATATCAGGAATAAAATGTTCGTAATATTACAATCCGATTATAAAAGTTTATTGAAAAAAATTAACAAAAATATGTGACAAACGATACTCGATCAAGTGTTTTTTTGATAAGTGGTGGATGAGCGTGTTATCATGGACCGCAGGTAATCGCCAATTGCGGATCGACTGTTTTCCCGATAGGTGTCTAATCGAACGGTGTCGCCAGCTGACGGGAGTTCGTAGTATCAGTGTAAGGCAAGATGGCCGAGCGGTGGTCGTGGAATGTACGGCTGGAGAATTGGTGATCTCGGCGCGGATGGCTTAGTGATGGCCGAGTTCAACATCGACATCGGCAAGCTCCCAGAGGACGTACGAGAGAAACTTGCTGAGCTGGATCTCGAGTTATCTGAAGGTGAGTAGACGTAGCTTTTCTCGATGCGCCGCCGCTACGCAAACCCTTTCTCTGACTCACCCTATGCATACGAGAGAAAGAATCCCCTAGTCCCCGTTGATAAAATCGATAATAGCCTTGCTGTTGCCATTTTACTCCCCCGTAACTACATACATTACCTTTCGAAATATCATCTTCCGCTCGAGCTACGCTTTTTCTCGGATCCTGTCAAACATTAATATTCGAAAGACGATTGGAATTCCTCGAAGCGAGTCTTCTACTCCAATCGCGATGGACACTCGAATCTCTATCGACCGCGCCTCATTCTATGTAACGTCCTTTACTTTTCGTTTTCGTTTTGGACAATCGATGACCGACATTACCCCCTTTTTTTATTTATTTTCACTTTTTGGCTCACAATTCAAACTTCTATTCTCCTAAACGCCGAAACGAATTCCCCGAAATCTGTTTGTACACCGTTCAAAGCGTGCCTAGTTTAGCGTGGATTTCATCGGAACAAGATTCCACATCGCGAATATTTTTTTTCGCGGAAAGAAGATATTAGAACGTGAATGAATAATTCTGGAGGAATTCATCGGCGTTCTAAAAGAATATCCTCGTTTTCTAAGAAATTCGAGGAACACGTCATTGACATTTTGCATGGCGCACGTATCAAAATCCGGATACCTAGATATCTTAAAAATGTCTCGATGGTCCATCCACTTGTTCGATTAAACGTTTCCAACCTCGATAAAAACGGACGCCTTGTACGATGTTGAACGGTGATATTACAAGGAAAGCTGCGAGGATGCAACGTCTGGTCTTTTTTCTGCTATTTCATCTGGCGAGCAAACGGAATCCCACAAGCTTATTTGTATCTAAAGTTCCGTCTTTCATAACAAGCTATCGACCGGTTTCTCGTGTCATCTCCGAATACTTGACATTTTATCTGTCATTGTATTCGCCTTTTAACGAGCCATTGCGTGCTTCTCTTTTTACGATTCGACCATTCGTATAAAATGAAACATCGTTTCACAAAACTCTTAGCCGAATTTTGACATTTTCCATGATCATTCTATTCCTTCGAAACCGTGGAATAAAGCGTACCGTTTCAGACAAAGATAGCGTGTTATTCATCGCGCGGAGGCATAGAAATTAGCAGGTCTACGAAGTCTACATTTATCTGAATCCAACGGGTGAAAAATCGTGCTCGATCGATTCCTCTCGCTATCCATGATTTTGCATTCGTACAACAGAGGTTAACGTTCGATTTAATCAGGCATTGACTTAAATTTCGTTGAAATAAATAGTACGACACGGTAGTTAGAGATCGAGGCCAGGCTAGCGGAATGTTTCGAAACGAACTGACGACTCCTTAATATATCTTTTATATGTTGTTACGTGTGTGCGTGTGTGTGTGTGTGTGTGTGTGTGTGTATACCTCTACTTCCATGGCTATTCGTCGAGAAGCAGTTGATCACGGTTCGCACGGGTGTCTCGTGGCAGTGTCAGCGCGATTCGACGTTACAGGTGTGAAGTTTCGAGCGTTTTGCACTTCCCTCTGATCCACCACACCATCAGTTTGTTTGCGTTCGCAGTTAGAAAGCTTTCGCGTTGTTCGTTGCGACTGGTTTTCTCTGCATCCCCTTTGCCAAACGAGATGGTCACCCATTTATGATTTAAAGGGATCCTAACCTCATGGTCGTTCACTTTCTCGCGCCGTGAGCTTGGTCGTTCCACGCTGAAAAAATACAGGATGCAAATAGGCGCATGATCTCGCGTCAGCTTTTTAGCGTAATTCGCTGCAACGTACCGTGTTGGGGTTTAACGAAACGCGGGCCGATGTTGCGTCGAGTCGCCGCGGCCGTTACGAACAAAGCCGCCGTGTTTAAGAAATTAACCAACTGCGGCAGAGCCAGTATACAACGGAACCTAGAATAAATTCGGTGATAGAATTGGCTGATAGCTGCGACAATCGAGCCCTTTTCCTTACGACATTGAGATACGGGCATGAATTATGATTTCTATTCGACAGAGGCAAATTGAATATAGAAAATCATCGGTCGATACATTTTCGATGGGATTAGGTGTTAGGGTTAGGTTGGAAGAATTGGTTGGTAGCTGTGACAATCGAGCCCTTTTCCTTACGACATCGAGATACGGGCATGAATTATGATTTCTATTCGACAAAGGCAAATTGAATATAGAAAATCATCGGCCGATACTTTTTCGATGGGGTTAGGTTAGGATTAGGTTGGGGCTAGATTGTCTACAGTCTGAGTGGCGGAATCGTGTCTATCTTGTTCCGACGATATTCGGAACGTACGACTAGGGACGTGTAACATCATTTATAACACGGTGTCCTCGTGTAGCAACGTGACGTCAACTGGACGGGTCACCGTCCATCTTCGCGAAGCTTTATTTGCATGTGAGGTAATTGCGCAGATTACCCGTTCGTGCGTATTTCAATTGAATACGAGACTATACGACCGTCTTGAGAGAAATCCTCGACACTATTAGTCCTGACCGAATCATTTGTATGCTTGGTATGCGATTGAAAAGGCGGACACGCAAGCCTTGATCATTTCGGAAGTTTAATCTGCCTTGGTCATCGATAATTCATAGTCTATTTAAGATTATTTATTTAAAATAAAAGTCGAATGAATCGTCGGTCACGAGTCGATTGAGTTTGTTTGGTTTTTCGATCGTTTGGGGAAATAGATTACTCGAATTATTCTTTCGCGATGTATAGCGATGGAACGTAAATGAGAAATTGGCGAGGAATGTAATCGTAGGAGAAGTTTCGATAAAGTTGGTGGTAGTTGCGTGTAACGAATTACGGTTCGTGGCTTATTCGCACGGTTTCGTTTATCGTCCGAGCTTGCAGGCGTGTTCTCATTTCGCGTGTTCGGTAGATTAGTATCGTTCAAATAGAAGGTATTCCGTTTCCAGAATCGTGTGCTGCGCGTCGTTGGATTGCAACGTTTATGGCAGCGATTCAGCTTCGGTCGGTAGACTCGAGTTAAGCGTGACTTCTTACTGCTATGATTAATGGCCACGTACACACCGGCACAAGAAAGCGTCCAATGCGAAAGAAAAAAATTGTCGCTGCGTACTAGAAATAATATCGCGACGTTCGATCGTTTCCACGCGTCGGATTCCATGCAAATTAACAGCGTGGCCACTTGAAGAAGAGTAAAGCACGTTCCACCCTTAGTCTTGTTTTTTTTTTTTTTTTTTGTTACAGCGTGTAAATACTCGTAGCATACCACGCACGCATGTTATTAGAGAACGTTGTTTCGCTTTGACCGAGAGCGGCGTTACTTCACCCGATAATTACTTGATTGACGTAACCGCAATGGAAATTTCTTTGACAATAAAATCGCGAGCGCGTGATTTTCTGATTTTCCTAAAGCGTTAACGTTCCTTCGTCTCGCTCTTCCTTTTTCTACGCGTCTGTTCGTTTAGCGCGGTTTATCTCGATCGGCCCGTTTGTTGATCACGGCCCGATTCATTCAGGGGAAATTAATCGAGCCTGTAATCGACCGCGTTAATATAATGGATATGATGTAACGAGGCGTTGTAGGCTCATTTATTCCACGATAGGATTTGTGCATGAGTCATTAAAGCCGGCTCTAGTCGGCACGTACCCGGCACCTGTTATCTGGCGGTCGAACGATGCACGAATCCCGCTAATTGTTTCCTTCGTTCACCGCTTCGTTCACCGGCGAAATATTTAAATCAGCTTCAACGATCAACGCGTATTTCTCTACCAGACGCAGACGATGACGGGAAAATTGCCGAATGATTTTCTCCAGCTATGCCAACCAGCGGAACTTTGCATCCTCTTTATACAGATATAATAAACGAAGTGTAACGTTCCACCTAAACGATACGGCGGGAACTTTGGAAAATCATACGATCCGCGAATATCTGATTCGATTAAACTAGCTTTTTAAACTAGACTTCAATTGCCGTAATCTTTTCGCAACCGTTGTCCGTAGGAGAATTTCGATGATTCGAGAAAAGTCAGCGCGCGTACTCTTCCGGCATCGCGAGACTTTAATAATATTAAAGCGTCGCGGGATCCTACGGGGTGTCCCCTTTAAGTTCATCTGGCCGAATGTCTACCTTATCGATAGAGCATAGTCTCTTAAAAAGATTCTTTTGAACGATGACCAATTTCAGGGGTATAATGTTCCGCTGAAGCATCGTACCTCTCTATTTATTCGGTTATGCCGTCGGTAACGACAAGGATATCGCGCCGTAGTTAACACCGTGTGTGCGCGTGTCGCTGGTTCTACCGACGATCGTTCCATAAATAGCAGATAGAAATTTTATCACTAGGGATTTATTTAGCGAAGATCCGTGGGTAAATAACCAGAGACGTATTCTCCAAACGTCGGATTCTAGAGCAAACGTAATTCGTTTGAACGGACTCGTTATTCTCGTTCGCCGATCCATCGATTATTTACAGGTTCCGATAATCCACTGCGGAATAGGCTTGCTTTAAAGTTTCTCGTAAACGAAGCAAAGTTACGCGCCCGTTTGCACCAAAACACGTGATTTCGTGACACGCCAATTGCACGTCGTAGCGTGAAACGGTTGGTTCGTCGATCATCGACGATACGTATAATTGGTGGATGTATTCGGAAACCTTTCGAACGACAGATAGCCTGTAGAATACGAGCAGAACCCTGTCGCACCAATTACGGATCCGTGAAAAGATCGTCGGGTTCGAAGTGACCCGCTAGCTAATTCGATGCAGATAAAAAGAATAGAAAGCGATCTTAACCTACAATTTCATAATAGCCACGTTATTACCGCAGTTGTAGTTAAAGGTAAGGTGGACCTTTATTTGTGTGACTTGAATGGTCTCGTGGATCGTTACAGCCGCGGTTGCCTAATGCCTCGACAGCTAACGCTTCCCTCCGTGGATAGAACCGTGATTCCTGATGAATCAGGAAACTGGTCAAAACGGGCGAACGCAAATGAAAAGTTGCCTTTTATCTGCGAAGGTTATCCCCAGCTAGTTTTTTCGAGTAACGAGCAATTAAGTGCTCGTTACGTTCGCGCGCCTTATGAATAATTCGTTGGCTCGTGCCAGGTTAATTACTTTTAACTGTTTTTACCGATTGGTGGAAACGCGAATCTCCGACGACTGATTAACGTTCCGTGTAATTGGCAGCGAAGGACTGTGCCATAGGAGAGGAGAGATCTCTTTAGTTAAGCTGGCCGATCGATTTTTCCAACGATCCGTTTCGTCTATAATCTACATTTTTAATCTGGCTTCGAACTTGAACTGTATTTTTAGAAGACTATCGCGGAATGTTGCCTTTCGTGCGGAATCACCAGCTTCTAGATTTATGACTCGATTATGAAACTACTTGGGAGTTGTTTACGATGCGAGTTCAGTAACCTAATAATGCTGCTACTTCAGGTTGTTTCGGCTGAAAGTTAAATCACCGGTTCTCCCGACATTATTCTCTCCGTGTACGCTTGCTAGCAATTTTTACGCGAAACGTATCGCGCGCGCTAATACTTTCGAGATCTCTCAATTTACGTTGATATTCGTCTGATCTTAACCCAAAAACACGGTATACGTGTAACGACAAAAATCTTCTCCGCGTTTCTCGTTTCGCTCGATTTACCGCGAATTAAAATTGTCTTTGGATATCGGTTGATATCTGCGAAATATTTGTTTGACCTTGAATGACCTTGAACCAGAGGGCATCGAACCGGCGGTGCGAAGGGCCGCCGCGCTCGTAGATTCCTGAGAAACCGTAATTCCACATAGGAAAGCGAACGTGAGCCTAAAATCTTGAACCAGTTTCTAGCTAGAGGAAAGCCGTTTTAAAGGCGTCACCGCCCTCTCGAGGCCGAGCAACCTGCTCGAAAAGGAATTTCCTATCTTGCGGAAGCCGATCGGCCTCATCTTATACGGTTCGGATTAACTTCGATTATCGCCTCGATCGGCCAGATAACGTGGATATCGGCGAATTAATTGCTCGTAGACGATGGTATTTTTCCGACGTCGATCGACCGCGTAGTCGTAGCGTAACCGAACACCGTATAGGATCGACACCGCAGCGCAGACACGGAGAAACGAGGTATCGGTCGAAGTCGAGGGCAATTTCGCGTCAGATTCGCTGCGAGCGTCCGCGCCGGTTCTCGATTACAACTAGTCGACACACTATCGGCAGGAATTCATCCGAATGACAAGGGTACGCGCAAATCAAGCCACCCCTCTGATTTTTCTATTGACGTCAGTTGTCGATTACGATGTCGTTACGAGGATTTACGTTCCCGTTCAACCAGACTTTGCACTCTGCCACGATTTCCTCGACCTCCATTCGTAGTTCCGAGGTCAGCGCACTTCCGGTCAACGTTCACCGACAGCCTTTAGGCGAAACGCACGCTACGGCCGATTCATCGATGCCTTTTCCCGTCTTCAGCTATTTCGTGGCCCGACTAACGTTTCACGATAACGGGGATCCTCAACGCGCGTCTTCCATCGTTGGAGCAGCGTTTCGCGAGCGAATGTTCAATGAATCGAATAATCGTGGAATACGATGTCAGTCGTCGAAGGTCAAACGAGATACGAGCGGTGCACGATTACTGCATACATTGTTTTCAAGCCACCAAGGTTATCGATATTACGTTACGCCTGTAGGAAGAACAGGAACCGTGTCTTTCCTTATTGCTCGCGAAGCTCGGAGATACACGATATCTTTGTTTATGCTAAGTTAGGATTTCACTTATTACGCAATCGAAACAAATCTTACGACATTGCCTGCTTTAATCGGCTAATTAGTTTCGCGTGGGACGTTGTTATCAGTCAGCTGTGTAACAGCGGCGGTGATAAAACACGCGTGAATAATGCGCCAAGTATTCGCAGTCTGCGAATTCGAGGTACGCGCGTATCTAAAACAGCAGCACGAGAAAATTGTGAAGCAATATGAGAAACGCGGTTATGAGAGAATATCGATAAAAGTACGAAAGATAATCGGTCAGCGAGAACGTTGTTACCTCCGTAGGAAAGGAGCAATTTGTAGAGAGAAAATGCGGGTGGAAAGAATCGCGAGGAAGAATCGTATCGACTGCGATTGTCGATAACTTAATCCCGAGGCTAATCAAGCCATAAAACGAGATTGCCGGGTATCGAGCGCGGGCCGGAAAAAAAGACGGAGAGGTCAGCGAAATTGGTAAACAAGAGGGACTCTCGAGAATAAGAAGGAATTGTCTGGTAGAAGACAAGAGTGAAGAGCGGCAGCTCTGGTTAGGTGGCGCAGGTGCGGCTGCACTCTAGTGGAATGCATCCATCGGTGTCGGTGCAGCTGCTGTCGCAGCTCGTTCGTGGACCGTTTGTAAGATCAAGGTCGCTGGTTTCGTGGGTAAACGTCCTCAAGTCGCCTTGAGTTGCACGTTGCACCGAGCCGCGTTGCATATACTCCACGACCAAAGATCACGCGCTTATCGGCTATTATATCCCTCCTCCGCACCTTCCGACAATACCGATACATCGTAGAAAGCTACGTGTCCAACGTGTCGTCTTTATCGATCGGCTAAGTCGAGCCTCCGAATTATCTTTATCGGTTATCGATCCGAGACTTGTTTCGAATTTCCTCGATTATTTTTGTATTTTTCTTTTCTTTTCTTTTTTTTGAGTCGTTGCTCCTTTGCTAGGGATTTCGAGATAGGGAAATTTTTATCCCCATTTATTTAAAATCTCCTCTTTGTTCTCCACGCGTGGAAATAGACGCAGCGACACAAAGCGTGCATTAATTTCGATCAGATAACTCGCAAGCGTGAAAAACGATAGAGCAACATTCCGAAAAATTGGTTTCCAACAGCGACATTAAAGGGTGGCGTTATCTCGGCGATAAGCGCGCGATAACTGGCTCGATGAAAATCATCGCATAATGATGTATCGTCGATTCAGCGTTTAGTCGGCCTATGTCGTCGACGATATAAAGATTTATCCTTATTGACGAGAGTGTTCACGCATGTTGACTTTGTTCGAGAACGCGATTCTCTCGTAATTCGCTTAATATTTTCTCTTTGTCCGTCGTCGTACGCCACGCGTTTCAACTCCATCGAAGCTGTATTTTGTGTCTCGCGAAACTCACGACTCGTAAATTCCATAAATTCGATCGCTTTTTTCTCGGCGCGCCTCTCGCCACAGCGATTAAAATGTTTCGGCTGGTCGAAGCGCGACGAAGTTTTATTTAAAGACTTGCATGCTTTCTATACGAAGCGTTGATTTCGTCGGGATCGTGCTACTTGCACGGGACGATTGAGCGTGGGTGTTTCGAGTTGTATTCGTGGAAAGTACGAACGCACGGCGATGCTCTTGGTTCTTTGGTAGTTAAGGGCCGCTGCTAGCGCTAGAAAGTGGGAGGTCGGAGAGTAGCGAGCGATCAACCCGTCAATTTAAACCTTTTTTCGTCGTAAAACGAACATCGATATTGCCCGCTCTCTGCCACGCTCGTTGCTTGCGTTCTCTTCAGGGACCACTTTTCCATTCCAATGGAGGAACAAAAGTTCCTTCGATGCTTGCAACAGAGATAAATATTACTTTCTTAACGCTAGAACAAACACGCGACAGTTGAGACGAAGCAAATTTCTACCAAAACCGCGACATGGCAAGAAAAAAAAAAAAAAAAGAAAAGCGACCGATCTTTAAAAAATACGTAACAACAGAATATTTGTCCGTTTATCAATTTATTACTTTCTTGAAGTAAGGAATTTCATCTTACGTGGCAGAGTTTTAATATTATCGAGCCATCCGGGACCATGATCCCCGAACGAGGGTTGGCACATTTAGAAAATTGTAAAAACCAGTCATTTCGACTCAATTCGGAGAAACGACGCGCGTAATTTCACATCTCGTTTGTCGTCGATTATTTTCTACGATGATCAACGGAGTATTCTCTCGAAGGACAGATTTACGACGTTAGACGATATACGTATGTGTGTGTATACGAACTTGAAATACAGCGGTTACTTGACCCCCTACGATCTTCGTAGTAAGAACGCGTAATGATCGCGTCTAGCGTTAAACCGCGCTACCATCTCACCTGCTATGCGCTACGCGCTACAATCGAGTCTTACGATAGGTGGTGTGTCGGATGTTGCGTACACGTACGTCAGATCACGATACGTATATGGACGCCATGGTGGAAAACAGCGCGGCATCCTTGATCCCTGATTTTGTTTCGCCGAGAACGTATCTTTTAAACAGCGCGGCTATCAGAAGGAATAAAGGAAGAAATCAAAGCTCCTCTCGATAAAAGGTATTCGTGGATCGTGTAGTCGTAAGCTGTATAACACAAGCACCGATCGACGTGGAAGATGCGATGGAGATGGAGGCGGCAGAGAGCGGATAACCCGAGGAAAGGGTGGCACGGAGCGTAGGTAGCCGACGTTGACGGTAAAAGCGTTCATGGAATCGCCCTTCGATGCTATTAATAATACCGAGGCGTTTCGCAAAAGCGGACAATCGCGGCAAGTTTTAGGAAGGCCAGATACGAAACGTATCGGTGACGAATGGAACGCGTTCGATGGCGACGTGTTCGCTGGCGTTCGAGCCACGGGTCCCTGCACGCCGTGGAAAGGTGTACACGGGCGCTGTGGTAAAAATCTGCGATACCGCTTGCGAGTCTGCATCGCTAGAGGATTCTCTATCCGATTCGCGATCTTTGCTAGTCCGCCTTAAGAAAACGCGCATGGGTGGAGGTAGAAAATCTCGCGGGCACGAGCGAGACCGCAAGATCGGCGTGTAACACGACAATGAGAAAGAAAGGCAGCAACGTGGTCTTGGGCTCGGAACACGCGAGGCGAGCGTACACGAAAGAAGGGACAGAAAGGGGCTGCGGAGAGAGAAAAGGAGAAGGATCGTCTTGCCGCGGGGGAGGAGCGAGGAGGAGAGCAGCGGCAGACTCGGAACGAAGGGAGAAAGAAGAAGACAGAGAACGCTGGAGAAGGTAGAAAAGGGACAAGGAGAGTGAGATGCTGCGAGAGAAGCAAGAGAACAGAGTTGTGTGCAGACGAGAGTGGACGGACGGCATACCACCACTACCGCTCCTTACCCCCCTCGATGTTCTCCGTTTTCTCCGTCTCTGTCACGGGGCCCGTTTCCCACTGGTTGCTCTCTCCGTCTGGCCATCGCGCGATCCCTCTCTCTCTCTCTCTCTCTCTCTCTCGCTCTCGCGCACACACAACACACTCACTCACTCGCTCTCTCGTTCTTTCTCTTTCTCTTTCTCTTTCTCTTTCTCCGGGTCCGTGGCGGTTCTCTCGTGAGTCAGGGAGAGGTGCAGCGTCGAGAGCTCGCGAAATGCCAGTGATTCGACGCGACTTCAACTACGCGCACTACGAGAGTTTTTCTCCTCGCGAGACGAGGGGGACCGTGCGTGCTTCTCGATGCTCGTTCCTCTGCCCCTCGCGATAAGGGTGGACCCGCGTCGCGACGCTCCGCGCCTCGAGTATGCTGCGACGCGCTATTTTACGAACACGACCGGCCGCTACCCTTGCTTCCCTATTTGCGCCACGCTGTTACTACACTTGCTTGTACTACTAGTGCCGCTACTATCGCTGTTCCACTTTTTTCCTCCCGCATCTCTTTTCTCTCGTAGTCCCCTATTGCTTTATTATTTGTTATTGCTGTTGTCGTAGCTATCGGAGTTTCTACGTTGAGTACCGTCGCTGTTACCGACTGTCGCTTCGCGGCCGTTTCTGTTTCTCTCTGTTCGCGCTCCGTCCGGCGATAAACCAAGGGCAGAACTAGCAAAATTTTCGGCGCGTGCGTTTCGAGGACGTTCGCAGATCAGTTTTCTCCGTTTCCATGGCTAATCGAAGGACAGAGGCGAGCGAAGCTATCAGTTTAGAACGAATTCCGTAACCCGTCGCAGTTCTTTCGCCGGCGGCGTAGTGTCGTAAAAAGAATCTGGTGGAGGGAAGGAAAGCTTGTGAAATAGGTTCTCGTGGGCGAGCAGCTCGCCGGTAACAAGGCGACTGCTGAGTTTCCCTCTGATTTCCTAGGGCTGATCTTGCTACCTTCAACCGGCGAGCCAACCGGCACAGACTCCCATTATATACGATCGGCGTCTTCCTTTTATCTAAAACTCCGCTCGAACCAACTAAATTACGATGCAGGGCTGACGCGTTGGCGGATCAAGATTCCTCGAACAACGACGAATAACGATTCTCCGAGTCGTCTCTCGCGTTGTTGCTTTCGAAACTGGCGCGTGATTTATTTTTACCGGTGTTGGATTACGCGGCTGTTTTACGCTAAACCAGTCGAAGAACGCGAGTCGGTGTACTGGTAAAAAGGGACAACGGCAAGGGAACGAGCGTCCCGCGCGTCGTTGCAGCGAAAATCGAGAGGAAGAGTGAAAAATCTGGGCGATCGCACGGTGTTGGCGCTTTCTTTATTTGCAAAAGCAAATAGCGGTCGGTCGAGCGTTGTTTCGAGGCCGGTGCGTGACCGTGATTCACCGTTTCAGCGAAACACGCGTATCACGAAACTCGTGATACGGTTGCCGGTGCGATTCTACTAGCTAGTACGAAACGGAAGGACTAGCTATCTGGAAACCGATTCGCAATTACAGCGCGTGCGCGCGCGTGTGTGTGTGTGTGCGGTGTAGTGACGCGCGTTGCCGGTGCGACGAAATTTGATCACATCGTTCGGTTCTCCTTTGCGCGACCTCTGTTTTTTCAACGTTCGACGAGTTCGACGAAAAATTAACGACGGAAAAAAATTGAAGAGAGCATGGTTGGCCGAGCAAGAGAATCGGTGTGTGGCACCGCGACCATGTCGCTAGTCGATGCGAAATAATAAATACCGCGGGAACGTGGAGCGAAGGAAAGGGTGGTGAAATCAGTGTCGTAATGGTTGGAGGGCGGAGAAAGTATCGTCCGGTAACGTCTTACCAACGATTCTAGATGCTTTCGGACGAGCAGCATATATGGAGAACTATTAAGTATCGACTGCTGGTCCGCCGTGAACGGAACGCGTCTTTCGCAGCGAGCATTCACCAAGCTGGAAAAATCAACTGTTTCGAAAGGTGGAATAACTTGGCGTAAACGTTGCGCGGACGTTGATTCGCGATACTAATCGCGGCTACGGCGCGGTTACCGCTATCGAAGCGTAGTTTCCTCCAGGCAGAACGTAACCAACGGAAGATGATTTTGCTGGCCAGGTAACGCTGAAACGCGTTAACTCCAATTAATCTGCTGCCGTTTAACGTTATTCGACGTCGTGCGCGGTCCGCTAGTGCCGAATCGATTTTTGCCGCGGGATCTTCACCGAACGGAGAGAGGGGGTGGGGGGTGGCGGCGGTGGCAACCGTACGAAAAGGGTGAAAGAGAAGGTAGACGCGAAAGAGGAAGAAGGGACGGCACGTCGAAAAAGGAAAGCGACGGTGATTCGCGACTGGAAGACCTCGGAGTTGTAGCTTAAGATCGCAGAAACGCGCAAGCGTGCACGTTCGCCGTAGCGACCGACACGGACCAAACGGAGAGGAAGCACGACGATACAGATGAAAGAGAGAGACAACGGTAGAACCAGTGCAGCCTCGCAACCTCTGTCTTTTTCCCTTTCTCTCTCTCTCTCTCTCTCCCCTCTCTTCTCTTTATGCCTGGCTAGCCGTAAGGATGTAAGGACTCGAGGAGGACGCGCGTGGTTCGCTCGAACAACCAAAACGAGCGAGCGTTCCGTTCGCCAGCAATCCCTCGGCGACTCGTTGCAAAGGATATTCGACTCGCCGCACGAGATCGTAACTCGTTGAGCAGCAACGACAGCGGAAACGACGAGCTACGTCGCGAGGGTTGGCGGTAAATGGAGGCCGAATCGTCTCGTTTCCGTTAGATTCTTTTAGCAAGGAGAAACGACGAGATTCGAGAAAGTACCGAAGCAACGTTGTTACACATGAGATCGCGGTATTGGAAGAGGAAGTGTCGGAGACGCGCGGAGGAAACGGCGAAGGGATAAAAGAAGAAGGCGGAGGAGGAGGATGAAACGTAAGGCGACTGTTTGAGCGCGGAGAGTGGACGAAGGGCCGAACTCATGAGGCCGTTGTCCTTCGAGAACCTGAGGAGGCTCGTCGGCCGCAAGAAGGACCGTAACGAGCCGTCCTTTAAGCGCAGCGAGTCCTTCAAAAGGATATCGATAAGAAAAAGTTATTTGGATCGGGGCAAGCGACGCAACAAGCTTCAGAAGAACCTGGAGCCGACTGTTGCGCCGACTGCCATCGATCCCAACCGATTGAAGCCGATCGAGAAGCAACAGGCCGTGATAAAGGAGCAGAAACCGAGGAAGCCACGGGACGACGACGACGACGACACGTTGACACGCGAGTCGATCAGCTACGACCAATGGCTACAGGGTGTCAGCTCGTGTTCCCGCGAGAAACTGGACGAGCTGCACCGCGAACAACAACAGAACAAGCAAAATAAGCAACAACACGCTCCGACGAGGAACAACGTTTCCAAGATTCAACAGAAGAACGAAGCTGACCACGTGGCCGAGGATCTGAAAGTTCTCGAGTTGGACGCGTCGCCCGTGTTGCCCTCGAAGCCGTTCAGAGTCTCTAACGAGACGATCCACGAGAAGAACGGTCATCATCAGGATATCCTGCAGGTTCAGGAACCGTCGATCGAAGGACCACCCAGCGTCAGCATCAATCTCGGTCGAATATGGAGGGACGCGGTCCCGATGCCCTTTCCTTCGTCCTCGGGTTCGCCGATACACCACTCGTTGGATAGCGCGCTGAAGGAGAGGAAACCTCAACCGACCGTAGCGAGAACGGTGTCCGCTCCGGAGAAAAGCGTGGCTGGCAAAGACGTCTCGTCGGCGTTCGGATTCTCTCTGAGGATCGCCAAGCTGGCCGATTTTCGTGCAGGGTTACTATCACTGGTATTTGTTAGTTGGCCTTCGTCGACGATGAAATTGCGAAACGTGAAAGTACAGAGTCCATGAGAATGTAATCGTAGAAAGTTCGACTATAAAGCGACCACGTATATATCCGGTTGCGGATATCCGAGTAAACCGAGAGTCGCGATTTTTCGTGAAATTTCGATCGATCGTTCGGCAAAGCTTCACGGCTAGCGCGTGCTAATCCGCCTCGAGTATTTCGAGCGTCGCGGCGTCGCGTTCGTGCTAGGAAATTACGGCCAACGCCGCGCGAGATACCTTTGTAATTTCTGGCAAAGCGATTTTCGTCAATTTCATCGGTCGAAGGTTGCGAGGTAGACGGCAACTCGATAATCACGTCACTTCAGGGCTACGAGGAATGGTTTCTTTAACCGAAGGACGAGCAAACCGTCGCCAAGCGTGAGCGCCGAGGGTTACTTCAAACGAACCAACACGTCGAGGCGGTCTAGTTCTCGACGACGCGGTAGGCGGACGTCTCAGAGGGCGAAGAAGCGCGAGCTTCAGGTTGAGCCGGTGCGATCCAACAGCCCCGTGTGGTTCGTGCCACCGGAGAGGCGCCGTTCGAGACGTCAGAGACGAGTGTGGCGCGAGATCAGATACTTCCCTGAGACCGAGATTCCCGTGATCGAAAGGATCGACGACTGTTCGTCGAATCTGTCGGACGATCAGTTCGACGATCTGAAGCTGTTGCTTTCAGGGGACTTCAACGATAGACGAGAGGCAGGCTTGAACTCGTTGGTCTCGTCCTCGTTGGGTTCCTTCTCGGCAACATCCTCCTCGTCGTCGGCTTGTCGGCCACCAAAGATCAGCGACTTCAACGAAGACAAACTGTTCTCCGAGGAGCTGCGAACCAGCGGCGTGCTCGCCCGAAGAACCACATGGCGACCCATAACTTCCAACTACTTTGCCAGCAACCAGTTTCTCAGCTTTCTGTCGAAAGGTTCGGGCAACCTTATCGGCAAGGAGAGGACGAGGGCCGACTACAGGTGTCTCTCGTCTACCGACAGCGAAACCGAGGACGAGACCGATCGCGTTGGTCTCGAGCGCAGGAGAAGCTCTCACGCGATGCATAGGCAGCAATACCTGAAGAGGCAAAGGTCGGGACTCAGAAGAAGGCCGCTCAGGCGAAAGTCTCAGCTTCGAAAAGCATCCGGCCAGCCAGTCTTTCTCGTGCGAAAGTGCTCGTCCTTGAGGAAAAGACCCAGTAAGGCTCTACTAGCGACGATCCTCTATCTACGTCGCCGATCTTCTTACGACATTCGCTTTAAAAAGCTTACGCTCCACGTAATCTCCACGCGGCTATTTCACACACAAGCTCTTCCTTCCACGATTTTAACTTTAGGATGGTTGCTGCTAGCGATTAACGACGAATCCGCGTTTGTCTTCTTTTCGTCCGCTATTCCGCGTGATCCACGTTAATCGCGCAACAGAATCGCCGAGTTTGGTTTCACCGCTGTTTTTGCTCCGGTTAAACTCGATCCGAATCCGTGCACGTACGTTCCACTAATCGCGCCTCTTTCCCATTTCTTTCTTCGAGTCTCTTTCGACCGCGATAGCTTGCCGGCTCTTGATTGCTCCTTGCCCGTATACGTACTTATTTATTCTGGCTGCAATCACGAAGATCACCATTGTCAACGCTATTGAAATCTCTCATTTACCATTGCTCTCGTTTACCTTGCGATCGATCGACGAACCGTCGTTCTCTAATTCCGATACACGAACGAGCCAAGTATTAATAGGTTGTCCAAAAAAGTTTCTTTCGTTTTTTAAGGAAATAACGGATGCACCACGTTCTCTGTTTTATATTATTTTTGTCGAATCACGTATGATCGTAATAAAAGAAATAGAAGAAAATGGATCGTACGTGATTGAATAAAATAATAATAAAACGAAAAGAGGTTAGGTTAGGAAATTTTAAGAGGTTAGGAAATAATGAATACACCACATTCTCTGTTTTATATTATTTTTGTCGAATCACGTACGAATGTAATAATAGAAATAGAAGAAAATGGATCGTAGATTATTGAATAAAATAAAATGCAACGAAAAAAGGTTGTGCATCTATTATTTGCTTAAAAAAGGGAAGAAACTTTCGGAACATCCTAATACTTCGTAGAAGCGGTTCGTGCTTCCAGCTAAGGCGATACGTTTAATTAAGCAGGCGGAGGGTTAAAAATTAATTAGACGCGCGTAAAAAAAAAGGGAGCGAGTAGATGTATACATGTGTCGTGACCGAAGGGTTAATCGTCGATGTCAACGTTCTAGCCTGTGGGGTTAAGCAGGCCGTGCGTGTTTAATAGCAGCATCCCCAGCAGAGAAATTCTTGAACCGCGCACTAACCATAACTTGACCGTGCGATAATTCCCTTCGACGTTTACGCGTCTATAGGTCGATGCGCAGTACGCATTCTGCCCGAAGGACCATTCGATCCGCGTCCTGATAAGTTTAACCAGCGGCCGGATAGCCCGAAAAGATATCCATCCATATCGGTCCGTTGCTGCATAGCTCGCTCGGCTCTAAGACGTTCCATTATCATTCCGAACGAAGATCGCTCTTCCATCAACCTGGCAACTTTCTCGTTCTCTTTCGGCTCTAGCTCGATATCGTTCTCCGCACGCCAATTACACATTTGAGACTGAAGATCGCTCGCGTCAGCGAACCTATCTTACCGTCGACGCGATTGCCTCAAAGACGCGTCCGGACAATCGTGCGATTACCTTTATTAGACGCGTTATCGTTGCAAGATTTTTCGCGTCGAGTTTGGAATAAAAATTGGAAGAAACGTAGGCGCACCGCGCGGTCGCTCGCCAGAAAGACGGATCGATGATACGATCGTTGGTGAGTTCGTAAACGCGCGGCTAATTACGTGGAAAATCGAACGGTTCTGTCGGGAGACTCGGGGTCGTTGAAATAAATTCAGCGATAATATTGCATGACCCAGTTTGGTTTCGTGCCGGTGCTCGTACCTGGAAAAATCGTGTCTCGGCCGTTAGCCGATCGATTCTAGGCATTTTCTCGAGTTACGAGGCGTGACGCCGGCACGCCAACTCGTTTCGCATCGTGCGAGACACGTGGGCAAGCTCCGTTGCGATGCAGAAATTTACAACGCGCGCCCTTTCTAGAATTTCGCCGACGAGAGAACTCGTCGTCAGTTCGCTGCTTCCTTATAAAATTTTTTTCTTTTTATTATTATATTATTTGCATTTTACAATTTGTCCAACAGGACATTTGGTAAATTCTTATATCATTGTTCAAAAATAACACGTGGATGGTTATCCCCAGCGGGATACCATCTTCCAGATTGTCTATTCCACTTCTTTAGCGAGGTCAATGGAATGCTTCTTCCTTAGCCTTCTTTCTATATGAGTTTTGTTCGTTTCAGCAGCCAGCTGGTTTGGGTGTGTTGCCATTCTTTCCTTGTATTTTCTTGCGTATCTACCGATCTCTTCCTTGACCGTTGGTATTTTTAAGTCCTTGCGTAGATCCTCGTTGCTGACATACCATGGAGCGTTGACTATTGTTCCAAGTATTTTCGCTTGTAACGACTATAATTTATTTGTATGGCTCGTTGCTACTGTCCCCCACAGTGGTATTCCGTACGTCCAAATTGGTTTTATTATCGTCTTGTAGATTTTTAGTTTATTTTCAGTGTTGAGTTTAGAGTTTCCACTAGTTAGCCGGTACATCTGGTTTCTTTTCATTCGCCTTGTAAAATTGATCGTCGCCGTTGAAAACAATGCGCCGTTAGCACCACTCGAGCGGCTCGCTGGCGACCCATCGACAGTTTAACGTAGTACAGATTACGTTGCGTACGATCCCTTAATTAAATACGCGATTTACCGTGGCGAGTTTCCAACCATTAACTTACAATAGGTTGCATAATTGCGTTATGCCACGGTTGGTCGATAGAACGGCACCACGCGAATCGGGCAACGTGGTTCTAATAGGACAGGTCTGGGAAATTTGCGTACTCGAAGCGGCTCGGGAATTCCATTTCTCGATAGGTTTCGTTGGTCGCGTTTGGCGAGGTCGCTTTCAACCAGGTGTCTCCGTTTCCATCTCATCCCCGCCAATTGTCCAGGCAATTTCTAGCGTTTCTTGAACGAACGCATTCACCGATCGTCCTCGAAATTCCACGGGTTGCGTGCCACGAAGAAATTACGCGAAACGAGATCGCGCCACGATCTATCGAAATAGTACGTCCTTTTTCGGTCTCTATGCAACGGGCATTGAGAAATTCATCTGTCTTATTTAGCCATTCGGTAGGTCGATTCCACGCGCAATCCGCCATCCTCTTCTTATTTACCTATTTTCGTGTACGTGCTATTGCTAATCAAACGGACGAAAGTTGCACCTTGTGGAAGCGCAACTTGGTCCCATTCCGCTAACCGGTAGTATTAGGTTGTCCCGAAAGTTTCTTTCCTTTCGTAAGCAAATAATAGACACGCAACCTCTTTTCGTTTTATATTATTTTATTCGATCATTTACGATCCATTCTGTTGTATTTTAATTATTACGATCATACGTGATTCGAAAAAAATAATATAAAACAGTGAACGCGATGCATCCATTATTTGCTTATTAGACGAAAGAAACTTTTCGGACAACCTAATATATATATATAGTCCGGTCTAGTCCGGAATTAGTTCGAGTATACACGATCAATTTTCAAACTCGATTTCCTCGTAAGCTAAGCCTCGAACGAACAAATTTTATTATTCCCTGTTTCGTTCTTATTTCTTCATGACGTATTACCTCGTGCACGCTTGTACATGTTACTGTATCGCCGTGCATTATATTGTCCCGAAAATTTTTTTCCTTTTGTAAGAAAATAACAGATGCGCAACCTTTTTTCGTTTTGTATTATTTTATTCCATCATCTACGATCCATTTTCTTCTATTTCTATTATCGTGATCATACATGGTTCGACAAAAATAATATAAAACAGAGAACGTGATGCATCCATTATTTCCTAACCTCTTAAAATTTCCTAACCTAACCTCTTTTCATTTTATATTATTTTATTCGATCATCTACGATCCATTCTGTTCCATTTCTATTATTACGATTATTGAAGTGATCATCGCTTCCAGGAAAACTCTACGTCTGATCTGTTTAGTCTTCCCAGTCACCGAAGTCATTCAGAGCGTTCAGAAATAAATCAATTCGAAGTGCCACCCAAACTCGTAGCCATCTTGCAACATTTATGTCCTGTTGGACAAATTGTAAAGTGCAAATAAAATAATAATAATAAAAAAAAAAAATCTTGGAACATGCCTTGCGCAGATGGGGCACAGCGGGGTATAGACAGGTCAGATTAAGGACAATACAAATACCGATAGGCCCATGGCTTCGGGGCTCTGTTAGAAAGTAACACTGCCAGCGTGCGGATCTGGACCAGCTCATACTGTGCTCGTACCTTTGCTCACACTTCTATTTTAAATATACTTTCTACTTTTACCATTTATCCACGCGTTCCTCCTTTCATATATATATAACCTCGACAACGATCATACATGACTCGACAAAAATAATATAAAACAGAGAACGTGGTGCATGCGTTATTTCCTTGCAAAACGAAAGGAACAATTTCGGGACAACCTAATATATCAATCGCTATTGGAAACTGTGTTCGCGTAACGCGACGATACGAGCGCAGTTCGCTGGTAAACAAACTCTTGCTGATCGTTGCGATTTCTTGTTTCAGGAGACATTACACAAAAGGGATACGAAAAGAAACGGACACGTCTTCTACAGCAGTATGCATCGAAACAGTTGGGTGAGTCGGACGTTTCTTCCGCTAGGAAAAAATCTTAGCGAACGAGTCATGCTCATCATCGTCTCATCCTTAGCGAATAGCACGCGTGGACGAGAAGCTCGCGACGGAATCGCAGCCGCGCGGCTCTTTTCTACGTCACTTCCGCGTACGGATTTACGCGCCGTTCCCTAGCCCGAGTTCTTCGACATTTTATTTCCAACCTGGACAACGACCAGTGATTTATCGTCCGCTGCTGCGTTTATCGACGCTCGTTTAAGAGACGCGAACGCGAGCCAGCGACAGCCGTCTGACTTTTGCCTCGTTTTCTCGCTGCGTCACGTCAGTGTCGCTGCGTTTACCTGCGAACACGTTCTACGTTGCTCGGCTAGGTGTAAAGCGACGCGCTACGAGTCTCTGTTCGAACGTTACAAAATGATCGTGTCAACGATCCGACGGCGGGCGACGAGAAGGAACGCGCGGAAAGAAAGCAGCTGCGACCGATTACACGTTTTCTCCTGAATTCCAGGTCCGGACGCGTCCACATATAATATGCACTAGTTGGAAAGTTCTTACGTACTGGTTGTTGTATCGCGATTCGTTGGATCGCCGCGGCATCGTTCCAAAGCTTCTCGTCCTCGTGGTGCGCGTTAGCTCGCGCGATAATCTCACCTATTGCGTCATATCCATACGCAACATCCAGTCTCTCATTCTCTCTGCAGTCGTTCGTAATATTAATCACGTTCCGATTCTCAAGAGACACGAGCATTGCTTCGCGTACAATGCCGGCACACGCAATCGCAATGGGAATAAAAGAAGGAACGGAGCGGACAGGGCCGCGTGTTCCTCGCTCCGGCCACCGTTTTCCATTCGTCGTCTTCTACCGGTTTTTCTCTCTTACGCAATCCCCTTATCGCTCGCTCAGGGTCTCCGTGCTCGTTGTCGTACGCCCGTGTCCAACAACGTTTGTCCATCGATTCGACGAGCGCGTTCTCTCCGCGTTGTCCGATTTTCTTGAATGGGAGAATCGCCGTGACCCAACCAACGGCAGGCACGTTCGTTTCCATCTGGACGAACGGCCGAGTGGAATTTTTTTTTTTTATTATTTTACTTGCATTTTACAATTTGTCCAACAGGACATTTGATAAATTCTTATATCATTGTTGAAAAATAACACGTGGATGGTTGGACCCCCAGCAGGATACCATCTTCCAGATTGTCCATTTCACTTCTTTAGCGAGGTCAGTGGGATGCTTCTCCCTTACTCTTCTTTCTAGATCAGTAGCCAAGTGGAATTGTCGCTGGATGCAGGCTGCAGCGAGATCGAACGCGCGACCTTGTAAAACGCGCCAGCAAACTCGTTTAGACGCGTGCAATTGACTCGGTTAAAATTGGAGTTTGGCGTCCGGACGAGTTCCATTTCAAACTGATCCGTAACGAACACCTTTTCCATCTTCTTAATCGCGAAATAAACAGCGAGCATTCGAAGCGGTACCAATGATCGCAATGCGTGGACCGGTCGAAGCTCGAGCACGATCACGAGCTCGGCCGCGCCTTCGGCAATGGCTCGTGGCTGCAGCTGCGATCGGTCGGTCGGTCCGCTGCAATCGGTCGCAATGTACATACTGTTTAACTGTACCTGCACACGGAACAGCCACTTCCGCGTTATCCGCTCGTTATACGCGACGTACGTGCGTCTACTATTGTCGCGCGCGAGGCTCCGAAGCAAAGACAATTTTCTCGATCCTTCGAGCAGTTTAGTCCCGTTCGATTCGTGACTTTTTCGACCGTTTCCTGCACGCGGAAATTCGTCGGGTGCTTCGTTTTTTAACTCGATTACGATCTGATGACGCACGCCGCTGCCTATAATCCATTCCATTTATCGCGAACCTTCGAACCGTGCCTCTTTCTCATTGTACCGATGGTAAACGCGACGAAGCGAGTTTCTTGCGCGGGGCTCGTTCTCTGGTCGGGTTCGGATGCGACAAATTGTTCGCAACGAAAGAGAGAGCAGTTCGCTCAGCGAGCTAACGTCTCCGTGTGCGAGCAGTTGTTGATAATCGAGAAGATCTTCGCTGGGATTTAGATACTGACTGTAGATGCCGGTAGGGAAACACGAAATTGCAAGTAATAGGCGATCAGGCGAAATAAGTCGTCGTTTTATACGGAAGAATCGGCACCAGGAATTCCGCGTTGTCTCCAAGTACGTCAAATGTGTGTATATCGCAGATGTTGCGCACGGGACGCGTTCTTAACTCGCTTCGTCACGCGTGTTTCTCACGTTGCGTTGTTCCATGCGAGAAGACAGACAGGATATCAGAAGGATCGCGGGTACGAATGCTTTGAACGTGGCGGATTTATACGAAAAATACGACGTTTGAAAATTGCAAAATGGAAAGTTTGAGGAATTTTGGAAACGAGGAGGAACGGCGCGGTTGGTCGTTGGAAACTTGGGCTACGTGGATGCCTGTAGAGCTCGTGGAACTTAGGTGGCTGAAAACAGGTATTTCCAAGCTGCGATTCGTTCTCCCGTTCAACGATCTATCGTCGCTTTTGATTCACGACTATCCCAGGAACACGTAGCTGCGAACAAAAGGTAGCTTCTACCGGAGAACGTATAATACGTACATATTACGTATGACCAATGATTATCCTGTCGCGCCATTGTATTCGGTGCTTCATCGGTCACGGCGACGTCTCGTTCTGCGTTTTTCTTCGACAGAACTTGCGACGGTGGAGCGCGGCGGATCGCAGGTTCCTACGATACCGACGCGTCCCGTCTTCCATATTCAACGCGTCCGCGGAACGATGCTCGAACGATCTCCTTTGGAAGCAGGAAAGGACCGCGGTTCCGCGATACTACTCGTGACAATCGCAAACGATCGAAATTCCTCGGTTCACAGCGGCGGTTATCGACGGGCGTGATTATTATTCCATCGGGCAGAGAAATACGGTACACGGCAGCGAACGATCCGAGCTCGATTTCCACCGGCGGTTACGATATTGTCACGGTTCGCTCGAATCTTATTAAACTCCGTGGAGCGTGACTGTACGCGCGAGCGTCCGCTCCGTTCTGATATCGTCGAGTATCGTAATTGAAGGAGCCGCGACCGTAACCGTAAAACTCGAAACGCGTTCGAACGGCCACGCGATCCCACGAAAGTGGTGGAGCCAGCCTTATTTTTTCATCGTTGAAATCGTCTCGAGCGTGGTACACGCGGCAGTAGCAGGCGTTCTATGGTAACGGCGGTGAAGATGGCGAACGTGGTGGAAGATGGAGAAAGGGGAAGCGGTGAAGGGAGCGAGTGGAAAACTAGCCTGCGAGTTTCCCCTCGTTTGAGAATCGGAACGAGAAAAGAAAAGAAGAGTCTGCAGGGTGGCTTTTGCATATGCACGTGTGTGGCTCACAGGGGCTGGAAGGGATGGAGGAGGTGTCGGCGTCTTCGGTATCGCAGGGGTCGACAGAACGGTTTTTGGAAACGGCGGTGGCGGTGATGGGGGCTGTGGCGGCGGTATTGGCGTTGCTGGTGATGGTGGTGGTGGTGGTGGTGCTAGTATTGGTGTGGGTGGGTGCCCCGGCGCCGGCGTCGGCGTCGGCGTCGGCGGCCGACCACAGCCACGTGCACGCCGAACGCAACGCCGTGTTACCCACAACGAGAAACGCTATCATTCAGGTAGCGAAAACTATTGCACGATTTAACGTATATACATGTACCATTTACGGTAGATTTACCTACATACTTGCATACATACATAAATGCATACGTACATACATACATACATGCATACATACATATATACATACATACATATATGTACATATGTATATATATATTTATATCACGCCTAGAGAATTAGAGTTTAGCTAAGTACGGCTCGTGCGCAATCTACATATCTACTACGCGGAGCAGCATTTAGTCATTAGAGATACAACGTTGTTAGTGATGTATGGATTGTGGTTTCGGTAGGAAACATTATTTTCATTAGTTATTCGATGTTGTTACGTTCTCCGAGTCAGTGTGCATTTTTGACTGTTCGTGTAGTTCTCTCTCCTCACCGATTTTCTGTTTCTTCGTCTGTCTTTTCTTAGCGATACCGACATGATCATCATAGTTTTCTTTCTCATTTAGTTTTCTTCTCCATAGGTAACTTGTGCTTCGTTCGATCCGATTGTCTCGTCCTTTGTCCGATTTAACCGCCGCGCGCTTCGTTGGACGAAGAAGCAAGGTATTAGGTTGTTGGAAAAGTTTTTCGTTTTGTAAGGAAATAATGGATGCACTACGTTCCCTGTTTTATATTATTTCTGTCGAATCATGTATAATCGTAATAGTAGAAATAGAAGAAAATGTATCGTAGATGATCGAATAAAATAATATAAGAGGAGAAAAGCTTGTGCATCTGTTATTTCTTTACAAAAGGAAAGAAATTTTCGGGATAACCTAATACAAGTTAAAAAGAAGATCAAGATCTGACTTCCAATTAAAACGTTATCGATCTGTTTTTGAAAAGTTCATCGAACGTGTTAAAAGTTCGCGCGTGTGCGTATATCTTTATTTATTTATTCCTTTTTTTTCATACAACGCCATCTTGTTCGCTAGATAACGTAAAGCAAAGTCTTTGATATAAGTTTCCAGAGGGCTTGGTAAAGCGGCATTGTCGGTAAAGAAGAGAGGAGAATAGGGCTCGTCGAGGTACAAGAATCGCGATATCCTGCAAAGAGTTGTCTTTGTACGCGGAAAAAAAATTTATGAGGAACGCAAGCGTCAGAAAGGGATCCCTGAATAGCTGACAGGCTGTCGAGCACTCGTTGGATAATTGCGATGCCGTTGGTGCTCGTCTTAATTAAGCGACCAGCCCCTCGGGCTTCGCACTTCACGGCACTACGACGCCACTGGCTGCGCTTCGACCACTCGTTGGCTTTTCCCGTGAATCCGATCCCTCCGCGCGGTGCCATTACTACCGTAGAAAAATCACGTTTTCGTGTCGCCAAAGCCATCGAATTAATCGTTATAGGCCTCCCCTCTCCTTCGTTCTCGGTCGATTTGTAACGCGAACGCGTATAAAGAGATCGATCGATAAAACAGTCGTCACAAAGTACGTACTTGTCGATTTAATTGGAAGTCAGATCGCGTATCGCAAAGTGGATCATATTGTACATAGGAAATTTGTGAGCATTGACGAATTAACGAGATTAGTATCGTGCAACGACGCGTGTAAATAACATGGATTATTTTCAGCGAATCCGTGTTGTTCTACGACACGATCGCCGATGGTCTGTCGTAAGTGTGCACGATTTAGATCTTTATCCACGCACGTAGATATGATAGTAACAGTCTAATTGTGCTTTATCGACCGAGCAGAGAATACGTTTAGTTTATTAACAGACAATTCCCTGTATACTTTGATCTCATCTGATCGATCACGTTTACTTTTTCGTTTCTTTTTCTTTTTCTTCTCTTTTCTTTTTTTTTGTTTTTCTTTTGTCGTTGATTTCGATCTCGTTCCTCCACGTCCTCTCCACGGACGCCGGAGGATCGCCAGATCGAATCATCGCTCGAGCCATCGTCATTTCACGTTTCACGATTCATTCGTAGTTAATTTTAGTAATCTGTAAATCATTGTTCTAATCAGTAGTGGTCACAGTCGTACGCGTGATTCAACCTCTTCGTGTTCTTCTCTCAAAGTATGCAATTTACAGAACTCGTTATATGTTATTAGCACAACGATCGGCCAGAGAATATGGTACACGGTTAATTAAATTGTTAGAAATTTAAAAACACCAAAGTCTCTTTTACCATCTGCTGTCCGATCCGTTGCTATTTTTCTAGACCTTAAAACGGCCTGGAAAACGAATAAGGGAATAGAAAGAAAGAGGGGTGGGGGAACGATGGAAGACGATTTAAAGGTGCATAGAACTCGAAGAGGAGGTTATCACGTTTTTCTTTGATGTAGCTCGCTTGCTTGTAATCCCTCGTACGTACCTATTCGCGCAGAGATGCTTTTACACCTTTAGATACCTTTGTAATTCGACTTAGCCGAGACCGGTTGTTCCACGTTCGGGTGACCCGAGATCGCAGCCAACCATCCGTTGGCATTCTCGCCACTTGGTTCGACACACTCGCGAATCTGTCCGCAACGTCTCGATTTTTCCGTATCGGCTATTAGTCGGCTCGTTCGAGCATCGACAATTTGTCTGTAAACAATGGCGAAGCACCAGGTTTCCGCATACTTGCTTATTCAAACGGATGATAATCCTGAAAATTCGTGATAACGTTTCAAAGATGGCTCACGAGACGCTGTTCGTTACTCTTCTGCTCCTTCTTTCATTCTATTTTCCCTCCCTTCTTTTCTCTCTTTCTTTTTTTTTTTTTTAATTTTTATGATATCGCTGTTCTCTCTCAAACTAATAGCCAGTCTTCAAAATGCACCGTTGCGCGTGTCCAGGAGTTTCTACACGTCGCTATCGGTTACCTAAACCAACTACGAAACCAAATTTCTAGAGACTGTTGCTTATTGAACGAACGTAAAAATGATCGATCGATTTCGGAGCTCCTGAGCGGAGCGACGCGCATGGAAACTGTACAATTTCTAAGAACAGCAGCTCGTGTTCCGATGAATTATGATGAAATTAAAGCGAAGAGAGAAAACACGGCAGTCGTACGATATCCTCGTTTAACGCCTTTTGGTCGAAGGAGACAACTTCAAAAAAAAAAAAAGAAAAAAAATGGTGAATCCGATGTCAAGCTCTGCTTTATCGACTTATCGAAGCTTACCGTAGAATCGGTTGAACATTTAGCGCTATCGTAGCTGTTAATACGTGAAAATGTACGGGGAGTTTACACGATTAGCGACCGGGTGGTTCTGCAAACGTGGAAAGATCGATATGTACGAATCAGACGAGACGAGACGAGACGAGACAGGTACGATTTATCCGCATACTGGTCGATAGTAAAAATCGTGAAACACGTTGGTCTGGTGCTTAGTCGTCGCGTTGCATTCCAAGCGTCTTTAAAAGCTGCCAACTGGAATTCGAGTTACGTGGAAGTTGTCCCGCCGGCGAGATGGAATCGCGTCACAGCCCACCTCCTCTTCCGACTTCCCTGCGCCACTGCACAGCTGCGAACAATCGATAAAAGTGAAACGGTGTAGTCGTCGCAGCTTCCGAAAGTGGAACGACCGATCGTCGACGGCGCCGTTTATTAGAACCTGCCCGAACAAACGACTCTCTTCAAACCCTTTCCAATTTGTTCGTTCGAATCACATCCAGTTTAGAAGAGAGAAAAAAAAATCTACCGTGGAATAATAACGTCGAGACGAATGGATAGAATTTGTTCCTACGACGCCCTTTGTTTGCCCAAATCTCGTCGAACTTCGCCGTCGGCCAAGTGAAACGACGATAAAATCCTGTTTAGATTTGTTCGAAACGCAGCTTAAATGTCGCAGCAAACGTCCATTCGTTTCGTCCCGCGCAGGTATTAGGTTGTCCCGCAAGTTTCTTTCCTTTTGTAAGGAAATCACAGACGCACGACTTCTTTTCGTTTTGTATTATTTTATTCGATCACGTATCATCCATTTTTTTCTATTTCTATCATTACGATCATCCGTGATTCGACAAAAATAATATAAAACATAGAATATGGTGCATCCATTGTTTCCTTACAAAAAACGAAAGAAACTTTTCGGACAACCGAATACACAGAACCCTGTCGAGGCACCTGCCCTATAAAGCGAAAGAACGACAACGTTGTTCGTGAAACGTGCTTGGTCCGGGTACGATGCTAAATCGAAGAGACACGATAGAAATTTTATCGATCCTTGTCACACTCCTCGTAGATCTCCTTTCTTTGTCTATGTGGCGTTGTTGTTGTTGTGTTGCATGCAGGAGGCCGGCTAGTACCTGGCGGGATCGCCAGTCCCCCGGGATCTGGCGGCTCCACCGGAAACACCGGGAATTCAAACTCAGCGGCCGCAAGACGCGGCAATCGCAGACTCACGCGCAATGAGAGCCGCTATCATTCCGGTGAGTACATCACAGCTGGACGATTAAACGATCCAAAGCGACGAAATGAAACGTTAACGAGTCCTTAACCCTCGCACGACGGCGATACTATATGCACTGCTACCGTTTATTTATTCAAAGCGTAGTCGATTCTCACCGTCCCTCGATACTGCTCGTTCTTCCCTTGTAAACCGGCTTCTTTGTCCTCTACACTCTCGTCGCTGTCCCGTCTAGTACGTCTTCCTTTTCCCCTCCATCGTCGTTTCCTCCTTCGCGTTGCACCACCGGTCGTAAACGTCTCCTTCGCCGCGCCCCTCTCCCTTCTCTTCTTTCGTCCACGCTTTTTACCTCTGGATAGAGCAATTAAAATCGGCGTCACCGATTTCTTTTGCGGAGGCGACACGTGCCACTTCGTGTTGTTTCGCTCCGACACGACGCATCTGTAACGCTAAACCTATCGACATTCCACGTATACCTGATCCTACCACGAGCGGTCGAACGAGCGCTTCAAAAAAGAAAAAATATGTATCTTGATAATAAAAGAGAGAGATTTCAGCGAATTCTTTTTTGGAAAGTAAACGATAAAGAAAGATAAGAAAAGTCAATAACTTGTCAGTTTGCTCCAAAAGTTTCTTTTGTCTTGTAAGGAAATAACGGATGCCCCACGTTCTCTGTTTTATATTATTTTTAATATATTATATTATAATATATTATAATTTATACGTATATTATATTGTATTATATATTACATATTATTATATATTATATATTATATTATTTTTGTCGAATCATGTATGATCACTGTTGAGGTTACTGAATATGTGAATAGAGGAACGCGCGGATAAATTTTAAAATAGAAAATATATTTAAACAAAGAAGTGAAAGTACAAATATGAATACAGTTTGAGCTGGTCCAGATCCGCACGCTGACAATGTTACTTTCTAACTGAATCTCCGAAAAGCCATCGTTGCCCGTCTACTGTCTATAGTCTGCCATCGTCGCCTGTCTATTGTCTTGATTTATTTTAAACACTCTGGATGGCTTTGGTGAAAACTAAACAGATTAGACGCAGAGTTTTCTTAGAAGTGATATTCGACAATCACGATAATAGACATAGAAGAAAATGATTCTTAGATGATCGAATAAAATAATACAAAACAAAAAAAGGTTGCGCGTCTGTTATTTCCTTATGAAACGAAAGGAACTTTTGGGACAACCTAATAGATATATATTAAGTTGTCCGAAAAGTTTCTTTCGTTTTATAAGCAAATAATCGATGCACCACGTTCTCTGTTCTATATTATTTTTGTCGAACCATGTATGATCACGATAATAGAAATAGAAGAGAGTGGATCGTACGTGATTGAATAAAATAATAATAAAACGAAAAGAGGTTAGGTTAGGAAATTTTAAGAGGTTAGGAAATAATGGATGCACCACATTCTGTTTTATATTATTTTTGTCGAATCACGTATGATCGTAATAATAGAAATAGAAGAAAATGGATCGTAGATGATTGAATAAAATAATGTAAAACAAAATATGTTGTGCATCCATTATTTCCTTATAAAACGAAAGGAACTTTTGGGACAACCTAATAGATAGATATATATTAGGTTTCTTTCGTCTTGCAAGGAAATAACGGATGCACCGCGTTCTCTGTTTTATATTATTTCTGTCGAACCATGTATGATCACGATAATAGAAATAGAAGGAAATAGATCGTAGATGATGGAATAAAATAATACAAAACGAAAAGAGGTTGCGCGTCTATTATTTCCTTACAAAAGGAAAGAAACTTTCGGGACAACCTTATACATGGCGATACAGTAGAAATTCTAAACGAAATTTCAAAAACGGTCGTTCGACCGCGCGTCGTAGGTTCACTGTTGAACACGGATATACTCGGTTCAGTGGAGCTCCGCGGGGCAACCGCTCGAACATATTCGAACGCGGTAACGGACGAGTATGTATATTACGAGTATAAATTACAAGTTACTTAGCAAGGAGGCCGTCGTCGCAAGGGTTAATCCAGAATCGTAGAAAGGTAAAATATCGTAGAAACTAGACGCGACGGATTCTCGATCAATAAAATCTCCCATGCTACCTGTACTTGGCGCATGGTCGTGTTACATGCCGCGGCAATTGCGAACGATCATCCTCGTCTAGTTCGTTCGTCGCTCCGTGAGTCTTATCGGTGAGAATTGTATTGATCGAGGATGCGTGGCGGTTCGATCAGACGGTGTTATTAATCGACGTCTGAGAGACTAGAATCCGCTACACTGGACACGCTTGAAAATCGTAATTTCCTTTTAAATGAAACGATACCGCGTATTAAGCTCGATACATGGCAATACACATGCTTGGCGAGTGCAAGGAATGCGCTTTCGGTGCCAGCGGTCTCAACTCTGACAATGAAAACATTTGTTGCGTCCGAATATTGCGTATGCGGCTAATTACTTTTAGGCAAACTGTAAAACCTCTGTAGCTACTACGTGACACTGTACGTTGTAACTATCCCGATATCTGGAATCGTACGATCGTTGGGAAAATCGTGCGTTTTGCTCCTTCGTGAAACTCGTTGCAAGCTGAAAACTACTGGCCGTTTAACGTTGAGAGTAAGCGTCGATCGAGCGTCCGAGTCGAACGAGCTTTCTGCATGTTGGCGAATCGAAGCCTGCCACGTGTACACACACATACGCGCGTCGTGTATCCATATCGGTAGTACTCGTCGGAACGGAACGAAAACCGAACGGTTCTCTGTGCGTTAAACTCCGTGTGCAAGAGACTTGGTTCGTACGGAGGAAGAGAGATGCTTGACCGGCACACGGGCAATCCCGCAGGCAGCAGCTGGTGCTGCACCGTTACCGCTCGTACAGGACGAACGTGGAGCGCGCGAGATAAGTCTGTGTCGATCCGGGTAACGTTTACGCGCGTCATTTACAGGCAAATATAATTCACTCGCGAAACATCGATCGAAAGATCGCACAATGGTCGCTCTATGCATCCTCTTCCCGTTTCGCAACTATTTTCGGACACCAAAGCGTGTCTTTGATTCTCGTCGCGGTTTCGTCTTCGACGCGGCAACAACGTTCTTCGAGATATTCTTTTTTTTTTTTAATTTAATCTTAATCCAATTTCATCGGAAAGAGAAGGAAGAATAGGATATTCAAAATCGATGGAAACGTAACATAACGAAGCATGACGAAGACGAGCGGATTGGAGCGACGACGAGTCGTTGCATTTCCGGCCGAGGTATATTTCAATCGTTGTTACGACATCGGGCAACGTCGGGACACGACTCGTTACGTGGAGCAATTGCGCGATCTCACGCGAGAACGCAGGCGCGTGTACCGCTAGAAATGGGATAATTCGACAGGCTGGTTTCTCGACGACAAAATTCTGGATGGGATAGAGCCCGGCAGCAAGCTACGAATTTAGACAGCTAACCTTCGAATTCGCTGGATTCTTTCGCCGTGAGACGAGTTTGAAAAATTGGCGAAATAGACACGCGAACGAACGTGTCGATGAACGTAGAAAGAAACACGCTGTTATGCAAGTTGCGTAAAAGCTTTGCCGCATACCGACTTCTATGCCTATGGTGTTGTTGAACGTTGCAAGATTTTTTCGCGTGTCTTCTTTACTGTAGCAGCTAACGCGGATGCGTTATGAAAAGCGTCGCGAGCTCGTTCGGTTCATTAATCGACTCTGAATGCACAGAGGTGCGCCAGGAGGCAGTGCAACAAGCCTTGGCAGCGATGCAAGGGCGCCCGAAACCGTCGTTGCCGATGCCATCGAAAAGAACGTCCGTAATGGCTAGGAGTCCCGACCGAGAGCGTCGCGACAGCGGCGAGTCCAGTAGCGACGAGGACAGCGTCGTCACCGAGGAGAGTCCTGGCGCCGGTGGTCCCACGGGTATATATCCTCAGATATCGTTATTGTCCTCCTTGGCTTTATCTCCTTTTCTCGCGCCACCATAAATTGCCTGCATCTTGTCCATCTGTGTATAGCCAGCTCGATCGTTTACCTATTTGCACTGGGCAAACGATGGAACAGGTTATGCGACTTTTTAATCGGCCGGAGCGCTTGCATTCCGTACGGTCAACGCAAATCCGTTTTGATACTCGGGACAACCGACTCGGCGTACAGCGGTTTAGTAGCACCGAGAGAAATAACGACGAGGAGGCGATCCTCATGGTTGGTGGAGTGATCCCATCGGGGAATTTTAGGCACAGGACTGTCGGATACCAGCAGCACCGGTTCGGCGCGAGACACGCCCCCGCCTCCGAGACCACCGGCCAGGAGACCCCCTTGCGCGGACATTACCGATATCGCGGAATACACGCCTCACGCGTACTGCAACATCCAGCCGCCGGACGTGACGCACACCAGCAACACTCCGGCTGCACAGCAGTCGACCAGGCGACCAGGTGCCGACCGAGTCAATCGTTACCACGTGGTCGAGGATCAGAACAACACCGGCACCACCGGCCGCTGGAAAGTATCGGCGAAGATTCAGCAGTTGCTCAATACTTTGAAACGACCGAAACGGCGACCGTTGCCCGAATTCTACGAGGACGATGACATCGAGCTGGAGATCGCGGCCAATCCCAAAGATCCGAACGCACCGAAACCCGAAGGCGGCTCTATGACGTCCGCGATTGGCGAACCGCTGTCGGTCGCCGCGGGCTTGCCCAGGTCCCTCGAGGCCGCTATACAAAGGTGAGCAGGTCGGACCAGAGGTTTGGGGGTTTCTTTATTAAAGCGTGTTTTTGTACATTTCACAGGTACGGCTCGGCATCGTACAAGGCGCCAGTGGCGACCGTTCTCGATCCAAACGGCAAGCTTTGCGTGACGCTCACCTACGGCAAGCTTCTCAGTCGTTCTCATAAGATAGCCTACACGCTGTTGAACAAGGCTCTGAGTCGCGGCGGTGATTGTTGTTTGAAACCTGGCGATAGGATCGCCTTGGTTTACCCAAACAACGACCCGATAAGCTTCATGTGCGCGTTTTACGGTTGTCTTCAGGCCGGCATCGTACCAGTGCCGATCGAGGTCCCTTTGACGCGGCGTGACGCAGGCTCCCAGCAAATCGGTTTCCTCTTGGGCAGCTGTGGAATTCAGGTGAATCAACGAGCAAAGTAACAGTCTTCCTCTCCTGTTCCCTTTGCAATTTCCTCGCCAAGTACATGGAAAATGGTGTTTCTAGGTGGCATTGACCAGCGAAGCTTGTCTGAAAGGTCTGCCAAAAACGGCGGCCGGCGAGGTAGTGGCGTTCAAAGGTTGGCCGAAGCTTCACTGGTTCGTTACCGAGCATCTGGGCAAAACGCCGAAAGATTGGCTGCCGCCGCCGCGACTAACCGACGACACTCCGGCGTACATCGAGTACACCACGGACAAGGACGGCTCGGTGATGGGAGTGACGGTGACAAGATCGGCGATGCTGGCACATTGTCGAGCTCTGACGCAAGCCTGCGGCTACACCGAGGGGGAGAACGCCGTCTGCGTTTTGGACTTCAAACGAGAGGTTGGCCTGTGGCACAGCACCCTCACCAGCGTTCTAAACGGGATGCACGTGATTTTTATTCCGTACGCTCTGATGAAAGTAAATCCCGCCAGCTGGATGCAAATGATCACCAAGCATCGTGCCAGCGTGGCTGTGGTGAAATCGCGGGACCTTCACTGGGGTCTTCTTGCCACGAAAGATCACAAGGACATTTCCTTGTCGTCGCTAAGATTGTTGTTGGTCGCGGACGGTGCCAATCCCTGGTCGCTTTCTTCCTGCGACCAGTTTCTCTCCGTATTCCAATCTAAAGGCCTGCGGCCAGACGCCGTGTGTCCGTGCGCGTCCTCCAGCGAGGCTCTCACCGTATCGGTAAGAAGACCAGGCCGTGCTGGAGTGAACGCCACTGGACGTGGTGTGCTCTCTATGTCCGGTCTGAGTTACGGCGTTGTCAGGGTCGATCAGGAGAATTCTCTCACTTCCTTGACCCTTCAAGATTGCGGTCAAGTGATGCCAGGAAGTACGTTTCTACGCCAACATTGCCGGCCAACCGTTCCGCTTTTTAAGCGGCTCGTAAGCGAATGAACATTGCAAACGTTTGTTTTCTTCAGGTATCGTGGTTGTCATCAAGATGGAAGGACAACCGTTCATCTGCAAAACCGACGAGGTGGGCGAGATCTGCGTGCACAGTTCGGCGACCGGAAACCAATATTGGGGATTACAGGGACTGACGAACAATACGTTTAAAGTGTGCCCGCTTCAAGCCGATGCAAGTCCGCTGGGTGACGTAGAATACACCCGTTCTGGTCTATTGGGTTTTCTGGGACCCGGTGGTCTTGTGTTCGTTTGCGGTTCGCGCGATGGTCTTATGACGGTCACGGGAAGGAAACACAACGCCGATGATATCATCGCCACTGTGTTAGCCGTTGAACCAATGAAGTTCATTTATCGTGGAAGAATAGCCGTTTTCAGCGTACGCGTGCTCAGGGACGAGCGAATATGCGTGGTTGCGGAACAAAGACCCGACTGCAGCGAAGAGGAGGTACGTTTTCAACGATACTCGCGAATCGTTATTGGCGAATAACGCGAATTCTACGCGTACCATACGTATCTGATACGACGTTTACTTGCTCAGAGTTTCCAATGGATGTCTCGAGTGCTCCAAGCGGTAGATTCCATTCACGCTGTTGGAATATATTGTCTGGCGTTGGTTCCGCCGAATTACCTTCCGAAAACACCGCTGGGCGGTATTCATTTGTCGGAAACGAAACGACGTTTCCTAGAGGGTACTCTACACCCGGCTAATGTTCTTCTTTGTCCGCACACTTGCGTTACCAATCTACCCAAACCACGCGAAGTCCATTCAGGTAAGAGACTGTACATTCACCTGTGAGTACTATCCCCGAACCAGGTGTCGATTAAAGTTACGGACCTTCGATGAATTACATGAATGTCAGCAAGTACAAAGACGTATATACGTTCTTTTTTGTTGTAACATTACTTCGTTCTTTTTTTTTTTTTTTCTTTGCCTATTATTTTATAATTTAAGCGAAGACCCAAGAAATTGGTACAGGGTTCGATGGATCGACACTTGACGGAGTTAGGAGACGAAGAGGTATCGATGGAAGAAGGTTTACCAATTTGTTGGATCGTTTCGCTTAAACGTACACGAGAATGATTAATGGGAGAATGAATGAGCAGTTCTTTTACAATTAATTCGCGGTCACGATAATCGCTCTGTTCAAAAGTTCTCATTAACGCGAAGGAACGTAACACTCTTACGCTTTCTTACAAAGTTATCAGTAGGCTTCAATAACTTGGCACAAATGTACAAAGTATATAACTGTCTCTTGCTACATATCATGTATTGTTAACCCACCCAACACTAAAAATATTTAATGCTTAGCATGTTATTCTATTATTTTTGCCCTTCTTTCTTTTGGCTGAGTTCCGAACACCCTGTAGTAGTCCAAGCCTATAGACAAATTGTTTCTAGCGATGTGAGATTCCTCTCGATATTCTCCGTATATACGATTACTTCGAAACTTTCTGAATACTTCTGAAACTTTGAAAGCAAAAAATAAAAAAAAGCAAAAAAAATAAGAGAAAACGAAAAAGAGCCGCCTTTTAGCCTTTGGATCGGTTGCATCCACGTTTTCTTTTCTTTCTTTTCTTTTTTTTTTCTTGTTTCTTCTTTACACGATGCTTTCGTTTAATTTCACATCGCTACCAAATCGCCAAACGTTCACCGTTTTGGAGGAACGCCGAATTTTTTTGTTTAATAAGTATGTACAGTCTATGGAATGCTCAGAGCACGTCGATATAAATAAAGGACGCGCGTAAATCACCTTTCGACAATAACGAACCAGTTCACGTACCTAGCTTTGATTATCCGGCCTCAGTCAGGGGAGAGTGTGTGAGCTACTCATTATTGGGTTGAGTGTTTGTGTTGGTTTACTAACGGAATGGTGCGGGGGCGTGTAGCGGGGGATTCTGTTGCAGACGTTGGTCCGGCCAGTGTCATGGTGGGCAACATTGTTCAGGGTAATAGACTAGCTTCGGCTCAAGGACGAGACATGGGTGTCCTAGACGAGGATAGCGATAACGCTAAAAAGGTTCGTCCTTGCCAGAAAATGTTTCTTTCTTCTTCTTCTTCTTTTTCTCTTCTTTTTTCTTTCTTTTTCCCAAAGATAATTGTTACTAAAATTTCTCCGTTTGTTCAACTTTATATTATTTACGTTTGACGTTATTTACTTGCAGTACCAGTTTATTTCGGAAATACTTCGATGGCGCGCTGTCAGTACCTCCGACCACGTTATTTTCACATCGCTGAATGCGAAAGGAGCCGTAGCAACTTCCTTGTCGTGCTCTCAGTTGCACAAGAAGGCCGAACGGATCGGCAATCTGTTGTTAGATCGTGGAAGAATCAATACCGGAGATCACGTGGCGTTGATATTTCCTCCTGGTACTGACTTGATATGCGCATTTTATGGTTGCCTGTATGTTGGCGCCGTGCCAGTTACAATTAGGCCGCCTCACCCGCAAAACCTCCAAACCACTTTACCAACCGTTCGCATGATCGTGGACGTCAGTAAGTCTGTGCTCGTGCTCACGAATCAAAATATCCTGAAACTGTTGAAAACAAAGGTACATCGATACGTTATGATTCTAATTGTACTCTACGTAACATGATCAGTATCTTGTGTTTAACCCTTTAACTGCTCAGTTTTAACGGATCTTGACGATCGACTATTACGTTCTAACTCCCTTGCTCGACAAATATCTCCCCAAGTAATCCTTGGAAATTCTACTTAAAGCGGTTAAAGTGTTAAAATCTCTGCTCCCCAATGATCAACGGCTATTTTCTGTCATATCGCACAGGAAGCGAATAACGTAGTCGACATTAAGAGCTGGCCGACGATTCTCGATATGGACGACATGCCAAAGAAGAAGCTACCTGTTATGTACCGAGCTCCCACGGCGGAGATGCTGGCTTATTTGGACTTCAGCGTCTCGACGACGGGAATGCTGGCAGGAATTAAAATGTCTCACGCAGCGGTCACGTCTCTTTGTCGTGCCATGAAACTCGCCTGCGAATTGTACCCTTCTAGACACATCGCTCTATGCTTGGACCCCTATTCCGGATTAGGGTTCGCTCTTTGGTGTCTCAGCAGTATATACAGCGGTCATCATTCCATACTTATACCACCGTCGGAGGTACGTCTCTATATAATAAAGACGAGAACGAAAAGCAAGCTTTTAAAATCTTGTTGTTCGTAGGTGGAAGCTAATCCGGCATTGTGGCTGTCGGCAGTCAGTCAGTCCAGAGTAAGGGACACGTTTTGTTCTTACGGCGTGATGGAATTGTGCACGAAAGGTCTCGGTTCTTCCGTTCACGCTCTCAAAGCGAGAGGCGTCAGTCTGGCCTGTGTGAGAACGTGTGTGGTTGTCGCTGAAGAGAGGCCGCGGATCGCGCTTACCACGAGCTTCAGTAAACTCTTCTCCGCTTTGGGTCTGAGTCCCCGTGCCGTCTCCACCTCGTTCGGATGCAGAGTAAACACCGCCATTTGCTTACAGGTTCGATCGCTTCCCAATTGAAAGATCGTTCTTAACGAGAGTTGTTGCCGAAGCAATTTTCGTTGCTCCATGTTGAATAACACGATTGACACGATCCACAGGGTGCATCGAGCCCGGAACCATCCACGGTGTACGTGGATCTGCGCGCACTGCGCAACGACCGAGTATCTCTGGTTGAAAGAGGCAGTCCGCACTCTTTGTGCCTGATGGAATCAGGCAAATTATTACCAGGAGTGAAGGTGATCATTGCCAATCCAGAAACGAAAGGACAATGCGGAGATTCTCATTTAGGCGAGATTTGGGTGCAGTCTGCTCACAATGCCAGCGGCTATTTCACGATATACGGCGACGAGAGCGACTACGCGGATCATTTTAACGCTCGCCTGGTAACAGGAAACACGAACGAAGTTTACGCCAGAACTGGTTACCTCGGTTTCCTCAGACGTACCGAAAGCGTTCAACAGTCGGTTATCAGTGACATTCCCGGTGACACGTCTACAGAGGCGGACCTGGTTCCTGGCGATTCCGAGTTGCACGATGCCGTGTTCGTGGTTGGCGCCCTCGACGAGGCCATTTTACTCAGAGGAATGCGATATCATCCGATCGATATCGAAAACAGCGTGATGAGGTGTCACAAGAAAATAGCAGAATGGTAAGCGAAACACGAAACATTGTCCTGACAATGAGAAAACAGGTCGAAACGTCGCGTTTCCAAGCGCAGTTGGCTTTCTGGTTTTCACAAATGTTATTTGTACGATTCACAGCGCCGTATTCACATGGACCAACCTGCTGGTAGTAGTGGTGGAACTGGACGGAAGCGAAAGCGAAGCTTTAGATCTCGTGGCATTAGTTACCAGCGCTGTACTAGAAGAACACCATCTGGTAGTCGGTGTGGTAGTCGTAGTAGATCCCGGAGTAGTTCCGATAAATTCGCGCGGCGAGAAGCAACGAATGCATTTGCGCGATGGTTTCCTAGCGGACCAGCTCGACCCGATTTACGTAGCGTACAACATGTGAGCGATATCGAAGAACGCAGAAAATGCATTACACGCCGAACAACACGAGACTGGTATCGTACTTTCCAGTCGTATGGTCCCTGCTACCATGCTGACGCATAGGTATCCCCGACTCGAAGTCGCAAACTGCATTTCAAATTTTTGTCCTTTGTTAAAGGAGGAGGTGATCTCTCTACGGAGAAGTTGGAATATATTGCGAGGACTCAACGTATTTTTCGAGCGAACGTCGTCCCTGAACGATTTATATCCTTCGTTTGAGAGAATAACGCGCGTATTCGAATTTTGTATCTCGTTGATGCGTTAAAAGGAGCGAGAAAGTTCGTGTCACACTTTGAAATTTCCAAACCGTTTGGTTGTCGATACTTGTATCGCTTGCGAGAGTTAGCGTTACTGCAAGCAGTAAGTGTGAACGCTGGTTAGGAGAGAAGGAGAAACAGGGAGAGCGTGAGAGAACCGCTGTAGACAGGAAACGTCGACGAACGATTACTTGGTAAAAAGTCATCGATCGAGATGATCCTACTTGGAAGGATGAAAAATGTCGAAGAATATGTTCGAAGCGTAATCGATGCTCAGTGGGTTTGAGGAGATTTACGTAACCATTCGTATAGCATCGTCAATGATTCTCAACTCGCAGCGAAGAAGGAGAAAAGAAAAAGAAAGAATGCAAAATTAACCTCGGACATCTTCGAACTTCAGACTGCCACGGGGACAAGTATATACAGCTCAGACATGACTCAGCTGTTTTTTGCTAAAATTATGCTTTTATACATCGTATTACCTGAATATTAAAGCGACGAATAGTACCAGTCATTATTTATCAACGACATCAGAACGGTAGTGAGCTTTTTTATAAGAGGAAAATGGAAGAAGTTATTTTAACGAAGATGTAACTTTAACGAGTGAGTTTCATCGAGAAATCGCACTTTATTAAAAAAAAAAAAAAGAAAAAAAGACAAAAAAGAAAAAGCGGACGATCGTTCCGCAAACTACGTACAGGTATATACAATTATCTGATGTCTAATTAGGAAAAGTAAAAGAATTTGATACACTTTATCGTAGACTCGTATAGCTTGACAATTTTTTACCACATAAAGTAACGGTTAGCCAACGTAATCACACTATTGTAACGTAACAAATTTTAACTGTCTACATTTTTTCTAATATATTGTTACTGGAAAGGCATGTATACATAGTTCGCTATCGCTCTGACTATCTGATTTTTCGTTCGGGAAAAAGTTTCTACGTTGTTGGTGTCTTACAACGATTTTTTAGGTGATTCGACTCGGAGACATGACCGCGATCGGTCGTGATTTCAATTCGGTAAAGGTTTGATCACATTTAGAGCTGCGTTGCGCACAACATCGCCATTTTTATACGTTAAAGTATTTATATTATATTCCACGGCACGCGGTAAACCCGGAATACGGTGTTACGTATATTTGGAGAGTGTACATTTTTTTTATACACACGTCCATTGTAAGTTTACTCTCTTTCGATTTCGACGAAAACGACGTAACGCAAAGTAAAACGTGTATGTACCCTTGAGTTTGTAAAGTTTCAACGAGAATGATTTATCGCGCGCTGAGAGAGGGTACACTTTGAAAATCAGCCGGAGGCCCGATCGCTTAGTCAATTTTTCCATAAAAAGAAAGACTATAGGACGACGTTAACGCAAATTTGCATCTCAGGGTTTTAGGTCACTCGTGACAAACGATATGATACAAAGAAGAAGAAGAAAGCTATTTAGAACAACTCTCCTTTTTTTTTTTTTTTTTGGACGACATTTAAAAAGAAAGTGAAGGAACACGATAGCACAAAAGAATTCAAGCAAGAAAGTAGTCGAAATAAGTAGCACCGATGCGTCTGATCCTGGAATTTTTCTCTGTTTAGCCGATATTGAAAAGTTACCCTCTAACTATAAATATCGGTCAACGCATACACGAAAAATGTCAATATACGCCAACTTTCCTCTCCTTTTCTTCTTACCATTTTATGCACAAATGCGTTCTTCTCGCGAAATTGGTCTATTTGATCAAAGCTCAATCTACCTACGTATATCAAAACAATAACGTTACGACAATAATCGACTTTCGGGTTGAAATCGCTTACTCGCCTGTTATTTTCTTTCTTATTCTTATAATCGATTATACGTAAGTTTAGTTTTATTCGTTAACTGACGACAGTTTCAATCAATCGTCTAACTAAACTGTGAGTTCGATCACTTGGAAAATTCTATTCGCTTTCCACGAGAGAACGAACAGCATGAAACGACTACGAGCGAAACATTGGCAACGTATAGATAGATCATTGTTGGCCTATCGAGAATTATTTGCAAGTACAGATCTACACGTGCATATACGTACGCATACTATCTATGCCATTTTCCTCGAAAATCGCAAAGAAACAGATCGTAGGAATTACGATTAAAACCCGAAGGTCGATCGTGTCCATTCTCCTCTTATCGGAGTTTTATTATTTTTGAGACGTTTACCAGCGATATGTACATTTGTTGATAGTTTTATAATTTTATATTCTTATTTTAATATAACGGCGTACGACTACGAGGCGTGCACAGACCACCCCGCCCCCCGAGGTACCGTGCATCGACTCTTGCCAGAAACCTGTTGCAATTTAAACGAAGCACACTTGTCGATTTCATCTCCTTTTTTTTTTTTTTGTTGTTTTTGTTTGCGTCGTTAGAAGGCTCGTATCAATTACTTCGTACGAAAATGGACGCGCGTATCGTCGTTTTTACATTTACATATCGTAATGTTCTCTTTTATCGCGCGATGTAAGAACGTAGGAGCTCGATGAAACTTGTTCCGCGACTCCGGTTCTCTCTGCCGTTACGAAAGAGCGTAGTACGACCCTGCGCCAACGATTATTGGCGATTTCTGCGGAGAAACGAAACTCGACGCGAAAGAAAAGCGTATGAAGGCCTATTTTTCAACGGATCAATATTTTGCGCAACGTTTCTCGCGATAACAATAACACACGTATATCCTGATCCGATTCAGAATATCGAAGAATATCGTTGAAGTCGACGAGTGTAGACCATTTACGTTACGCGCGAAACGTATAATACGAGGCAACAGTGTAATCGCACAAGGCGTGTCTGTAAGAAATACGAAGTAGCAAAGTTAAATACGAGCCTGGTAATCGAAGAAGCCCAGCCTATCGGGCAACGACTGCGATCATCGACGATAGCCTCGTTGACGCGATACGCATAATTCGCAAGTTCTAATAATTAATTATCCCATATTCCGGCCGCCCATTTACAGGCGCCAAAATGTAAATACGTTTTAGAAACAGGCGAATTAGCATCCTCTTCTTCGACACGTCTTACATTTCTCACTGATCGCTGTCATCGTATTAGATACAATTTCAATGTTCGTTTACGATATATACGCACGCCAGGATATCAAATGCGAGTTCTTGTTAGTTTCGTTCGTTTTGCGTTGACAGCGACGAAACAACGAGTAATCGGACACGTACAACAGGAAGAAAATGTAAAACGTTTCAAGCGTAAAAGGCGTTAGACACGGTTCTATATCGATCCGTTCCCTCTCTTTATTATTAGTTTCTCTTTTTCTTTTTTTTTTTTTTCTTTTTCTTCTCCTCTCTTTTAATGATTAAGGTATCGTGCCATGTCACCTTACGTCCTTTCGCGCTTTTACGCACGAAGAAACGCCCCGATGATAAGAATAAAGGATCGCGCGCGTTCTACATAATCGTATATTGATTCGCCGGTATTTTATTTAAATGTAGTAGCTGTACGCTGAAATTCTCAGAACGTTGAACTACGTGCGAGCGTACGTAGCGTTCGCGAAGACGAGGATGCGCGCGGCGAAACTGCTTCTTCGTGCGTAAAAGATCCGGAAACACAGCGGTGCACCCCGATCACGGTAGGAATGTGCAGCGTCGGGAAATTTTTTATCCAGTTTGACTAAAAACACACACGCAAAAAGAAAAAAAAAAAGAAGAAAAAAAGAACCTCGTGTTTTTATTTATTACATAGCGGTAAAAAGGTATTACTTTCGCTTTTCGTTCCTGTTATCCTATCTATTTACAATATATATGTTCGTATAATTTCCAAGTACAAACCGAAGTCGTATTCTTCAATTTGACTGGTTCGTTCGTTTACTGCGTGATGTCTACTTGCTTAACGATCTGTACAGATCTGTACGTCTTCGGTGTGTTTCTACCGAGCTATAACCGAGTGAGAGAAAAGGAAGAGCGATTGAGAGTTTTTTCACGAAAGTTTCATTATCGAGAAAGTATTTTCATTGACGAGCATGTACCGCGCGGTAGATTTCTGCGCGGTGATTTCCTTCATACGCGTATACGCACGAATCCGCGGACCATGCGAATGGGGTTATCGAAGGATCGAACGAAAAGAGAAAAAACGTTACGCAATCCTACGAGTGGGGCTGAGAGTGCGTGCGTGCGAGGAACCTGGTTGTATTATGTATAAATGTTGATAACTAGTTGATAGAGACGTGAAAATACTTGTCATACCGTTAACACGATCGCGTATTATCACGTTCGATTCAGAACAAAAAAAAAAAAGAAAAGAAAAAAAAAGAAAAAAAACAGGTCGATCGATTGTCAAATCTTGGGATCTCTCTGAGAAACGGTATCGCGTAATCCTGGACCTTGGTTTAATGGTCCTAGGCTGTGTAAATACTACCCTTGTACCCATTGCGTTTAGAAGTTACTACGGTACAATATAGTTTGTACGTTGAAGTATATATATATTATATATATATATATAAATATTACCACACAGAGTAATAATATAAACGGTCGCTGTCCTTACCAAGCCGTAGCATTTTGCCTGTATCAGTCGGACGAGAATATTAATATTTCGTGTATCCAACCCTCTTACCAAGTACCAGCCCGTTTTCATTCGTTCTTGTCTCTTCGATCGAGACGCGGCAGGATTGATGAAAGAAAAAAAAAGAAAAAAAAGAGAAAAAAAAAGAAACGGGATAAAGGCGAGAAAAGGAACCACAGGAACCTATAGGAACGTCATAGTAATTTCTCTATAGTGCGTAGCGGACTTTTTCCTTGTTTCAAGTGAGAAAAGAGAAAGGAAAAGATGGAGGAAACAAAGGGAAGCAACGAGGCAACAAACGAAGGGCACATGATTCGAATCCTTGCGGAACGCAATCGGTCGTGTATCGTACCACGTGTTGCATCGTAAATTAATCGAACCTTTAAAACCAAGCGCCTCTTTGTAATCCACTCGATATTCACGAGGAGCTTCGCGAGCTACCATCAATAAACGTAATGTACATTTTTTGCAACGAGCCGCACTGTTTTACGCTCCCCTTTACTCTCCCCGTTTATGTACAATAAACATGAAAAAACTGTCGCGTATTATTCTCTAGCGAAACTCCTTTTCATTATATTTATATTTTATTATATATTTTATATTCAGTTTTATTTACAATTTATTCAAACTTAATTATTCAGATAAAAAGTATTTACGTAAAAATTGAAATCTTACTTTCTAAGTAAGTTTTTATCGATGACGACGAATATATTTACATTTTCGTTATCAACCGTACCAACGTGAAACTTTTTCGCACGCTTTTTACCTTTTATGTCTTTTACACTCGAACGTATGCATAATCACCTGTCGCGTTATATAATAGCGCATCTGTATAAATTTTCTAGAATAGCAATCGCGTTATTTATACATTAATTTCACCCATTGAAAGAAAATCCTTGCAAACATCTCACCTCGTAAATTAAATCGAAACACCGTGTACCATTGTCTAATGATAATCGACTTCTCGAGTTAAATGTTAACGAGCGAAAGGTAAGTGCATACCAACCTGTTCAGTTGCATACAGACGTAAACGCACGTTTCAGCAAGCATGAAACTAACATAAAATCATAGATTAACACTGTATCAAACTGCATTACGACTGTTTAATTGAAACGCATTTACATACCTTGTACATAATTTTAACATCGCTTAGATTTCATTTTGTGTACAATTTACGATATGTTCAGTCGAACATCGATTATATTGCTTGGCTACGATGTCGAATGACTTGAAGTTTTAAATTGTTTCTTCCGAATGGCTTCGATATATACGATCGAACTGTAACGTTTACCGCTGCATATTCATTCGATCATCTATGCAAGGACAAATAATGCACATCGTAAAATGAAATCTGACGAATGTAAATGAGAAATAAAATTACAGTTAACGATCTTGTAATAATTATGTCGTGTTCCATCGATTAAGTTACACACTTGGACTATAGTCCGAATCGTATGAATTACCTCGTGTAACGAGTTCGAAGGAATGGCAGTGTTTAAAACTACACAACTTGTAAGGTTTTCGCGCGATAAACGATGCAGCGCTGCGATTGGTTGGCGTACAAATTTGATTCCGTTTCGTTCTTTCCCTTTCTTTCTCTCTATCCCTCTTCTGGTTTCGCCGCGTCCACCGGTCGTCGCGTTGAAGAAAGACCGAGTAACGTTTCCCCAGGGAAGTCGTGAACGACTTCAGTCCAGAGAGCCTCGAACCGAGCAGTTCCGAACAGTCTGTCAGTGACGGTGGTTTCGCGAACACGATCATCGTGCCAGTCGCTTGGTAAACGTGTGCGCGCCGGTTAAAAAAAGTTGTTACACGCAGCCTCTACTGGCTCTCCTAGCAACGCGGTGTCGCCTAAAGACAATGACTCCACGTTCCAGTGGTTAGAAGTACCGAACAAATTACCGGCAACCGTTCGAACCGTCTCTTTTTCTCGATCGAGGCCAGACGGCCACACTACCTCTAGGAACGGCTCGACGTGCATCGATCTCGAGCGAGGGTATGTAAACATTTCGATTTTTCTTTTCCCGATCTATCGTCGTGTATGTTTCTCGGATATAGGGCTGCTTCAAATTCAGAAAATTTCATTGATATTTCGGCGACAGTCCGTTCACGTGCAACATGGTCGTTAATTTTTAAAACTCATTAAAATATGCCGTTTTATCTCATTTGATAATACGTATCGGTGACTGACTAATCCTGTGGCCATTTTAGTTTTTATCATTGACGACGCTTCGTCTGTTGACAATCCTCGTTGCATTTGTCCGATGACATTAATTACTGTGAAACATTTCCTATCTAGTTTTAGGAACTGTTGATTAAGATCCCGTACTATAGAACGTATCGTGTAATTGTCAAAATTACTAGTCGAAAATACGATTAACAACGAACATACATAACATGTGTATGCCGGTGCACGAGTAACAGTTTCCAAAGTTTCATCGATTGACGCATCTCTCGTTCTGTCGGTTATAGGACTGTTATACAGATGTTGTACGCGTTGTTTTTTTTTCTCCAAAAAAGAGAGAGAGAAAGAGAGAGAGAGCGATCGTAGCCAGATTTTTGTTCGCTTTAGGAAACATATTCTTTACGAAAGGCCACGTCGGAAAGCTTCGAGAGACGACGCTCTTTTCCTTATTTTTCAAACTTTGAAGCGTGACATGCGCTGATGTCTACTCGACGCCGTAATATGGATAGACGTGCACATGTGCATAACTACAGCTATATACAATCTCTGTGCTACACTTTTTTCATTTTCTACGCGAACATATGTACTTTAATATAAAAATATACGCACAAGATTAAACGATACTCCGAATTACATACTTACTACGGCAATACGCATACGAGAAAGTACAGGCAGAATGGTCGATTTAACGTATTGTTGACAGAGCCGGTAACTGTACTGGAATTTACATAATAATATGTACGTATTTTAAAGCTAACCGTTGAAACGACAGGCGTTTCCCGTTCTCCGGCGTTTACAATTCTGCATATCGAATGTAGCTATGTGAAGTTTGGTTCGTTATACTTTTATGCGTCTAGACTAAACAGTTGCTAATAAAGTGACCTGCGCTACGAAAAGTTAACCTGTACAGCGACGATTACATCGAACATATGTACACCTTTAGATGTGTGTGTGTGTGTGTGCATATATGTATATATATACTTCTTACAACCTAAATTTTATCCCGAATTCGTCGTTAACCTCTCTTAGTAATTTGTTGAACATTAATCTGCACGTTGGTTAGAAAATGCATTCTCGCGATATTAAAAAATTTCATCTACATGTTTTATCCTACACGAGGATTTGAAATTGATCGTTAAATCGACCTTGTATGGACAAAATACTGTACAAAAGATTTTTATTTGCTGAATCGTCCAGTTATATATGATACACTACGTCGACTGCGCGAAAACATCGAAATGTATACTGGTTCTCGTAACCAATCGTATAATCAAGTATTTCTTGCTCTCCATTTTACATTTTAATCTTACGATTAAAGCTATTTACGGTATTTAGGCAAATATCCTGACTAATTGTTGTATTGAATTTACGTAATAGAAGTAGTGTAACAAACGAATATTAAACGAAATAAAACAAGCATTATCTAACGATCCAACCTATAAACTGTGCATCATTGTAAACTACGCGTAAACGCACATATGTTAATTTTTTTTTTTCTAGCAATAGAAAGACCAACTACTAGAAGCAACCGTAAATATTTGAAATCACAGTTCTTTATCACAGTTGCCAAGTAACCATCGATTTTCGTAAAATGTATTGAACAATACGATAGTCAATGGTCCAAACTGTTGCGAATTTTCCCAGCCTGTTTTGGAAATTTTCAAGCACAAAAGTTGCTCGAAATTTGTAATTCGTAACTCGAGATATAAAATACAAAATTCACGTACAGGGTAAATTCGTGTTTCATAGATTGGCAGACTTGAAGATCACTCGAGATATTTGGGAATTTAATCGCTAGACAAGTTTAGCTACGACAGGTGTGCAAGTCCATTAAAATACAGTTTTCCAGTTTTACGATCGTCGAGACCTTTCTATCCCGACGGTTGATGCACGCGAAAAGCCAGTGAATAATTGGTAGTCTAAATATATCTCTCCCAGCGCCATAAAGTACCCTTTTCATTTCGCATGCTGCGCAATGGAAAATAATAAATGGCACGCCTATTGGCGAATATTCGATACGCGCAACGAAACGATTGCGACAAATCATTCGGTATTCCCGGAACGCGCGTTAAGGTAGATTTAGATCGACGCTTCGTCAGTGAAATTGATCACGTGGCCACTGGCCTTGGGAAAAATTTGTTAGCGTAAATGTAACTCGCAGTTAAAAAAAAAAAGTAACGTTAAATGTTGGTACGTCGAATGGGAAAAAAACGTTCGTTAAATCATTGCTCGATCGCGCGACGCTTAATTACAGACGCTTTGTCCTTGTTTATATAAAAATCAAGAAGTCACCGGTGGACGGTTACTTCCGCCGCGCGAGTACAAACTAGTGTGCGTGGCCTACCGCCATAATTAAGAATGTTTTTGTGGGCAAATTGGCTGGTGGGAGATTTACCGCCGTCGCCTTTTATTGCTTTCTCTACCTGCTCTCGACAATGAGTCCGAGATTCTCTGGGCTAGAGCAAGGGTTAGTCACATAATTACCGAAAAACGTGTTTACGAAAGTGCAACCACAGGATGTGCTATTGAAATTCCCAAGCAGTAACGTAGGAACGTTGGATTGCTGGAAGCTCTTGAAAGCTTTCGTTAGACATAAAAACGGAAGAAACGAAACTTCGTTTAACATCTGTTAAGGACAATTTCTCTCGAAACGTTGAACGAACTATAATCCTCGTTGCTCGACCAGAATAATAATAAGGGGTGGGTAACGTTCGATATGCTGTGTAAGTTATTCGGCACGCGGTTGCTCATATGTCTATTATGATTTTATTCGGTCGAGTGGCTCGACTCTTTGACACACATCCGTCGTAATTCGAGTTACAGCAAAGCAGCGAATTCGTGGCCATAATACAAAAGCGCGCGCGAACGTGAAACTGTCGAGTAATTTACGGCAGCCCCGACGATCGTAAATACAAATTTCTCTTTCGAGAAAATCTCGTCGAACGAAACGACTTCGATTATGTTCGGATTGCCGGAAATTTCGTTGTTTTCACCTAGTTACCACGGTTAATAGAACGTTGCGATTGGCCACGGTTAGCGAGATTTTACTCTCTTTTCGCCAGCGGATCAATATTTTCGTGCGTATTCTCGAGATCGTAAATTACAAAAAATTAGTAACGTTCGTCGACGAAATCCACGCGTTGCGATAAGATTGCTCGATGAGGGGACCGTTTCTCTGCAAAATTCGATCGCCATCGTTTAAAGAAACCGAAAAGAAATTCGATCCAAGTTGAAGGATAGAGGAACGCAGCGATAAATCACGCGAGCTCGAGAACCGATTTCGGTTGTGTACTCTTGCACATACTTGTATGTACATATATACCGTAAGCTGTCCCGCAATGTTTGCTGTCGCTTAAGTAGTAGCCGGTGGAGTCGGTTAAGAGCGGCGCGCGCCGCGATTCTCGACAATTTGTCGGGCGAGGCACGAGCGGAGCGAACGTTCGCGCGAAGGCAATGATTATCGACGATAATTTGTTTGATTCGAGTTTTATACGTTCGCGTAGTCGGTCGCAGTCACGAGTTACGAACTCGGTTTCAATGAGCTTAATCGAGGAGGTCAACACGCGACATCTCGTTCGAATGAATCATTCCACAGCCAACCATTGGAATTCGTTTTGCTTGAGAAAAGGATTGCGTCGTCCGCTTGGCTAAATTCTAAATTCAACTATCTACTACCGGCCCGTGTGTACCTTTTTCATATTCCTGGGACTTGCGATTGCAAATGTAAACACGGTAATTAAACGACACGGTAACCGTAACGCGACGACAGAGAGCTAAACTTGAAACGTTGCCTACCGAAACGTATCGTAAAAAGAACGAACGCGTTGTCGATTTCTTTCAAACACGCGAAACATTGATTGATTTCTCCAACGATCGATGTTTTACCACGTGTGAACTTGATTTATCGTGTTATTATAGGAGTTTCCATGCGTTTAACGAGAACGCTTATCTGTCCGATAGCGAGGCGGATTTATTGCACCGTCGATATTACGTACGCGTGTCTATCATTATCGTAATACACGACGACCGTTCTCAAAAATTTCGTAATAATCACGGGGAAAGAGAAATTGTCGCGCTTGGCTTCTCTCGATAATCTCAGTCTCTTTTTTCTTTTTTTCTTTTTATTTGCTCTCCTTATTTCCATCTTTGTAATTATCATCTCGCCGGCCGATCTATTTGCCGTGATTGAACTTGCCACTCGAGAAGATCAAGGGTGATACGAGCACGTGCGTCGAAATTTTGTCCAATTCCGGCCGATCTTCCGTGTTTTGACGCGTGTCTCGTTCGGCGCGCGTTTCAAATTCTTCTTTGCGTTCTGATTTACGTGGGCGCGTGTACTCAGAGTATAATCAGGTGCCAATGCTTGTCACGTAAGATGTATTAACAAAACTCGACAAAGTGTTATCTTACATCCGCGCGCATAAATTTTCTTTGCAAGTCGAAACGCGTTTCGTTCTACGATCGACCGGACGAATCGCATCGAGCAGCGTAGCCTCGTTCCACCATCGAAAACTACAAAATATTTCTACAATAAGATCGCGTCGTTTTAAACGATTGCGACGCCTTCTTCCGTTTCCGTTGACTTAACGACGGTATTTATTTGCGCCTCCTTGTCAGATCGTTATCGTACGCCCGACAACGAAAGACTACGGATGGAATAAGAGTCCATTCTCCGAATCTTCCGCATTGTCGATTCGCGAGATATTTTATTACCAACGCTGTTCCGTTTTTCTATCGGGCTATTTGGTTTGCCGCCGATTTCGTACAATACCGGACAGACAAAAAATACGTAGCAGCAGACTTTTCTCAAATGACAGCGCTACGACGACGTAGCAAATCGACGGCGAAGGAACGCGTTTTTGCTCGCCAACCTCTCAACACTAAACCTGCCGACATTTCATATATTTCTAATCCTATCATGAGCGATAAAATGACCCTTTCAAAAACAAAAAATATGTACCTTAGTATAGAAAGAGATTTTAGCCAATTTTGTTCACTAAACCTACCGACATTTCATGTATATCTAATCCTACCATGAGCGGTCAAATAACCATTTCAAGAAAAAAAAATATGTATCTTAATATAGAAAAAGATTTTAGCCAATTTTTTTCGGAAAGTAAACAACAAAGAAAGTTGTGAACATTGAAAAATGGGTTGTGTGTATATTATAGGAAAAGTCGATACGGTAACGTTGCGTACAAGAAATTCTAAACGAAATTTCAAAAACGATCGCGCGTGGTAGATTTAGCGTTAGAAGTCCAGATCGCCAAGATTTAGACACGGAGTCTTGTTTGTTGACGTTTGCAGTCGCCGCGAAGCCGGCGCCGTATGTTTCCATTGTATCCACGACTCGCCGATTATTCAACGAGAATTGCGAAAGCGCGACAGGCAACGTTTCAAGGGCAGTCCGCTTGCCGAAAAGTAAAAGTCGAGTCGGCCGTTGTGCATTTAGAAACGGTTCTGTGAAAATTATCTCCGAAACGGGAACACGGCTATATAATAAGGGGGGGGGGTCGCTTACGACCCTTGTCAAGGCCTAAGAAAAGTAAACCGAGATTACGGGCAGACCCATGGCGCCTGTGACATCGTTGCGTCGTGCAACCTTCGCCAACCGACTAACGTTACCGTCCACGAAAAGGGAAAGATATCGTCGCTCGGCCAACGAACCATTCGCGTAGAGTTCTCGTTTCAACGAGCTCTCCTCGATGTGCACAGGCTTGCGAAATAATTTGCCAGATTCCAGATTCGTAGATGCTGGCTAGAAAGCAACGCATATGTTAATCAAGTACACGCAAGTATACAGGCCGTTAAAATTGCGCGTGCTTTTCAACCACAATTTTCTTCGTCCGTCTTTGTCAAACGATACTGCTCCGTCATGGGCAGGAACGCGAGCCGGTGCAGAAACTGCAATTTCTGCAATCACAAATACGTATAGAAGATACATTGCTTGCACGCCCTTGTTATCATGGAATTAGAAAATAACGAAGCACGCTGATCGTCGCGACATCGATCGATTCTGCCCCTCGTCGAGAAACTGAAACTCGATTAAAATTAATCCTCCGGCATAAACGCTGTTACGTGCTCTGTTCCGTAAGCTTGTTTCTCCCTCGACCATCGATCTCCCGGCCAGAACCTAGAACCTAGCCATTAGCGGAATTGCCAGACCTTGGAACTTTAGGTAAGAACCACTGGCGAGTGGTGGAGAGTCACTGTGTGCTGGCCAGTGCATAAACACAAAGGTGTAGAGCGATGTTCGATCGTTGTACGAGCGACTAATAATCGGCAGACTGGTCACAGGTAGTCACATTCAGCCGTGAAGTAAAATGGGCCTGAGCGTCTGCCGGAGTACATGTTTACTATGGGAGGAAGGGGAGAACAGTACTTTCTACTCGCGAATCGGCCGCGCGTTTCGTCCCTGTCGTCGTAAGCATCGCCATTGACGCGCTGTCATTCGTGGTGTTAGTCGGGCCGTGTAGTCGGCTAGGTGTGATCCACGAAGTGGTCGTGTATCAGGTCCGATAGGTTGGCCACTGTACGCTGGCGTTCTTGCTGCGCAGGTCTAGACATCGAACCGTCGAGAGGGAAAAGGGAGAGAAACGCAGCCGGAGAGTCGTGTCGCCCCAGGTACGTAGCCAAGGGGTCGGCCTCGAGCTACGCTGAAAAGACGATACTCTCGAGTCGGTCTCGCCGCACGATTTCTCGCTCTTTGCTTCGATGCTTTTCGTTTCTCTTTGAATCGAACACGCTTCGAAGATGGTACTCTGACGGGGGCAAGAGTCGGCTCGAGATCATCGAACAGAGATCTGGAACTCGACGAAGCTGGAAATTGTAATTCGTAACTTGAAAGCGTTTAGTCCAGGGACGGTTGTTATTCTCGAACGTATATAGAGGGTGCGGTCGAATAACACGTACGAGAAAGTAAGAGAAAAACGTAGAGTTTTTCGTTCGAGGTTTAGTGTTGGAGAAGATGGGGTTTGAACGTTTGTCAAGTATACTCGAACGTGGCTAATCGCGAACTGGTCAGCGCTAAATACTCGACAGGAGATTGTTTTACGTATAAAGACAGGTGGAAAACGTAGAATACAATTTTTCCGTTCGCGGCTTCGTTTCCAAGAAAATAAAGTTGAAACGCATTCAGTCCTGGAATCGACCTATTGTATTTAGTACAGGCGTACGATAAATTTTCAAGTTTATTTTTCTCGGGAACCAGACGTCTCGAGGAAAACCTTTATTCCGTATTTTCGACTTATTTTCACCCTCACAACGATCCCCTGTCGATTATTATTAGGTTGTCCCGAAAGTTTCTTTCCTTTCGTAAGCAAATCATAGATGCACAAGCTTTTTTCGTTTTATATTATTTTATCGAATCATCTACGATCCATTTTATTCTATTTCCATTATTACGATCATACGTGATTCGACAGAAATAATATAAAACAGTGAACGCGATGCATCCATTATTTGCTTATTAGACGAAAGAAACTTTTCGGACAACCTAATATATATATAGTCCGGTCTAGTCCGGAATTAGTTCGAGTATACACGATCAATTTTCAAACTCGATTTCCTCATAAGCTAAATCTCGAACGAACAAATTTTATTCCCTGTTTCATTCTTATTTTTTCATAACGTATTACCTCGTGCACGTTTGTACACGTTATTCGGTCGCAGCCTGTATATACGTGACAATATCTTTATTTTAACGATCGCGTACTACGTATCGTATCAAGCTATCGCCAGGCGCTTCGTTTCTGTTCGTATTTCCCAATCTATTTAAGAATAATGTATTACGTACATACCTAGTTATGTGTTATCTTTTTGGGTGAAAAAGAACGAGTGTACGTATAGGCGCGTGTATGGACATTGGCAACGATTACAAGTTTGCAGAGGCGGCAAGCGGAAAAAAAAGATAGAAAAAGATATAGCCGATAGGATGAGAATCGAAGATTGTTAAACGTTAAAAGAGGCGCGTGATGTAACAGAAGAGTTGGCTAAAATTAGATCGTTACGATCTCGAATTGTCAGCGCTTCTCCGTCTATTACGTATTTCAGAAATTTTCGAACCTATCGCGAACTGATTAATCTATCGGATCAAAGAACGGGAACATCCGTGCGAGATAAACGGTCCGCTTCCAAAGAAAATAAATGTTTGGCTTTCAATTAAAACGGAGCGGAGCGCCAACGGCGGAACAATTATTTTCCACTGCTATTTATATCCAAATGCGAAATAAAAAAACATAATGGACCTTTGAACCGAACGATCTTTCGTCATAAAGGCGAGCCTTTTACGATTCGGACGCACCAGCGAAAGAACGAACGAAAAAAGAGTCGAGTGGAAATTTAAAAGCGGCGCGAGCATTACGCGCGACAGTTATTCGAGCGTTACCGATGCAGCGTATTTGCAATTCGAATAATCGTCGATCGGTCGATAACAGGTATTATTTCGCGTACGGTGGTTCGTATTGCTTTTCGCAATATTCGATTCGTACGGACGTTGTATGTACTTTATTTGCCGCGCGATTATCGACGATCATGCATAAACGATTTTATAATCCGCGATTACCAGTATATCCTCCGTTAAGTTTCCCATTCAAACTACATAGAAGGCAGATAAAATCGCTCGATAAAAATGTTCGAGCGTCGATGCGTTCGTTTACGTATCGGGCATTTCGTAATTAACGATCGTAGAGCTTTTACGATTGGCGAGCAACTTTCCGAATACGAAAAAGATCGTCGAAAGAGCTGTTGAGCGATTTCGAGTGGACGAAACACGTTCGTCTCGTTTAATCGCATCGTTTCAGAGCGAATAGAGCGGACAGTCGTACAAGCAAGTACACGTATACATTTTTCGGGAACACGAGGCGAAAGCCTCGTACAAATTTGCTCGTGTCACGACTCACGTTCACGACGGAGCCATTACACCGATCGATATCAGTCTCGTGCACCACCGTCTCCTTTCCACGTATTATACGAAAACGCCGGCGCTTCTCGTTGCGTGCAAAAGTTTCCTCGCCTTACATTTATCGTCACGGCAACTTCTCCGAGCGAATCTCCAGCCATTTATCAGATGGTCCGAGATTTCTTTCGCTGAACGCACGAAAAATGCAAATACACGGCGCTCGTGCCATTCGCTGGTTGTGCAATTGTGGCGATCCCATTGCCGTAAGCGATTTCCGATAAATCGTTAATGGAGATTTATCGGTCTGTGGCGATGACTCTCTCTTTCTCTCTCTCTCGTTCCTCGATCGTTCCATCCGACCAACGATCTCGATGGACGAAGTGCAACGACTGTGGCGATTGTCGTGCGTGTCGTTGTCAGGTGGATGGAAGAATACGTGCGAGTGCGAAGAGAAGGTAATCGAATAGTTTACGATACTGTCACACGATCCTCCGATATAATCTCCGAACGCTCAGGGTTTGGAGGGGCGAGGGGGGCTCACCCAGGAGGCAGTCCCATGGTATATAAACTCTTGAAGACTGAAAAAACGTTAGTCTTTTTTTGTCGAGCCACGTCGCATAGCAACAATTTCCGAGCTACGATATTTTGTGTTTTCGCCCTATTAGCAGAACTACTGTTTTAACACGATTAAAACATACCTTATTTTCTAAAATTGAATAAGTTATTTGCCAAAGTTTTTGTGTAACTAATTATAAACATATACGGTGAGATAACTGAAACAAAGAAATTCTGTCTTATCTATAAGAATTTCTTTTCCTTGTCCCTCCACCCGTTGTGTTACGTAACAATACTACAGTCGTTACTCCCTCGAGCATAACCGTCGAAGCGCAAGCTGAAAAGAAGCTGCTAGTCGTCCGGCTTTCGCTACTTAAATCGGTTACGCGAGGCGGGTCGATGATTGAGAGCGCGCTTGCCACGAGTTAAAAATTAGCCGGATAACACGATGGATGTTTCGTTGGAGAGCTCGGCGCATGCGTTACGCTCTTAGCACGGAAATATTTACGGATTACGGTAGAGCGATCGAACCGTGCTCGTTTTCTCATCTTCCTGTCTCATCCGTCTATTCGCTGACGCTATTGTTGAATATGGAGAAGAGCGACCCTGAATGGAGATCGTCGGTATTTTTAGACATCGACGTCGAACCGTCACTCCTCGGGGCGAGAACGTTTTGACATTTCGCAAAAGTTACGGTCTAATAGTAGCCTCGTTGCGATCGGGATCACGCGCTCACTCTACGATGCCGTACGACCGATCAGCTGATCGTCTACGAAATTTATTTAGTGGACGATCGGTGATCGACGAGAACAGGCCAAGGTTAATGGACGTTACAGGGAAGCATGTTTGCTTCTTTTGAAACGTCCCCTTTACCTGAGAAAAGTGCTTCCTACCTGACCAATGTCTGACAATTCGGACGTAAATAGAGGAAAACTCGTAAAGATAAGGTCGCAAGAAACGGTTGAACGGTCGAGTAGCGACAGGTGGGAATAAAGGTGTATGCACAACGATGGATCGATGGTAGCCTTAGCATTGTCAGCGCCCTTAGCATTGTTTGGTTCGCAGAGCGTCACCGCGTGCACGATCATCCGATTAGCCCTGACCTAGGTGCCTTGATGTTATTTGCGTCGCCGTGACGATCCCTTAGCTGTTTCGCCTTCCTCTTTCTCGTCTTACACTCTTTGCGTAAATCCTCGTCTCCGACATTGTTATCGCGCACAATTCGTTCGTGCAAACGACAAATCGTTTAGGCGCCTTAACGCTAAACCTACCGACATTTCACGTGTACCTCATTCTACCATGAGCCTCAACATACCTAACAACACAATACCTAATCCTCAGATGATCGCTAAAAAAAAAAAAAAAAAAAGTATTTTAATATAGAAAGAGATTTTAGCCATTTTCTTCGCATAGTAAACAACGAAGGAGTTGCGAATATGGAAAAATGGGTTGCGTGTATATTGTAGGAAAAGTCGATAAGTTACACGGCGATACGGTAACGTTGTGTATAAGAAATTCTAAACGAAATTTCAAAAACGCGCGTCATAGGTTTAGCGTTAAGCGGCAAGTGGCTGGCCGATAGGGTAGCAACGTACGACGAATGGAAGGCTACGGTGGAAAATAACGAGCGCAACTTTTTCACGCTTTCTATCGGATAACTACGCTGTCGTCGGGAAACATCGTGAGAACTGGAATGCACGGTGTTCAACGAGAGTGTATATATACACAGCTGATAGAACGCGAGGACGCTATATCGGGAAAACGATCGGAGAAAGGAGAGTAGGTAGAAGGTTGAACGCGAACGATGGAAAGAACGATACGAATGTCAAGTTCTGCGAATGAAATTTTTATGGTCAAATTTCTGCTCCATTCGCTGGCTGGCTGGTTATAGGTCGCGCTCGTAACTCGAAGACGTAGGAAATTGTAGGAGCGCGTCGGATCCCTTGGAAGCGGCGCGCTGGCACACACCTGCATACACGCGATGCGTCAAGGACGTTATCGAAGACACTAAAGCGCTATCATTTGCATCGGACGCGGCACGTCTCCGACGATCCAATTTTCAGCGGTACCACATAGTTTACGACGTTACGATCCCGAGCAAAGATGTTTATTCTTCTCGTTTGCTTCTCGGTGACATACTTGATTCACCGCTTATGCAAATGAAACGATTCCCCGAATCTTTTAGGCAACCGTCGAGCACGAGTCCATAAATTTTCCACAAGGTTATTTATTTTGCCGTTACTTACCGACGTTTGTCATCGAGATATGAGATAATTGTTAATCAAAAAAAAAAAAAAAAAAATTCGAAATGTCAATGAACGCGAGGACGAAAAAACGGGGCGAAAGAAACTGTGCGTGAAAACACCGAGAAAGATACATACAGTAACGAGCAAAAGCGTAAACACAGTCTACCAGTTTTGTATAAAAGGCGATAATAATTTTTTTTTTTAATTCATCGGTATGGTTCGAGTAATGATAATTACAAGGTGAATCCATCGACAAAACGTAAGGGTTTATCTTCATTGATATTAACGATATATGGAATATTTTACAAGAACAGGAACTTGCAACAATGCTCGCAGTTTTGCACTTTAATTACGTTCGCCGAACTAAGGTTCGAAAATTCATACTTCCTCCATTCTCCTTCATTTTTTCGTACTACTTCGAGCCTACGCGGCATACTATCTGTTAAATTTTTCATCAAAACTGGTGGACTGTATTTATACTTTTGCTCGCCGCTCTATATATATATATACATACGTTTTATAATACGCCGCAGATACGCGTTCAAATATTCGACTTTTTCTCTCTTGTACGCGCAGCAAAAAAAAGACGGCCGTACTCTGTTCTAGTTTCTATGATCGTGAATCGGTAATACGCGCCGCCGCGGATCGACCAGAGAACGTTTTTAGACGAAGGGGCGCGCGATAAACGACCGTTGCGTTCCGTTTACGACGCGACGTGTCGCGCGTCGTTCGGTGGCGTCTGAAACGTTGCCGCTGTTCTCCCTGTTCAACGTGTGCGCGCCACCATCACCGCGTTTGCCCTCGATCGCACGACAACGCGGTCTCGTGCGACACGATTTAACGCGATCGGTGACAAAACGCAGCAGCGCGTTGACAATCGAGGGTGAAAACCGCGAAGGACTGGCTGGTGGACCACGTGACTGGAATTTCTCGCCGCGGCTGTTACACGCATTCATTCGGTTTAATAACAACGTTGATCACGCCCATGCTGTACAGTTAATTGAACCAATTAAGCGGCGTGTTCCGACGTTGCTTCGTTCCAGACGATTCTTTACTGCGACAAAAAAACGTTCAGCCTGGTCGCATCTTCCGTTCGCTTTGCACTCGTGGCAAGCTCGCCGCGCTCATTATCCGTTATTATCCGATCACACGCCGATACGCTGTTTCTTAGGCATCTTCGATCCTACGGGTAGGCCGCTGACGATCGTGCGCGTTCGTACGTTTCTCAACGCGATTGGAGAAACGGAACCTAACTATTGTAGAGATTCGTCTGGCAACGAGTATCGATTTCTTTCGTGTTCCAAGGAAATCGTTTCCTTCGGTTACTACAAAATCGATCGGATAATTGTTCAGAAATAAGTCAGACATGGATCGGATCAGGTAATTCGACCGGATAACGCGAAAGAGGAAACGTCGTGCATCCTTGTCATCTCCTTGTGAAACGAAAGAAACTTTCCGCGCAAACCAACGCTCTTCCCTTTATAACCGTACGTTTTCTATCTTTCTACGTAACGTATTTCGCAGAGATGCTCGAATAACATCGTTCTATTGACGCGAACGCTGTACGTTGAGAATTCGTTCTGTGTTTCGTTAAAAAAAAGGCGGTGTCTCTCGATGCACGACGTCCACGTAACTTGGTAAAGTTCACGACTATAGATCATGACAGAACAGCGGATCTTTCGACGTTAGTCGAAGCGTTATTACGCGTCGAAAGTAATCGCGTATAGATGGTGGTCCAAGTTGAGATTCACTATCGTCACCTGGAGGAGGACTAGGTCGATTTTGTAGAACGTTTCGAGAGCCGTGACGTACGAGGGTACAGATAAATCGTGGAAAGAGAACTATTTAAGTCGATCGGAGAGAAAGGAGCACGTTGGTCTCTCCTCTAGCGTGTCTTTTGTGGCACAAGGTTATGCAAGGAGCAGGGAGATTCGAGGTTTTCGACCTGATTTTATAAATCTTCGACATCTCGCGTCATGCAAACGCGTCTCTACGTCCTTTCTTCTTCGTACACGTGCTGCACTGCTCCGGGCGACTTTTTTTATTCTCTCCCTCTCTCTCTCTCTCTCTCTCTCTCTCTCCTGCTTCTCCTTCTTTCTGACTCCTGTTCCCTGTCCTTCTGTTACGCTATAGAGGGAGAGAAACAGGTTTCTCCGTTGTTGGCCGGCGATTTATCGTGAGTCACGCAAAAATTTTCCATAGCCGCTTCCACCATAAGCTCTGAATTCACGCACGCATCCATCGTTCCGAAACGCCGGCGAGCGGTCTTCTAGAATCTCACGCGAACATCCCAGACGAGCGGTATCCGCCCAAAGGTGCGAAAGCTGACTGCCGTTGTTGCTTGCTGCAATCCTCGTAACAGCACAGCATCGTGCCATTTATCTCGTCTCGTTCGGCGAGCATACCGCCGGTTCGATAGGGAATCGGAGATTCGTGGCGCGAAATGCGAACAATTTCGTGGCGCGAAATGCGAACAATTTCGTGGCGAGAAATTATTTGCTCCTGCGATAGGGAGAGCGCGCGTCGCGTCTTCCGTAGCGAGAAAGCGCCGTTTGATATTCGCAGCGGATCGATTTGGAGATTAGAAGGCGGTATCGCGTGCGAAAACAGCAAGCGATAATAAACAGTCGGCGATAAGAGGAGAGTCGACTGTACAGAGACACGCGGGTAAACGATCTGGAGCGATACGAGCGGATCAAATTTCCAGTAGATTCGCGGCGAGAAAGAAAGACGATTTTTTATTCGATTTTGGTATTCGTGTGATTCGTATAGACGTTTTACGTGCCGTAGAATTCGCTTCGCCACGTTTGAATATTTAACACAAGGCGAGCCATAAAACTCGACAGTGCGCACGAAACCTGCTTCTCTGACTGTCATGTCGCTACGTAATACGAATTCACTTATTCATCGTCCTTTACTGGGTCATATTTATCCGTCTGCTGAATTATTTACGGATATTGTATTGTCCTACGCTAATATCGGTAGTCGGAGTTGCTTCGTTTACGTGGAAAATTGCTTTCTCCCGATGCTCCGTAGCTTCTTCCATCGTAACGCGTCTTTGACGTAGTTTCGAATTTTCTTCTTTCTCCACCTTTTTTTTTCTTCCAGCTCCACGCTGCTATTATTCGCGTCGCTGCGTGTTCTTATTTCATCATTTTATTGCTATTATTCAATCTTGTACTATTTACGGGTATTGTATTGTCCTACGCTAATATCGGTAGTCGGAGTTGCTTCGTTTACGTGGAAATTTGCTTTCTCCCGATGCTCCGTAGCTTCTTCCATCGTAACGCGTCTTTGTCGTCGTTTCGAATTTTCTTCTTTTTTCTTCAACCTTCACGCTGCTATTATTCGCGTCACTACGTGTTCTTATTTCATCATTTTATTGCTATTATTCAATCTTGTACTATTTACGGGTATTGTATTGTCCTACGCTAATATCGGTAGTCGGAGTTGCTTCGTTTACGTGGAAATCTGCTTTCTCCCGATGCTCTGTAGCTTCTTATCGCAACGCGTCTTTGTTGTCGTTTCGAATTTTATTCTTTCTCCACCTTTTTTTTTTCTAGCTCCACGCTACAGTTATTCGCGTTGCTACGTGTTCTTATTTCATTAAGAAATTAAACGAGATATCGCGTTAGATATTAGGTTGCACGTCGATCCGCGTTACGCTATATCCACGCGTTAATCGTTCTCATGAGAACTAAAAGACACGAAACGAAGTTCAAGGAGCGGATATCGTTACGTAAGAGAGATAGAGAGAGAGAGAGGAGGTTGGAAAAAGCTCGGTTACCGTGTCTTTTACCTCGGCGAAAAATCGGCGAAAAAAATAAATAAAAATATCCTATCGTGTCAGGTGCAAGGGTCTTTTCGAACGACCGAATTCTAACAAGCCACCTTGCTGCAACCTTTCCCACACGATCCTCCTCCTCGTAATTTATTATCGATTCGAGGCTCGTTTGCATACTACGAGGCTTTCCAAGCAAATTACGCCTCCCTTGTAACCGGCAACGGAAGAGCGGTTATGGTTTATACCTGTCGTGTATATGCACACGAACAGCCTGGGAACAGGTTTCGTGGCGTGAAATAAGGATTCGACGATTCGCAACGAGCCACGCTACGTAAACAAGGTTAAATTATGTCACCGCTGATTCGTGTGTCTCGACGAACCGCGCGAATGTACTTTCGCTCCTGCGTTCGTGAACTCGAGCGTCGCAGAAACAGCGAAACGCGCGACGCGCGAGTATCTCCGTTAGCCGGTAAGACGCGCGTTGCACGCGTCGCAGTCTGCGATATCTCTCGGAACGCGCGTTCGCCTGGAAAGACGAAGAGCGATGGTTTCATTGGCGCGCAATGGGCGAACAATTGCTGTCGAAGGAAAGACGCGTGACACGGTGGCCGCCAGCATTCTGATCGCATGATTTCAAACGGTATCGAATTAAAGAACGATAACAATGCGTCCCGGCAGATGCTGCGACGAGCCCGTACGAGCGACGATCGCGCGTTATCGTGCCATAACGCGAGAACACGGCCTTTGAAAAGGCCAATTGTCGCGCTGTTACCGACGACAACAGATGGTTCCATGACAATGGACAGTCGTGCCGTGAAACAGGCGCGGACGAAGCCTTGGAGGCGACTCGCCCGAGATCTTTTTATCCCGACAGCTTCGAGATACTTGCCTATCGGATGACGCGACGTTCGTCCGTGAACAAGTATTCGTCGAATAGATCGATAAACGACTAGCCGGATAGTCTCTTTTTCTAGTAGCTTAATCGCGAGATACGAATTTTCATTGTGAAACCTCCTACCTTGTGCGATCCGGCCGCGCGATCGCCGCTATATATTTCCGCGGTCGCGCAGTCTCTCGCCAACGACACGATTCGACGAAACAGCTATTGCACGCGTACGTATGTCGGTGGTGGTCGTCGTCGAGGATCGGAAAAGTACCGCGTTTTCAAATAGTGCAACAGGAGTCGTGGATGGGACAGAGCAGGTATCGAAAGTTTCCGTGGCAATTAGTCTCCGAGTGACTCGTTTCTTCTTCTCGTTGGCAACCGGTAGTTTTAGACTTTGTTGCTTTTGTTAGATCGTGCCGAAGGTTACTTTCCTTTTGTAAGGAAATAACGGACGCACGACCTGTTTTCGTTTTATATTATTTTATTGAATCGTGTATGATCCATTTTCTTCTATTTCAATTATTGCGATCGTACGTGATTCGATAAAATTAATATAAAACAGAGAACCTGGTGCGTCCGTTATTTCCTCGCAAAGGGAAAGAAACTTTTCGGACAATGTCGATCGCGTTGGTTCGCGTGGCCCAAGTCGATGCGAACTTGCTCGTTTCGAGTTTCCAGCAATTGCCACGTAATCAGGAATTCTCTGCTTCTTGCTCGTATAGTAAGAGAACGTTCTCTCGAGTTTGGTTAACGTTTCTCGCGGCTGGTCGAACAAGCATCGCGAATGCCAGCTCCAGCTTCGCCTGCGTACGAATCGCGTCGCGAGTCAAACGTTCTTCGATCTCACGACGTTTCCAACCGATCGGCCGTTCCTCTTGTCCGGAGGACGAGCGGCAGGAAAAATTACACGGCCAACGAGAAAAAATGCTGCGTTCTGTTGGAGAAGCGACGAAAGCTGCCTGTCGCTCCCTGCGTGCAGCCGCTTTATTGCCCGGCCAAGATTTATCTGATAGACAGCGCGGATTAGAATAGCGCGAAGATAAAGAGCAGAATCGACGGCTCGTCAAAGAGCGTCGTAAATCAAGTGGCGTACGCGAGGAGGTACGCTGCCGTTGAAACGTTTCTTTTTCTCGATATTCCGCGCGATATCGTCGACCGGAAGAGACGAAAATTCCTGGAAATTCGAACGAGCACGAAGATCGTCGTAATCGCACGCATTTCACAGAAACGTGAGAAGTGGATTTCGTTCGATTTTTGCCAAGTCGTGTTTTTCTATTTTTCTGCTCTCACGTTGCTCGTCGGATAGTCGGCATCGAGCGCGATAAAATGAAAATGAAATCGCGTAATAGAGAATGGAAGCATAATAAAATGAAAGGAAAATCGCCGCTGATGCGAATTTTCCATTATCCGTGGCGGATAATCGTCGACGGAAGAATACACCGGGAGTACGGTTGCAACGCGCGACTAAATATCCTAGGCCGCAGGTATCGCGCGCGGCTAATCGAACAGGCGACAGGCATTTTCTTACGTCATTCTATCGGATGCGAGCCGGTAATTAGAGACGAGCGACGCTGGCCCTCGTATTTCAATTCCATCTACGCTCTGTGAATTATCGACGACCGGAGCAAGAAGATCGATTCGAATTGTTCTTTCCTCTTTCGTTGGACCGCGAAGTTTGTCGCGTGCGTCTCAGTTCGGCAAGTATTAGGTTGTCCCGAAAGTTTCTTTCCTTTCGTTTTATATTATTTTATTCGATCATCTACGATCCATTTTATTCTATTTCCATTATTACGATCATACGTGATTCGACAAAAATAATATAAAACAGTGAACGCGGTGCATCCATTATTTGCTTATTGGACGAAAGAAACTTTTCGGACAACCTAATATATATATAGTCCGGTCTAGTCCGGGATTAGTTGGAGTATACACGATCAGTTTTCAAACTCGATTTCCTCGTAAGCTAAGCCTCGAATGAACAAATTTTATTATTCCCTGTTTCGTTCTTATTTCTTCATAACGTATTACCTCGTGCACGTTTGTACATGTTACTGTATTTCCATGCATTATATTGTCCCGAAAGTTTTTTTCCTTTTGTAAAGAAATAACAGACGCGCAACCTCTTTTCGTTTTGTATTATTTTATTCTATCATCTACGATCCATTTCGTTCTATTTCTGTTATTACGATCATGCGTGATTCGACAAAAATAATATAAAACAAAGAACGTGGTGCATCCATTATTTCCTAACCTCTTAAAATTTCCTAACCTAATCTCTTTTCGTTTTATATTATTTTATTCGATCATCTACGATCCATTTTGTTCTATTTCTTTTATTACGATCGTACGTGATTCGACAAAAATAATATAAAACAGAGAACGTGGTGCATCCGTTATTTCCTAACCTCTTAAAATTTCCTAACCTAACCTCTTTTCGTTTTATATTATTTTATTCACTCATGTACGATCCATTCTCCTTTATTTCCTTTATTACGATCATACGTGATTCGACAAAAATAATATAAAACAGAGAACGTGGTGCATCCGTTATTTCCTAACCTCTTAAAATTTCCTAACCTAACCTCTTTTCGTTTTATATTATTTTATTCACTCATGTACGATCCATTCTCTTCTATTTCTTGTATTACGATCATGCGTGATTTGACAAAAATAACATAGAACAGAGAATAAAACAGAGAAACAGAGAATGGTGCATTCATTATTCCCTTACAAAACGAAAGAAACTTTTCGGACAACCTAATACGAAACGAACGAACCCTTTGCGCTCGAGAGGCGACTCTCAGTGATCACGATGTTCCGTGTTTATGTCTTATATTCTTATGTCTTATATATATTATATCAGTCCCTGTTTATGCTAAATTTCGATTTCTCCAACTTTTAAGGGCGCAGAATTGTTTCGTAAATTGATTCCTTAGCTCCGTGCATTGTTCGTTAAAAAGCGCGAAGCGTTACACTTTAAGATGCAATTATAAATTACATCGATCGTTACGTACATTTATGTCACTACGAGACACTCGTCACATACTCTTGCACAACCATCTCGAGTTACTGCTCCGCCCGACTCGAAAGCTCATCGAGCGCAAAGGGACAGTTAAGCTACCGCGAAAAAGCGTACGAGTTATCCGACGCTGTAACGCTTTCGAAAGAGCCGGACGCTCGAAAAGAAGGCGTATTTCGGTTCGTTTGGTTTTGTTCATGCCACGAACGTTACGCCATACCGGCACGTTATTCGTCAAATTAGCGGCAGTCTGAAACGAAGCGAGTCGGACGGTCACCGCTGTCGAGTCACCTCTCCTTCTCGATAGTGGTTCGGTTCGTTCCACCGATCTCCGCTGTCCTTAGTTCGCCAACAAGTGTTCTCGAGTTCGCTGGCGATTGCGATCGTCCTCGCGACGCCGCACCATCTCGTTGCGCTGAAAGGTGCGAACACGCTCCTCCCGCCGTCTTTCTCTTTCGTCTTCTCGCCAGCGCGATCTCTCCCATCGTAACGAACTCTTCGTTTCCTCTGCCCCGCCTTCGTCCTCTTCGCCAAATTCTCCTCGGCGTTTTAACAGTTGGAACGCGACTCGACAACGCGGTTAATTCCATCCCTCGTGCAGTCCATTTAAGCGTTTCCTCTCTTCTTTTTCTCCCCATAAAAGGATAAATAGTCCTGGTAGAAGCAGGAAGCGCGCGACTCGCTTCCGCGTGCTTAATCGTATCTCTCGTTGCTTCGCTTGTATCCGCGAGTGCTGTGATTCTCCGCAAGGCTGTGCGGCAATTCGGTCGGTACTTTGCGTATTTTCATCGTCGCGACGAAGGAACGCGAACAATAAATAACTAAATAAATAAATAAGTAAATCCGTCTTGATCGGTCTTGGACACCTCGCGATCGATAAACCGGCGATCGAGTGACGCAGGAGAATGATAAAAAAGGCTCGACCGAACGAGTGGCACAAGCGACGGATCGATCGACCGCGTTTATTTAGAATCGAGCGTAAAGACAGCCGATAAACCGACGTGCAATTTGCAAAATAGCGGCTAAAGGTATATTACTGATGTTTGCGCAGCTAGCAGAACGGAGCTGCCATCTCAGCGACTCCTCCACATGTGGACATCGCCGTCCCGACTCAGGATCGGCCGAGCACCCAGGAAAAAGACGACACCTTAGGCTGATAGCTGCCGCAGCGGCTACCGCGACCGCTGAGACATGGAGAACACCAAGAGAAAACTGTCTTTCCTTGGCTTTGGCACAAGGGTATCGGTAAGTGTCGCTTCATCGCGCTGCACGCGATCCCGGCTTTTGTTGTGCGATCGTTTGCAAATTCATAGTCGATTAGACGTCGTCGGACTGCTGTTCCATACTCCAACCGAATGGGAAATCTACTATCGGGAAAAGCAGCGCCGCTGGCTGGCTGGCTTGTCGAATTCCGTGCACGTTGCGCGATTACGCGACAGAAATAAGAAAACGTTGGACGAGCCACGGTCGCGATAAAGCGGACAGCTAGATGTCGAACAATATACGGGCTCGTACCGATAGGGCGTTTTTTTTCAATTCGATAGAACGTATCTTTGATTTAAGTTTCGCGTCTAAGAAGCGTTTATCTGTGGGAAAAATCTGCGATTAGGATTTTTATGCGCCGTTCTACGTAGCAGGATTAAACTCGCCACGATCTAAACATAGATGATAGATAGCGGATCGCTGTTGCGGTCAGTGCGTCGAGTCTCGAGATTCGATTAAACGAGCGTTCCAAGAAAAAAAAAAGAACATGGAGTCGTCGTGATTCACGCGTCGTTCGCGAAAGATTTCTCCGGGAATCCGTTGATACCGCGACGCATCGAGCGATCGTTTCTTTTTTTTTTTCCTTATCCTTTCTTTCTTTTTTTTTTTTTTCTATGTCTATATCGTCCTCGACAATATACGTATTGTCCGCGTTCCGCGAAACGCGCTCGCCGTATTTATCCAATTATTATTTGTCGCGCTCTCGAGCAACTCCTCTATTGATTAAAGTCGTGCCGCTTCTCCGTCTTCCGACACGTCGTAATTTCTCGTTAATTTATTACCGGTTTCCATCTTTTATCCAATCTTGCCTCGTTGGACGAAACGATCTGAAAACAGGCGCTGTTCCGCGTCTCTCTCGCTCGTCGCAACGACGCGTCGCAGCACGCGCCGCGCCACGTTTATCGCCATTTAAATTACTCGCGATTGGTCGCGTTGATCGTTGACATCGATCAATTGAAACCCGCTCCCCTAATCAGACATGATCCGATTACGATGGAACGTCGCGAGTTCCGTAAAAACGTCGCTGCGTTGCGTATCGTCCTGCCGTTCCCTCGGCCGCGTTAACGGACGCCAACACCGCGACGTCGACGCGCGACGCTGGCGCGCCGCGCCTTCTCTCGCAATGGCCGAATTGCCGGCGTCGCAGCTGCTCGATGTTTCACTCGCCGTTCGCGAGTAGCTAAACGACCCGTCGGACGACGAGAGGAGAATGAACGCGGTCTTGTAAAATGTTCAAAGTTGGCGGAACACGTGTCGCGCGATTTGGCCGCGTCGGGACGACCAAAGTTGCGTCGTCGTTGGTCGACTTTTTTCATTGCGCGCGTAGGAAACGCGCGTTAGCAAGGTTTGGTTGGAAAGTTAAGCTCCGATTTCGGTGTCCTTGGGACGCTATTGCTCGATGGATTAAAAAGTTTGACGCGCGTCGGTCGTCGCTGAAATTGCTTCGCGAGAGTCGGAAACTTGCGATCGGCTTTTCAAGGTCGCGAATCGAGCGTTTAGCTGGAAACGGGTGCAATCGCCTCGCGGTTTCCCGACGAAGCGCGCGCGACTCGACGTACCACGTGCGCGAGGGAATCAATTAGCACGTCGCGCGTGATTGCTCACGCGTCCGTGCACCGTATCCTGCCGCGCAAGTTCACGGTGTCGTTAAACTGGTCGTTATCGTGCCGCGGAGATCGTGATACGCGTGCAGACCCGATGGATTTTACATTCGCCCGGTAGTATCTAAAATTAGCGCGATCGCGTACGACGCGTTACACGGGCGACGACGCGCGTTCCCACCAAACGTTCCGCGAATTTTCCAACGGGCCGCGCTTAAACGTTTTGTCGCCCATCGTCGCGCGCGTTAACGAGACGAAACTCGCAACGGCATGGCGAAACGCGCACCGCTTTGCCGGTGACAAAGCTGGTCGCAATTTATCGTTTCGCCCGAGAACGTCCGCTCTGTAGCGTCGAGTTGGTTGAACTTGGATTCGCGCGGCAATTACCCTTCGCCTATCTTCGAACTTGGAGAAACTGTCGCGTAGAGAAGGCGATAGAACGACGCTGCGATCTCGCTCGTCAAACGCAGTGTCGCTCTGATCCCGGTATTTTCGGATCAAAGGAGCGACCGTAACGGAAAACAATGGAGAAGAACCAAGTTCCGTGGATCGAAGCTGCGAGTTGCAAGGCTGATAAGATTAAGCTTGTGAATTATACCGGCTGTAACTCATCGATACTCTTCCATTTTATGCGAGTCGCTAATTCGACAGAATTAAACTAAAACGAGAGACGATGATCCGAGGAGAGTCTCGGTGCTCGTGGATATCGAGCCGACGCGTTTATTCCGATATCCTGCCACTGATATTTCCCGCGATAACACGCCGCGCCTTCTTTCCTTGCGTTATTATTTACGCGATAAACTATTAAACGAAAAGTCGAAACTGTCGCGCAACTGAACGAGTGCAGGGACGAGGAGAAGAAACTCGTATCCGTAGATGGAATTCTTTGCGCCTCGGTTGTCACTTCGTATAATGTGTTCGTAATTAACGCTAAATCTACCGACGTTTCACGTACACCTAATGCTACCATGAGCGGTCGTACGACCGCCTCAAAAAAAAAAAAAATATATGTATCTTAATGCAGGTAGAGATTTTAGCCAATTTTTCTTCGCAAAGTAAACGATAAAGAAAATTGCGAATATGGAAAATTGGGTTGTACGTATGTTACAGGAAAAGTCGATGATGAGTCAGACGGCGATACGGTAACGTTGTGCATGTCCCGTAACACAACTGGTGGAGGGACAAGGAGAAGAAATTCGTGTCCGTAGATAGAATTTCTTCGTTTCACTTATCTCACCGTATATGTTAATAAAATAACTTTGGTGAACGATTTATTCACTTTTAGAAAATACAGTAATTCCGGTAATAGGACGATCTTTAGTGTCGAATAATCTCCAATTAAAGTAACTATATCGTCGCTTGTTGTTCATTGCTATGCGACGTGGCTCGATGAAAAATGATCGACGTTTCTTCAATCTTCACACGTACAAGAAATTCTAAACGAAATTTCGAAAACGGTGGTTCGACCGCGTGTCGTAGGTTTGCATAGCGTTAACGTTAAGCTCGAACTTGGTAGATGACTTATTCGCTACAAGAGAATAGAGACTGTTTCGATACGATTGAAACATAAATTGCGGTATTGTCGCTAGGCACGAAGAATTAAAGCGTCGGATTCAAAAGACGAACAAATAAATGTACTGTAGCTTGCAGTTCGTTGCTGCGCGACTTGGTTGGAAAATGACTCGAGTTTACAAGTTTTTCAAGGACTTATGTACTAATTCTTAGGGATTCTTCTTGGTTGTTTCCTGGTGGAACTTTGAGCGTCTGTGAGCGAACGATGGTCGAGGAATGCTTGTCGCTGGTCGTCGTCCGCGTTGGTGGCGATTTGGTCGTTTAACGCGCTCGTTCCTCTAGTCTCGTGGTCGGAGCAGGTCGTTGCGAAAAGCGAAACGCGAGCGAATCGAAGGAAACGGCACTGGCGTCAGAAATAAATGCGCCATTTCACGGAGCAACGAGTAGCGTCCTTGAAACGTCGCGCGGCTCTTTGAGCAGCGTAAACGCATAGTCGACGAGCGTCGGACGAACACGCGGACGATTGTGCCAAGAAGCGGGGAATTGGCGACGTAACGAGCGCAGCGGATGGAACGCACGGGGGAACGGTGCGCGCCGCGAATTCCAACGCGCGCTTCGAGAAATTTGGTTCCTTCGGGCGACTCGAGGCGCAACGGACCCGTCGCGAGCGTCGCGCGATTCAACGGACCGCTCGCGTCAAATGGTTATTGACCTGCGACCGACAGCAATCAGGCCAATCAGCCGGCACGAGCTTGTCCCGTTTTTCCGCTCCGTGCCGAAGTCGAACGTAGAACCGCGGCGAGACCGTAATCCGCGATACGCTGACGCGCGTCCGTCTCCTCGATTCCGAATCTAACCGGTTTTACATCTCGCGCGTTTGTATCTGGCGCGTTTTGTATCTCGCGCAGCGCGATGGAAATTTCGAAAGGAAATGCCTCCGTTTCGCGCGGATAAACAGTAGGAATTAGGAAAATGCAACTGTTCGACGTTATTCTTAGCCTCGAATCGACAGTCTCGCTGCTTACGAAGCGAGAATTCGCGATCGACGATGTCGCGTCGGGTCCGTCGTCAGCGATTCGGTCGACTACGCGTTGCGAACGTTTCTCGAAACGTTGGACGACCATCTGGGCTTTGTGCTCGCTGTCGCAACCACGCCCCGCGCCGAATCTCTAATTTCTCTGAGACGTTCCACGTCGACGCGGCCAGAGAGAGAGAGAGAGAGAGAGAGAGAGACGATCTGCGTTCGATGCGTTGCGTAAGCTGGCGGGATCGAGGCAGACGCGCGTTGATCATCTCCGCTGATGATCTGCACGTTTCACGGACGTAACTCGTCAACACGCGTCGAGATAAATATTGCCGCGCATTTATTTCGCATCGGCGACGTTGCACGCCGCGTGGATCGATCCGTCGACGGAGGAGCGAGAAAGAAGGACGAGAGAGAAGGAAGGGAAGGAAAAGCCTCCGTTTACGCATCGATACGCGACGCGTCGACGTTGGAATTTCTGCTGGAATTCCATCGGCTGAAATCGATATTCGCGAGCGGCGAGCACGCGTCGACGTTCTCGGTGGGAGGAAGCGATCTGACGCGCGTTGCCGCCAATTACGCGCCGACTAAGCCGTCGAATTTACCAGCGAACGATCAACGCGTCGTTTAACGATCGTTTGGCCGCACCTCGATACAGTGGTCGACGCTCGGCTCCATCGTACGCGTTGATGCGCGCGAGCCAACAAACGTCAACCGCTCCCTTTTTTTGTTCTTCTCGGACGATCCCTCGAATTAGCGCAACAAGCGCGGCAACGACTTGCGACGAAAGCGCAGATTTGACTGGCTCGCGCGTAGAAAGAAAAACGACGAAGAGACGTAACGTCTCGCCGAAGCGCGAGATTCAAACGCGTCTAAGGTTTTGGAAGCGGACAACCGATGAACGGATGAAACGGAAGAAATTGCATAAGCGGCCGTGTAGCGATCGAAGGTTGAAATTGCTTGAACGCGGTGAACGATAAACCGAGCGGGTTTACGTGTCCCCTTTCCTCGCTGTTGAGTCTCGGGTCGCGGCGCATCGCTCGATAGATAGATCGGTGTCGTGCAGCACTTACGCAAGGCCAGAAGCCGTAAATTCGATTACAAGACCGGTGTCAATCGTGGACGCAGTGTCATAGAGGTCGATCACGCGGCAACGTCCCTCGGAAAGGTGGCCAGCTTTTATGGCAGTATGCTGCTGCGTGTCGGTCTGCCGAAGGAAGATTCGTTCAATGGTAACAACCGCCGCGACCGTCAAGGTGACTTCGCTTTTATTCTTCGCTTTTCCTCCCATTCGAGACACGGTTTGCGCACGCACCGACGTTTCGCGCTCTGGCTAATCCCTGTCAAACCGTTCTCGATCGTCTTCGTCCCTTCTCTCGTCGTTTTCGCGTCTCAACACTTTAGCCATCGATTTAGAAGTTGATCTCTCACGCTGGATCATATTTTCGTCCATCGTTTCCAGTTTTGTTTTTTTTTGTCTGCTTGTTTGTCCGTGATCGTGAATGGTTTCCTGGTGTCATCGCGGGTCTTCTATTATCGTCACGGACCCTGGTAAAGTCCAAGGTCTAGAGGCTACGTACATAGATTTAGGTGTGTGGACCGAATTCCCTTTGCAAAGGCGTATCTTAAAACGCCACAATTGCCTGCAGCCGACCGTTCGCGAGGGTTTAAAGGGTTAGCTCGATACGTCGCGCCGGCTCGTGGCTTTAAACCGCCAACGTTCCCGGCTACAAGGTACCTTTTCCTCTCTTAGTCTTGGCCTGCTGTTGCGATCTTCGACTAGATGGCGACCAGTCAGTTTCAACCGATCGGTTGACATCGTTGACCGTTTAATGTTTGTCGTTTTTAACGTTTATTCGCTTTGTTCACGGCTATTCTGGTGATCGCAAACAACGTACAAGCGTGTAGTATACTGAGAACACTGCGTTGGAGTGAATGTAGGCCGCGGATAGCCTGAGTGTGAACCGTGTGAGAACTGTTTGGGTCAAATCTTATTGCAACACTGATTAGCTAAAAACTCTAGGTAGACGCCCATTCTTCCTTGGCTCCTGGGCCCTACCCTTGATCCTGTCTAAGGACCAAGCGTACTTCTCGCTATGGTGTCCGCCAGGTGGGGATCTATTCCTGCCAATTTGTGGCTGCTGAGCTTCCTGGGTGTAGCTCTTCTGGTATTATATATGGTACCAGATGCTTCTCTTTGGACCTAAGGACCCACTGAGCAATTAGGGTGTTAGTTAGCCTCTTTGCGGGGTTTGCATCGTAAAGTATACAATTTGAGAGGTAGAAAGGGTTCCTGGACAAGGCAACGTGCTGTTCGGGTCATAAAGACCGACAGGTCGAAATCCCGGACACCTGCTAGCCTTGCGACGCTCTTGACGGAATTTAAAGTTTCCCTGCGAATGGTTTCCCTACGATGTCGCGCCCTTTCGCGTCAAAACGCGACGAAAATAAAGAAGAACGCGCGTATATCTGGTTCGCAGAAGTTGGGAAGAAATGTAGAGCCGTGGAGACGTTCGTACGTTCTTTGGTGCGGGAAAAATCAGCGAGAAACTGTAGCGGCGGACTGTAATAAGGTGCACCGCTAGAGATTGTTAAGAAGGTCAGGTCGATAAATGAGAACACGGATCGTCGGAGAAACGTTATTTTTAACGGCTGCTCCAGCGAGGCTTCTCGTACTCATTGCATCGGATAGGAAACGACAAGACCACGAGGAGGAGGACCTCGGCGAGGCGCCGCACAGGAAACAAGAGCAAGCCGAGCGACGAGATTAGCCGCGGCTGAAAATTATTGTATTAACGCGTTACGTTCGCGGCTGAGTCGAGCGAATAAACGCTATGGAATTGCGCTGACTGTGCCAGCTTCCGTCCACGTATCGGAATACAAGGAATGCCACGGTTGCCGAGGGAACGTTTAATCGCGAAGTAGGCGCGACACAGGTCAACGAGCTCTCGAATCGAGTCGCTGGTTATTTTTAAATATCGACGTCCATCGTACCTTTGCTCTGGCCGACCTTCGCCCACATTCGTCCCACGAGGAAGGAAGCGTCTCGGTTTCAGGCTACGAACAGAATCCTCTCGGATCGTCTCCTCGAAGCTAACGCGACTCGAATCGAATCGTCGACGACCGGTAACTCGCAAGAACCGCGGTTAATCTCGTCGTGGACGTCACCCGGCAGACCTGACCTATCGGAATACGATTACGGCATCCTATCGATTCCGGCTCCATGTCCAGCGAGAAATTCAATTCGCCTCGGTAGTCGAGCTTCGCGATCATCCAAATCAATGAATCCCTCCCGCGCTAATTCCTATCGGGTCGGATGCGATTTCCTTTATCCGCTGGTGTCGACAGCGACCAAGACCCGTTGGAAGCGGTGAAGATTCTTTGTACTCGTCGGAAGAGGTGAAGATTCTTTGTACTCGTTGAAAGTGGCGAAGATTCGTTGTACTCGTAGAGCGACGGTGCTCGTCGCGGGGGAAGAAACGCGCGACCACCCCCGAAGCCGCAAATAACAAACGCCGCATCGATTTCCACGGAGCTGCTCTCCGTGCTTGGAGAGAGGCGATGAGAGAAGAGGGAGAGACAGAGTGGTGCGAGTTTGTAGGTTCAGGTTCAAGGTCGCGGCAGCAGGAACCAAGATACGTGTGCGTGCGAACGCGAGTACAGGCCATAGCGAGCGGCGGTGGACGAGGAGGAAGCCCGGTCGATGTTGGAAAACCTCTTTCCTTCCACTTTTCCCGATGACGATGGCGGCAGCGCCACCTCGGCCACATGCCAGCCACCCCTTTCCATTCGCCGCGCCTCGTCTCCGCGTTTCGCCTCCGCGTTTCGATTTCTATTTGAAACTACGTGAAATTACAGCGGCCGATTACTCGGCCTCGACCGATCCGGCCGCTGTAATTTCAACGTTTCCGATCCTCCGTACAGACGGACACTAGACACCCGACTATTTCTACTTTGCTACGGCTTCGTAGCAGCAATGGCCAGACAACGAGACGCGTACAATTTGACGCGGCACGAACGGAACGAGAATTGCCATTTTCCGTGGTTAAATATCAATTCTTGGATGAGATCGATCTTGATCCGTTGTTCGGTGGCTTCCTGGTCGCTGACGCTCGTCGCTCGCTGCACGGATACTGGAAAAGCGTCGGCTCGTTCCGCAAATAACGCTAACCTTTGGGCGGAGCACCGAGGCGGATCCTTTGATCGGTCGTAATTCGCGTCGCGATGTCTGTCGACTGGATAATTTATCAGGCCGCGGCTGTGCGGCCGATGCGATCGATCAATAACGCAGCCGGTAGCTTTCGCTTGGTCTGGCGACGATTGGTCTTTGGTGGTCGATAACGACGCGCGTTACCAACGTCGAGTCTCGTCGCAACTTGCTCGATACTTGCGACTGGTTCGCGATCGGAGAACGACGATTTCGAATTCCACCGCTACTCGGCGCGGACTCGAACCGACACGCGGGAGAAACGGATCGTCGGGAAAACTCGTGGCAGATAAGATCGAGCTGACACGACCTCTGGCCCGGTTGGTCGATAAGCTGCCGCTACGACCTAGGCCTCGACGAAGTTGCGCTGGTCCGGTTCGCGTCTCTGCCAGCTGCATCGCCAGCTGACAGCTCCTTTCTCTCTCTCTCTCTCTCTCTCTCTCTCTCTCTCTCCCTTTCTTTGCCTGGCCGGTTGGCCGAAGCCGCCGCGACGCTCGGCGCGACGCTCGGCGCGACGCTCTCCGCTCCTCGACCGCCCCTCCTTCTTTCTGCCTCTCGCGATTTCCTGCTTCTTGCCATCTACTTTCATCGGTTGGCCGAGGAGCCCCTTCAGGGGTAGATTTCACGGCCGACTGACACTTGTTGCATCGACAGCGTCGACCAATGGCCGGCCGTTTTTCGGTGCGCTCGATTGCGACGCTGGGCGAAAAATCCGCCGCGTCTCCCGGGAGACGAACCTAGTTCCTACATTTCCAAGGTCAGCGCGACGAAACGGCCATCGTCCGGCCAGCGCTCCAACTTTGCGACGCTCCGTAGCTTGGCCGGAGAACGAACAGTCAGAGATGGCAGAGTGAGACCCGCGAGTCGCGGAGACCACCGCCGACGTTCCGTTGAGATGGCGAGGTGCTCGCGTGGCGAACGGAGACGACACGGTTTGCACGCCGCAGCCACGTTACCAGCTGGCGACGTGGCGTGACGGAAGAACGAAGGAATTTAACGTTGGAATCGCGAGATCGTTATAGGCGCTTTGGTCCGGTCCCGGGAGCAGCGCGCGATCCGAGTCGCAGGCAGAAGGGTAACGTTTCGAAGGATCCGTGGTCTGGCCGCGACGTATGGGGTAGATATCGACCGGCGGAGATACTCCCCGCTGCCCACCCCTAACAGCGCGGCCATCCCCACCACGCAGGATCTGCGGCTCTCTGTCTTACGGCCGGTGGTTGCGCTAGCCTCTCTCCGTCAGTTTGAATTTTCGAGCTGTAAGCACGAGCCGAGCGAGCGAGTGTCACTTCGGCCCGGAATGCCATGCCCGAGGCCGCCGCTAATTCCTCCGGGAAGTCGTTCCTTCAACGGGCATCGGGCAAAGTTCTCCGTTGGTTACGCCGCTCCCTGCGGACCAGCCATCAGGTGATATCTGTCACACGGTCGTGCCAGTGTCTGCGTGTCGACGCGAACCAACCGGTGCACCCGATCCCCGACACTCGGCGCACGCCAGATCTCGTCGGTGAAATCGTTTCCATTTTCGATCGCCGTCATCCCACCTCGCGCTGGTGTTTTCGTTAGAACGCGAGCGAGATCGGCGACGCGTCGATGCAGCAAGTGCAGCACTCGTCGACCTTTTGCTCGTCGGGCGACTCGATCCTGACGCTTCGCGCGGTTCGCCGAACGTCGTTGCAGCGCGTACCAATCCTCGGATCGGGCTGTTCCGTGACGCGTCTCGACCAGTTGGGCTGCTCGCGGATTTCCCTTTAACCAACATAGTCCCGAGTGTTGCAACAACTGGATCGACCCACCGCTGCCGGCCGTGTCTCAGTGCTGTCAGGTCGCGAGTTTCTTGTCGTATGTCGCGCTGCTGGATTTAGCGGATAACCGGAGGTAATCTGACGTAATTCGAGCGTGTAGCGAGCGAGGCCTGGCGAGGCTGGGCCGGAAACGCGCGTTTCACTTTCGTCGTTCACGCGGCGCACGAAATGCGTGCACCGAATCGAACATCGATGCCAGCTGCGGCTGCTCGCCATACGTTAGCCGATGCTGGCGGTCGTTAACGACAGCTGAGCGCTGCCTCGCTGGCCCAATTAATTTCACGTTTCTCCGTTAATGGCCGTGCCGCCGTTTCCCCGCTTCGATTCCTCGCGCTCCGACTCCCATTATCGTAAAAGGGTGCGAGCGTAAAGCAAACGAGAGCAAGACGGGCAAGAGCGCGAAGCAAGTGCACCAGTGAAAGGGAGTTTCCATTCAAATATCTCGGTTCCGTCCTGAAAGTAAATCGCTTGGTACGCCAGCCAGTCAGTTTCCTCCGTGTCTCGCTCGTAATCGGCGACGAGCCTGTCATAGTTGGTCCTCGCTTAGTAGTACAACGTTTACCAATAATCCGACGCCGTCTTTTCTTTGAGAGGATCGCGCCAGAAACAACACCGGACAGCCTCTTCCTCCCCATCTTTTTCCTTTTTTCTTCTTACGAACGTGCGTCGAGTGCAAGAGCAGCTGTTTTCTTAGACCGCGCGTACGTTCGATGGGAAAGGACGAGAATTTGTCTCGGGCCAGAGAGAGACCGTTTGGCGGAAAAGGATTTCGCGAGGCCTGTGACGAGGGACGGGCTCGAGCGCGTCATCGTTCGTCGAAACGTTCGCCTGACAAATTTCGAACAAAGTTGTCACGGTTCCGCTTGAAACCGGTTTTTCAACTTGATCGATCGTCCTCTGCCGCTCTCGTCTTTCCCTTTCGCGCACTCGAAATCGTTTCGTCGGCTGGACAACGAAGAGCTTGGCGATGCCCGTTCGTTTCGTTCCACCTTGTCTCTCGCGATACGCTCGTACGGAGTTGGCCGGTTGAGAGCAAACGTCGTTGCTGCGAGGTGTCGAGCTCCTCGCTTCCGCTTCCGAACAGATCGATTTTACGCGACTACTCGCAACGTTATACGACCAACGATAGGCTGGTCGCTGATCGAACGTAGGGAACTCGTTAAGAGGAAACTCGAGCGGCGAGTGGATGGCAATTGGAGGAAATCAGCAACGTCTGTTCGTTCGGATGAAATCGCGTTTCGCGTTGAATATATGGCGTAGGAGGAGACGCGAGCTCGACAATTCGATCGTGGCTTCTTGGCTACGGTGAAAGGCTACGAAGAAACGATTCATCGGAAACAGCCGTATTTGAAATAATAACGTGGTTGTTGTTTTTATGTCAGGTCGACGGCCATGGCGCGGAAACGGGACCGGAGCTCGACGAGGAAATGGAGAAGGTTTTCGCGATGGACAGCGGAGAAAAGTTCGACGTAGCCCGGCTCGGTTCACCGTCCGAATCGGCTGGATCCGATCGAGAACGAGGACCATCGTCGCGATATGGAGATCGCGACTTCAACCGTACGTGATCCCGGATCCTCCGCAAACCTTTGCTCGTCTCGGACCTCGACACTCCGCGTTTACTTTACACGCCGCTAGGATTTTACGAGCTAAACGTACTTTTGTAGCTTTCGTAGCTTTTGCACGTAACTCGCGACGCCAATAATTCGTCGTTTCCGATTCCGGCACACGGGAAACGCATTACGTAAATCAATTTTTTTTCTTTTTCTCGCGACCCAAGGTCGAAACAATACTGCTATCCGATGCATACACCGCGACGTTATTTCCAACGCTTTGTACAATATTGCGACACAACGCCATTCTTTACGTCTTTCTATTCGTATTTTATTGTCCGGTTAATTCGTGCGTGCGCCGTAAATCACACGTGTCGTAGGTACTTTGACGGCGATCGCTCGACCAAACTCTTCACCGAACCTACGCTCCGCGCGAAAGCCTATTCATTCGTTCGATGGTGTTATTGCAGAGCATCGAAAGAGGAGCTATCCCCATCCGCACATGCCCTTGAAAAGCCTTCATTCCAGGTCTATGCGACGACACCTTTCACCGTAAGTCATCTTCCGATAAGAGAAATCAGAATTGCTCGCGAGATAACGGCATCGTTCTCGCGTTTACGTGCGAATCGCGTTGCCACTTCGCTTCGAGTGGAAATAACTGGCGGCTGTAGATCGAAGCGAAACAGCCAAGGAAATACATACGTTGGGCGTTTTTCGTGTCTACAGCGAAGGATCCACGACGGAGGTTGGCCCGGAAGAAGAGAACGGCCAGGTGTTGACAGGAAATGGCGGTGGACAAGAGACGGACGCGATGGACAACGGGCTGTACCCGTCGAGCGCGCGAAACGTCGATGAAGAGGTAGCCGAGGAAACGGAGAACGTGGTGAGCAGCGAGAGCGAGGCGCCGATCTCGGAGAGGGCTGCTTCCGGTATCAGCGACAGTCCGACCATTGGCAGTCCTCGAGTACAATTCGAAAGGATCAAGGAAGAGGAGGTGCCTAGCTACAAAAGGGACGATATACCGAGCATCGGTGTATCCGTGAGCCACGACGAAGATCGCAAGTGTCGCAGGCATCAGAAACACGAGCACAAGTAAGTGGCAAACGCGGAATTTCTCGGTCAATTTCTGACATTCGAAATCGCGACAGAGGTAAAGAAAGGAGGAAGGACGGTAGTGGCGGCGGGGTGGGTGGTGGTCGTTGAAAGTAAAAAGGTCGAATTTCGTGGAAAGACGAAGAGTCGCGGGAATTTACGATAATTCGCTCGTGACCAACGATCCGGACGTTCTTGGGTAATCTTGGTACGGCACGAAACCCGGTTCAACGTCGCCGTGTACTTTAGCAATTACGTACACGAAAGCATCGACCGCCAAAGAAATTAGGCGAACGCTACCACGACTTTGATTTGATATCGCGTCGGTGAGCTCGGATTACTTGGTTAATAACGACCATATGTGTGATCTAGTCGATGTCAACGACCAAACAAACGCCGTTGGTAGCGTCCTATTTCTGTATTCTTCGGCACAGTTGTTGCGTCGTAGCTGCATGTACGCGCGTGTAAATCGCTGCGTATATTCGGCACCCACGTACAGCGCGTGTCTTTCATATCGAGAGAGAAGCTCGAGAAGACGTTAAATGCCGCGTTCGTAGAAACGGACGTTCGATCCTTTGATCGACCGTATCGAGAAACGGAGAACGCGAAGCGTGCGACGACGGTGGGGACATTTCGGCGCGCTTTCAGCGCTAGACGGTTGTATGACATAATATTTAGCGGAAGGAATTGTGAACCAATTTGCAATTATTGTCTAATGCCATGGCCTTGGGCCAGAGATTCGCGCAGACTTTGCGAGCGCCCGACAACAGTCTGTTGCTCGACTCGAAGCCACTACCGTCTTCGTGCTCTTCTAATTAATCCGATCGCGACTCCGCCTTACGGTCACCGCAGTGCTACGTATGTAACGACCTCTTCGTTCTTCCACCATGTCTCTGGGTTTCGATTATCGTCCGGACCGCTACGACCTACGCATCGGTCGTATCCAACAAGCCAAAAAGTACATTTTTCTGTTTCGGTTGACGTGCGATAGACGCGCGTGCGGACGCGTACACGCTTCGGTGCATCTCATCGATTTTCTAGTCAGATCTCATCGACATATATATATATGTGTATGTATATATATATATATATATATTTATATACACGTGTGTATATATATATATATATATATATACGTATAGAGCAGCGCTATCAGAGATCTCCAGCGTTTCGAACACCCTGAGGAAACGCACTTTACACGTCACAATCACGCGCCCACTCTTTAAATACCAGGTGATGAATACTTGTCTCGCAACTAACGCTTGCTGTTGATTTGCTTCGACGACCAGCTGGACCGATTGCCAGCGCAAAGCACGAAAACAGCTCTGGCACGCACGCTTCGAGTTAACGAAATAGACGTTATTCGTAGCCGCGCTCCTCCCTTTCTTCGCGAAACGTGAATCGCTTTTGCTCTAACCCTGACCAACGAGATCGCCGTATACCGTAGCAGCAGCGCGTGTCCGACGCGACGGCGGTGATCGACGGTGACGGAACGTAACGAAACTGGTGGAATTGTACGTTGCAGAAGACATCATCACAAGTCGCGAAAGTACTCGCTGCAGGAGGATCCGCAATGGAGGAAGCGATCGGGAGCCGGCCTCCCGGATGGCTCGAGCGTGTTCACCAGAAGAGTGAGCGTGCAACCGGAAGAGGCGAGTACACTGCAGGAATTGGACATCGACGACCTGGAGTCGCACAGAAGCGACGATCCCCGGGGAATGAGGCGGCACAAGGCGGCCCATTCGACGGTGCAGATCGGCCGCAAAAAGGAGGGCGGCATACCTCACGACACTTTCAAGAAGATGTACGATCATTCGCCTCACGAGGTGTTCGTTCAGCTGGACGAATTGTACGGGATGGGCGACGAAAGGGAATGGAGGGAAACGGCTCGGTGGATCAAATACGAGGAAGACGTGGAGGAGGGCGCGGACAGATGGGGCAGGCCCCACGTAGCCTCCTTGAGCTTCCACTCTCTGCTGAATCTCCGTAGGTGCCTGGAGACCGGCGTGGTCCTTCTGGATCTCGAAGAGAAGGATCTTCCCGGTCTGGCGTACAGGGTGGTCGAGCAAATGGTAATCGAGGAGCTGATTCTAGCGGAGGATAGGCCGGTAGTGATGAGAGCTCTGCTTCTCAGGCACAGGCACGTTCACGATCACGATCGTGGCTTCCGATTTGGCGGCAAACGCAACTATTCCAGCTACACCAGTCTGCAGGTAATTGTCGCTGCCATACCAGAACCTACTGCTGCCTGCTTTTCACTCGTTAATATTGTAATTGCGCGAGCTGCTCGAGCACGGTCGCTCTCTTAATGAACACGTAACGATGACCGTGCACCGCGTGTCTCTATTATCGAATATCGTCGTTCGCTGATCGAGATCCGAACGAACCTGGCAATTAGGAAAAAGCGAAGAAACTAGGCTCGATAGTCGTTCCAAGCCGTTGGAAAGTCGATAGATCGCTTCTAGCTGCGGTATTAACGTGCTCGCTCGGCCGAAACTTTAAGCTCTCAAATTAATCGACTTTCCACTATACAAATGATCTAACGTTGCTATAAAGAAAGAAAGTTTATATCGTGAGAAATAATCAATAGAAATCCGTAGAAACGGGAGGCCTGACTCACGGTGTGTCCTAATGTTGTTTCCACAGTCCGTCTGTCTGGAGGAAGAGGACGCTGAACGGGAAGCCTCTGAGAACCATGTAACCCAACATGTAAATCTCTCTCGTTTCCCGACTTACAAACGCAGAATTTTCAACCTTTACCGCTAGTTTACGGCTTGCCCACCATCGATCACATATATATATATATATACATATATATATACATACATATATATATATATATATACACACACACACACGTATATATATATATACTATACTTCATACTCTACGTACCGATATTTACGCATTAACCATCTTTCGGCATGAACTTACAGGGGAAATGAGTGTGTCTTCCCAATCTGTTTCTCATCGCTTCCCTGTCTTCTCCCGTTTGATTCTGTGCATCGAGAAAACGTGTCTCGCACGCGGATGCACACGCACATTACGCGGGAGAAACGTCGTGTCAATGTCAATTTTTCTATAGATGGCAGCCTATCGATCGCGGCTCGTTAAGTAGCGTTTCGTATTGTTCACGCGCATAAACGGTAACGCCAATTAGTTTTAGGGAGGATGTCGTAGGAGAATGATTGGCATCTCGCCGTCTAACTCTAAGTAGAACCGCGTACCTTATTTCCGTACGATTTGTAATATTTAGCGCAACGCCTGTAAGTCCATGGGTATATATATGTCGTCCCTCCATTGGCTTGCGAGTTTTTCTTTTTTCTTTTCTTTTTCTCTCCTTTCATTTTTTTTTTCTTTTTTTTTTTTTACACCCACGTTCGTCGTTCACAACGAGCTTTCTCGATTCTCCTTCTTTTGGTATCTCGAATACCAAACGTGGGTACACTGCTGGCACACACACGTACGCATACACACATAGAGCCAGGACGGTGTAACCATCGTACGCTTGGTCGTTACGTACCGATTGCACTTTCGTTCATTGGCATTTCACTTTTCGGATCGATGCTGTCTCTCCTTCTCTCCTTTCTTCAGTTTTCTTTCCCTCACTTTAGTGATCTCTTCTTTTCTTTCTTCTTTTTTTCTTTCTCGTTTTCTTCCTCTTTCCGAATTCTCGCCTTCTTCGCTCGGTATGTGTTTCCTTTGTGTCGTTACTGCATCACGTAGTAGAACTGTTCAATGGTCCCTTTTACGATTTTGTTCGTTTCTGTACGGATTTTCGCTTAGTATAATACGTACTTTCTTGAACTTTAAGTAGCATCTTATCCCGCGGTATGTATCTCGGATTGTCTGTCAGGGTGTCTGCGATTTTTCCTCGAGCTTGAAACAGAGGCGGAGGCAACGGAGCTCCGGTACGCGATCCTCCGACGAATCGTTCGTCAATTCGTGTAAAGGAAAGGATCGGAAAAGGCGATCGATACGCCGTCGTATACGTCGTCCGCCTCTGCGCGAGGAAAATTCTCTCTCGCTTGTCCGATTAGGGACGGAAATCCTCTTTTGAAAACCTCTGCCTGGTCCAAACGCATCGTACGCATATACACTCGTCCAAGTGGCCGGGACGTTGTTCGAAGGACTCTAACTCGTGCTCCTGTTCCATGTAGAACCTGAACGACACGAAACCAAAGATCGTATCGTCGAGCTTGGCCTTGGACAGCAACCACACGGTGGTCGATATGAAGGAGGAGCTGACGTACACGAGCAGCAACGAGGACTTGAAGAAGAGCCACAACGACTACATCTTGAAGAGGATCCCGGCTGGTGCTGAGGCGACGGTCGTGCTGGTCGGCGCGGTCGACTTCCTGGACCAACCGACGATCGCGTTCGTCAGGCTGGCCGAGGGCGTGTTCATTCCATCGATCACGGAGGTCACGATACCAGTAAGATTCATGTTCACGTTGCTGGGGCCGAGGAACGCTGACCTAGATTATCACGAAATCGGTAGATCGATCGCCACGCTGATGGCCAATACGTCGTTCCATAAAGTCGCGTACAAAGCGAACGAGAGACGCGAGCTTCTGTCCGCGATCAATGAATTCCTAGACGACTCGATCGTTCTGCCTCCCGGAGATTGGGAGAGACAGGCGTTGTTACCTTTTAGCGAGCTGAGGGCGAAGAGCGAGGCCATCAGGAAGCGGAAGGCGAAAGCGCTCGAGGAGAAGAGCAAACAGATTCAGAACGAGATGGCTGTGAAGAAAGGTAAGGTAACGACGCTCCGTGTCCAGTTGTAGAGATCTCCAGCGACGACAGAGAATAACAAAAAGCACGCGTGAATTTATCTGCATGTTGTTTGCGCAGCTCTTCTTGCTGGCGAAGAAGAGAAGAAACCACCCGACGACGACGATCCTCTTCGAAGAACCAGACGTCCGTTTGGTTGTCTCATCAACGACATCAAGAGACGCTATCCTTACTATCTGTCGGATTTCACCGATGGCTTGAGCTCCTCTTGCCTGGCAGCGGCTATCTTCATGTACTTTGCGGCGCTCTGCACGGCCATCACGTTCGGCGGCTTGATGAGCGACAAGACGCACAACGTCATCGGCATCTCCGAGACGTTGATCTCCGGCTCGTGGACCGGCGTGGTGATGGCTCTGTTCTCCACTCAGCCGCTGGTCATCATCGGCACGACCGGCCCGTTGTTGCTCTTCGACGAAAGCTTGTACAATTTCTGTCTGGCGAACGGTCTGGAGTTCTTAACCGTGAGGGTATACGTCGGGGCATGGATGGGGATCATAGCGTTGGCGATCGCCTGCGTGGAGGGATCCGTGCTGGTCAGGCTCTTCACCCGCTTCACCGAGGAGATCTTCACCGGCTTGATCTCTATTCTTTACATCGTCGAGACGTTTATCAAATTGTACAATTACTTCGTGAAGAATCCGCTGCTAGACGAATACAGCTTCATCCCCGAGACGAACGAGACGACGTCCTATTACGAGCAGATGAACGTGACAGAGATCAAGGCCGTTTCTCCAAAGACCGGCGAGATAATCAGCATTTCGCCGGACAAACCTCAAACTCTCATACCGTCGCATAACGCCGCTGGTTTATTGATGAACCAACCAAACACCGCCCTCATGTGCACTATCTTGTGCCTCGGTACTTTCCTCGGTGCTTACTACCTGCGTATCTTCCGCAACAGTCATTACCTCGGACGAAGCGCTAGAAGAGCTTTCGGTGATTTCGGCGTGCCCATCAGTATCGTCGTATTCGCGTTGATCGATTATCTGGCCAAAGTGAAGACGGAGAAGCTACTGGTCCCGGAGGGTTTAACACCGACTATGCCCGGTAGAGATTGGCTCGTGTCACCCGCTGGCATAAACAAGCCTATTCCTCTGTGGATGGCCATGGCTTGCATCGTGCCGGCGTTGCTCGTCTACATCCTCGTCTTCATGGAGACTCAGATCTCCGAGTAAGTTCGTCATTGTCTTCCCTCCTCTTCTTTCTACCGCAAACCCCTTGCCTTATTAAGTATCGCCTCTTGTTTTCTTTCTCGTAGGCTCATCATCGATAAGAAGGAGCGGAAATTACGGAAAGGTAACGGGTACCACATGGATATAGTGGTGGTGTGCTTGATGAACGTCGGCTGTGGTTTAATGGGCGCCCCGTGGTGTTGCGCTGCCTCGGTTCGATCGCTGACACACGTCTCGGCGGTGACGGTCATGTCCCGCACTCACGCACCCGGGGACAAGCCGCACATCGTCGAAGTGAAGGAGCAACGAGTCAGCGCCCTATTAGTCGCCGTGTTGATCGGCATAAGCGTGTTGATGGCGCCGCTTTTACGACGCGTACCAATGTCCGTCCTTCTCGGGGTGTTTCTCTACATGGGCATCTCCTCGACGAACGGTGTCCAGCTGTTCGATCGTGTGAAGTTGTTCTTCATGCCGGTGAAACACCATGGCACGGCTAATTACGTTCGACGCGTACAAACGTACAAGATGCACATCTTCACCCTCGTACAAATTCTGTGCCTGGCTATATTGTGGATCGTGAAAAGTACCAGAGCGGCCTTGGCGCTTCCGTTCTTCCTGATTCTCATGATACCTCTACGAGCCCAGATGAAGCATTTTTTTACCGCCGCAGAGCTAAGGGCGCTCGACAGCAAAGGATCGGAACACGAGAGTACCGAGGACGAGCCAGATTTCTACGAGGAAGCTCCGTTACCTGGTTAGATAGTGCCTTATTCGTCGACTTGTCCGAAGATACACTTGCCCTCTTTTCCTCCTCTGTCCCCACGCCTGCATCGTTTTCTTCCCCTCCCTTCTTCTGTCCAAAGGATCTATTCGTGCTTTCTGTTACTTCCAATCCCTGTACTCGCGTGTCAGAGCGTCTCTGAATACTACGAGCGAATTCTTGAAAAAAGAAAGAAAAAGAAAAAAAAAAGAGAGTCTATTTTCGTGAAAGAGCAGATACGTATGTGTATACCAATGAATTAAGAGAGGAACGTAGATAAGAGATAAATAAGAGGGTTCTGATTCCCAACGGTGGTGTTAACTCGTTAAATTCGTAAAGATTATTTTGTACTACGAAATTTGTAAATAATCGAGGATGATGAACGAACAGGATGAAACGAAAAGATGTGTTGCCACTGCTGAGTCGGATATATGTAGGTACTCGAACAAGTAAATTTTATCGAATCACAGCCGTCGATAGCCATTGCGTTCAAGTTGGATACAAACTAATTAGAATCGGTATAGTTTTGTCGTGGAAGGAACTTCGTTTATTACGCGGTAGGAAATAAAATGCAAACGATATTCGGTACCTACATACTATCTCTGACATATTGATAGTGGAAACTTGGAGATTCGTTTCATCTTCTTTTCGACTTGGCGGGGAAAAAAAGGTGCCTCTGAATGCCTCTACAGAACGGTGATGAAACGACATGTTGCTCAGGAAAATTTAGGCGTAAAGGCACGAGACGCGAGAGTGCCAAATCAAAAGGTCATAAATTAGAAAATGGTGCTGGTCCGTCTATGCAGAACTAACGTAGACGAATGAAAACTAAATCTTTTATAAGGAAACGTTCGAATAGTTGTCATTAGTTGCTCTCATCGACCGATATTAAAAGTCTTACATTACAATTTGTTTAGGACCGTAACTCACTCACTAGCGCGACGTGCGAAGAATTACAATCATTTAGCAATATCCGTTAAATATGTGCTCCAATATTAATCGCTATTCCTAGATGAAAATAATATTTTATAAATAACTTAAAAACGAACTTGAATGTTACAAACGTAAATAACGACAGATTTCATTATATTTCGACTATATGTACTTAAACGTCAGACTTATTGTTCTGCCAGTTACAGATCGATTCTTTTCCCGTGGAAAATTTTCTTCTTTCGTGAAAATCTTTCCATAAATATGTAGTTTCTTAGACGGTAGAAGTTATATTCGTATGCCATTGGCAACACTTTAAGTCAATCCATCGTGTTATAAATAAGATTAAAAATGCGGCAGTAGATTTTTACGCAATAAAAAATATTCATACATTTATCTGTATTGCATGAATTAGTTCTATTTTAATTCTTTTGTTGTTGTTGTTTCTTTTTTACTGTATTTTTGAGCGATAATGTCGCACGACATTGAACATTTTCAATATCTTTTTCATGTTCCTTCTTTACCGAATATATTTCATTCTAAAAATAACATAAATTTATTTGAGCAAACAAAGAACTACTCCAAACACGTGTCTAGAGAAGCATCGTGTAACACTGTTAGATTCAGGAGAAGAATATTTTGATTAGTAGAGAGAGTACTTTTAAAAGAGCTCTACATATTTCTGAGAAAGCTTAGATCCACTTTAAGAAGCCATATTTACATATTTCAAGCAGAGTTTATTTAAATTTGTCGTCGTATATCTATTTAAAAATAACATGTAAGCAAAATTACCGTTGATGATGAGACCTAACTGCGCCAGTGATGGTAAACTCTTTTAAACGTTCGTCTTTACTTATAAACTTTATTTCATAACTGATCAGTATTGGTAATTATTTTGTGGTGATCGTTAATTTTACAATAATAGTCGATGTTGCAAATGTATAATTTTTAAACCTTAAACAAGACCAAGCTATAATAATAATAACGATAATAATAATAATGTCATCGTATGTTGAATACATGCAATAAAAAGAAATCACTAAAATTAATATTTTAGATGCTGTTATAAAAAAAGAAAGACATTCTATTTTAATCGGTTAAAATATTTTGCTAATCCGCTGAAGTACTTTATTAAATAACACTCAGACCTAATCTTAATGTTTCCACAAAGACAAATATACACACACACACACACACACACACACACACACATAATCGCATTACTTATTACTATTTGTTTATACAAAAGTACGAAAGCTACGAATCAACAATAACATTGCGCTGCATAATTGTGATAGAGGGCCAGAATTGTGAAAACACACGTTAGTAGTACTTACGAGCATGTACTATTAGCATGAGATAACGAAGGATTTCATTAGATATGTCTAGACATTAACATGTTATTATATACATACTACTGATATTACCTATATTGAAAGATTATCATGATAAGTATGAATTGTTATGGATTCATAAAAGAAAATTGTAAATAATCTAGTTGTCATACAGTATTAAAAAGTAATAATTAGTGATAGACTCCTATTAGATGGTTTATGCCTTATATTAGAAAACAAACAAATAAAACATCTTATTTCCCCTCCATTTTGTAGCCTTTTAAAATTACATCCTTACATTTCAAAATCAAGTTTGTAATCAATACGATACTACATTATTCCTATACTTCCATGCTTATTTATTGTTACTTGATCGTTATTTATTCTCTTAATGTTTACTTAAAGTTCGTGACACGTTGGAAGCAAAAAATATATATTTCCGTTACTGTATTCCAAAGTGTCAAGAAGCTAGACAAGTATATCTTATTCTCATGTACAGAATGGCTTCACCTCAAAAATTAGCAACGAAATTTTGTAACATATCACCCCAGATATTGAAGAACGTGGACAGAAGGTAGTACAATACTGAAGCAACGTAATGCTTGAATTCAGTTGTTCAAAGGAAACATTTCGTGTTGCGTTATCACAGAACTTTGCTAAGTCCAAGGACTCCTGTAAAAGAGACGTATAGAAAAGGTATTGAGAAGAGAAATCAACTGTCTCCTTTTAATATCGATACTCCCAACAGACAAAAATTATTGAAAAATGGTCTTCCCGCTAAGATCGGTAGATGTCTAGGAAGTGGAGGATTTGGTACTGTGTATAAAGCATTGTATAAAGGTAAAATATGTTTCTAGTATTTTTCTCCAGTAAATTATTATCAAAACTGAACACGCTTGAATACTAAATGCTTGATAGGTGATCAAGTTGCGGCTAAAGTGATGCAAACAGAAAAATGTTTCAATACATTGAAGGGTGAAGAACGCGCTTCTTTGCTAAGACATTCTAATATCGTAAAAGTGCTAATGATAGAGCAAGGTGCTTCTCTGTCTTTAGTAACGATGGAGTTATGTGGTACAACTTTACAAGAATATATAGAGGAAACGATCTTAACTAAAACCAAAAGAATTTCTATATTAAAGGACATAACTTGTGCTTTGCAATTTTGTCACAACGCCGGTATTGTTCATGCAGATGTCAAACCTAAAAATATATTACTGTCTGCAGATGGTCAGCCAAAGCTTACAGATTTTGGTAGTTCCGTATTAATAGAAGAGTCAAATGGAATTAATAAATTTCACGTATGTTTCTACTATATAATCATTTATATCGTTTATTAAGAAAAAGATATTTTTTCTCAGGGTACACCAGGATATGCTGCTCCAGAAGTAATAAAAGAAAATAAATTGACTCCTGCAGCAGATATTTACTCTTTAGGAATTGTAGCTTGGCAAATGTTATTTAGAAAACTGCCGTTTGCTGGATTACACAGTCATACGATTATTTATCTTTCTGTGAACGGACATCGCCCAGCAGATGATAATAATATCGACGATGAATTTCAAGGTGTCTATAAAACATTGTATAGACAAATGTGGCCACAAAATGCTACCGATAGAATTACAACCGACGAAGTAATAACCAAAATCGATATGCTACTCTGTTCTTAATATTTATTCGAATTATTAATCTTAATCGACAGATACTTTTAATATTCTGTAGTAGAAACGCATAAATTACAGATCAAATTCTTATTTTACAAAATATACCAGAGGAAGTTACGTTTTTACGTGTCAGGCATTTCTCCACCAGGTACAAGCTACAACAAAAAACAATCTATTACATAAAACTAGCAAACTGATAAATAGTTTCAATTGTATTCGAGTAGGTATTTTAAATTGTTAAAAGTAAAAAATTATATTAACCATTGTGATATTGCTTCCGTTCAGCAGTATTTGATCAAGCTTGGTAACTCTTCGTCCCTCGGGAGTTGCTTCGCTTTCTGTCACGTCCTCGAGCAGCATATTTACAAAATCATCAAAACCTAACAAGGTGCCGACAATTTCTTTATCGTTCTTCATAATAATATGTATCCGAGAACCGATACATTTGTCAACCAATTCTGAAAATGAATGCAGTAATGTGATAACTAAAACAAAAAAGTGAGGTTAAAGATAAATTTGTAAACAAGGCGCATCTTACCTAAAGGTAATAATGTCGATGGATTTGTACTAACAGAACTCGTCATAATGTGAAAGCGTTAGTGAGATATAAGATAATTAAAAATAAAAATAACAGCGCAAGTTATTCTTTATTTCATCGAGAAATAGCGGGAATAAGACAATACCTGAAAACACCACCGAGGTGCCATCTATGCTGTAAGCAACAATACAATCAATGTTCCAAAATCTAGAACACGTGTAGGCGTAGGCAAATAATGTCTGTTAATCGAAGTAGGAAAATGATAGTCTTGTATTTATATTATCGTTTGATTAAGTTAGAGTTTTCGCGATTATCTACCACCAAAATATTCCATCACGCATCCTGAATGAATTTTTTCACTCTTTAAATTTTCATAAATTTCGATCTATGCGATTAGCGTCAACGTGTAAGTGGGTAAGTAAAACCGTATTTTACTCAATGTGATATTTTTTCTTTTAATGATATTGATCTCGTGAAAGCACAAACAGATAGCAAAGTTTACTCCACCTTTGGATTATTTCGATATTTCGACTTTTACGTAGTTTCTACGAGCCTCTACGTTCAGTATATCGCCCTACCATGAAACTACTGTTTACGGTGGGGATTCTTTTGCCCGTGCAAGTGCCAGAGATTTTGTCTCTGTAGGTACCAATTGCTGACGCTTGTTCTACTATATATAGGGAAATTACATGCATGACTTTGCCAGCCATGGAAGTCGGTAAATCATATCAAAATTTTGGACGTTGACGGAAGTATTGTAACCTGTATAACTTTTCATCAGTTTGATAATCGCAATCATGATGAATATTCATAGTATTATATCGTTACAGTATCGTTTGTACAAATGATTGTACGATTCGACAATCTCATGTTTTATTTTCATCGCGGTGTAACATACTATGTATAACGAGACGATGCAAAGCATACGCAATATTTGAACAGAGACTAACCTCCCTTTGGTTAAGGCCACGTTATATGTACATTTGCGAGGAAACGAAGAAATAGATCGTGTAAAACGATTGAGAACACTGGACGTCATGTCGGGTTCGTTTCAATGGCTTTAATGAAATTGCGCGACATTTTTGAAAAGAGTGATTATAAAACCGTAAATTATCTACCCGGAAGAAAATCAAAGGGAGAAGGTTGAAGGATTGTACCTGTGACCCGTCATGTGACCCGTTTTCATCGGAGGGGACGTTTATTGGTCAATGTCAGCGTGAGCGTATATCCGCGGCGAACGCGCAAGAGCGCAGGTATATCCTTTCTCGTATGCCCCTTCTTTACGAAAGGACAAAGCGGCTTCGTCGGTTCCCGTTACGGCAGACTTTGGTCGCGGCTCGCGAAAGAAAGGCGGAACGGCGGAAAAATCTACGAACGAGCGCACAGTGTGCGGAAGGATCGTGTGAAATAAAATTGTTATCGTGCAAAGTGGACGCTCCTAGGTACTTGTGTGCATCGTGTTCAACGCGCATGATCAGTCCAGAAGAACCACCCTTCTTTTTCTAATTACTTTAATTACAGAGAGCAGAATAATCGCCGTGTGCTGCGTGTCTGGTGTTTTTTTAAAAGATACGGTACAACAATACTCATAGGATCGACTAAAAATGGCGGCTTGAATCCGTCGGGCGATTAGATTCGTGGATTGTTTCGTGACCGACAGAGCTTTGCGCGATCGTCGAAACGTGGATTCGTCCATGACGAGGATACGTCCTGTTGATCCTGTTAATGGTATCTGGACGTGATACCTGGTAATTCATAGGAACACGTTCGAATGGAAGTCGATCGAAGGAAGAGAAGAAACCGAAAAAGTGGCGCGATCGGTGATACGTTCGGTAATGCGCGTACCAACGTGCGAATATACGTAACGGATAGTTGACGCAAAAGTCCGTTACCCTCGGTGGTATTTGATGCTTGGCCGACGTGCGCGTGTTCATACTGGAGATCGAGAAAGTGTGCAGCGGCGATTTAACGTCAAACGAGCGTTATCGTTTGCTTCGACGATTATGCTATCCTCTCGTGAATATATCGTAGAAAGAAACGTCGAAGAGAAATCACTCGGTGTGAAAGATGGAGCGATGAACTAGAACGCGAAGAAGGCGATAGGAATTCTGGTTGGCCGCGAACGAAGAAGGAATCGGCGGAGGACGTGCGCTCTCGTGGAAGTGGAAGAGGAGCGCGCCAAGTGGAAGGAGCAACGGGGCAACGGTGGCGAAACAGGAGCGAAAGAGAGAAAATATCTCGGAGATGAAAATCGGTGGATCGCGGTTCTCTAGGGAGTCGACTAAAAGGTAGTAAGAGGAGGCCCGTCCGGATGGGAGTAGCGAAGACTAGATCGTGGTCGGTTCCTTCGGGCTGTCTAGGTCGTCGTGGCAACGAGAACGAAGGAAAAGAGGACGACCGCGTCTAACCGGGTCGCGGTCGTGGAAAAATCGAGTGTGCTACGGTGATTCGGTGGAAGAATGACGACAACCACCGGAAGGTACGGTGCTATGGAAATGAGACATTCCAGGAGCGAGGATTTACTCGGTGTGATCTCCGGCTCGCGATCTCCGAGTCCAAACGTGCCTCTGCCTAGTACCGCCTCCGAGGACGACCTTATCGCGGCCAGCGCCCTCCACGAGGCCACTGACTCCACCATAAAACCACCGTGTCCCTTGTTGTCCTCGAGGGTTACCGGACCGGCGGGTTTTCCAGCGGATCGTATCGATCCAGAGGATTCCATCCGAGACATTGTCACCGAAAATGATCTCTACAGGTTCGTATACGTTTCTCCTTTACTTCCTTCGATCCTTTATTCTATGCAATTAGATTGGCTAAGGTTGCTGGTCGCTGTCGTGCGTGACAATTTATATTAACGCAGAGCGAGCTTCCTGCTAGAACGTTCTTTGTTTCGTTTACGTAACTCGAAATAAAAAGAAGTGTTTCGGAATGATTCGATCGATAGTCGACGAGGCAACTTCTTTCCGAGGTTCCTTCACAAGCAAATTTTTCTTTTAACACTTTCTGTATTTTGATATCACTCTTCTCGCCGGTGCGGCGTTTGCACATTTTTCTTTTCTTTTCTTTTCTTTTCCCTTCTTTTCTTTTCCTTTCTTTTCCTTTCTTTTCCTTTCTTTTCTTTTCTTTTCCTTTCTTTTCTTTTCTTTTTTTTACTTTAGTCGACACTATTATGCCGCACGTATCGATGCGTTTTGTGAACATCGATATCTCGACCTGTCGGCGTAGCACGCTGTGTATTCGAGGCAATGACATCACCGATTTTTATCTTCGAGCTATTGGTTTTTGTCGAAAGTCGTAAATAAATGGTCCGATATCGGACGTGTGTTTTTAGCTTGCTATCTTTCTCTGAAACGAGTCGTTTCGATTCCTACTTTCTTCGACCGAAAGACAGAGGCCTTGTACGAGCGTATACTCGAACGGTATAATAAGCGCGCCGATAAAAGCGATCGAGATCGAAGAAACCAAGGATTCCAATGAAATGTACTCGTGTACCGGCTTCTCGATAATTTACGACCCGAGGAGCTCGTTCCGAAGCTGATATCGCTAGATTCGCAAGCGCCGCGGGCGCTAGATCCGGGACTACGAGATATGTATGTTAACTATAAACGTAGACGAGCTTTACGAGATTTCCTATGCTTCGCAACGATGCCGAAAACGTTAAACGCCTAACGTTCGTATTCGTGTTAACAGCGATATTCGACCCCAGCAGGTTAAAAAATTATTGCTCTGTTTATCGATAGACGGGAGAGAGTTTAAAACTTGGAAAAAGATACGTAGCCGCGCGATTCAATTTCTTTTTCGATAATTAATCGCGCAGATTTCTACATCGTTAGTAATTTTCCACTACCCGTAATTAATACGCTTTTGTCGAATCCTCGAAACACGGCATTGCCGATTTAACTCGGTCGAATATCTTCCATTTCAATTTACTCGATTTAAAAGAATTAATTAAGGCAAGATCAAGACTTAAAGTTAAAGCGGCTTCACGAACAAGCGAAATTCTTAAATCGTTGATCGGAACGCGTACAGGTAAAGGCGCGCGGAAGAGGGAAAATCGTTTCCGGTTCGCATCGTCGCGTCGCGTCGCGTCACATGTAGTTCGATTTAGTCGATGACGTCGAATCATTGACAAACTATCCGAGCTGGCTGATTCGTAGACGCGCATACGCAGCAGACACGCAACGTGTTTAAAAACGGAAAGCGAGGAGCGTTTCGTTTTTAATGAAGAAGGAGCGGCTTCCGTAGAAGAGCGCCGAGACGTTCTCAATGAAAACAACTTCGAAGGAAATTACGAACTACTGCGGAGTGGAGCCAGCGGGCGTCCACTTAAAACGCGATTTAATCAATGCAATTAATCAGCTCGCCTCGGTTTCAACAACTTCAGTAATTTTGTCTGTAATTAGAGAGATAGCCGCGCTTCTTTTACCCTCGTTACTTGCAAGACAAACTGTGATGATTAATCATAAGCGCGAGCACGAATTCTTTTCTTTTCTTTTCCGTTAGGTATTTCTTTCTTTTTCTATTTTTTCTTTTTTTATCGCTCGGAAAAAAATTTATTCTCTCGAAAGATGCTTGGAAACAGATACCGAATATTTCACGCGCAATGCACGTTCAATGGTAAAAATACGAATCGTGAACAGGTTAAAAATAACTTTCATTTTTGGCAACACGACGCCCCGTGCTAACCTCCCCTATCACAGTCGTCATTTGTATATGCTACGGAATATATATTCACGCATTAAACGAATCGCGTACGTACTAAAACGTCGTACTCTCAGCTATTATGATTTTAAACGTTGGCACGTCTCGTCCATATCTGCTCGATGACCTAACCTCTCAAATAACGATACGATTTTAATAACGATATTAACGTGTCATATATATCGTATGAAATTCACGCGTATCTTTATTAGAAAAGCTTCCTCGTCGAGTTGATAACATCGAAGGAAAAAGCACGAGTTCCAATTTTATCGTTTCGTATCGTTTCGACCAGCTAAATATACGTAGGTATCGGAATCGACGATCAACGAGTTCTCCGATGCGTAACCGTTGACTCGTGCCCCTCCGATGTCGAGCGCCATCGGCCGGCTCTCCAGCTATTGTGCAGAAAAGAACAGAGCTAAAGATAGCGATATATTTGAGAACAGTTTCTTCGTATTCGTTATCCTTCCATTGTGTATCGTCATACAGCTCGATCGAAACACGTACGTGCATACGTATTCCAATGAAAAACGTATAAAATAAGAGCATTCGCTTTCTAATTCCATTTCCCTCAAGCTTTTGCGAACCCATTTTCCTCCGCCTCTTCGATATGCCATCCATGAAACGACCGTATCGATATATCGTAAACGTACGAATTAATATACAAGCTACAGCGACCAACTTCAGAAGTTAGTCCGTGGTCTGCAAAGGCGTAACCTTGTCACTTGCGAAATAAAGAAACGCGGTGTGAGGCTGTCTTTATTTAGATTTCCGAGATATCCAACAGCGATCGTTGTTTTATACGGGCGAGCCACTCGAAAACTTTGCTCGTTAACTTTAAGATTAACGAAAAGAAGCATTGGAATCCGGTTTCTTCTTTCTTTTTTTCTTTTTGGTAAGATTTATCGATATCACGGTATTTACTTGTTTGTTCGTGAAAAAAAAACGTAGCTGGGTAACTGCTATGTATGTACGTTGTTGTTTAATTCGTTGCAGAGTAGGTACATACCGTGAAAATGTACTGTACCATATAGAGTTTAGTGTATTTTAAAGGAACGAGGCTAGCTTCCAGGTCTTAGCGGGTAACGGTCGGGAAATAATTCCGCCTTGCTGTTATGTCTCTCTCGCTGAGTTGGCTAGCATTAATACCAATTCCGTATAAATTTCTACGGTTAAATAATTAACCGCGAATAGTTAAGCTGTTAACCGCGGAGTACAATTTCATAGATCCTTTATGCGTTGCATAGTTAAAATCGAGCAACGACCAGAACGCGCGTCGAACGCAGGTCAAATGTTCCTACGATAAATCTTATTAGATAAAAAAATTAACAATCCATTGTTGGAAAAGGTATCGCCATTAGGAGCTTAAAAATTGGCAAAAAATAATAAAGTAAAGTACACGAACGGGGATACATTTGAGGAAAACAATCAACTGAATTTATAAGAAGCAATACATTGTACGTAGCGTACCAATCGGTATACCAAATAATCAGAATAATCAAATAATCAAACTTTCTTCTACAAAATACATAATAGGTTCGCCGAAGGTATAAAGGAAATGTCATTTGTATTAATTTTTATCAAAACTTTGAGCTCTTATGGCAAGTGGTATTTTTTTATTTCGCGCGATTTTCGCGAGTGTACACGGCAATCGCAACGAAATGAAGTTCCGGATTGACGTGTATACACGTCGAACGCAGTTAACTGGTTAAGTCAGTCGTTCCACGTAGACGACTGGAATAGTGGTCGTTGGAAATGAAACGGGATGAATATGTAGTTCGTTACAGAGGTGCGTCAATATTTAACGTCGCGTTCGATGGCTTATTATTTATTTATTTATTTATTATTTCCATTCGACATAATTTTATTTCTAATTTTATTTCTATCGACAAGAGCCAAATACGAATTGCTCGAGAACAAATCACTCGACCATTTTGACTAATGCCGTAAGGATAATACGATGTTTCGTTCTGCCTGTTTAATAAAGAAATTTCACCACGGTTTCGGAAAAGACGCGAGAACACAGGCGTTTCCTCGCTTTCTTTCGCCAACGAGCATCGCGAAGTAGAGTGGATACTCGATCTCCTAAGAAAAAGCACACGGTGCTCGGGGCAAAAAAAAGAAAAGAAACGAGCATAACACACCCTTTTGTGGTTACTGCACCATTTTTGGTCGCGACGATGTACATCGTTGTTAACCCTTTCACTGGAACACTTGACTTAGAAAGTTACTTGAAAATCGTTATTATGCAAACCGTTCGAAGCGCTGCTCGTGATAAACGGTAGCCTAATTCGTACGCCAATTTCTCCGTTGACGAACGACCCGATTTACGAGCGACGCAAACCGAAAATATTTATTGTCCCAGCTTTACCGCGTCGCTTCGCTTACTCGCGCCTTATGCAACGCGCGTGTATTTGCCAACAATACGTGCAATTTCCCTTCTCGGCGAAATGCGGCGAATGTCGCGACGCGAATACGCGTTCAGGTTTCTCGGTTCTTTTCGCGAGCTGCGTATCGACGAAAGTTTCGATTTGAATAGAAGCGCGGCACGTTGGACTGCGAGCCAAATATGCAACTGTATGGCAGCTTCTGGTTGTAAGATATTATATCGTGATTGTAAATTAAAGCGTCGTGTAATATCCATTGATGGACGAGACAGAGAAGCAAGCAGCGTTCTTGTTGATGGCCACTGATCTTTTCGATAAGAACTGGACCAAGATTTGCTATGTCATTGCGACAAGGGAAGGAAAAGAGAGAAGAATAGAAAAGGAAGGGAAAGTGCGTTTCGTGCGGAACACCGTGGATAGTGAACTCATCCGTGCCACTAAAGCTAAACGAATGCTTTCCAGAACTACGTTTTTCCACGTGTATCTGTCTGCTGGTACTCGTAGAAAAGCCGCCGTATATTTCATGGGTTCCTCGTTTCTAATATTCCCTTAATATTAAGGCGATCGAACGATACGGTATTTACAGATTCTTTTTGACATTACAGATACAGAATTCGAAATCTATTAAAAATTCTGCCAACCGAATATGCGGAAATGCACGGCAAAATATTTTTGCAAGCGGGTGGCATTTCAGGTTAAACATATCCCACGTCGTAAGGTTCGCAGGAAAACGTATCACGATCGATATTATATTTCACGGGAATTTTATTTAATTTTTGCGCCTACGGCTGTTACAAGCGTCGAGGTGTCTTGAACCGTGCGTATCGAAAACAGTAAGCGATGACGAATATACTCGTCAAACACAGTGTGGCTGTTACAATATAGAGTTAAGTTGTAACGAAATGATTGTTTTATTTCTTGATTTTATTACCGACAGGTAATCTCGTCGTCGACACAAAATATTGTCATTTCTTAGTGACGAGTATACTCGTCAAACACGGTGTGGCTGTTACAATATAGAATTAAGTCGTAACGAAATGATCGTTTTATTTCTGAATTTTATTACCGACAGGTAATCTCGTCATCGACACAAAATATTGTCATTTCTTCGTGACGAGTATACTCGTCAAAGACGACTAACTGGTTAATACCACGATTCGCGCGAATTAAACTTGGAAAGGGTTAGATCCAGGAACAAATTGACGATACAAATGTTTTTGCATCAGATTCGGAACGATATTTGAAAGAAAATAAGCAAGTTTCTCTTCGATGTTCCATAAACAAAATATCGATTAGTGGAAAAAACACAACTTTTTCTTACATTTCGTTTTACGTCTTGGAAACTATTTGTCGTACGTGAAAAGGTTTCAGCGAGAAGTTACGGGTAATTAAATTTATTACCTGTAAAATGCGACCTGTTACGTTATGAAAAGGAAAATAAGTTTCGTTTATGAAAAACGTTGCTTATTTTGCACTGCATATCGTTCTGAATCGTATGATACAAAAACATTTCTACTATTAATTTGTTGCTGAAAAAGATCCATTCGAATAGACTACCGCTACTACTACTATTACTACTACTTTCTGCGCCCATCGTGGACTATTTTGTGGTCAGACAAAGGCCCGCCAGTAGTCACTTTCTCTAAAATTATTTCTACCGACTACCTGTCTACCGTGAACATTTTTCAGAATTCTCTTACGCTAGTTTAACTGTTACTCGCTGTTACTTGGCCACATCCGCAAATTTCGTTCGTTCTGGCTTAGCAAAGAGAAACACGCAAGGAAGTACAAGGAAAGAATGACAACGCGTCCAAACCAGTTGGCTGCTGAAACCAAAAAAACTCATATAGAAAGAAGACTAAGAAAGAAGCATTCCACTGACATCACTGAAAAAATAAACTAGACAATCCGGAAGATTGTATCCCGCTGCGGCTAACCATCCACGTGTCATTTTGCAACTAAATTATACAAATTTACCAAATGTCTTGTTGGACAAATTGTAAAACTCAGTATAAAATAAATAAAAAAAAAAAAAAAGAGAGAGGAACGAACCAAGAATCATCCAAGACGATGTTCCATCAGCGTGTTACGTTTGGTATTCGTACTTTCGACCGAATGAACGACTATCGTCAACGATCGAATCGTTGCCTCGCCGAACACCGATCGACATCGTGGAAACTGACGCATAGTTCAGCTGCTGAACCGAGTCGGATTCAATTCTCCTCCGCTCGGTATCCTTTGGAAGCTCTGCGAGTCTGAAAGGCAGAGTGCAAGATAATCGGTGGATCGTTTTGCGATCGGTACCTTCGAGACCTGGCTAGAATTACATCGCGATATTTCAGTTTCGCACGACGGTGGAGATTCGGTGCGGAAAGGCGTGACGGGCGGATTCTCGAAGAGCAGAGTAGAGGTTGGTGGCTGGTGGCTGGTTGGCAGGCAACCCGGAAGAGAAGAGGCAAAGATCGTTGTTGGATCTCGAAGCGGGAGCACCGCGCGTCTCGAGCAATCGTGAAAGCGAAAGTCTCGGAGAGAATGGACGAGCCGTTACACGGCAGAGCTAGTGTCAGTGAGTGAACCAGTCGAAGATGAAAAGAACCGGAGAGAGGAAGTTTCGGTGGAGGGCAACAGATTCGCAGCGATCAATAAGAAGAGAGAACGAGGAGGAGACAGAGAGAGAAATCGATTGGCGAAGTAACTCGAGGCAACTGGCAGCGGATGAGCGCATCGGGTCGCATCAGACCCGACCGGGCCACGCCATCACCGAAAGGTCGCTTCCTGCTCGTCGCTACCTTCTCGCTGTCGTCGCGAGTATCGCTCGTTACATTTGCTCTCGGGCCTTCGCGTGGGACCCGAGTCAGCTTCCGGTTTCCAAACAGCAGATCTCTAACGAGAGATCGCGTCGACAACGAACTCAAGTCGCTCCGGTCGATAGGCCAATAAGATTGCTGCGCGTTCGGCGATACCGAAACCAGGCTCTCATCTGTCTCAGAATCGTTGTTCTATCTGTGAATTATGTCGGCTCTTAATCGTGATTCGAATCTTCGTTCACGATGACGATAGGATCAGACTTGCTCGGTGAAACGTCTGAAACATAGAGACTCTGGCGGGGAACGTTTGATACGAACAAATGGGAGTAAAATCGCGGAGAGATGTCACGCGATTGTATCATACGACTAGCATTTTTTCCACGAGGTGTTTTCGTCTTCTTCCATTCGTTTAAGCTTACTTTCACTCGCATCATTGTTCTCGAAAAATAACGAAGAATAACGTACTCGAGATAGTAGATATTTAATATATAATACCATTTGTTTGCAGGTTCGTGCTGTTCAAGCGTCACTACGATAAATACGTTGCTTTGGCGGCCAAATACGAGGAAGCCAAAGGTATCGCCTACTACTTGGAAGAACGTTATCACGAAGTGAAGGTACGTCGGACCGATATTTTTAATTAATCTGGTCTTGTAAGATGCAGATGTAAGAATAAGAGAGCAAAGATGTAAGAGAGTGTAAGAGAGTGTAAGAGAGCAGATGTAGTAGTATCTGACGATGCTATCCTAATTCTAAGAATATCAAAATTTGGTGTTCTGTACGATACGATCGTAGATGGATGCAATGGAAAACGATGTGTATCTAGGTCGAGCTACTGGAGTAATCGGCGAATCTGGCTAAGATCTAACGCGTTGTACACGAGCGTTAAATATCGGACACGCGGAACTGGTAACCGATGAAACGTAACGAAGCCAAAAAAACGCCGTCGATCATTTTCCCCATCACGTAAAGAAGGCATGATATAGCATAAATACGCGTCGAAGTTTCATAGATTCGATTCGAGTTCGCGTTATTTATCCTAATCTCGACAATTACGGGATTGTAGAAAAATCTATCGTTACCTTCGATTTTTTTCTAATTTTGTATCGATCTGTTCCTCGAGGAAAATAAAAACGGTCTCACGCGATAACGGGCTGCTATCGCGAAGCAAGCTTTGAGAGCCTCTGACATAAGTAACGCGTACGTATAATTAATTCTCGAGACGGTTGCAACAAAGATCAGAGTCCTTCCGCGATCTTGTTAGTCAGTGCTCGATGGTATCTGGGGCCCCAGGCAGCTTGTACCGCGAGTGAAATCAACTTGCTCTCGCCTGTTGCAATGTTATCCGTAAAAATGCGCGAGAGAAAACGGTCTGTTTGCGCTGCACGGGTTATTTAGTATTTGTAAAAATGTATCGATAAGATGTCACTGTCATCGTTCGCCGGATGAGAAACTTTTCCGGCGAGAAATCACTCGTTTCCTGTTCCTCTCGCGAGTTCCTGCGTATTTCGGAAAAAGTCTATTTCCGAACGAATATCTTGATTCGCGATCATCACTCTTGAAACTCCTTTTCTTCCCCGTTTGTCTTTTCTTTTTTCTTCCTCTTCTTTCTTTTTTTCTCTTGTGTCTTTAGAACGATCGAATATTCCTAACAAAGAAGTTCTTACGTATGATCGTCGTGATCTTAAAAAAACGGTACGCGGTACAGCTCGGCGCGTTCCATTCTTTACACGTTCTGAATCCTGTTTGAATAGCCGATGCCAGTCAGTCACTGTAACCGTAGACCTTGACAAGCGAGATTTCCCATGTCGAGTGTCCGTTTGACGTTTGTTTAGGGCTCTCGCACGCTCTTTACTCTTTACAAAGAAATTTGATGGCAGCTCTTCGACGAAACTTGGTGCTTTCTCGCGGGAACAATTGGGAAAGGGAAGGGGGGGATGGGACGTTAAATCTTCGCGTGTACATCGTTTTGTCTAGTATCTAGAAATATTGACATGCAATTAACCCTTTCGCTGCTCAGAAACGAAATGCTCTGTGGGCAACCAGCGTGACAGTGGCAGATCGGCCGCGCGGATGGCACGATACGCGTGTCGTTCTTAAAACACGAACACTTTCTGTGTAAAGTTTTCGTGGTATAATAATTGTTAGTTTCTCTCGTAATACGTTTAAGCACTTCATAAACCATCTCGCCAAGAACCTGGTTACTAAATTAAGAGGCGCCTAACGTGTTTGTTATCACCTATGTATTACGTAACGTAGATTTTATTATCTTACACGAGTCTATAATTCAGTTGCAGTTTTTAATGCAATGTAAATAATAACAGTATTGGAGTGGTAATATGTTCATTGCAGATTCGAATCTTTTGTACGTATACAGATACTATACTTGAAATGTTTTAGATACGTGTACTATGTGCATTTGTTGAAAATCTTGCAAACTTTTAAACTTCCTATAAATGTATAAACATCCGTACTCTACTAATTATAGAAGAAATTTCTTTCATAATTCTCCATCGAATACTAAAAATACATATGTATCTCTACATCGGCCGAAACTTGTATTTAAAGATTTCCGAAAGAGAAACGTTTCTTTAATATGTCTTTCGTGGCATCTTTTTCATCTTGACAAGTAGTACAATTATCGAGTACGAAACGAGTGTTGCTGAATAGAAGACAAGCCCGTTGTTCGCATTGAACGTCGAGTCACACGGAGCTCGGAAAAAATTACGACCGCTCCAAGACTGATTACAACTTCCGTACCGTCGTCTTCGATTTGTCCAATAGAAAGTTTAACGCCAACCACGCTTGTAGCAACAGCGTACACTCGAAAACATAAAAATTATACAGTAGAGTACGAAAATGCCTCTCGTCCATTATATTCTTTGTCCAGGATAGTAATACACAACCATATAGAGGTAAATTCAAAGGCAAGTTCTAAACTAAGGATATACTATAAAGGTATCATAAAACGCGGAGAAATTATTTAATTTCATTAATGGTTTAATATTTGTATAGTATTAGTTGAAAGCTAAAGATCATACTTCTGGGAATTCGCGGCCAGTTAGCAAAACAGGGCTTAAGGCCAGCGAAAATTGCGGAGTGGAGGGGCATGAGGTGATCAGTTAGAAAGATTATTTAATTTCATTAATAGTTTAAAGAGAAGAAACATTCGTATATTGTAAGTTGAAAGCTAGGGGTGACGCTTCTGAAAATTAGCGGCCAGCATTCACTTCATTAGGAGTTTGAAAGAAGGAAACATTTGTATATAGTAAGTTGAAACCTTCGCGGCCAGTTAACAAAACAGGGCTTAAGGCCAGCGAAAATTGCGGAGTGGAGGGGCATGAGATGATCAGTTAGAAAGATTATTTAATTTCATTAATAGTTTAAAGAAAGGAAACATTCGTAAAGTTGAAACCTCTAGGGGTGACGCTTCTGAGAATTAGTGGCCAGAATTATTTAATTTCGAAACATTTGTATATTATAAGTTGCGAGCCAAGAGGAATGATGGAGCGTATAATGGTGGTAGTTAATGAAAGAACTGCATGAAATTATTTAAGGGAAACATTTGTATATTACAAACCTAGAGAATCAGCATTAATTTCATTAATAGTTTAAAAGAAGGAAACGTTTGTACATTGTAAGTTGAAACCTTCGCGGCCAGTTAACAAAACAGGGCTTAAGGCCAGCGAAAATTGCGGAGTGGAGGGGCATGAGGTGGTCAGTTAGAAAGATTATTTAATTTCATTAATAGTTTAAAAGAAGGAAATATTCGTATATTATAAGTTAACCGTCTCGCCTCCTACAACTTTAACTAGCACGCCAAGGTTCAATTCGACTCTCAAGATTTGACCTCGATCGAAGGAAAAATAAGCGGGAATGTAGGCTTCGTCCGACTAAATATGTACCTGCAATTAAATCGTTTCTAGAAGAACTTGCCCAGAAACGATAAACTTAACCAGCGTAACATGACTTTTCCGCGACCGGGTGTAAAATCGAACCAGTCTGTAATATCGGCGAGGGATAGGAAAGAAAGTAAAAGGAAGACGAATCCGCGAAGCCTTTGCAGAAAAGAGGTCTGAGAAAGAGCGGAGGCGTCGTGTCACGTCGATAGAGGCAGAACGAGATAACCGGAGGAAGGCCGTGCAAGTACTACTTAGGTCGATTTCACCCGTAGGCACTGGTTTCCCCTTGGCCTTCCAGTGGATGCGCGCCAACTTGTACGTCTGCTTATACACTGGCCGCCAGAGAGAATTTACCGTGGTCAATTGTACGGTGGCAAAACCGCAGAGACAAAGCCGAGCAACGACGAGCGAATGACAAAAAGTTCGCCACAGAGAAGAAACGGTTACGTTTCGTTACTCCGCTTTTCCTTCTGCGGTCTCGTATCTTGTCTTTCAACCTGTTCCGTCTTCCTTCCTCTTGACTTTCTTCGCTTTCTTTTAGCTAGTTTTTCCGTAGCCTCCGTAACCTCTCTTTTCGTACCTTTCCTCGTCCGGATTCGTTGCAGTGGAAGCCGCGAAACGGCCTGCTTCGAGCCGATCTGGCTTGTACTACCGTTCATCAACCTCGTACCATCGAGAGTCTAGTTTGCCCACCTAAGCTGACCTACAATCTGTTGGCATCTAGCGCGATTCTAGATGCGATTTAGCCGAAGGAGGGAGGTGCGGCCGAGGCGGCGTCATCGGCCGAATCGCGTCATACTATACTGCCGGCTTCGTTACCGATCTTCCATTCGGCTCAACGTCGAAACGTTCAACCACGAGCATACTCGTTCGTATGCGAAGCAACACGGCGGTCGATCGATCGTTTATGATTTAGTCGCACTTACGCAATCGGCCAAACGGCGAGAATAGATTTGCCACGCATAGCGACTCGACGCAACGCAACGCATAGTCCAAGTACCGTGTTCGCTCTATAAATAAAGTTCCTCTTGATGGTACCCTTGATATACGAACGTCATTTCGGTGGTATTTTAGCGGTAAACACGTCTTATCGAACTGATGTACGCTCCCCATATTCATACATCCTACCTCGAGCACGGTAGATTCGAATCTGGAGCTGCGAAATTGGTTCCGTAATAATACCGATGGTGTTTGCACGTAGTAGCCGGTTGCAGGCGCGACGGAGGCATCCAAAAGCGATGACCATGAAATCAGATGCAGCGCTCGAAGCATTTTGTTGCGTTCTCTTCTTTAATTAAGATTATTATCTCCGTTAACGCTTCCCTGCGGACTCGTTCGCCTTATCGGTTGACAACCACTGCTACACGAATGTACCATACCTGGTTGGTATTGATCTCCGATCTATCTACGTTGGTTGTGCAAACTGGAAAACAATCGTGACGCAGACGATAAGAAGAAGGTGAGACTCGAAAGATAACAGTTACCGAGATGACTTATCGAGCGAATATGAACGAACGATTTGGCGAACGAGTCGACTTTTAATGGAAGAAAGTCGAATTCGAGTTGCTGTCGAAACGAATTGGACAGATCGGGTTACGATAGAAACTCGTGTAATTAGAGAATTGTCCGGTTGTTTCAGGCTGAAAGGGACAAGTTGGAGGAGACTCGGCGGTCGTTGGAGAAGCGACTGGAGGGTTGCGAAGCAGAACTCCGAGGCAAGGAGGACGAGCTGTTCCTGCAACTGGAACGAAGCCTTCGTCTGGAGGAAGAGGTGGAGAGAGCTAAAACCGAACGCGACAGTTGCATAGCAGCCAAGGATCGGCTGGAGAGGCAACGGGAAGTAGCTTTGCGCCGTCTGCAGATGCAACTGGCGCAAAACGAGATTACTAGGCAAACTCTTGAACGAGCTCGCCAGGACGTTGTCAAACAGGCTACTGTTATTCGTGCCGAACGTGACGCTCTTGAAAGAGAGGTGATAATAATTCGAGCAACAGCATCCGTTTCGATGAAGCCGTACGATGCTTATAATGTCATATTGTCTATATTCTGCGTCTCTAGAATGAAGTTTTAAAAGAGAAGCTGCGTATAGAACAGGGAGAATTGGGAGAGGAAAGGCGTAGACGAGAGGAAGGTGTCGCAGCGCTGACTCGAGAAACAATTACGTTGAGACACGCGGCGAGACATCTTCGTGCAGCGACTCTACACGCTACGTCTTGCCGCCGTCGACGACGGTGTTCCGTTTGTTTATACGCGAGGCGCACTTTTGCCGAGATCGATGATTATCGCGACGAGTAAGTGGATCGAACAGATCATAGAAGAAACACGAGTATCTAAAATAACAGATCAGCCCCAATAGTCAGTCGATAACGAACAAAACTGTAAACTTATCAAATTTGCGAATGTTTCAGTGGAAATCTTTTCAAGTGCCTTCAAGCGCCGCTGCAGGATCTACGTACCTGGTTGCGACCTAGCACAACGTCCGCGACACCGATGTCGCGTGGACAGAGGACCAGTTCACCGTTGGCCGATCGAGAAATAAGTTTCATCGACGATTCCAGCGTCGACAGTAGTCCCGGTGGAAGCAATGCCAGCAGCAGCAGTACCACCAGTAGCAACAGCGCGTCCGACGACGAAGCATATCCGAGCACTCCTGTTGCTGAAATATCGCTTTCATCGGCTAACTCGAGCGCTCCAGCTACGGCTAGAGCCTTTTCATCCGATTCAGGGTTCGTCTTGATATTTCACCAAGTTCGTGTAACCTTCTAGTTGATTAAGAAATAGGGAAACATTATTCGCAATAAATCTTCATATTGTTCAGGTTCTCTTCGGAAATCGGAGATCGAAGATCACGATGTTATGAAAATGGGGGTAGTAGCACCAGCAGCAGCAGTGGCAAAAGCAGGAAAATTAGCGAGTCGCTTAGTTGCAGCGAACCAGACGAACAGAGCACGACAGGATTTAGTCGATCGAGGTGGACCTCCTCGTTTCGCAAGTTACTTGGACGAAAACCAAAGACCAAGCCCATGCCCGACCGCTCCTCGTGAAAAGGCCAAGACTGAGAAGCACGTTATCGTGCTTCGAACACGTAGTGCGAAATCACCGTGAAATTTAGTGCTCCCTCCCTTTTTCAGCTGCGTCATTGATCTATCGAAATTGTTCGCTTGATCGGTAAAACATTCCAAACGAATTTGTTTACAATTAAAGAAACAATTCGATACTGCCAGCATATTGATAGTAATAGAATCCTGGATTTCTTCCTATTAATATAACATCGAATTAAAGACCACAGATTTCCAGTTATATCGATATAGAAACTTATCCTCGCAAGTGATCGTTACGGTCATTTTTATTAGTAGTTCACTTTCTCGTATCTAATATACCTTGGCTGAAGTTTCGGCTGTTAATACTCGTGACACTATGTAGGAATTGAAATTTAAACGGTTATTATTGCGAACGATCGATCGAATTCCACTAAAACGTACGATATTAGATCAAGGAACTCTGTTAACGATTATTGGAGTTCGATCTGAAATTTCTAGGCATCTTGTTTTTGATTGGATTGTGAGTAAAATAATGTTATCATTTATAACGCGTTTTATCATCCTTGTTATTGTTAGGGCGATTGTTGTTCTGCTAGTCAAAGAACATATATATCGTAGATATATATGTATATAATTATACGTATGTATAATATACGAATATCCAAATCGATCGGTCGCAATTTCGTTTGTTAGTTCGTAGAATTACAAATGTTAAAATCTGCAACTCACTTTAGTATCCAATGAAATTTTCAAGATGTTTGTAGCAAAACGTCACTTGTGAAATTAAACATGTTTTTTTATACGATAATACATCAAAACCAAAAAGGCAATGTTCGCTTGGATAACGAGTTTCTTTTACAGGCTATTGTGTAACGTATACATGATAGGAACATTTGAATGAATTAGATTGGAGTCGATGATACGTAAATGCATCCGATAATATATTATTAATAATCGATTATCAAACACGTAACAACTTCGTATTCAGGGTAACAACAAATTCTCTTAGAAATTTCATTTTAGTTATTAAACGAATAATTCAATACCAACTATTACTGAATTCCTTCCTAAATTTTGCATGTATGAAGTTATCGCATATTTTGTATATATTTTCTATATGCTATTTATGAATTTCAATTAATAGTTTTTTTTATGAATTCACGGAATAAGTAAGATTAGTTATCTGATTGTCATTGTTACGTTAATGCAAAAATCGTCGAAGTTTATGAGAAATTAAAAAATGCTAATTCGATGGAAAAATAGTGGATGAATCAGTGCTTTTCAGGAAGATATTTATGGCCAGTTTAAAGTTTTACAGTTTATCACACAAATTCTTACAATTTTTGCATCAACTAACAAATCAATGATTTTAATTGATTTGATCGTGTTTAAATTTGTACCAACGATAAATAAAGTTGTTTGTTAACCAAAAGCGATTATATGTTAAATAAATAAGAAACGAAAATAGAAAACTTTTTAAGGATTGTCTGTTTAATGAATTAACTGCAAAGATATATTTTTTTGTGTATTTTTTCACTACCCGATTTTTTCTATCATTTTTTTTTTTTTTGCCGGAATTAATTAAAAACCGGAAAGCAGCATATCTTTTTTTCGCCACATATTTTTTAAGTGAATCGAAGTATCTTGCTTATCGTTCTGATAAAACTATAGATAGCTTACGTATCTTCTGACGTTTTTCGTAGAATCTCCCACCTTGCCTATTCCGGTAGATAATATGTATATGAATTTAACGGCTATGAATGCCAACTTGAACTTCAGTAGTTGGATGTCAACGTAGTATATCTATCATTGATTGATGATAAATTGGGCGTATAGCAACAGTTGCAAGAGGTAAGTACGTGTGTACGTAATTAGAAGTGAACTAACATACAACTACACGCTCTTAGCTGTAGCTGTTTAGCGAGAAACAAAACATCTTAAGAATATGAATATTTACAAAATGTTGGAGCGATCGTTTCATCGTGATGTATGATTTAGTATAATTTCATTACACTAAATATATAATATCGATCGATCGGTGGTTTAATTTTTTGGTCATTTAATGATGACCAATATATCGGTTCAACTTTATTACATTTGTTTATAACATATAGTGAGAACGTTTATATAGAAGCTCGTTTTCGTAATTAATCATTTTGTCAGTGTCTTATGGCATATAATTTGTATAGCAATGAAATAGAATAACTTGAATACTTGCATTCTAATTACTGCAACTCATTAGGTAATAACTTGCGCAACATTAGATTATGGTTACGAAACCTTTTGTATTTGCTGCAGAACTATTACAATGTAAATTGTTGTATTATTAAACATAAAAAAACGTAACAAACTGAATTTAAAACATTAAACGAGATCCTTAGAAGTTTTAAATAATTCCAGCAAGAAAGTAAAAAGCCATTATAAAGTAAATATTTTTCTGTTTATCAGACACGTTATTATATTATATTATTATATAATTTTAATTTATTATATTGTATTATATTAATTCTTCCGACGTCGATACGGTCAGATATATACGAAACCTAATGTTAAAATATCGAATGTTCTCACACGACATATCTGATTGGCCACGAGAATAACTGATAGTGCTTTTTATCATTAATAAAATTAACTCTAGTATATTCTATTAAAGAATCAGTTCTAGCCAATTTACATCAATTTCCTGAATAACAACTAAAAGAAAATGGATTTTTATGATTCATGCAATGTTTTTCAGATAAGAATAAAATATTGTAATGGAAAAAGATGTAACAATGTCGTCACCACTTGGTTTTGTCCCACCACCACCATCATCTGGTTTTGTCCCACCACCACCACCACCGCCATTTGATTATGTCCCACCACCGTTATATCAGCAACCACAAACAAGTACGTAAAAATATATAAGTGCTGAAATGATAAGATCATGCAATAACTTTCAATATTAGATAACATCTGTAGGTAGCCTGGAAGCCAAGAAAATAAAAATACACATAAAGTGATTTAATGACTAAAATTTAGAAGTGTTTAACTATTTATGTATACGTTACTACCGCTGCAACTACCATCCTGATATGGGAATTGCGGTTTACCAGTAACAAAATGTACCAAAATTTGTTAGGACAATTTGTTAGTTGCTTTACAACTTGGAGACTGCTGAGCAAGCTGCTTCCTAAATCAATAACTTCCCATCTGTTCTGAGAATGGAATCTAGAAAGAATATCTTCATAAGCAAAGTCAATCTAAAGTAAATGCTCGGTATGCAGTGCAGTAAAACCCCAACCATACAGATTTCTAATATTATACATACCATGATCAAAGTATTACAGACCATGCTGTGTGCTTCTTGAAACATTTATTAAATATTAAGATATGTAAAAAGTTGTTCTAATATTTATTGATATTTTCCACCTATATACGTTTTATGTTATTATAAAATAAATCTTGATTTTTATGTAAATATTAATGATTATTATTGAATATTATTTAAAAAGCTAGTTTTTTCAAGAATATAATTTTACAGATAACATTACCATAAATGCTCTGAATTTTGGTAATGAACAACAGCATTTAATATGTCCTTCTTGTCATGCAAATGTGTTGACATTAATTGAAAGGGAATCAAACATGAAAACTCACCTTTTTGCATTAGGACTATGCATTTTAGGGTAATTATAAATTATGATTTGCCATTGATTTTTTTAAAAGAACAAGATTTAATTATATTTATAATTATTTCTAGATGCTGGTGTTGCGTTCCTTTTCCTTACTGCATAAACAATTGTTTGGTAACGAAACATTATTGTCCTTCTTGTAGAACATATTTAGGACAATGTAACAATTAATTCTATAGAAACATTATCAAAATCATTTCCTTATATATATATACATATATATATATGTAATATAATACGTATTATTCTGACTTTTTATAAGACATAAACAATATTTTGTGCATTTATGGATACAATTATTTTTTTTTTATTTAAGTGTTCATAATTTTGAAAACATGATCAAAAAAGATAAATTTTTTACATAAAATTATAGATGATTATTCCAATTTAAGTTAATTGGTTAATTAACTTAATTTAATTGTAATGATTAAAAATTTGAAGTTGTCAATATAATTTATAGGAAAATAACTTTTAAAACAACTTTGTAATTGTATTAATATCTGGTTTTTTACTCCCTAGCACTCAATTGTATATTTAAAGACTATTTTAAATATGACTGCTAACAAGTAAAGATGTTCATTTTAATATTATAAGTATACTATATATATTATATATATAAACTAATGTTCTAAAATTTATGCTATAAATTTTTATGAACATTTTCTAAATATAAAATCTAAAACTGTACATTTAAAATGACTGTATTACTACCATTAATAATAAGTTTTGTATTAAAGTACTGAAGCCTTTTTATTATTTAATTAGATACATTTGTGTATAAATCTGGTTTATTGCTTCTCAAGCAATCTTATATATAAAAAATCTTTGATGTTATAGTCAGATTGAAGCATATGAAAGAACAGGTATTGCAATAAACATTTTTATTGAAGATTTCATATGTTTTATTCATATATCCATTTTTCTGCCCAAGATGGCCAATCAATAACTTCCTTTTCTTCTCCAAACCAGAGCTTGATCTCTTTATTGGCAGATTCAACAGAGTCAGAGCCATGAATAATATTGCGTCCAACTTGGATACAAAAATCACCACGAATTGTTCCAGGTGCTGAATCCTTTGGATTTGTTTCTCCTAACATAACGCGGCCAGTTTTTACTGCATTTAAACCTTCCCACACCTAGAAGACAATTGCTAAATTTAATTAACATACAAATCATAGCTTTTAATTGTATTATACAAAAAACAACTATATAATACCATTGGCACAACTGGTCCTGAACTCATATATTTAATTAAACCTGGGAAAAATGGTCTGGATGCCAAATCTGAATAATGTTTCTTTAATAAGTCCTCAGTTGGCTAAAAAAAAAAGAAACTTTAATAATAACGTAACTTTAATACGAATAACGAAATCTATTGCACATCAATGGTATATAAAACAAATATAATACAAGACTCGTAAACTAGTATTTCTGCTATTATCTTGATACAAGATAATATAATGTCATAGAGCTTAGTAACGAAGGTCACGACAATTATCATTTATTGTACCATTGATAAAATACGATAAGTACTTATGAAATACAAATTTTTAATCACGTGGTTGTTAGGAACTAAAAAATGCATATTTTTTCTGGAGTGAATTGGATAGCATATGTAAAGGAACTTACCCACAACATTTTCATCGCTACAAGTTTAAAACCTTTATCTTCAAAACGTTGAATTATTTTACCAACGAGTCCACGTTGAACACCATCGGGTTTAATCATAATGAAGGTACGTTCCTTATTTTCTGCCATTATTAATCTACAAAATAAACGAAGTAAAACTAATACAGAGAACAAAACCATACAACGCCGGCACCAGCACCGAAAGAATGAGAACGAAGGAACAGATCGGGTCTTTGGTTATTCGAATTCTTTCAATGTGGTGGGGAAGCCATTCTCGAACTCTTACCGTACGGCGCTCGTGTATCATCGTTCAGGAGTGGTAACATTAATTTCTGTTCGATGCTTTAGTTCCCCTTAATCCTCTATAATATTTCTCTGGAATAAATATATTATTTCTAGCTTCAAATATTTTTATTTTAAACTATACTATAATTAGTGAAGTAGGGTGTAATTTAAAATGATAATATGATTAAAGATCGCAATAGTTATACAGAGATAGAAAAAAGAATCGGTGGAATCAAGAAATATATTTGATATTTTGTTTCATTGATATTTTCGAACAAAGTATTTTTAATTCGAACTGTTATTATGCTAAAAAATTTCACGCAATTGTTAATTAATCCTAATTTGAACTATATATCAAATCTTCTTACGTTGTATAACATTTAAGGCGTATATTATAATAGTCCCATCAATCAAAAACGATTTTTACATAAAATATTTCAGGGTTCGTGAAGTACAATAGCCATGTGTGCACAAATTGATTATCGGTTATATTAATATGACGTATTTCCCGCGCGTAGAACGGAACGAGTCTCTAACTCGCAATACGTTCATCGATTGGTTTTTCGTATCAGACTGTATTACGTTCGTGGTTCGAGTTATTATAGCATTGACAGGCCGTCGTTTGTAGAGAAGAACTCGGCTATCGTGATAAAAACTTGAAAAAATACTTTTCAATAACAAAATAATTGACTATTATATAATTTGTGTTTTATGTGATTTGCGTATTGTCTAGTAATACTCGGTTTAAGTAAAGTGCTTGAAAATCCATGATGGCGTACGCTACAAGATCGCGCTAGTGTATACCAATGTAAGTGCCGCACGTACCTGTTTTTGTTTCCGTTTTTCGGAAAGTAAAGAATTCTTTCCAGATTTTATTTACATACAACTTTCGATTTTGATACTGGATTTTGACAAGAACATCGGCCCTTGATTATCAAAATTCTTACGCCGTTCTTGTTCATGTATCATTTTTTATGGTGGTCGTCATCATGCAAGCACAGCAGCAGCCACAGCAGCAACAGCAGCAGAATCATCAACAAATCGCAGGCACCAGTGTCATTCTCAAGATGAACGAGATACAACAGCTTTCGACAGTTGGTACGTAGTCAAACAATTTTAACTACGTACCATTCCATTTTCATAGTCAAAATTGTATTCACGGGCTGTCCGATCAGATGGATAATGAGTTTGCAGATATTGATTTTGAAATATTCTGATTCGTGTTGCTAAAAATATATCATACAAATTTTCGCTAAAAATTAATATCGGCAAGTAAAGATTATACAGATTTATTTATTGATATGTATTTTATTTATTTATTTTATTTATTGATATGATTTGTAAGTTTTTCCACGAGCTTTTTCTTTGATTTCGTTAATCTTAATAATCTTATCAGAATTAAATTTTAATTAAAAAAAAAATTTGTCGAATAAAATTGTACATTAATAGGGAAACATAATTATCATCGATATTTCGTTTAATTTATGTACATATATTTTATACATCATTTAATTTATCGCAATGTGCCGTAATAACATAAAACAGAGGTATATACATAACTATGCGCAGATGATTTTCATAGGCACATAATAAAAAATAGAAAAGGTGATATAAGCGGAAATCTAATAAATCTATGACATGTATATATTCACCTTTTCTACAAATCTACTAGAATTTATTATTATATATGTATGTCATATTATTTCTGCCTTTAACATTATTCGGTAATTTGAGAATTCATTTTACTTTCTTTACGAATCGAAGCATTATTATTCTTGTCGCTGTTTGTGTATGGTTTTCTCCCGTTTAGAAGCCTATTTTTTCTTAAGTTACCTACTCTTCCTTCTTGCTCTTCAGTCGCTGTTTCCGCTTCATCAAAGTGACGGTGGAATATTCCACTCAGTATCGGTACCTATACCATCTGCTTTCCTTTCGAAAGAGTGGGGATGACCGTCCCTTCGTATAGCGCCAGTGGTTCTTTTTTGCTAGTTAGTATAATAATTTTGCAATTAAACGTTTGGTTGCTGTATCAATTCATATATCAAAATTTCATGATATCTATATTCTCTTTCTCTCTCTAGAATCAATATTATTTTAAATCTTAAATTCGGCGATAATATGTTTCGACTCCAACAAACGTACGTTATACTTTTTGTTAAATTTTCTGTATGAAGTTTCAAGAATCGATATTGCGATACTACAAAAGTTAGTTTGACCTTTGAGATGTAAGTTTTAACATTAAAAATAGGCAATCGATTTCAAAAGTCAGTTTTATTTATACAGATTGAGAACCACTATTGTAATTTCTTTGTGTGCTCCCAGTCATGTACTATGTACACGCGCCTTAGGATTAACCAAATTTTTTACGTTTTTATATTCGGCTATATCTGTGTCATTATAAAAATAATTTCCACTTTGAAATTAATTTTTAGTAAAGGTTGATTGCAAGTGAAGAAGTTATTTGACTTCGTTCATAAATTGAAAATAAAAATGTTCTGCTCTTTTTACTAGATTTTGCGTTGATTGTCCAGTTATTAATAGTTATTGTTGATAAGTAAAACGTTTTAAATTGAAACGTATTACATATCTTTTTATTAGGTTGTGTATATTATACGTAACCATATTTTCATATATTCGATACATCTTTTCATTAATAGAAAGATTATAACAAGGGTAAAATCAGCAAAACAACGATAAGATAGATTTATTAGTTAGTTCAGATAGTTTACGTTTTCGTTACTAAAAATAACTTAACATTGACTCTATAAACGTCCATTAGTTATATCTGTAATGATAAAAAAACAAAATTACCAAACGCAAAAGACAACACGTAGAAGGTGAAAATCATGGGGCACCGAGCATAATATCTACGGTGTTGAACCGGGTGTCTTCCTTACCCCCATCTCCTGATTTTACCCAGCGATGCAGGAGTCCGCCATAGTCATCGAGTTGACCAATCAGGTTGCTTCTTGGTCTATCGGAGACCGGGGATAACCTGGCCAAAGCGTAACTTGTATAGAAACAGAGACCACAGTGTGTACAGAAACGAGAAATTAATAGGTATCGTTGCACGGTTTGAAATAACGGAGAAACAGTACGCACAAAGAAAGTGAATCTGAAGAATAAAATTAGTTTAGAATCAGGTAGCAGACACTACGGAAGAAAAAAATTGAGTTACCAATATTGAAACGTGGAAAAGTCTCGAAATTGAATCAGAAGTGATTGTGTGAAAACAGCGTGCGTGTTGAAATTGGGAAGAAGAGAGTAACGCATTTGGAAAAATTCATGGACAAAATGAGCGTAAGATTAGCAGAGAAGAAAGAAAACGTGATAAAAAATTCGACCGGCATTGTCGGAAACGTGGTCAATAGTTCGGATGACGTTTGTAATGGAACCGTCGAGTGGCAAAATGGACAGAATCTTCTAGTTGTTACACAAGATACGCAAGGCAAAGAGCTAATTGCAATCACTGATAATCAAACCATTAACGTTGCAGTTGACTCCTATTGTTCGTATTTTTTACTTCCTACTTCCTTTTCTAATGTTACTTTAAGTTTCCAATAAAGCGGCTAAGAAAATTAATATATTTTAGTCTGCGCGTGTATATAGGTATATTTTATTTATGTAAACTTTTATAAAGTTTACGATATGAACTTTGAAGTTAAGATAATATTATAAAAACGCTTAAATTAATAGGAATTAGTTTACTTTTTTATATACAGTAGTTTGTATTAAGTACACAGACGTTTCTCAAACAAGAATATTCCATGTAAATCATCCACAATATGCTTATTTCTTATTGGTATAGTGATATACTAGCAGCACTTGTAGTTTGATATATACATATATATATACATATTTTTATATGTGCAAAAAAACTAAATTTACATGAAAAATGAATAAATATTATATTCTGTAAAAAGTATTATTTTACACATTATTGCATTTCAATATTTAAGTGAATATTGATAAATTTTATTTTCATATACTTTTTAAGATTGTTTAGGTATCCATGAGTTAAATTTTTTCAGGGCTACTGGAACTTGCTCATAGAGAATATCAGGCAGGAGATTATGAGAATGCGGAAAGACATTGTATGCAACTCTGGAGGCAGGAAACAAATAACACAGGAGTTCTTCTATTATTGTCTTCTATTCATTTTCAATGTAGAAGGCTAGAAAAGTAAGCGACCTGTTCCATCCATCGTGCGACTTTTAAGTAAAATACAGCACTAATAAATTTCTGTTCTTGCATTTTAGATCTGCACATTACAGTAGCTTAGCAATAAAGCAGAATCCCTTATTGGCAGAGGCTTACAGCAATCTTGGAAATGTTTACAAGGAACGTGGCCAGCTACAGGAAGCTTTGGAAAATTATCGACATGCTGTTAGATTGAAACCAGATTTCATTGATGGTTATATCAATCTAGCAGCCGCGTTAGTAGCTGCAGGAGATATGGAACAAGCAGTTCAAGCATATGTAACTGCTCTACAATATAACCCTGTGAGAAATCCACTCTGTTATTAATACATATTTCTTTCTAGTCCATTACGTATAATTTAAACGCTACTACATTATGTTAAATATACATTTTACGTTTTTATATGTTACAGGATCTTTACTGTGTGAGAAGCGATCTCGGTAATCTTTTGAAAGCATTAGCAAGACTTGATGAAGCCAAGGTAGGTTTTCCTCATCTGTTACACATTGTTGTAATTAATTTAATTTAACGTGATATGCACATATTCGGATGCATCAATACCAGAGTCAAATACTGGGATGTTGACTTTTGCACTGTCATTATGACAATTTTTTTTTTTTGACAAGGTACAGATGCATTTCGTAAAATGTGCGCAAGTACTAGTTGGCAGCTCTATGGAATAGCCAGGAACAACTGGTATCCATATACTAGAGGCGAAAAGCTCTTTCTCTTTGCGGTAAAAAAAAATATGTGCGCGACGCATAGTGGCCTACTATCAGAATTAGGTTTTAAAAAGGCATGAACAGAAGATTTAAGTTTTGGTAGTAGATTGCCCATTGTGCGTGTTTTTCCATTTAATTAACTAATCACTGCGTTTGGTGTCTTTGTCTTTTATTTGTCTTTTTATTGAGAATCAACAAAGTTACTTGGAGCAAAATAATGTTCGTTTCAAGACATCAAACGCAGCATGAGGGTTTAAGTTTAAAATTAGCTGAGAACTATGTAGAATCCCTCTTCGCATTGTGCGTTTTGGAATAACACTGATAAGAGTAACAACAAAATTTCTTTATTTGGTGTTATTGCAAAGTTTAACTTGCTGATCCTATTACAGCAATGTCTTCTTTTATTGTTGATTAAGTAAACGGTATTAATCTTTTTTCTTACATGCTACAATAGGACCAGCAGCGCGCGAATGTAGCATTTAAGCTCATCTCATTTGATTCAGCTCATTCTGAATGTGTATTTACTTTAGGTATACTGATCCGTTACATATACGTGGACAAATGCGACCTTTCTTTTCCACAATCTCTACTCTTTCCAATTTTAAAAGTAAACGAGTTGTGTGTACAATGATAATTGCGCGAGATCACTTGACCAGTTCTACATCTATCGCAATGTCTAATATAAAAAATTGATAATCTTTTATGAGTCTATGTAAGCCGTTCGCGCATCAAAATATTTTTTAATTTGGAAACTCACGGGACTTTTTCGACTCCCACAAGTTTCATTCATTCCAATGACACATAGAAAAACAAACAAGTCAAGTGGTCTACTTCATAACAGCAGCGCGGCGCGGCGTTAGTCGACGAGTAGAAGTAATTGCAGACAGTATAAATTGCTGACAACTTTGCTTTATCTATATTGACTACCCATTGGTGTTCTTATTTAATATTTTGTACTTTCTGCAATCAAACTCATCGACAGAACTTACTGCAGCAAAGAGAAAAGCATTCCGTTGAATTTCCTGTTGTTCTTGAGCGCTCTCTAGTTTACTTGTTCGTTCTTCGCTTAGTACGTTTTGCCACCAATAATGTTACATTTACAGAATGTTATCGGTTCAAACTACTGGTCTATGGGACTATAAAATGAAAGTTGATTTTAACAGGAAAATGGTTTTTAAAATTTACCTTTCTTACTCATATCTATAAAAAGCGACGTACACATTCATTCGGGCTCTTTATAATTTTTTAAAACATTGTTAATATAATGGGATCGAGATTAAAACGTTTGTTGTACTTTATATACGGTGATTTAATTTGTTCTTTCTTTCTTGTTAATTGGGGAATCTATTTTCAATATAATTGTTAACGATCGATATTGAGGAACTGGGATAAGATTTACACAGTTATAATATGGTGGCTGACGAGCTCAGCGAAGCGTGTCTTTCAGCGGCACGCATAACTAGGTACCTCTGTATACGTATTTAAAAAAGAAAAGAAAACATAAAAAAAAGATAAAAAAAATAAAAAAGACAAAGTTGAGGCGAAGAGTATCAGTGAAGAGACATTAACGCAGCTGTATTGTTGTTGTGGATGGGATGATCAACTCTAGGAGGGGAAGTCGGAGCAATGTGATTGGTCGGTTACCATGGGTTCCTTCGTCAAAGGGTGAATCTGAATCTGGTTATTCAGTAACACACTGTCTCTCGGTCTAAGTTTATTATGAGAGCTTGCGAGCCGTACCTACCGTCAACCTACCAAAGGGTACACTGCAGGTAAAGTAATTCCCAAGGCCGATCTCTGAACATTCCATCAGACCAATTGGCTCCGCTGTTTCGGAAGAGATTGAAAGTTGGATCATTTTAACTCAGGATAGAAAGGTTTAGCAGCATCTGTGTTTACGACGTTCGTATGCGATTGCAGATACGGAAGCACGGAATTACGGATGAAGATCTTATGAACGACTCATTTCTGTTTCTCCATTGAAACAAGAATCCTCTGTTAAAGCTCATCCAACTTCAACGTTTCTATCCATAATCCAGTTATCCCGATGCTACGAATCCTATTCGTTCCTATCATCCAGCCTCTCTTTACCGCTTCCCATAGAGATCGGCCGACTGTAAATGCCCTTTTTACTTATTGTTTAGGTACGGATTACTCTGTTTTTTATAACAATGCAGCCCGCCTCTCGGCACGCGCGATGCACATCCCTGCTTGACCCTTAGGAGCGTCGTCATATAAAGAAGATTTTTGACAAATATTTTCCTAGGGATAAACGATAATATAAATTTAATTGATGTCAAACGTTAATCAAGGGAACATGTGGGTAATGAAAAACAATGTTTGTTTAAGCTCGTCGACTGAGAATGGACAATGTTGGAGGTGAATTGGCCAAGTGAATTGAGCAGAACTGAACTAACAATGGCGAGGGGTGTACTACGTGCTGTCGAGTCCACCGGACGCATTCCGGAGAGTCAATAGACACGAGATGGGACACCCGTATCGCTTGTTTTCTACGATGACGTTTCTAGCGCGCACCTAAATCCTTTTCTCCTGTTTTCACACTAGATTCCAATCCACTACACATTGTATGATTTGCAAAATGAGTCTCGTTCTCTCTGTTTATGATTCCTTCTCGTTTTTCTTCGAAAGACGTCGTATCCCAAGCTAAAGCGAATCTTACAAGTCGAAAGATTATTCTTAATTAACTTTCGATCGATCAAATGTTCTCGCGTCAGCGTCAGCTTATGCATTTTATATGTCATGAAATGCACCAACATACGACATTGCGTAAAATTATCGAATGTTCAAGCATTTATCAAATTTTTCTTTCTCATGAACGAATTTCTATTCTTTCATCGGATATCGATCGCTAATAACGAATGTTGAAAACGTAACAAAGAAACAATCGCGCAATGGATAACCGTAAGCGGTACAATTGATTCTTAAAGCTATTTATATCAATCCTGTTACGAACAAAATACTTGGCGCTGATGATTAGCATTAAAAATTGTTCAAAAGAAAAGGGATGTAGAACAAGGAAAAAGGAGGCAATGAAACAAGACAGAGAGGGCGATGGTATGAAGAGATAATTTTGTTCTCTGAAATTTCTCGAAGGTGGTGAAATGTGTGAAAGCTGCGGCGCGGCGAGGAGAGGCCGGGCAAAGCGCGCGGCGCGTCTCTGACAGTATGGGAACATCTTCTCTGATCCTCTGTTTATGTCTATAGGCTTGCTATCTAAAGGCGATTGAAACACGTCCAGACTTTGCAGTCGCATGGAGTAATCTTGGCTGTGTATTCAATGCTCAAGGGGAGATTTGGTTGGCGATTCATCACTTTGAGAAGGCCGTAGCTTTGGACCCAAATTTCTTGGACGCCTACATTAATCTTGGCAACGTTCTCAAGGAGGCTAGAATCTTTGATAGGTGAGAAAGCGATTAAATCGTTGATTCCTAACGGCTCTATATCCGTACATTTCGTTAGAACGTTTGAATTAGCATTTTATTTGGAATAAGGTAGATACGTGCATGTTCAAACAGGATATTAACGTACATGACGTTTTTCACAACAATCTGTTGACTAAATCGAATTTAGAACTAACGCATGATACTAGACAGAACTGGTTTAAACGGCAAAATAATGCAACAACTGTTGGCAATTACTTACAGTTAGAATATTTATTCATAATTTTGCGTTAGTAACAATAATTTTATAATTTGTGATATTGCTTTAAAATACCAGTGTTTTCAAAACTTGTAGTTGAAACGTTTAACTTCATCGCCGATAGTACATTGAAATGACCAATTTATTTTCAGCATGAAAATAAAAATTATTCGATACGCGGGTAGATTTATGTAAAAATTGTATAAAAATTTTCTTTTATTGTTATAATATGACAATATGAAACTTCACAGTAAGACAATACATATCACTGGCTTTTATATATGTGTAATAATAAAAAGGAATATGAGAATACACCTTAGCGACAGGGATAGAGTCCCGGCTTACCAACCGGAAGGTCCTCGGTTCGATTCTCACCGAAATCTCTTCTCATTTTTCTTCGGCTCCTATAATAATTTCAAATGCACAGTTTGATCGATCGTCGTCTCTTCAATTTCTTATGGACGTCGGTTTATAAAGTCTGTGCTAAAAAAATCTGACTTTTAAAGTTATTCCTTTAATGTTCAGTTACTGTTACATTAATTGGAGAGTCATAAGTCAAACAATATATTTTTGTGCCAATGTAATTGGGTTGTTTTTACGAAAGTTCTTTGCTGTATTTTCGGTATCAAAATGTTTCGTGTTCGAACGAAATATGCCCTAATTTTTACTTTTGATGCGCTAAAAGAGACCAACAATGTCGGAAGATTTCATAAGTTTCCCGTTTCTGAAACACGTTTACCAAGATTTCGCGAGCAAAGCGCATGAGCCGACGGTAAACACCGAATCGATATTCATACCGCGTCCTTTGAAGTTCATTGTCCTTTGTTTCTCCAGAGCGATGTCCGCTGGCAAGCTTCTCCTCGTGCATTACGTGAATTCCTAATTTCTTAGGTGTGCTTGCCGGCTTTCGTCATTTTGTATTATTTTGGTAATGTTATTCAGCATATAATGTGTAAATTTCAAAACGATCCATTTATTCTGTATTTTTGGTATTTATTACGGTATTTAGGATATCATCGGTTCTTACCGAAAGATATTTACATTCACCAAAAAATTTAATGAAAAAAGAAAAAAATAACGATTATACGTAAAATCGATGTATAAACAAGCATAAAGATAATTTACACGTGTCCCCGAATTCACGTCCTGTTCTTCTTCCAAGAATCTCGACCTTGCCGTACATACGTCTCCAGATAGCCTTTTAACGGGGAGAGAATTTGGCTGGCTTGGCAACAGATGGGAAATTACGAGCGGAATACGCTCTGGATTTTCTTATTTACGAGTGTTGGGAATCCTTGGAATCTCAATTCCAGTTACGCACAATAGCGGGAGAAACCGGAGGGCAACTATCGATTCCAAGGATCGCTCCGCCCCTACGAGGGAGAGAACTCCTTTTATTCTCCGTGGGAGGGTGTATAAGTTCTTAACGGGTATGCCAAAAACGCGTAGCTCGTGGCGAGTTTCACGGCGGAAAGCTAGTCCACGGTATCGTGTCTACGATCTATCGTGGGAGTTGTTGATTTTGTTTATTGATGTTTAAAAAATACATACACGCACACACGCGTGCACACACACACACGCAGACAAATTAATTTATTGAGATATGGAAATGGAGAAGGAATGGACTACCAGTGTGTTGTCGTATATACAGTGATCTCGCCCTCGACCACGATCGCACCCTCGTTACGCGTGCAATTAGAACGAGCTCTCTCACGATCCTCAACCCGTGGATGTATCTCGTGGATTAAATATAACGTGAAAAGGTTAATTTATGATTATTTTCTGTATAGCCTTACCGGCGTGACACGTCACCGTACGTACAGCGGTGTGCGCGGCACGTGTGCAATTTATTCAAGAACCGTGTGTCGTCGGGTGTGGTATCACCAAGCATTCTTGCCAAACCGAAACCAACAAAGAACTTTCTACGCAATTGCACGTATATTTTGATGCGGCCCTATTGATTCAATTGGAATCGATTAAATTGTGATTCATCGTCCGTTCGTTCAGAAAACGACCTAGATGTTCTCTTTCGTTGTGTGATGAATTTTAACGACATACGAATTTTCTGTTTGTAACAGAGCTGTAGCTGCTTATCTGCGTGCTTTGAATCTCAGTCCTAACAATGCAGTCGTGCATGGAAACCTGGCTTGTGTCTACTATGAACAAGGGTGAGTATCAAAGGCAATTTACCTTGTTTATCCTTTTATCGTGCGTTAACTTATCTTGTTTTAAAGGCTTATCGATTTGGCGATTGATACGTACCGTCGTGCTATTGAACTGCAACCGAATTTCCCAGATGCATACTGCAATTTGGCGAACGCGCTCAAGGAAAAGGGACAGGTGGTCGAGGCTGAGGATTGCTATAATACGGCTCTCCGCCTCTGCCCCTCACATGCCGATTCCCTTAATAATCTGGTATTTATATATTTATATTTAAATTCCGTGGGAAGGTTTAATGAATAAGACACTAACGTATAACGCGTTTTTGTTTTCACTTTTTATTATCGTTACGTTTCTTCTCTTTATTATCCGATGTATTCCGTATTCTAGGCCAACATAAAACGTGAACAAGGATATATCGAAGAAGCAACTCGATTATATCTGAAAGCGCTTGAAGTATTCCCTGAGTTTGCCGCAGCTCATAGCAATCTGGCTTCCGTATTACAGCAACAAGGAAAATTAAATGAAGCACTAATGCATTACAAGGAGGCTATTCGTATTCAGCCAACTTTCGCGGATGCGTACTCGAACATGGGCAATACTCTGAAAGAAATGCAAGATATACAAGGAGCTCTTCAATGCTATACAAGAGCTATTCAAATTAATCCTGCTTTCGCCGACGCCCATTCCAATTTAGCTTCGATTCATAAGGATTCTGGAAACATTCCTGAGGCTATTCAATCATACCGAACTGCGCTGAAGCTGAAGCCTGACTTCCCTGATGCGTATTGTAACTTGGCGCATTGCCTTCAGATCGTTTGCGACTGGACCGATTATGAAGCTCGAATGAAGAAATTAGTTTCGATCGTTGCCGAACAATTGGATAAGAATAGGTTGCCTAGCGTACATCCACACCATTCCATGCTCTATCCGTTGTCTCATGAATTTAGAAAGGCTATTGCTGCTAGGCATGCAAATCTTTGCATCGAGAAGGTAAATGATATTCTTTAAGTACACGGTTTATCCGAAGCAATAAAAATGCTAATACATTCGCTTCATGACGGTTTTATATCTGTTACAGATTCATGTTCTACATAAACAACCATACAAGTATCCACGTGAGATTGGTGCTCGCTTAAAGATTGGATATGTTTCGTCAGATTTTGGAAATCATCCTACTAGTCATCTTATGCAATCAATCCCAGGACTGCACGAGAGGCAAAATGTTGAAATCTTTTGTTACGCCCTCAGTGCCGATGACGGAACCACGTTCCGAGCAAAGATTGCCAGAGAAGCCGAACACTTTGTGGATCTATCGCAGATTCCGTGCAATGGAAAAGCAGCTGATCGTATTAACGCGGATGGAATTCATATTTTAGTAAATATGAATGGATACACGAAAGGAGCGAGAAACGAAATATTCGCTCTGAGACCAGCACCTGTTCAAGTGATGTGGCTTGGATATCCAGGAACATCAGGAGCTAGTTTCATGGATTATTTAATTACAGATGAAGTTACATCACCATTGGAACTTGCTAATCAATACAGTGAAAAACTTGCTTACATGCCACACACATATTTTATTGGAGATCACAAGTAAGTCTACAAGATATACGATTATATATAGTATTTTGTCTATAATTGATTGCCACTGTGTTCCTCATAATTGATCAGTCGTCATCCCTACTTATTGGGTAAGATCTCCTCAAGAGACTGTAGTGTTTGACATACCGCAAAGTTCGACGGCTGAGTAATGTAACCTAATCCGAATTCAATTCCAGTTCTATAAAACAATACTAATTATCCAATGATGGAACGTTCTTATTCCTAATTTGTCTTTAATTAAAATGTTACTAACGTTTTTTGTGAGAGTTTTCTGATTAAAATGAAACCAAGCACATGTATATATAATAGAAAGAAAATATGTTAATGCGACTAGATAAGCAAATATATTGCAAATTATTTCGTGTTTAGTTTTGTTTTAATCAGGAAATCCTCACAATTACATTGATTAAAGCTTTATTCAACAAGGATTGAAACTAAGAAAAATTCCGTTGTTGTTGCTACATTACTATTGTCTAACCAATATGTTTTTTTTATCGAGCTCAGTCTCGGTCTTCTTTCTCTTACATTCGCGCTTTTTTTTATAAGTTGGGTAAAATGGTGGGTTGTATCTGTTACATACAATCGAGTCCTGTACATGATAATTCATCCGAGGAGGGGGATTCAGCCGAGTAGTCTCGACTTTCGATCAATTATGGAGAATATACGTACTATATATAAAATTTAATTAACATTTTTTTCTATCTTGTACATTTTCTTCTCCAGGCAAATGTTCCCACATTTAAAGGAACGTCTCATCTTAACGGATAAATTGAATATGAAGGGCAAGGTAGCAGATAACGTAGCTGTAATAAATGCCACCGATCTTTCTCCAATGATTGAAAATACATGCGTTAAAGAAATTCGCGAAGTAGTTGTACCGGACGCCGAAAACAAACCAGTAGAAATTTCATTGAAAGTTGCAGAACTGCCAACCACTACTCCTATCGAAACAATGATTGCTTCTGGACAATGCCAAATGTCCGTAAATGGTGTCGTAGTTCAAAATGGCATGGCCACCACGCAAGTAAACAATAAAACAGCTACGGGTGAAGAAGTACCTCAAAATATTATGATAACAACGAGACAACAGTATGGTCTGCCAGAAGATGCAGTCGTATATTGCAATTTCAATCAGTTGTATAAGATTGATCCGCTCACGCTTCATATGTGGGCACATGTAAGTTTATTAGTTTTTTCTTAACGAACTTATTTTATTAAAATTATTACGTATCTCATATTTATATAGCGATACTAAATTTCAGATTCTAAAGCATGTGCCAAATTCTGTATTATGGCTGCTACGCTTTCCGGCCGTTGGTGAACCAAATTTACAAGCAACAGCTCAACAGTTAGGCTTAGCACCTGGAAGGATCTTGTTTAGCAATGTTGCTGCGAAGGAAGAGCACGTTAGACGGGGACAGTTAGCCGACGTATGCTTAGACACACCGCTCTGCAATGGTCACACTACTAGCATGGATGTTTTGTGGACCGGAACACCGGTGGTTACACTACCAGGTGAAACGTTAGCGTCTCGCGTTGCTGCTAGTCAATTGAATACTTTGGGGTGCCCTGAATTGATTGCACGAACACGACAAGAATACCAGGATATTGCTATTCGTTTGGGCACTGACAGGGAATAGTAAGTAAATCGTTTTCTTCTATCCCTTGTTTTTAGTTTTATATTCTACATGAATTAACCAACTGTTTCTTTTTAAGCTTGAAAGCAACGCGAGCTAAAGTATGGAAAGCAAGATCTGAAAGTCCTTTATTCAATTGCAAACTATATGCAGTAGGCATGGAAATGCTGTACAAAAAAATGTGGGAACGTTTCGCGAGAGGCGAAAAACCTGATCATGTGTCAGCAGTAGACAAAACCGAGATGCAAAAATTACTAGCAGCTGCATCTTAAGAATGGTTCTCAAATGTTTTTATCTATACAACTTTAATTCCACATCTGTTTTTCTCCCCCCCCTTTTTTTTGAAAACGTAGCATTTGAAACAGATGGTCGATAATCTATTTCACAAAAATATAATTTTCATATAAATTCCGTTTATTCTGGTATTTACTGTTCTGTATGATAAATCATCGAGCTTAGATTACATAGGATAACGTTATGCGCGTTCGTTCAACTAAACATTTGATATTCCAAAAATAGAAAAAAAATTGTGGATTGTATCATACGAGTCAAAAAATAATTACGTTATGCCATCGTATCTTACACCTTATTTATATATATAATACGATTTTCGTAGTTAGGTGTTTATACTTTTTGTTTATTTTTTTTTTTTTTGTAATATCATATGTAGCTCAAATTGGAGTGGGATTACGTACAAGACTAACTTCTTTTTCTTGCGTTGTATAAAGTACATTTGTACGCGTACCGATGAAAATTTGTATTATTAACGTGAAATACGCAGCCGATGTTAGTATTTTTATTCGGTTTCCTTTATTTTGAAAGTTTCTGACGCGTGATTTGTTGACAATGTTGAGAGGATATGAAAATGTTCCCTCGATCATTTTTTATGCTGTTATGTAGTAATATTCGTCGTTTACTTCGAATACGATTGGCTCGTAAAAGAAGATTTAAATAGAAAGAAGTTTAGCAGCGGATTATTCGCACCAAGCTGTTATTGCTAAAAATTGCTGATAGCAAAGTGTGCAAGTTGTATTATATACAATTGATTAATGAGATAGATGTGTAAATATTAAAAAGATATTTGTTAGTTATTGCTTTAATTTGATAGCGCGTAAGTTAAGGTTAAAGAAATGTGTGAGGTAGCGAAAGACGTTGACTGTAGCAAACTTTAAGATGTACGTCTATAGAATAAAAAAGATGATTAAAGATATAATTCGAAAGAAAGTGGATGTTACGTTGTGAGTGTGTTCTGTCGACTATGCGATTCGTAAGACTGATTTTTCTTTGTGAAATTCTTTATTCAATCTCATGATATACCAGTTTTCACATAGAAAAATACAGGTAATGCTTGAACGAAGAACTTGCTTGAATTTCTTATCTTTATTCAAAACATCATCTATGCAATTTATAATAAAATGAAAAGGAAAGTGCATTTTTAAGTTGAAATAAATTTTGTTTAAAACTCGAGAAATTAAGATAAGTAGGAAGAACAGCTTGTAACGTCTCGTTGAATTTATTGTATGTATGACCTCATCCGCCCACAATGTGTATTATCAACATTGCACATTCTCGATAATGAATAATTGTCCCCATTACGCACAATTTACATCGGACATACAGATGTAAAAGTAACCATTAAAAATCTCTATTCCTTAATTATAATTCCGGATGTAGCTCGAAAAACAAATACGTCGTACAGGAAATATTAACTGTAGAGTGAAACGTAAAATTAAAATATCAAACTCATTTTCATAAACGGTAACAGCATATTTGTGTAGATCTACATTAATTCAACATTTCAAGAACTTTAAAATAAATTTACCAAAGTCAATAAATTATTAGATTATTTCATTATTATTGAATTCATAGTTGAAATAATTTAACTATCACTTTGAAATTATATACCATTATATACACACCATATATATACCAATTATACACACTTACATACCATTGATTATATAATTACGTATTTAATTTAGAACGATTGCAAACTTGTAGAAACAATTTCTTTATTATCTTTTCTAACAAACCGTCTTCGGATTCGCCTTTATGTTGTAACTCATGACGCACTGTTTTGTCGATTGTATCGTAATTCTTAAAAATATGGTTATTTTACATTCAAATGCATGCAAATGATGGTACATTATAAACACTCCGTGACGAATACGTAAAAGATACATTGTGAATGGCGCTACATTTTTGCCTAAATACATATAATTTACCAAATAATCATCTTCTTGTAAAGGTACGGCATATTCAAAGTAGCAGTAACAAAACTTTTACATTATTCTCCAATCATACGTTTATTAACACGCTAAAATTATAAATTACCCGACTTTCAAGAAACTATACGGTAAACGGCAAGATGCCTGTCATAGGCAACAAGTATATTACTGATTGTAACGAATAGTTAACTGTAATAAACTGTATATCACCTTGACAAGGAAAAGAGAGAGCGCAAGAGGAAGGGGGCAGTATTCTAGAGTTAAATTATTTTTTTAAACTAATAGTCGAATATTACACTCCAAAAATTAGGTTATATCGGCAACTGTGCAGTTAGAAAAAGAACTTGTCGAGAAAGAAGCAGAGAGAAGTTAAAAGAGAAAGATGACATCATTTTACTCGCGTTTAATTGTCGTTTCTGCGCAAGGTAGAGCAATATCTTTCATAATGATAGAGCACGACGTCGTGGCTCTTGACGCAGTATCGATTGCTTATGACGGTTCCACCACCATGGAAGGGTGAAACTGGGTCGAAAGCATCCTTCCCAACGGGAATACTTCCCTCTGCGTATTCTCCTCCGTCCTGCTCGCTCTAAAAAGAGCACCGAAGCTCCATCTCCAGTCGTCACTTGCCATTAATAATAGCCATCATTTAAATGCCAACTAATCTTCGCTTCAACGCATTCAAGACGATTCATTTAAAAATTTACTGGTGGCTTATGATCCCCTAATCCGATAATCTTATTATCTCAATTCTTACAAGAACCCCTATTCCTTTATATTATCATTTTTACTTTTTGTAACGTTAAAGTTCTTTTAAATTATGACTGAATGAACATAACCTATCTCTTAGGTTACGACGCAATATATTTTGACGTACAAACTCGTACACTTTTATTTATCTGGACGATTAAAATACTGAAAATTGATTTACCAAACGTTTAGAAAACTTAGGGATTTCGTGAAAGAAACAAATTGCTTGATAACCGATAGGCACCGATCTCAGAGGCCATACAAAATACATATGTCCATTTTAGTCACATCTTTCTTAGAGCTCTTTCACTGTGAGAAAAAAAAACGAAAGAAAGGAAAAGTTCTGTGAAACCACTTAAATCGAATCATTAACTTTTATTGGTTTCCCGTGGCCGTTGAATCGCTAGAAGTAACCTCGTTTCGCTTCACGAGATTTCGCGAGACGTTTTTCTATCTACACATACACATATGCAGTTACATACATAGACCACAATGTTAGCAACGCTAAATAATTGTGTAAATAGTAAAAGAATCCGCATTTAATTTAGTCGTAGTGTCCGATCTACGCTACCGATCCAACTAAACGAATGAATCTACGTTTTCGATAACTGTTTTCGTACTCGATTCAGTTTGGAGCTTGAGTGCGAGACTTTATCGTTCGTCTAATTCGTCGGTAGAAAATTTTTCAAGACGAAATTGAAAATAAGATTGACTCGACGAAGCGAATTCGGGTTTCCAGGACAAAAATTGAGCAACGTGTAAACTCGGTGCGAAAAAATTGTTGGAAATCTTGCGAGAGGGAGACTCGAACGACCATCGCCACTCCGGTTAGGGTGATTCGCGTTTCAGTTTGCGCTCCGAGCTTCGAAGCAGGGAGGGATCCTTGACATAAATAATCAGTAGTAGAGCACCGCGGTACTGCCCCTGTAACCATGGTAACAGCATCGATCGAGGCCTACTACAAAGTCGAAACCAGCTACCCTTCTCGTGCCATGCGTTTCTTTCTGTTTCCCTTCGTTTCCTTCCCTTTTCTTTACGCCCGCGTTTTTCCTCTCTCCCTTCTTTCACCCTTCGACTTCCGCCCCCTCGCGCCCCCTTTCATTCCACTTTGTCGCCGTTCCAGCCCTTCTCCCCGCAAATTTTTTTCTCCCATTTTCCCCCCTCTGACTGCATTTCCTCCAATTTCCCTGTGCTCTACTTTCCCAGACTTCTTCGACCTAAACCTCTTTACGTTCATGCTCATCTTACTCGACGAGTGTTCTGTATTTTCTTTTGATTTTTAACTATAACCTTTTTCTTCGAAAAGATGTTTCGACGATTGACCACCTTGTTTACACAAAATCGTTTTCTGTTACCATTCAAGGTCTAATATTGGGACGAACCGTATTTGCAGATATATAGGTATATTCTTTTACAACTTGTATGTATCTTGTATGTACTTGTACGTACATACAAGAAAATAGAGCGCGTGCTTAGCAAAGCACGGTTTCAACATTGGTTCCCTCGATTGTGGATTAAGAAATAAGTCGTACACGTTCGACGAAGCAAACTGCTATCGAAGCATTGGAAAAAAAGCCGCTTAGGTTTTGCTTTTGCTTGCACGCGGCACGATTTCGCAACTTTATGCGAAAAGTGTCGTATATGCATATCGTTGATTGCACTTTGCACACTGTTTTCTTTCACACTCGCGCTCTGTTATCTTTCCACCAACGCAACGCGACCACCCTGTCTTTTCTTTTCACCTCATCGTTACGAAAGATGGTCGAGCTCGTCCGATCGACGTATACGCGAGAAAGAGAGATGGTTATCGATTCTTTTGCAAGCGACCTACGAATTCTCCTTTTCGTTTAAAAATGATAGTTCAGCCTTTTTATTTCGACGAATTAAACACGCGGCACGCTCCTTGCAACAGAAATTAATAAATATATACCTGTCGATTGCAAATGGAAAATACTTTAACTTCGGTAACATCGTACCAAAATAGAGATAGCAAAGAACAATGCGGAAACTACATAACCGACGCGATAATTCGGTCGGTTAATGCGTTTTCATCGAAGCAATGTCATCTAGAACGAGTTTAGGTTAGTGCAGTGGCCGTTCACTCGTTGAACGAAACCTTCGTTTCCTCGGAGTTACACGAAACTGCTTTTAGACATAACGAGGCGCATCGGTGCACTCGTGACCCTGATTGACGAAAGCGTTCCCAGAACGCCAACAGGCCGCCGATGCCGTCGCTTTTATCTATTTTTATCTATCGCGGTACTTCTCGGAACTTCACATCCGATGCTCTACGGAGAAAACCTAGTCGCGACCGCGAATATCTTACAACTCAGGTTGGAAGATTGCGAAACGAACACGACAATCGGAAAACTCGAAAGAGATCGCCTACGGAGGATCCCTAAGCGATACATTCCTTATCGCATTGATGATATACGCATGCAGCCGATGCATGGTTTCCTCGATAAATTAACCAGCCGGCTATTCATTCCCGATACCATAGACCAGATAAAACTGCCTGGAACGATAAATTACGTTATTTCAGGTACGTTAATGGTTTATGGTTACCGTTGTCAGAAAGTTCCTTTCGGTTTGATCTGAGTCCTGATCGAGGATAGCGGAACATCGCGTTTAATTTTTAACTCGCTCTCTACGCGTTTCGCATTGAAACGAAAACCGAGCAATACCGTTTATCCAATAACTATCATTCGTACAGCTATCGCAGACGATAGAATTCACGGTATATGCGAATTAAAAATCGATTCACGTTGTCGCGAAAGTGTCGAACGACGCGCGAAGGAAAAGATAAAACGTGTGTAAAATAGAAGGTAACGCTGCTCGATCGAGGGAACACGAAAATTCTGATAGGACGGGCAATAGTAACGGTACCAGGTGGCACGAACAACGGCGCGCTGCCGAGACGTGGGAAAAAAATCGGAAAAAACGATTCGACACGATCCGCGAGTCGGCGTTCGTGCACGGAACTCGCGACGAAGCCGCTCGCGGCGCGTTTCAAGGCTGAACCGTCTCTTCTCTGCACTCTACCTACACTCTACGTTTTACGTTCTACACTCTTTTCGTCCTCGCCAAAGACGAGGCATCTTCTCCTTTCCCCTAACCTCACACGCTCGCCATCTCTCTCTCCCTCTTCCTCTCTCTGGATCTATCGGTACGTCCGCACGTCCGTTCGTCTTGCTCGTTTCGTTTCCTCTGTGCCGTTCGTTTCTCCTCGTTCCTCTTCGTCCACGTTCGTTCACGTTCGTCCATGTTCGTTCTTGTTCGTGAGTCGCGCCACGACAGTACTATCCTATCGCATGACTCTGCAGCGTTACGCAACTAACAGAAGGCTAGATAGGCGACGCAAGCCGCGGGGGTTGGTTGCCGAAGAGCTGGAAGAGCGCGCATGATCGCCCTACAACAGTGGTACTCACCGAGCTATGCTCACTCTTTCGCGGCCGTGCCGATCAAATTCTCGAAAGTTTGCTCGTGCCACGGTCAAAGGGATTCTTCGAATATCATTTCTCCTCCGTGTGTAAATCGCACGAACGAACGATCATGGAATGTGCACGCAATATGCGTTAACCGCAGTTGGTAACAGTTGGTTTTTCCACTCGGAAATCGGTGTCGTTCGAGACAACGTACGCGCGCGCCTTTCTCGTTGGATCTTGGATATTTCCACTTGCTCGACCAATTGCTTTCCGCAACGACACCTTCTCCCTCGGTCGGTTCGTCCTACGAAACCAATGCCTTTCCCACGTGCATACTTGAATTCCAAATTACGTATATACTTCGAAAGACGGTCGTTAGGCGAACGAATATTCAAAATGTTATACTTAATTATTTATTTGGTACGTTTACTGTCTAATTTCGAATACGAAGACAATGGAAATCGCACACCGGGAAAATTTTTGCGTTCCGCTTCCACGATCATCTGTCTAATCGTATTTTAGTATCAACGAGTCTCTTATTTCGTAGAAAACGTTCGCTCTTATTCTTACTAACGCGACGGATTAGGACGTAGAGTAGTAACGGATAATTTTCGCGGTGAGTACCACTGTGTTACGCTACCTTCAGAGGCGGGTGTATACGCACGAATTCAATATACATACATACATATATTCCCATGGAATACGGCGCGCGTAGCCGCGTCGCACCTATTTGGAATCGTATTAATTTATGATCACAAAATCAGCAAACGTAATTGTAAGCGAGGTCTCGTAGTTCCAATGTATGTGCTTACGTACGAACTCGTATCTGCTTAATGCGTATCTAAGTATGTGCTTGTATAGGTATGTAGTAAGTATGCACTTGCATCATGGCTGCATCGCTATGTCAGGACGTCGTTGTGCGAACAATCCGACTATTTTTTTGTCCAAGGTCACCCGTATTTTTCAATAGCGTACTATCCCTTCTGTACCTTAGTTGCGAGATATATTTATTATCCATACGTACACCGAGACAAGTAACAAATATAGAAAATTAGAATTTTTCTTCTCAAACGGCAGGACGATCGAATGGAATATTTTTTATAGCAGAAACCGGTGGTGATCTTGATCTTATGTTCTTCGCGCATCCTGTTACAACGCGATAAGAATCTTTTTTGCTTATCGTGCTCGAGGTGAGGTAGTGGCTTAAGCAAGTTCTAATCGGACGAACGATTCGAAAACAAACCAGCAACTCAGCGCAGCGAAATTTATCTGATAAAATTATATACGTCGATTTATTTAGCGACAATATACTTATACAAGTAAATAATATTTCAGCATTATTTTCGATTCATAGCACGAGAAGTTCGCTCGAATACACGTATACATGCCACACGCAACATTTTGAGAATCGCTTGTCCGATCACAACGTAAAAACAGCTCGAGCGTTCAGCGGCGTTAAAAGAACGAAATATCGCTAAGTCTATCTTGCGATTACGTAAGAATCGCCAGAGAGTACTGCCTGTGTATGTTTACGCGAGTGTATATGTGTGTACGCATTCACGTCTAGGCAGAGAATTAGTTCGAAAAGGTTCGGCTTGGCCGCAGCAAAATCGTACAAAAATCTCACCGTGTCTCGTCTAAATTTCGCTTTCCGTTGTTAAAATATCTTTTCGTTGCGATAACATACTCACCGTAGATATACTCATCGCCACTCCGTCGCAATTTCTACCATTAAAAAACAAATATACGACGTGCGTCGTATTTTTGAAACATTTAGAATTCCAAATATTGAAATTGAAAATTAGAAAACTCAAGGGCCACGTCATTCAACTAACGCGTAGAACAGGTTCCTAACATACGTGTATTATATTTGTTTACCGTAAGAAAACAAAGTATCCTCATCGATAGGTATAGATCCTCAAGAGTAATCGTTGTTTAACGAGTTTTCACCAAGGACGAGTCCTCGAGGCGAAGATTCCTCTCCGACAGGTCGAATAGTATGCAAAACCAAAGAGCAGACCTCGCGTGAAGCGACGAAATGCCGACGCGTACACGGTATTTAAGAAACGGCTAGAATCAGGTGTGTTTTAAGAAATAAGCGTTTTTAGCGGAATTGCCGCGGTAATGGGGAGGCAGGGTTAACGAAGTCGGTGCGCGTTTAATATCGGCTAGGAAGTTGGTCGAAGGACGGAAGAAGAAAAACCGAAAGGTGGAATAATTACGAGGAATAGGCAGCGAGAGTAATTCGTTCCCATCGGTGCTCGTTAAAAGAGAGACTGAGCTGCGTTGCTCGAAGGCCGCTGCTGCCCTCTAAAATTAACGATGATCCACCGGTGCGCAGATTCACTAGGGCGAAAGTCCGCTTCCTCTGAAAGGGTCCGCGCTTCCGTGTAGTAGCCGATTCGCAGCTTCGAACGCTCGTTATGAACGCTCGCGAGTCGACCTATCGCTGCACCTGCCATCCTCCCGGAGAACACGCGAATGTTTTCACAGTCGATGACGTAACGCATCGTTTTTACCTTGTAAACCCGTGCCTTTACAAGAACTGTCAGGTATATAGGTTAGGACGCTCCGTATACGTAGTCCGATTTTCGAAACTCGGAATAACGACACGTCTTTCAACGCGATCCGACGCGTTTCATCTTGGAGAAGATAGAAATCGTTGTTACGTTTTTTGCTATGAGATTCTATCGAGACCGAAGACACTGGTCTTAGCAACAGAACGCGGAGAACAATCGAGGATGAGGAAAATAAATGTTTCCAGTAATTTCTGCGAGGAAGATCTCGGTAGCACGAGCGAGTCGTAATTACTCTGGATCACAATAACGATAGGAGATTTTCTACGCTACGATTCCAAGTCCCGTGTCAAGGGGGGACTGAAAGTGTTTTCGACGCAACAACGTAATCGCCCAGTTTCTCGCAGATGTTTTGTCGCGATTCAGATATTAATGCTCGAAGCGAGTCCCAAACCTAACCCCAACCTAACCCCAATCTCTATAGACGGTATCGTTTCAGGCGTTCTAAGATGAAATTTCCTTTAATTATGTAGAGATACGCACACGGAGGAGAAACTAAGGAAGAAGCAGAAGAAGAAGAACAACGAGTTTCGATGACAGGCACCAACTGCTGTGGCATCGTTGAACGAAAGAATATCCTAGCTAGATCGATGTATCATTTATGATTGGCGAGGCACGACGATAAGGGTGCGATAAAATAGCGGGCGGTCGATCGGTGAAAAGAAAGGAGCGAGCAGTAGGCCAGCAGACTCGCGACGATTAGGCTTGCGCGGTATGACGGCCGAGTCGTTCGACCTAGTTCGTAAAATAACGCGACGGTAGGCGTACTTACCGAAATGTAGGACAACGGTATTCACGCGCAGGAAGCGGCGCAATTATGGATACGCGAGAGAACGCGAGCGACCGCGCACGCGTGATTCTAACCTCCACAATTACGCCTCCTGACGCGACACGATGGCACTCTCGTTGTGGAAAAATACGGCTGCACCGCTGCCACTAGCCACGACGAACACCCAACGGGTTTATCCGCCTACCCTGAAATTTTCATGGCTCGACCGGCCAGATGCTTCGAAATGTGTATGTTCGTCTTCGAAACGATCTTCGAGACGCTTGCCCCGATCTCTTTCTCTTTTATTACTCGCATTTCCGTATATCGAGATGCTCGTTCGATTCGTACTTTGATACTTACGTACGTTACTACATACGTTACGTGCATTATGCGAGGGTCGAAGGTAAAAGAATATGTGTCGAGGAAGTATTTGGTAGAAGCTTCGAAAATACAGAGCACGGCAGATGGGAACACTGAGAGGAAGGGGAGGGGGGAGGAGGAGGAGGAGGAGGAGGAGGAGGAGGGAAAAGGTAGCGGAGAAAACGCCGCGACTAGCGAGGAACGAGGAACGCGACCCTAATATTTAGCTCTGCGGAGATGAACGTTAAAGTTGATCCAGTAAATTTACGCGTCCGTTTCATAGATGCACTGGCCCAGTTTACAGCGGCTATGAAAGCAAGGGATATCGCGAAGGGGGTTGGAGAGAGGGCGTGATATCTGTGTCACGGCACAAGCGCCGTACTCCGGCCGAGTACGATTCATAGCGACGTTGTTGGCCCGCTTAGGAACCGCGCGACCATCGGCGGAATGCTCCACCATCGACGATACGCATCGTTCCTCTCGATATTCCTGTTCCTGCCTCGATTCTTCCGGATCGAGCGTTTTCTTCGCAAGACTAATCGAGTCGAAGAACGAAAGGAGGAAATTCTCGGCCTTGACAGTACACGATGAATCGCCTGAAGCTTGCCGCATTGTCGACACCGCTGATCAATAAATTACTAGACATCGTTACATTTCATCGTTGGTAGACCTGCTAATCAACCGGATTGCATGCCGACGCGTAGTCGATGAACGAATTCGAGCTTTTTCTTCGAAACAGCTCTGTCGAGCCGACTCGAATTTTCAAAGTTAAATCGACCGCTTGAAATATCGCAGATTCTTCTTTCGGAAGAGCGTTTAGTCTCGGTGAGAAAGAATTCGGTCGATGGATCTCTGGAAATCTGTTTCTCTGTGTCGATTCATCTGTTCGACCCTGCCACGATAACTCGCTCTCTAGTGGAGCGCTTACGTAAGAAAGCCGTACCTACCTTCCAACCCACCTCCTGGCTATTCAAGGGATCAAGGCAAACCGGTAGGCCGACAGCCTAGCAGGCAGGCAGCCAGGCAGGCCAGGACAAGCGGGCAACCAGAGAGCAGCTAGAGAGGAGGCTGGCTGGCAAGCAGGCAAACTAAGATGCAGGTAGGTAAGTAAGTAAGTAGGTAGGTGGGCACATGCGACCGCGCGTGCGCGTCCACATACCCCTTGATAAACCTGCCAAATGGATAGACTCTGCAACAACGGAAATACCTCTGTCCCTCCTCCGACACTAGCGCGCCCTCTCCTTTACTATCTTTTACGTTTCCTGCTCCACCTCCTTTCGCTCGATTCAAGACTATATTGTACACGTGCGTTGTCGATCTCAAAAATGGTCGATTATTTCGTTACTTACATCGATCGACGATTGCGAGACCAGCTAAATTTTTATTACTTTTTTCTTTTTCTTTTTTTTTTCTTCTCAGAAAATCCTAGAAAACAGCATTCAAGTATCTTTGAAATTTCTGCTTACCGACGATGAAGCAGCGCCGCTCGTTAATCCAGCGCTATTTTTCCTTTCTTCCTCTTCCAATTCTTCGGTTCTTAAAAATGCTATCTCACACGCACGATAATCGCGCCATTATAGCACGCATTACGTAACCCGCCTCGGTTTCCGAGGATAACGAGCAATCCCGGCGAGGGAAGCCGGAGATGTAATTGAAAGACAGGTGAAGACGCACAGCTCGTAGGGGTGCTAATGAGGGGATATCTCGGCGGCGTCGCTCGGGGGAAGCTGTTTGCGAAATAAATGACGCGGCTACTATCGTACTTGGAAAATATCGCGCGTAAATATTCGCCTCGTACCATGGGAGCAATATAAAAAAAAAACTCGGACGATATAGAAAAAGGAGAAGAGGAACGGATGTATCATCTACGTGGAAATGTACAGGTGCAGCTTGCACGTGTGGAAACGCGCCTGGTATTAAACACGGTCGTAACCTGTTACTTACGCGAGGCAGAAACAGTAATTTCTTTTGCCGTTCATTTAAAAAAAAAGGACACCGGTTGGTTGCAGTTGAATGAACGAATCCATACATATTATTTATCGTTCGATTCGTAGTGCGTATATCGAATAGCGTTGCGAGCCAGTTAACATATCGTGATGGTAGATGGAGGGACTGTTTATCAGGAAACTTTTTAGTGGCTATAGCGAGTAAATTGTGCCGCTGTTCCGCGAAATCAAGTTGCTCGACATTTATCATCTCATTTTCGCGGAACGAGCAGCCTAGTACAGGGAATAACGTTGTCTAAATTTAGACGTATCTGTCAAGTAATTTCCTCGTATAATGTTTAGAGAGATAGTCACCGTGAAATTTTACAAGGCTATGTTGCGCTAGATCGCGTGAATATTATTCGTACGAGCAACGATTACGCGAACGTTGCATCTTTCCGTTTGGCGCCACTATCTTGGTACTCGGACTTGGCGATACACTTTGCCAATTACTTATCTTCCGAGTATTAGCGAACGAAAATCCTGTTCTCTTTTGCCAAAGCGGAGAACTTGGTACGTACAGACACACTCACGTTTGCTGCTGCAGTAGAGTTTGCAGGGCGTATCAGAATGTACAGAGGCAGCAAGTTTACACGTACGAGAACGAGAATTCCGGCGGTAGAACGTCGGCCAGTAATTAGGCCAGTGAAACAGGTCGATCGATTTTGTCCCGAAAAAGCTCACGCTCCAAAAACCTATTTAGTTCTAGACAAGAAGGGGGCGGGTGGGGTGGGGGTGGGGACTCGCGATACGTCTCGTTGACTCAGTCCGCTTCTCTGCGCACACGTATATGTTTCGATAGTCTGTCGTGCTCCTTTGAATTCCGTAATTGATCGTTACACGTAACACACGTATCCGTCTGGCCGTTGAGTTCCTTCGACGACTGCCATGTCCCATATTTGTAACAGGATCTCGTGAAAAAGAAGACGAGAGATCGATACCGCTGATATACGTCTTTCATATCTGATAAATATAACGAACGTCGGACATCACAGACTACGTATTCCAAACGAAAGTAACATCGAAGAGAGATAAGAAAGAAATCGCGAACGCTTCGAATTAGAAACTTGGAAACGAACCTAACCTCAATCTAGACGGAACGGAGAATTTCGTAGACCTAACGAAGATGGATAGAATTGGTTGGTACTTTCCATCGTTTCGCGAGAAGAACGTGCCACGTAACGGAAAACGAGGAAGGCCGATTAAGAAATACTACACCGAGACGCTAACGAGCGGCGTGATTGCGCAATTTCCGGGAAGAAACAATCGCAGCGAGGGAGCTGCGATTTTTCTTCGAGGAGCAGAATGGCATTCGTCCTTGAAGCGCCCTTGATACTGGCTGTGGAAGCTAAATCGGCCGATGGAAAGCTATCGGGTTTGGCGAGTATAGGGCGTGGTCTAGCGAGGCACCCGGTGACCTCCTAGCCAGCTAGGCGGCCATCTTTGAGCATCGAGTCGTCCGGGCGTGCTGCGAGGGTGAAAGTTGGGGTGGGTTTTCGGTGAGGATAGAAGCACGAGCAGGCCGCTTCGTAAAATCCTCTCTCCACTGCGTGGCCTCGCTCCGTCAAAGGAGACGCCCTCTCCCACGCCTCGCAACACTTCCTTCTCTTTGCTCTCTTCTCCCTCGTTCTTTCTCTCCCCACCGGAAGTCCTCGCTTTCGTTTTCCTTTTCCTCCGTTGCTTCGTTTCGCGCCGCTTCGATCACTCATCTCGTCTCCTCAAATGCTTTTGCTTCTGCGTACGTACCATTTTTATTGTACGACTATCGTTTCCAGGAACGTTTCATTGGTTCAAACAATTAGCAGGTGGTGCCGATCTTTTAACCCTCCGAGGAAACATCTTTGCCGATACAGCATCCGGTTTATCGTACTTTTCACTTTGTCAGAGTGCAGATCTTCGTTTCACCTGTTTTCAACGTATTTTCCCGAGTTTACGAGGAGACGAGCTTTGGGAGATAAATCGAATCGAGATTTATACGTCTCTGTACGATTGGATTCCGTTTGCGCGAGAAGAGACTCGTATTCGCAGAGGCGGGATCGAAAAATAATTTACCCGTCGACGTAGAATTGTCGCTTCTATGGTGTCGTATCCTACACAGTCGCAGCTTGACGATAAAGCCAGGATCTAGTCGCAGGAAAACGCAACAGAACAGCGGCAAAGGACTTTGTTTCTACCGAGTTCGAGAGACAAGCTATATATCGCGATATATCGACGATATTTAAAATTTAGCTGACCGATGAAAAATGTATGAACTTCGGTACAGACAATCGTAAAGTTACACGGTCGATACACGGTCACGAGGATAAATGTAATCGTCCGGATAAAATGTTACGGAGCTTAGCAACCTTTGACGAGCAAGCGATACGTGTTTCGTTTGACGTTCGTAAATATCGTGACGCTAAAAGGTAAATCTTTTCATTGCTTCTCTCTTTTTCTTCTTCTTTTCTGTTTGCGGCATAGATAAAAAAAGTTTCGCGTCTACGAAGACACACAATGAGCGGAAAACGCAGACATTTTTCGACCGTTTAAAAACCGGATACGAATCCCGATGGCGTGTTAACGGTTTGATATAATTGCGGTTACACAACGCGTTATCGAATTTCCGACGATAACCGTATTCTATTTTTCTACTTCTCTTTCTCCTCGGGCCATCCTTCTTTTTTTTTTTTTTCTTGCCATTGCCGTTCTATGCATTGTCGGTATTCTACCGACGCACTTCCGGAAAAGTTCCTGCCACGTAAATTCCGACGAATCGTACTGCAAAAGCTCGTAGAACCTCGGCGCACGTAGAAGCATGGAAATGTATACTGACATTCCTCGATGAGTAAAATACGAGGAAACCGATTTCTCCGATAGAAACGTTATCGAAATGCAAAATCCAACGATAGACGGACGATAGCAGAAAGAACTCTAGAAAAGTCGCATGTAACGCGTCACCTTTACTTTATGATTCTTTATGCGCTCGATCATTGTTCCAGTGTCGTAGAAACGTAGGCCTGCTTTCCTCAACGGTTGCTTACTTGTATTATAGAAGAAGCATCCTCCAGTTTTGAGCGAGTATATCTCGTTACGACACTTTTAGAAAGGACACTTTTGTAAACGAGGTTAGGTCGGCCTTTCTTGCGTAACGTCAATTTTACGGATGCGTGCACGATGATTAAAATTCAAGTTCGCTCCGGGTAACGCTCGTCTCAGGTAATCAAAATAGAAATTTCGCGTGGGTTTAATCGCCTCGGATAAGCCCACAGTGACAGCTTATACAAACTTCGAGGTAGCGATGCTTCGAATTTAACTCTCGACTTAGCCGCTTTAAAATTATGCGCGTGATTCGAGTCAAAAGGAACTTGGACGTGTAACTTTCTATTTCTGGGCATGTGTTTCGTTTTCGTAACGAGACAACGTCCAAATCTTAAAAAAAAAACGCAGAGACGAAGCGTGGAAACAGATTGGAAACGACGATTTGGTAACGGAAGATGCAGTACCCGATTTTCGTGCAACTTTATGAAGCGGTAGTTTGTGTAGCGTATTGTAAAGGATCCGAGGTTTTCTGTTCTTTTTCGCTTGTTCAAGGCCTGGTTGCCTGGTCTACCCCACCGCTGAATTCTCATACTTATATCACATCACGGTTTCGTTCTCCTCTCCCCGCCCCCCTCTGTAAGTTTTCTACGTAGAAAGACCTCGGTCGTTCTCTCTTCGCTGTTCTTCCATTCTCCGTTCCTCCCACTTGCTCTTTAGCCGCCCAGACTTCTGTGTGTCTAGCGTTGGTCGTTCGACTCTGCCTCTTAATTTCTCCAACAACTTGCATCTGATATCTTTCGGAAGATCGATCGAGAACTGTACGAATGTTTCCCTTTCTGCTTGTATACGAATGAATAAACGTAATTTACCGTACGAATTACAATGAACGAAATGCGTTATATAATTTCTTTCGTTATCCACGTGGTTACAACTCGATAGGTTTATCACTTTCTACCAAGGTACCGCACTACGTTTATTCAAATTTGCTACATGTCGGTGTTTAAACTAATTGAGAACTTGTACCGTTTCGCGTGGCGGAAAAAATTCGAAGCGTCTCGAGGCCATCGCTAGCCATGTCTTCCTTTTCATTCTCGACCCCCCCCCCCTCCTGTCCGCCACGCAACACACTCTTCGCTTTACCCGCTCTTCGTGATGATCCACGATCTTTACGGATGCCCCTTTCCCCGCCGTTCAACCGTTTCGCAATGATGTCATCCACAACATTGGCGCAGGCAACGAGAATTTTCAAGCGACGGAAAGTAGAAAATGAAGTCTGACGCCTCGACGATCTCGCTATGGAACGAGTTCGCTTTTTATGTATATTCCGCATATGTATATAGATAAACAGATGTGCGACTATCGTAAACGTTTCGCCTAAAAATTGTGGCGGTTAAAGCCAGTTGGCGTACATAACGAGTAGCGTGGAATTTTCGTCGCTGATGTTATAGAACGTGCGAATGATGCAGCAAGGACGGAACTCGTATTTAGCGGATTAAGTGGAAACCCGAGGAACACGAGCCAAGTCACTGGCTGGCATTGTTTCAGATTATGTATTTGACGCGTGTAAAGAGGTTTAATTCTTTACCGAAGCGGTTAACGAGATTACCAAGGCGAGGTTATAAACGTTCTAGAAATTTGTACAACCTTTTGCTACGTTGATACGTGAATCACCTAAAAAAAAGGTTAGCCGCAGATCGAACTAGAGTGGTGTGGTCTTTTAAAAGAAGCAAATAAAGTTTTCGGTGTTTATTCTTAATATTTTTGCAGAAGATTCAAGTTTATAAAACTAACGCTTTATTACATAAAACAACTCTTTTCTGTCTCACGTGCACATGCATAGAGAACCATCTTACTTTACATGTATGTATATATTTATCGTAAATTGTATCGCTTATAACAACAATCTGTATATGCCTACGCATACAAATATAAACAAGCAATTACACACACACGTATACAGACGTATTACTTCCGGTGAAATCGCTATATTTAATAACAAGCGAATGATATTAGATAATTTTCGGTACTTTGCCAACATCGAGATGCACTATGGGTTTGTGAATAAAAATGCTCGTTTCGGATCGAAAATTGTAGAAATCGATAGAAATAGCAATAAATTGGGAAGTTCTACTACTCGAACGACTTTGATTACAAGTGTGTTTCCTCGGACTCAGGTAGAACAGCACGCGATAGGCCATGGCGAAGCGGATTCGAGGCCAACGAGTAAAATTAGATAGCGCGTGAATGGAATCCGAGCCAATCGAGCAATCCTAAATGGAAATGGAAACGTTTCGGTTACTATACAAAAGATGGCCGCAATGCGGTGGCGTCTATAAAATGGCGGTTGTTGACCACCCGCCACTTGCGTTTTTGCATGGGTTTTAACCGATACTTACGGCTTAGGATTCTTCCCTCCCAAGGCCATTTCCCAATTCCTTTTACGACCCCTCCGAGTTCGACCAATGAGATTATGTACCTTCTTCCGCTACCATGTCCGAAACGAACCAATCATGCTCGAGTTATCCTAAATCCTAAAGTGGTAAAATAACCAAGTGATCGAACGAAAGTAAACGTTTCTTTGAATTTTTTGTGAAAGAAGGAAAGAAGGTTCGAGTGTAAGCATTTAAAGATTTTTATAATCCACACTGTTCGGTAGTAGCAATGATTCAATGTTGATGGTACTGAAAGAAGGAACAAATCTGGTAAATATTACGAGATCGGTACAAAATACATATCGATACTACAATCTCGATAGCGGTACGTGCGTACAAAGTGGCACAAGGCAAGCCAGTCCCACTTCCCTTTCCTCCTTGCATGTACGTGCGCGCACGGTATATCTCGTTCGTTCCATCATCGTCTCCTACCTGTTCATTCTTCCTAAGGAGTGGTAACTTTCCAAACTTTTCGCTTGTATATACATACGCTTTTTACGTGAAAATCGTGACAATATACAACAACATTTCTTTTAACAACTCTAATCCGATAAAAACACTATATACACTTTTCCTTGCACGACCTCGAAGAAAATGCTTCGAGTTTGATTCTAAAATGTAACGGAACAAAATGTTTGTTCATCTACGGGAGACAATTAAACGTTCAAACTATTTTCTATGATCTTTCGTAGGCGAACTATATGTTTGAAATCTTTTTAAACAATTATTACATCGTACCATTGAAAATATGCGAATTTCTTAAAAATAAAAATTAAAAAAAAATCGGAACGAGGAAGTAATAAACTTGATCAACCTGCGAAGAAGCATTCATAAAGTGTTAAAAAAAGGTACGTTCTTATGGACTTATTATGTATATGATAAATGACAACGCAGAGCTTTATAAAGAAAGAAAAAATGTAAGCCCATAATCACCAGCAGCAATACGGTACACGGTACGAGGCCGACGGTATTTGCTAAGTTACGAAAGTAAGCGGTTTTAGAAAGTACAGAAGGCTCGAGGTGAACGGCGCTCTAACGGCAGGGATATTGCACAGCAATTACAAAGTGGCTTTGCAACGACGATCGAGACCGCGTTACTCAGCTGCTACGTAAGACAATTCATCGAAGCAGGTGTACATATTCGTCTAAACCCTACCGTTAAGAGAACGTGCGCAATTTTAGACGCTACAATATTCTAAAAAATTGTCAATCGAACGAAAAGAACTAAGGAAACGGCTTGAACGAATGAAAATCGAAAATGCAATGTCGAAAAATATTATTACAGACTCCTGCCCGCTCCTTCGTACGGATGAACGCGGTTTTAGGAATGAAATTTTCCGGTCGACGGATGTGCACTGTACTTTACGCTTCAAACGAGCGGAAGAGTAATTTGCGTACGCTCGTGTCTGCATTCGACTATACACGCGACTGAAAAAAGACAGAACGATGGATAGAAACGACGATGCGCTTGAAGAATGGTCAGTACTCGCACAGTGTTTTCCATGATCCCAGAGCCTTTTTAACAGAATACCATTACAGCTGGGGGAACACGGTTTTCACTGCTGAGCCCACGAAACCAATGAATAATCCCACGCACGTATGCAGAGTCTTCGTCCTTCTTCTGCAGCATACCGTATCGTTTCCGAAATCTTAAAAAGTATATAAAGGTACGAAAGGAGAAAGTAACGTGATATCTTCTTGTAAAAGTGGAGCGTGTTCGATTGACGTTGAGAGAGATGTGTCGCGAGGTCGATAGGAGAGAGAAAAAGACTGACTATCGTAACACAGAGAGCCAAGCCAGTTTCTCACCCCCACTGACCTAGCGACCGAGAAAAAGATCAAGGTGTTGTTGCGTCGGCAACGGGCGAACCATCGAGAGCAACGTCGAAAAAAAGTACTCCTTCTTGTCTACCCTGCACTCTCCAGACGTTATCTTCCACCAACTGCCGTAACAAACGTTAGATCACACACTGGCCCAGCGAGAGCAGAGCCACGGTTTGATCACGTGACGTTAGGTTGCGTCACAGTTGCCCCTCTCACCACTCAACCAACGAACCAACCGAACGACGAGACCGCCATCTTTACCCACTGATAGACCAGAGGAACACGGACACGAGCACCGTCGACGTATGAACGTTTCATCTTTTTCTTTTTTATTATATGCACGAGAGATAAGTTTCTGATCGTCAGATCAATATCCACCAAATCAATAATCTTCTCGCATCGCTCCATATTTTTATTTCTCTTCGGAGGCTCTCACGATTAAATCTGCGAGAGATCTGTTAGACTCTCCATGTGCCGCGCTGGCATTTATTGGAGCTCACTGCACACGTCGTAACGTAAATATGTATGTATGTACGTATGTAGAACGATTGAACACGAACGGATCTAATCGGACAATCGCGCGTTCAACCGTTTTATACGGTAAATTATGTACGACGTATTTAATTCTTTCAATACAAATGCGAAAGTAAAAAACTGCAATTCATTCTAATCGCGAGCAAAGAAATACAGAAATGCGAATTAAACGATGAATTTTTAAACGAAATATCCGGAAAACATTTGTCGAATGTAAATGCGTATTATCACGATAATTGACCTCCGGAGATCGCGCGATCACTTATACGGACAGATAGTAAAAAAGATATAAAATGGTGCACAGTGACGGTCCAAGGCAGTTACTTGGTTCCACAGTCGATCATTTGAAATTCGGTGCTCGTTTCCAGTTAGGCTCGGTCTCGGTGAAACGCCACGCACGCAATTTGCGGACCACGCCACGGCACAGCAAAAATCAAACGGATACGCGACACGAGTTCTATTATCACGACGATGCATAACGCTTTATATTTCAAAGAACCAATGCCGACAAAGTAGCACAGACCGCGGTTTGATCCGAACTGACGACGAGAAGCAAAGACGGAGGAACAATGTCGTGGTCGTTATCGACGGGAAACGTGGTAACACCACGATAGCGTCGAGTTTCTGGCAAATGACGAGAGGTCTCTATCTTCGGGTTCGGAAAACTGCCGGAGAGAAGATTCGAGCGTTAAACACGACCGACTCCGATGGCGAGCAGCGACGAACGAGGATGCGCTCGAGCGCGTAGCCTGTGCCGCACTCTCAGTTTATCCCCACTACCAACTATGATCGGCATCCGGTGGTAACTGAGGCGCGCATTCGCGAACATTTCTGTTCGCTGATTGGTGCATAGCCGTTGCTACTTGGCCTGCCATTGGTCGATTGCACACCACGAATTCCCGCGGCGTTCACTATCCATGGAACACACAACACACACGTAGGAAGCACACGAGGCCACTCTCGATCTTACACGAACGATATTCAGCGAAGACACCGCGCACACGACTGTCCACGTACATATATATATATATATATATATATATATACACACACACAGCTGTATATGTTGTATATTGTACACACGTGTATGTATGTACTGCTTGCGAGCTTTTGTACGCACACGTATAGACGCCACCGATGTATTTATGTGTGAGCATGTATTGGAAGATTCCGCACGCCCGCGCTTCGCTACGGTCGTATGATGGTCGAACAGGAACTGGCTACAAGCCGCGCGGAAACGCGCTACTTATGCTGCCGATGGGAAGAAAACCGACGAATCAAGGCAGTCTTTATACCCGCCGCCTTTGGACTCCATGCTACAGGTCCAAAAGGCCATCGTGGTAGTATACGCTTCTCAAACGTGAATACGGGGATGGATGTCAGCCAATCCCCTTTCCTGCTATGCGCAAAGTCATGAAAAATATTTAGCCTAATAGCGTCGATGCAAATTTGTCTTTTTTCCTTACCAGTCTTCACTCGAGGATGTTCCAACAAACGTAATCAGGTTACCGCGTTTTGCTATTTACCATTTGCGCTGAAAACACCGTCGAACCTTTGACCCATTTTTCTATCGATCTTCCATGTTTCGCATATAGGGCATACCGTAATGGCCTCCGATCATCAAAGATTCGTTTCTCCAGCTATTTCAACTTCTATACGTTGATCATGTATTTTATCCATTGCCTTTTTTGTTCGAAAAGTAGAATCATTAATCGCGTAATTCTAATTTCAGGGATCTACGTAATCATTAGACGCACACACGGTCGTTGATGTTACGTAACGCGTGTTATTCCTTAAAACGACTGAAATTATGTACATAGTGTAATGTTTTTTCTCTTCGTTTGAAACACAAGAGATCGAAAATTAAAAACATAAAAGCGTAATATCGTTGTACGAATAGAAAAGTCGATGATCACGTATATTATCCGAGAACACGAGAAATCGGAGAAAATAAAAATTTGCCAATTGATGTTAGCAAGTATAAAGAAGAGGAGAAGGTTAGATATGTTAAAAATTGAGCCGATCTTTACTATCTAAACATTAAATGCGAGAGAACGGTGCTAGACGAATAGCGGTTAGTCGATTAACGAAACTTGCGCGTACAGGGAAGAGGAAGGGGTGGTGGCTCGGTAGAACATTGGAACTCGACTTGGTCGTCCTATTTCTACGCTCGGGAAGGTTCGTGCCGCGAACCGATCGCGCACGAAGCAACGGGGATATAAGTAGGTCGTTTCAAGCGCACGTGTCGTCCTTGACTCACATAGCATGGCGCGCAGGCGCTCACCGTTGCCGCATTGCTGGTCGCTAGGGCTTTTTCTTTGTTCGTCGAGCGCGCGTGTGTTCGCGCAGAACACTAAGACGCGCTCTCTTATGAATACACCGTGTGCGTGACTATTGCTCACACGCACTACTCTATGCACTCTGCAAAATGAGCTAGCGGCTTCACGTCATCTATCTATCGTGTCCAATGTTCTCTACTATGCTTTTACTACATGAATTTATTTGTTTCGATTAATTACTTCCGGAAGCTCCTACCTTTTTACACGTTAACTCGTTCGAAAAAGGGACGTTAACCGTACGGAGCAGCGACTGAGATAGGTACGATAATTCGTATACGTTCGATTCTTTTTTTGCAGTATCGTTTCTATAGCGAGACTTGTTCGTATACAAAATTTATTTCCTCTTACGTAACAAAGCGATAAAAAGTTCAAGAAAGTGTCACGAGAGAGGTAAGGAAATTATATACCTGCGTGGATTCTCGAGAGAAGGGTTAAGGCTCCAATAATCTCGCGCTTTGATCAAGCACGTAAAAGATTCTGTGGATGGACGGAGCGATACAGTGCGAGGTCGAGACACAATGGTAAGGCGGCGCGTTGTGCAACTTTCAAGGAGAATGAGCAGCACGCGTGTCGTGCGTTCCTGCGTGTTCGTGGACGCATATGCGCACGCTCGATGATAATCGACAGAAAGAGAAAGGTCATCGGGGGAATGGAGTTTCGCTTCCTCTTCCTCGTTGCGATTACGAGTAGGTAAGCGGGTATCCGAAATTGCGGAGAGTGACGCAACGCGCAGCTGTATGTATAAACTCACGTACATACGAGCGTTCACGGACACGCAGTGCCTACAAGTGTGTACACTTACGTGCGTGTATATATGTAGATAAAGTACTGGATATGCCGGCGGAAGCACGGTACTGCACGACAACGAACTACGTTTTTCATGCGATTAAGAGCTCGCGTAGCAGCTGCTTTCGTTTAAATTAAAATATTCGATAGCTTTTATCGTATTATAGGTTCGAGAAGTAGATCGCCTCTGGGAAACAAAGGCGTTACATATATATAAGAATTCGCCATAGGTCTTTCGATTCCTCGTATATGAAATTTCAATGAAACTCGAACCGAGTGGGATATGAAACTTGCATTATTAACGCTGCGTTGATCGATACGATCATTTTTTCTTCGAAATTGCATAACCGCGCGGCGATTACAAGGAATTCTAGCACATTCTGTGGTAAGTTGGTATGTATCGCGGTTGATGGGAGAGCAGACTTCGCGATTCGCTGTATAACCAAGGACAGTGACGCTTGACGATGAGACCTGTGTGAGAAGTCGGTAGTCCGCGTTAGCTTTGGCATCGTGGGTATTGATCGCAACGGGAACTCAAAGGGGAGGACACCACGTTAGGCTATTCGAACCCCAATTGGATCGACCTACCTCGTGGTAGGGAACGAAGGGGAGGTTGGTTGCATCGTGGTCTATGTCAACCAAACACTTATATTTTAATTCCGCTCTTATACGTGGAAATTATCGAGTGTTGGTTTACTCGTGTTCGACGGAATCGCGACGCATTCTTGTCACATGTATTTTTGGCGTGCGCGTCTCGCAGAAATATATTGAGGATTTCAGTGCGATGATTGCCGTTACTTACAAAGACCTTGGGCGTTCATTTTTCTCAACGGGGAAATAAACGATAGCAGTGACCCAAATTTGTACAACAAACGACTGGGTTTGTGTAATTTCTGTCGACACATTTCGCGGCGTTATGGAAATAATTAGCGCGAGAGACGCGGTGAATTCGCGACCTCCGCTTGATAAACGCTGGGCACGCCATCGTGCGTGGCTATTGCGTAACACGATTCTTTAATAACAATACACCGTCTCCACAATGAAGTAATTACGACGAAGTAAATGCGAGGAAAAATAAATTACGGATTATATACATCTGATAAGTATGTACGTTGTGCCTATATGCTGTGATCTACCTACGCGGAGGGTGTACGAATCTTACGGACAAATATTGTGTATATAACCTCTGTGCATAACCTATGTTAAAGGAAGAAAATTATCTCGGCCGATGATTAGGCAACGATAACTCGAGAGAATATCCAATACGGTTCTCAGATATTTTGCAAATGAATTTTTTTCGACGAGTTTACATCTTCGACGGATTACTGGCGATAAAACGCAAATAAAAATATACTTATGAGCGGGAGAAATGTGCGAAATGATTGGCCATTTACAACGGCCAATAAAGTTCGGAGAAGTCGCGTCGCGGTGTACCGTTCCGATTTAACGCGCATACTTTTCTGTTGTTAGAGGTAGCTCGCATGCCAGCGTTCTTCAGATAAGCACATTCTTATCTGCGTACGTACTTACGTAAGCAACGCCTCGTGTAAACCTTTGCTTGGCTTCGCGCCTCTTTTTCTTCTTTCTTCCTCTCCCTGCATTTGCAACTTTTTCTCCTTCGTTTCTTTCTGTTCGTTTTGTTTCTTCCTGCTTTCCCTTCTTCGCGTTCCCTTTCATCCTCGACGTTTCAATCTTCTTCTTCGGTACACTTCACTTCAGAATAGTATTTCACTGTGAAACGTAGCTCCTTCTCCCCACTCCTCCGTTTCTTTCCACCACTCCCTTTCTTTCCTTTTACCTTCTTTGAATTTCATCTTTAACGTTTTTGCGAATGCCGAATATTTTGCTCGATTCTTCTCTCGTGACAGTCGATCGATCGTTCGTTACTTTAGAAGAGATTAAGAATTGGACGGCTCCAAGCTTAGAAGATTTAGATAGCGATTTTGGTTTGGTTAGTGCATTCTTAATTGGTAATAGTCACGTGGGCCTGTCGCGTGCTAGAAACAGCCAGAAGATGCGAAAGGCGTATTCTTATCGAAACGACAAACTGTATCTTTACATGGGCAATTGCGTCGTGATTCATACTGTTGTTAAAAACGTAAAATGTTTCACGATCGCGATCGTAGTTTCTTTCATTCGTGTTATTCGTGGCTAGAAGAAATCAAATCGTTTTATCGTAAATGCCGTTGTTCGTAAAAAAAACCTCTCGATGATTGCCTCGACGTAGTATTGAAGATATCAAATTCAATCGAAAATTTCGAAAAATACGAATACTATAAGAGCGAAAGGATGCGGTTTCGTCGAACGAAACGATGTGTTATCGCGCATGATATCGATTGACCCGTTCTAACTGCAATATTCTGACGCGTAAAATGTTCGTTGCGAAAGACAGAAGGGTAAGCGAGCAGATGGTCGAACGATCCCGCCGTTATCGGTGGATTGGAAATGAACCGCGCGCAAGTAAATACAAGTTGGAAAGTGACGATCGCTTCTGATTTATCAGCGGAACGCCGCGCATTCGAGGAAGCCGAGGTAAATCGACGAATGAACCTTGGGGCTCTTGTTACTTGCTTCGTTCCTTTGTTACACAACCGGCTCTCTCGCCAACTCGGCCAACTATCGACCCCACCAACTTTGTTCTCGCTCTGCTCCCCTTTTCTTCCGTCTTCTAGTGCTCTCTCTCTCTCTCTCTTTCTCTTTTTCTCTCTTCCTCTTTCTTGGGCGAGCACTCCCTCTTTTCTCTCTCGTGCTCCCCACAGTCTCTTTTATTCCAACCCCATCTTTCTATTCCTTCCTTCCTTTTTTTGACAACCTCCATCCTCCGTTCTTTCTGTTGCCTGTCCTTTCTCTGCGAACCTATTCCCTGTGTCACGTACTCACTGTCAAAGTTAGGCGTTATTGAAAGAAACTCGCGTACGAACAATTATGAAAATAAAACTTCCACGTTGCGTTGAACACGATATTTGATGTCCTTCGATCGATCATTTCTAGGATTAAACGATGCATAGGAAATATGGGCGCTATTAAAATTTCATTCGTTCAAGTGGGGTCCCGTTTTGAGGTTAGTGTGACAAAGGAGATATCAGATCGCGTTCTTTTTTTCGAGATCGTCTGTATATTTTTAAATACATAAATGCTATCTTTAAATACATGAATGTTTAATTTTCTGGCACTCAGATTGAAAAAAAGCCAAGACTAAAAAAAGTGTGTTCCGCAGTGCGACTCTCGTACCAGATGAAACTTGTCAACCTATGTACGTACGTACGTACATGTATACCTTAGACACTCGGGCAGAAACGTCGAGAGTTCGATTATTAAATTATTTGAATACTCGTTATCTTGGTTAGCGCGTATTCGTTACGTAGTTGGACAGTGACATGAAATACGACATTTTTGTGTCTCGTTGCGACATTACGATGATAAGTGGAAGTTTTCAAACCTGAGAACAAAGATACATTTATCTCCGTTATTCTAGCAACCAAAGCGTAATTTGTAATTACCGCGTAACAGCGGCAAGACGTTCAACGTTGTATTTCGATTTGTCCATCGAAATTCCAATTTTCATTAATCATCCGATTTACTCGAACATTTACACGATGTACAACGCGTATCTCGTTTGTCTGAAACGCGAGATAGACAAAATCCAACGTGCTTATGTAGAATTCTCTGTTCTTCGTTCGCCTTGAAAAATCCATTCTTTTTCGCGATTCGTTCCAGCTTCCCCTTCGCGAACTCTCTGCATCTTCCGCCTCTCTACCCCCGCTATCTATTTCCGTCCCTCTCCATCGGGTTTCTTCTTTACGGTTTCGTCAAGTCGCCACCCATTCTTCCCGAATTTTCTTCGTTGGCCTCGAACGTGTCTCTCCCCCTGGGTCGGTTTTTCTGTCCCTCACGGTAATCTATGTCCGTCTTTTTTTCGTGAGCGTCTGACGGACCCAAGGGACGCGTGGTGGGGGGCCACGTGCTCCCGGTACCTAGTCACGCGAGGATAGGACACGTGGTATGTACGTATGTCCGTTCGGATGCATAGGCGTGGAAACGTGTTCTTTGTTGGTGCCGCGCAGCCGCGTCGTCTCACGTAAGTACATACGTATATACGTGTATCTAGATCACATGGGATTTTACGCGAAAGTTAATGCAGTCGAAACGCGACGGCCGAAAAACACGTCGAACCTTAAATGTCGCATTGCGAAAAAAAGGAACGAGAGATCGCGCTAACGCGCTGCTGCTGCGGAACTACATAACGCGATATCGCGTCCCGAATGCCGAAGGTTGAATTTTAAGAGAAGAAGAATACGTTTTATCGGGATTATGGGATATTGCCGGTGGCTTTTAGTTTAAGCTGGCAGGAAGAAACGAGTTTCTACAAATTTGCGATCCGATATAAATGTTCTCACAGATACGTACATTTCGTACGAGATATTAGATCGTTCCATGCTCTTCAGTGTGCCACCTTTTATCTTATCACGCGGAACACATGCACGAGTATAGAAGCAAATGTCGTAGTTTTATTCGTGCGTGCGATTGGTTCACACGCGCGTCAGCTACGAAAAGAAAAACCGCTCTACGGTTATCACTTTCATCGCTCCCTGCTTCACGATTGTAGATTCGAAACTTCGATACTTCTTCCCTATACTACTACCACTATACGTGATACTCTACTTACTATATTACACGCTACGCTATGTACATTACGTTCTTCGTTTCTCCAAATGCGATAAACATCTTTCTACGTTATTTAAAACGTTGTAGGAAGATTTGATCAAGAGCTTCGAAAAAGGAGCAAGCTATGTAGACAAAAAAAAAAAAAGAAAGAAAAAAGAAAAGAAAGGAAAAAGAAGGATACGAAGGGGAATAGTAAAAAAGAGCGACGATAGAATTCTAGTACTCGATTGTTAATCGAGTGGTTGGTTGTCGGTCGTGCATAGCGGTTGGCTGGCCAGCTGCACTTGACTCTCCTATGCAAGATAAATAGGTGCGGCTGGTTCCTATTAATAGCGGGTGGTTTACGCGGCGATTGCAGTGTACGGGCTTACAATTAGCGTAACTCGCCAGCGGTTCGCGTTACATTAAAAATCATCCGTATTGTAAATTACATCCGCTTACGTAACGACATTCGTCCAAGTATAAAAGAGTAGCGAACATCTTGCTACGTAGTCCGTTCTCTTGGCCGACTGGTTACGTTTATATGGAAGGAAGATCGTGAAAAACGTTCGCGTTCGAACGCCGTGGCGGCGCTTTCGAAACGATAATTTACAACGATCGGTGGTAAGGACCAATAAAACCTCGCTAAAATGCTAAAACTGTTCCCTAAACACCTGTTTTCTATCTCTGTTTCGTAAACGTGGATGATATTGGTCCGGCTGACGATCGAACAGCGTCGTGTCAGCAAGTAAGTTCTCGATGCTGTTTCTAGGCGCGAAATGCGTAATTCGGTACGCGTGTACGTATATACGCGCGTTAAACGAAGGCACAAAAAGCGGATAAAAGGTGAGCGAGAAAAAAAAAATGAAAAGGATAGGAATATAAAGGCGAGCCATCGAATACGTGATAATATACGGTTGCTAGATAAAACTTTAATCGATATATGTGTTTCACGCGTGTATTGTACTAGTGGAGCTAGAACTAGGTAAAGAGCAGTACGTAGGCGAGAGACGAGGAGAAGTTGGAGGGGTGGGGATCAAACAAAATCCGGTATATGCGGGCAACGACCTTTAGGCACGTGCCCCGTGCCACGTGCTGCATTCGACAAACTGTCGAACGGCCTTTTGCCTTTTTTTATCTCTGTTCGTTTCTGTTTTCACCTCGTTCCGCTTAAAATTTTCGTCCGGGCCCGCGTTATCTCAACCGCGTCGCGATTTCCTTTTATCGACTGTACCGTAATACGAAACAGGACCGGTCCAGATACTGGCATTCGCTATTTATGGCCGTGTCAGTATCGAAGAAAGAGGCTGAACTCGCGTCCGGAGTCTGTAAATAGTCAACTCTGACAATCTCCTTGCCTCTTTTTTTCCTCCTCTTAACCTCTCTTTCGTAGGCAATGCTATTACGTACTATTTCTGCACTGCTTTTTTGCTGCAACTGAACAGAGAGAGAGAGAGAGAGAGAGAGAGAGGGAGAGAAAAGAAGAAGAAGGATAACCGAGACGAGACGTAGAAGCGGAAAAATTTGTTTTGCGATAGGTCGAACATAATTGGCGTAATGGAGTCGTGCGATCGTAAGATCGTTGCCAATCGAAAAATTGCAATGCGTAAGTGAGGAGCTCGCACGACAGCTTGTCAGCGCTTTGACGATCTTGCGCTCTTCGTTCGTAGTATACGCGTATAGGAAACTAAATGGTCTTACGAAGATGCTACGATGAAGCGGAGTTATCAATGATCGCACGTTATTAGTAACGAGAGGAATTAATCACGGTTTTCTGACTTTTGCACGGTTTCTTTACTTTTGCTTTCCAACAGCCTTTTATGGCCGATTTATTCCGTGAAACGCGGATCAAAGGATCGACGATATCTTACCTACTCGGGAATCGCTTTCAATTTGAAATATGGAGAATGTTGCGTATCGTTTAACGAGCGCCAGACGTGTATGGTAAATTGCAGATGATGAAACTAGTTCTGAAGTTTTTCATATATATCGTTATCTTTATGTACTCGAGGATTATATGGGCGTGAGTTGCGCGAATGATAATACCTCATTTTCCAATCTCGTGATACGATAAAACATACAGGCAATTAACGTTACATAATTACACGTGGAAAGGGATTAATTTATAGGTGTAATACTTTTACGCGCGTTTTTTCCACGTAACGAAATAATTTCCAACGTACGTAAGTAATAATGCGACTGAACGAAGCTAAATTTTATTGATTCGCTTTATTCTCGATATTCGAATAAGCAGGAAAAAGAGAAAGCAAATGTTACGTTAGAACGATATTGCGATTTGGCCGGAGACGCGCAATTACATGACATCGTTGATAAAATAAACGTAAGATTGATCCTTTTCTATAGCTGTACGTTCTTTGTATCTTGTGTCGTATAACGCGTTCTTCGAATATTCTTCGAGTGACAGACGGGACCTTTGAACCACCTGAATGGCGTGGAAGAAGAAAAGGACAAGATTTATGCTCGAGCAACAATAGCCTTTGGAAATCGAGAACCATCGTATCCGGCAATTCGTAGCACGTTTTCGATAATTAGTATTTACCGCATTGCGATAACGCGTGCCCAAGGATTTCGCCGTGCACGTACGAAAGCATTTTCATTGCTTCTTTCGTTTCAACTTACTTAGCGTGTAGGAGATCGTGCGATTAGGAGATCGTGCAATTAGGACATCGCCCCGTTAACATCGCCAACAGCAAGAACTTTTCCTACGGACAAACGCGATCCCTCTTCTTCCCATTACGCGCAGCGATTCCACTTAAATGTGACCGATTTTACAACAATCTATATCTATAAATACAATGTCAGTCAGTCAGTCAATTAACGGCACTGACTATCGATCGAACATCCAGCTATTTAACACGGATACGTAACGCTCGTTCGCCGATGTAACGTGTCGCTCGATTAAACGTTATCTATCCCACAAAGTGCACCGACGCGTTGCTCTACGAATTCGAAAAGTGCAAATTGTCAGCGAGCGATAGAATATCCAGCAGCGAACGACGATACGGTTTACCTCTTGCGATTCGAAGGGAAACAGGCCTAGTCCCTGTTGTAGTCGGATGTCCTTTCGTGTCGACTAATTTTCATCGAATTGTTTGTACGAGACAGCAGGCTCGATATAGGATGGCATCAGTCGCGAAACAATAGGAGAGAAACGGCTGACATAAGATGAGCAGCTCGACAAAATATGTATGTAGTTGGTGTCTGTCGGTGGCCTCGCTCTAGAATCACTCTAGATCGCCATCTAGGGCGACGAGGACGCGGGCTGAAGAAGGGCAAGGAGGGCTGAGGTCAGCAGTACAACGATGTAGCTGCTGTACCAGCTCGATACGAGCTCTGACCCATTTGGCAAAGTTCCCGAGTTCGGGCCACGGGATTTCCCTCTATGAGATCACCGATTTAATTTTTCCATTTTTTATTCGACCCCCACTCCGGCCAACCTCGCCCCACCCTACATCGTTTCTACTTTCCCATAATTCACGCACGATGAAGCTTCGTGGGAAAGCGATCACGCGTATTGTCGTCGCGGAGCTGCTGCTTCTGGCTATGTGTTTAGGTATACGTGGAAGATGCTTCGAAACAGCGGATACATCGGCAGGCTTCTGGAGGCTACGGGCATTGCATCACTGTAATTGGAGCCTGTAAATTTCAGAATCGCCAAATTCTAAATTGCCGCTGCAGTCTGTTCTGTTATAGACGGCGTGTTGTCGCCAACGTTGCGGGGGAGGACGCCTTTTGGCACGCTTCGCTTTCCAATTAGTCGGACACGAGGCAAGAATCACGCGCATATACCAGATATTTCGTAATTGGATAGCAGTTTGATAAGCAGCGGGATACCCGATAGACCAAGCGTGTAATTATTAGATTGTCCGAAAAGTTTCTTTCGTGTTGTAAGGAAACAACGGCTGCGTTATATTCTCTGTTTTATATTATTTTTCTTTATCGAATCACGTATGACCGTAATAATAGAAATAGAAGAAAATGAATCGTACATGATTGAACAAAATAATATAAAACGAAAGGAGATTAGGTTAGGAAATAATGGATGCACCACATTTTCTGTTTTATATTATTTTTGTCGAATCATGTATGATTATAATAATAGAAATAGAAGAAAATGGATCGTACATGATTCGATAAAATAATGTAAAACGAAAAGAAGTTGTGCATCTATTTTTTTTCCTTACAAAAGGAAAGAAACATTCGGGACAACCTAATACATGGCGATACAGTAACATGTACAAGCGTGCACGAGGTAATACGTTATAAAAAAATAAGAACGGAACAGAGAATAAAATTTGTTCGTTCGAGGCTTAGCTTACGAAGAGATCGAGTTTGAAAATTGATCGTGTATACTCGAACTAATCCCGGACTAGATCGGACTATATATATTAGGTTGTCCAAAAAGTTTCTTTCGTCTTGTAAGGAAACAAGGAATGCACCACGTTCTCTGTTTTATATTATTTTTGTCGAATCACATACGATCGTAATAATAGAAACAGAAGAAAGAGGATCGTACATGATGGAATAAATTAATGTAAAACGAAAAGAGGTTAGGTTAGGAAATTTTAGGAGGTTAGGAAATAATGGATGCACCACATTCCCTGTTTTATATTATTTTTGTCGAATCACGTACGATCGTAATAATAGAAATAGAAGAAGATGGATCGTAGATGATTCGATAAAATAATATAAAACGCAAACAGGTTGTGCATCTATTATTTCCTTGCAAAAGGAAAGAAACAATTTCGGGACAACCTAATAGAAAGCCGCATTGCCACGGCAAATGTTCTCTCAACGCGCAACCACGTATCTCGTCCGCGTAAATTGTCCAGTTCGCAGTATTTCGAATAAATAGGGAAAAATTGGCGAACTTTGGGAATATTTTGTATTGTTGGCCAAACGATAAAAGGCAGCAGGTGTATATACGTAGAAGCGGCTTTAATTAATATTCTAGCGTTTCTTAAAATATCCACACTATCCGCGCCCTCTTTAACGCAGACGATGTTACGAGTGAAATTGGAACATCAAAGCAGCGTCGCACCGTTGCCAGAAATCAATCGCGATTTCAGCTTTAATTAATCGAGATATGGGTCAGCCGTGTTCGTAGAAAATTCAACGAGTAAAAAAACCGTGCAGCTATTTTCCTTGCTGTTTCCTTCGTGACCTCAGACCGAAACTAGACCACGCCAAGTTTTTGGTAAATGTGTCAACCACCCAGTATGGGATCAATACTTGCGCCCTGGTTTCTCCTCTCCTTGTCCCCCCACTCTTTCCACACCCTTACCCGCGATCCTCCGTTCGTACGTCTTTCTTCCCTTGCTCTCTTATACCTTCCACCTTGAGCCAGCTCCTCTTGCAACCCCTATCGCGAAGCTTGTAGCTGCAAGATTTCATCTCATTTTTCCGCGGAATATAGTTTGCGCTACGCGTCTTTAGTCGCCGATACTGTCGTCAAGGTGACATTATCAACGAGTAGTAGGTTAAATGGCATCGATTTTTCCTCGAAGCTTATTCATCGTTGAGTCAACTTTAACGACGGCGAACTTGCGCGCCGTGGAGAAACAAATCCTCGTTTCGTTCGGCTTGTTTTAACGTATCGCGTGTCATACACGTGATTTCCAAATTCGTTGGTCGCACACCGATTATCGCGGTCGTCTCCACGTAAACTCGAGAATATTTGGAATTCTCCAACCGCCTTGTATTGGATTGCCCGAAAGTTTCTTTCCTTTTGTAAGAAAATAATAGATACATTTTGTTCTATTTATATTATTACGATCATACGTGATTCGACAAAAATAATATAAAACAGAGAACCTGGTGCAGCCATTATTTCCTTACAAGGCGAAAGAAACTTTTCGGACAAACTAATACTTGGTCGGCTAATTTCTTACCGAGTCAATAGAATCGCTCGACTGACCAGTGTTTTCGTCCATTGGCAAAACAAAATCATTCTGTTTGCGAAACTAACAATTTACCGTTATATACGTCCCCTGTTGCCCGTGTTCCACACGGTGTTTTCAGCGTATCCCTCGGTACACTCTATCCTCTCCCTTGATGCCACCTGCCTGCTGGAGGGGGACAAATAGCGCAGGGTGGAAGCTCAATAGAGAGACGAGGAGGCAAAGGGAGCAACATTTCAATGGGGCAAAGGGAATCGAGCCCTGGATTCATCCCAACTGAGCGCGCATGCTTCCGACCGAAATTCTCTTCGCAACCCGCTGCTGCCTGCTCTTCCAACGTGCATCTCTCTTCCATTATACTTATAGAGCGTTTCAAAACTTCTCGTCCACCTTTCTTCCCCGTTTATAAACACCAGCATATATTAGATTGTCCCGAAAGTTTCTTACCTTTTGTAAGCAAACAATAAATGCACAACCTCTTTTCGTTTTATATTATTTTATTCAATCATGTACGATCCATTTTCTTTTATTTCTATTGTTACGATCATACGTGATTCGACAAAAATAATATAAAACAGAGAATATGGTGCAACCATTATTTCCTAACCTTTTAAAATTTTCTAACCTAACCTCTTTTCGTCTTATATTATTTTATTCGATCATGTACGATCAATTTTATTCTATTCCTATTATTACGATCATACGTGATTCGACAAAAATAATGTAAAACAGAGAATGTGATGCATCCGTTATTTCTTTACAAAACGAAAGAAACTTTTCGGGCAACCTAATATAAACGCGATAAATGGGTTCGCACTATCGCCACCTGTACTTCGTTCACGAGCTTATATCCTTTGCTTTTCTTCGTTTAAGATTCCATCTGTCGCGTTTGATCCTCGTCCGTCCCTCGTTTTCGCAACTTGACGTCTCCCTCGTGCGTGTCAGGTCGACGCAATGGCATCAGCGTCGGTTAAACGAAAAGATAGATGATTAATTTGTTTGCTTGTGGTCGCTCGCTCGCATTCACGCCAATTCAGAGACATCGAATTTGATTGGCGCACGAAAGCGAGAAAGTTTGGTAAACGTTGTTTTACAGACGGCGAGAGTAATTATAATCGTTTGTTCGTCAACGTCGAATAAACGTGCGAAATCGACACGAGACACACGAGGGCGTCGGTTAACAAATGATTCTCGCGTGAAATTCGTGTGGAAATTTCAGCGAATCGATCAATAAAATATGTATTTGTATACGTGGCGCTGTATGACACGTTCGACTCGGTATTTCCAATTCGCAATTGCCATTTCCAATTTATAAATACGACATGAAGGAGTTACCGACGTAAGATATCCAAATGAACGATGCAAAATCTGTTCGTTAGTGATCCGCTGCATCTTGTCTGGAATTTCGTGTATAATTATGCGACCCAGATGAGCAAGTATCCGTGCAACTTGTCTATTTTTATCCTTCAAACATTCTTATCGTCTCTCGCGAAGATGGACTTCTCGATGGCGACTATACAAATGGATTTACGTATGTTAGCAAGAATAATTTCTTCGTTCGATAGAGTCTCGATCTTGACATTTCGCCGTATCGTTTTACGATCGATACTTGTATTTCCTCTACCTCCTGCTACCTCTCCATCGACCATCGTAACCTGACGTTTCGTACGTTATCGCGGTGCTTCGAGTGGCGATTTTATGTAAAATGCAACGAATCGCGTAGTCAACAAGTTTCGCAGCGACCGATAATGAGGGTCGTTATTTGCCGACTTATATATTTCAAGACGTTGAAATTCGAACCACGATACGATAAAGAGGAACGCGAGACAACTCGATATTTCATTTGATATTCCACCGCGATACATATGTATGCGCGATACAAATCGTACGAACGAAATTGTATCAAATCATTGCTGGCATATTGTTAACTTCTAGTCAAAAATATACAAAAGTCTCTCTTTTTTTTCTTCAAGCGTAAACTTATCGGTTTTTGATTTCAGAAAAACGAACGTCACTCCCATAAGAGCATCGTATACTCCTCGAACGATAACGCAGAGAATCTTACCGATAGTTGCTAATTAGAAGTGGAGCGCGACAAATACGAAAATGTCTGCTCGCTGACCGGAAAGGTGGTGGAAATGTAATTGCGATTGGATATCCAGCACATCCAGATCGATCGAGGTTGCAGTTCGTAAACTAACCGGCGCACCAGGTTTCAGGTCACTGGGTCAACCTTTCCATCGATCCAACCCCACCATTGAAAATTCAGTTGCTTCTCGGGTACGCTCGTCCTCACCGCTGAAAGCTGCACTCTTCATCCTATATTCGCGTCATACCATCGCGTCATCACACCCACTACCACGCCTTCGCTCCTCCTCTGTCTCTTCTTTTTGCTTTTTACACTTTGCCGGCCAATACTAATTATTTACGTGTCGCTGACCGCGGCCAACTCACCCTCGGAGACGGTGGATATTTTCGTACCAGCTGCCAGTACAAATTTGGTAGGCTATTTCGCATATCTCTGCCACCAACATTTATCGAAGGTTACTTCGTCTATCGCCAAATACGCGACACGCTTTAAACAAACGATCGCATGCCGCGAGACTTTGCGATATCAAAGCGTAGGCGACGAATCTTCTGCTCTGTCGGTAGGAAATTACTTCGCGCTTTCTATATAGGTCTTTTATATAGAACGTTTTCTATAGATCTTGTAATTGGGCGTGTTTCCACGTTGGATTCTGTTATTATATATTATATTGTTATATAATATATATGTTACTATATATTATTATATATATCTGCCGCAGGTCAATGGGATATCAACGTCGTTTTTAACAATCTCCTAACCTATGATTTACTTGTTCGTCTCGGTACTCGAGACGTAAATATTTAGAACGTGGCTGAGATAAAGCGAAACTCGTTTCTTTTCAGGCAGTGGCCGATTGAAATGCAAGTTATATTTACAACGTTTGATAATTCTGACAGGCTAGTTTATTTATTTGTTTATTTATACGGGCAAAAGCTCCAGGCATACGCGCGATCAACGTTAACGAACACATACGAAAATACGATAAAAATACCACACTGATCGTACGCCACGCGGAAGTGAAAACGAACGTAAGATACGCTTTTTTTTTTCGAACGTGGGCAAATTCGATTTACGGAGAATAGTGTAGGTAGCGTGCGAGTGAATCGACGCGCTCACGTATACGATTAATACAACTATTAGAGGCGCAGTTGGTGTTCAACGTGGACGTACAAAACAAAGGAGAAATATTCTCTCGGAGCAGCGTTGCATCGAGCCTCGATGACTGCAGAATTTCCCAACGATCTATACAGTCGTTCAAAATTTGGAAAACGAACGTAGCATCGATAACGAGCGCACGCAATTTCCACGTAAACGGTCCGTGAGACGTTGAAAAGCGGATCACAGTTGTGGCGAGATCCTGGCGCCAATTTTCTACACGAGAAAAAATCCGTCTTGCGTTCTTCCAATGGAATCAGGATGCTTGCTGCGGCACTTAGAAATAATAATACGATCGGTCAAAAATTATTTTTACCGGATCTGTATTTGCACGCACACTGGCGAATTAGCAGCTCGTATCAGTCGCGTTGCGAACACGCCTTCTTCCCCGTATCGATCCTTTCGTTCGTTTCGATGATCATTTCCATTTATTTTTCTTTTTATTATTTTATTTGCATTCTACAATTTGTCCAACTGGGCATTTGGCAAATTCAATCATTTCCATGCGACGCGTAGGACGTTTCGCCTTTCGTTCGGCAGCATCGGAGAAAGCTACGCAACCTGGTTGAACAGAGTCTAATCTCTCGAGTCGAGCTGCTCTTCCTTTCCTACGATAAACGATGATACGCAGCTGGTATTATTCGAACGAAAGAAATATGGCGGAAACACGGAAATACGAGGAGCTTGAACGAAGGCGGGGTGATTAAGAAACGCATGGCAGGTAAGAAATCACGGCGGTAAAGAGACGCGAGTAGTCGAGTAAGATTGAAAGTAGCGTAGTAAATCGAGCATTGACCCTTTTTCTGATTCTTCCGCTCACCGAGAAAAGTGGATGGACGAGCGTAAAGCGTGCGGACTTGCTCGTGGTCAACTCGGAAGACGAAAGCGTACGCGTGTACACATGTACGTACGGTACGTGTGCGTGCACACGACTCCAAGGTACGGCACCGCGTTACATTCGGTATTTCCCAACTCTGTTGACCCGAGCCTCGTTTGTGGCACACCAACAGGATACGTCTTCGTGAATCTCCCAGCGTTCCACTCTTTTTTTTTTAACCGTACATCGGTCTGACACGACTTTATATAAAACTAATCACATCGTGTACAGGTAATTTTTAGCTCACTAAATTTAGTCGAAAGGTAAGCGTATTTTAATCCTTGACACGTGGGTGTAGAAAAAAAAGAAAAAAGAGCTTGCGATAAATTCAGACAGATCGCTGCGAAACGTTCTACGTCGCAAAAATGTCCATCTCCGTTAACGATGATGCGACTCGATCGCAACGTCGATCGAAACAGTTAATTCGTTAAGAATCGAGAGGCGGAGCGAGATCGTTCTTTTCGAATCGGTAAGCGGCGATCCGTGGAACGAACAATGGACATGGCTGATCTGCTATATGCTGTCTTGGCCAATGCCTTTGTTGCGTAAGGAGTTTTAGTAGACGCGAAGAGTAGCAGGTGCGTACGGACAATGGTTCCTCGAGTCCTATGTACAAGCAATTCTAGCGAGCGAGGAAAACTTACGCGAGTCTCTTCGTTTCGTTCTTCGATTCTCCACATGGTTCGTGATTCGTATCGAGGAGCGTAGAGCGAGCACCCTCCCTGAAAACAAACGCGTCGTTAAACTTCCTAGTTTCGTCTAAATGGCAGTGGTAATCGTAAATACGTAAGAGCAAAGGTAAGCTAAATACGTAAAATATTGCCACAGGCAGAAAAATTGTATATCGGCTTGCAGGTGGCCTAATTGGGGCTCGGTGCACAATAGCACCGAACCAGAACTAGGTAACGAGGATACGACTGAAAAATAATTTCGCAAAATGAGAACAGATATCGTTCCCGTTGATCAAACGTTACCGTCTTACGTTGCCGACTAACGTTGCTTCTCCCTGAATCCTCTAAATTGCTAATCCCTCCGTACGCGAACTGTGGCGTTTTTTTTCCAAAGAATCCCGTTTGTCTATTACTCTAGCTTGTCGAGAAATCCAAAGAAACTCCGGTTGCGCGTTGTATAAGGTTGTCCCGAAAGTTTATTTCCTTTCGTAAGGAAATTGTTGATATTTGTATATTTAAAGGTAGGATCGCAATAGTTATTTACTTTATTATTCGGATAAATCTATCACAACAATTTGAGCTAGAAAAATCTTTGTTGCACTTTGTCTTACATAGACTGAACTAGTGAAAACAAAAGAGTATCTTAAACCTATGATTGTATATAGAACCCGAATCTAGTAACTATTTTTTGTAACTAGCGCTTTCGCACATAGATGGCGAGCGGGGACTCACATTGTCATTTTCAACAGAAATAACAACCTTTTTTCGTTTTATATTATCTTATTCAATCATCTACGATCCATTTTGTTCTATTTCCATTATTACTATCATACACGATTCGACTAAAATATAAAACATAGAGCGTGGTGTATCCGTTATTTCCTTACAAAGCGAAAGAAACTTTTCGGACAACCTAATTACAACGCGTTGGTTAAATCGAACGTATCCTCGCCCGAGAAAGAAGAGAAGAGAAATTGGAAGGAGAGGCTGTAGTAAAATTCAAGGATGGAATTTCGCTTACATCATCGAGTTAGTTTACCTGCGGTGTTCAAGCGTATTAATTTTCCTATATCGACGTTTACGATCAAGGGTGGATCGATGTACGAGGAAGGACGAGCAACGTCGATCAGAGAAAGCTAGGCTGAATTCGAGCGGAGAAGGAAAGTGGCAACGAGGGCAAGGTAGGAAGAGAGAAGAAGTGGAAGAGGAAGTGGAAAAGGAAGAGGAAGAGGTACGGTTGCAGAAGGTGAATAGAGAGAGAGAGAGAGAGAGAGAGCCGGGTAGGTGGGAATTCTGGCTGGTGGTTGGGTTGGCAAGGGAAGGCCTGTGGTGCTAGAGCATTTGGTATCCGTGGTTGTGAACGGTAGCGGCTAGGCAAAAGGGGGCTAGAGGAGAGCAGGGTCGATGACCCTTGCACGTGGAGTGCTCGGAAGTAGGCCACGTCGTGACATCACGCAAAAGCAAGATGGCAGTCGGGAAACGGGCACATTCTCACAAGTATGCTCGGCATACGACTCTCGACGGAGACGTGCCGACGCCTGTGCAATCGAATCTTTTCCTCGGGCGAGGGTGCGTTCCGATATTCAACGCCATCTCTTTCATCGCGACCTCTTTCCTCTTCTCTGTCCATCCTCTTCGTATCGGTCTCCTGCTCTTGTCGCGTTTCAAGCATCGCGACTCGATGCGTGCCAATGTTTGCGGTGACTATCGGAAATCGGAACGCGTAATTTTCATGCAGCTGCCGCTGGCCGAGTTGCATCAGCATCTCGCAACTCGCGTGCATCGAACGTGTTGTCACGATAGTTGGAAATTTTCCGACCGCTTCGAACTGAATCTGCCACTTCTTCTAATAAAGTCGTTCGCTCGACCAGTAACGCGTCACCGAGCTTCGCGTTTCACGAGTTTGCTCCGTTAAATTTTACATCGAACTTCGTTGAAGTGTGGCGATAACGTCTCGTGATAGTCGACGAGAACGTTGCGTCTCGTTCAACGACCGAACCGCCAAAAAAAAAAAAAAAAGAAAAGAAGAAAGGGGGGAGAAAGAGAAGGAAAGAGTCGTTCGAGTTGACGGGAGGAAAAAAAAGACGAGCGCAATTACTCGGCTGGTATAGTCGCATTCGAGCGAAATAATCAGTGTGGACGAGAATTGTCGTACGATCACGCGTTATACAATCCGCCAGACAAACAAAAGCTTTATTACCGGCGAATAATCCCTAGCGTAATTGTAGGAAGCGATTAGACAGATCGTACGACGTTAGAACAAGACGGACGGCGAATCGTGAAAATCGCGGGTCGCACGGAATCACGAACGTCGAAGGCGCTGCGCGCGCGCCGTCCGTGTCCGTATGCATTGCGTGGAGTCGCGTTGCGTATTCGTCGTGCGTGTGCACGGATGCAGCCGCGGATAGCGTTCTTTATTCGGAACGTGCGAGCGCGAGAACGTGAGCAGGTATATGGCACCGTTGAATATTGGACGAAAGTCAAATTCATCTTACATTATTTTAGCGTGCGCGGCGAGCCGATGTATTACAGAAATACGAGCTCGTCTGTAGCGTGCGCGCGAGCGTCTACGATTTCTGTTTGTATTTTAATTGCGATGATGTAAGCTCATGCGGATGCACACACCAAGTTTTCCTCGTTCGAGCTACCGTCTCGTCTTTTTCTATTTCGGAATTTCCGATATGCGTGTACTTGGTCAAGTTTCGGCCAGGCGTACGAACGTACGAAGAATCGTATTTATATAAGTAGATATACGTAACGCGTATATGTCGTTATCAGGTATACGTGGTACGATAGAGAATTTTATAGGGAATTATAAAATAGGGAATTATAAAATACAACGCTCGAGGCAAGACGAAAAGTGTTTTTTGCCTGCATCTTCTATTACGTTCTTAGCAACGAAAATTCTTTAAACGGTAAAACCTGGCAATTGTTCGACGGAAAGTACAAAGTCTAGTGCGAGTTGATGGTATACTACAGGCATAGAAGTGTACCTACTTGCGATGCAATTACGGTGATGTAACGCGCATATCTTATCGGAAAATTTTATTTCTAATTCTATTTCTAACTATTCATAAAATAAACGTTTATTTCACAGTTTGTGCTTTGTTACGCGTTTCCATTTTAGACTTTAAATAATTGTATGCGAATGTAATTAAATTATTTATATACGTATTGAATAACGTTTAAGAAGAAGTAAGTTGTGTAAGTGAACCGTTTTCCATGAAACGTATTTTATTTTCCCTTCTTTCTGAAACGTATTACAATGGCTAAGTATTATTATTAACAATAAAAATGTTAAGGACTCGGGTTCTAAAATACTGCATAATGAAAAAAAGATACAATGTGTTATTCAACGAGTAATTTAAGTTAATCGTAACGTGCACTAATCCTAAACAAACGGATATGACGTCATGGCAGCCATACGATCGAACTTATTCCGTACCCTCGGCATGTTGTACAACATGCAACGTGATCAATCAAATTTCAAAATTGTACTCACATTTGCTAAACCTGTTACGTATTGCTCTTTGATTCTAACATCCGACACTGTTAATGAAAGAAACAAGGTATTTTAATTATAATTTGCGAAACAACTAATAATTAACCCGCGGAAACGTAAATGTCACGATAATAGTGCACTGTTCTACCGTTTGATGTCGTACGAAACCCTGTTTGAGGTATAGGTGGCACCATCTTGTGGCTAGTTTTAAATATTAAACTGTTTATCATAGCGGAATATCTTACGTTTCACGTACAAGCAGAGCCATCTGAAGGAATTTCTGGTAAATATTCACTAAATAATAAAAATACCGTCATTTAAAATTTTAAACATCAATATTAACGATGGCGAATATTATATACAAAATATACTCAAGTGTATTTTATATCACTGATAATATGAAAAATGGTTTTTATATAACTAATTGTATTTAATTGTATTTGATTCATATAAGCATGACGTGAATCTAACATCTTATAGAACTAGAAATCTCTGATAGAATTTTGTGCCATATTAATTGTCTTATAGTTTTTGTTATAACTTATGGTAGAATATGCAAAACTTTGATTGCTGCAACTGCAACTATTAGCCGTCGACTAGTGACATTCGAGTTTCACTAGTTAGCAAATGACATATACAGCTTATAATTCTCGAACTTACAAATCCAAATTTTGAAAACAATATTTATTTTATTTATATGTTGTACTTTTTCAGATTCATCAAAAAAATTAATTGTGTCGATGGACATCGAAATTTTATTGCTTTTTCTTGTATAGTTTTGAATATCTCATTAGTCGTAGCTCTGACTATTGATTATACCGATGATCGCGAATAAGAAAAATTTGTGATATCGTATGTGGTGGAATCATTGCAGACAACATTGCAACAACAAAAACTTTGTTTCAAGGATTTTTACGTGCATGTTATTTTCCACATGAACGTAGAAATATATCTCTGCTTACGATTTTACATAATACAATTTATCATGTATGTCGATGAAAAAGCAATTTTACGTTGTTTCCAGATCGCTCTAGTTTTCACATGCGCACATGAGGAATTTACATGAGAGACATCCTTCCGATTGGTAAAGGTTCATCAACTCGATAATGGCTTCCTTGCGTAGTCAATGTTCAAGCTACAATTTAGTAGTAACCATACTCGTACGGTAGGGATATCGTCGCCATTTTGGGGTGTTAGAGACGTGAAGATGCTGTTTGTTTCGAATTAGAATTAGTATCATATTTTTCGTGTACCTGAGAAAATGACGCAATTTCTGCCTCCAAATTTGTTAGCACTTTTTGCTCCGCGTGATCCAATACCTTATTTACCACCGGTTAGCAAGCTTCCGCATGAGAAGAAAAATGGAGGCTATATCGGCGTTGGAGGTTTTCTTAAATATTTCGAGGTAACAAAAATTGAAATAAACTTTCATATTGGACGCATACGCGTACTGTGGAAATGTCTTTTTTGCTCAAAGATAGCCTACCGATACCGTTTAATGATTTACGAAATTTAATAACGAAGGCATAACGCACATTTTTTATAGGAACCCAAAGATACACCACCACCAGTACGCGTGGAAACGAGAGAAGAACGCCTTGAACGCAGAAGAAGAGAACGCGCCGAGCAAGTGGCGTATAAATTGGAGCAAGAAATCGCGGTATGGGATCCTGCTGGTATTCCAAATGTAACAGCAGATCCTTTTAAAACTCTTTTTGTAGCTCGAATAGTGAGTATTTCTTACGAGTAAAGACAGTAATTTTCATATAACCATGTCGATAAAACATTGTACTTCCTCTTTACGTTCTTATCGTGTTCCTTTCAGAACTATGATACTTCTGAATCCAAACTTAGAAGAGAATTCGAAGTATATGGTCCAGTTAAAAAGGTACGTAAATAAAAGTTAGTTGGCTTTGAATTTTACAGATTGCTAAGATTTCTATTTTCTGTTTCAGATAGTGGTAATTCATAATACAATAAATGGCAAACCTAGGGGATATGCGTTCATTGAATATGAGCACGAAAGAGATATGCACTGTAAGTAAAACGCAAAAGACGTCAATCCCTTGTTGAGAACCTCAGTGAGTCCATAGTCTGGAATTTCACTTTATTTAGCGTCACTTCCAGCTAGTAATAGTGGGGCAGGGCTATAGTTAGGCTACCCATTTTCATTGGTACTAAACCAGACGGTATGGGGGGTCCCGCCATACATCCATGCAGGATTACCATTCTGTAAATGCATATATGGTAAACGATCAACTGAAAAAAGAAATATTGGCTGTCTTGATTAATGCAGTTTTTATCTTGTTCTTGGTACAGCGTGGTGGCCGCTGCCGGCAACTAGTGCCGTTCACTATTCCATGCAAAATCCCTGAACCTGCCTGATATGATAGGTTTGTATGTGTGGTAAGATCCAACATACAACAACGTTTGTTAGCGTCTATGCTTACCCTACTTATCTGATTTTGTTATATTTGCGGTTTTTGAGTACCACCCTTCTGGGGGTTGCTGATAGTTACACTTTTAAAATATTGGGAGTCAGGACTCTTTTCCATTTGGGCTGAGACTCTTTTATTTTTAACTACACGGTTTGCAAAAGTTAGCATTCTACATTGAAATTGATTGGTGGGCTTTTAGGAAAAAGGTTCAGGGACACGCTCTGCAAGCAGTTAGACTTTGATAGATTGCAAATGTTATAACCAAACTATCTATATATATATATATATAATATGTATATGTACATATATATATATATACGCATATATATGTACGTATATACATATATATATATATACATTTGTATGTATATATATATTTTTATATATATAAATAGGTACCAATAGACAATGTTTAAATTTCTTCGACTAAAATTTAACCGTATTCTCTCTCAATAATACATTAACAATCATGCATCATTGGGTAATACACTTCATCGTGTCATGGTTGTAGCACCTACTTTTTTTTTCTTGTAATGGGTATATCATTGTAGGTCAAACTGTTCTCTCTTAAAATTTAAGCAGAAACGTGTACCAAGCGAATGTCGGGCATCATAAATGGACTCTCTATGACAAAAGATATTTTCTCGTTAGGTCTAGTACCAAATTGCATGTTCCAAACTAAATGATTGTTCTTTCTCGAGCATCTTATCTCGTCGCTATTTTCGTTTTACTAAAGTTTTAAATTAGTTAGTTATCATCATATTTGGAAGGTCATCTAATCATTCTTTCTCAACCAATTGTTTACATTTAAGTCCTTGAACATATCAATTTCGATATAGAATACTAATTTATTCGAAAAATCTGGCTTCGGATTTTCATCTCGAATTAGTTAATTCCTTGGAAAGCGTGCATAGAAACTAATACGAGTACGTTCAAAAGGTAAACAAACGTTTTTCGCGAAGATAAAGTTCCCCTTGTTCAATAAGAGAAAAACAAAAGTAAAGTGTCGAAGAAAAAAAGCCGTTTAACGTTACGTTAAATTTAATATATGATTAGAACACAATATAATATATAAAGTATAAAGCATACGATACTTGCGCACGGTCTGGTCGTAAGTAGAAAAAAAAGCGCACCAGGTAAATGCAAAGTAAACTTCTTCGGAGATTGAACGAACATATGAAGACTGGGCACCTTCCCAATGAATAGCATACGCGCTGGCCTACTCTATGCTCGCGAGTCTCTTACAAGTTCATTTCACGATTAAACGTACTTCTAAGATTTGTGTTAACTTCCGTACGTAAGTAGCCGCGGTAGGTATTTTTGTATCTGCTATACTTTTTGAACTTTACAAACGTAGATTTAAGGTACCGAAAAATCCGTACATTTTATTACTGATTCATGCCCCGCGAATATAACGTAGACTCGTGATTTTATACGGTAAAATGGTCATTACGGTACGGCATCGGACCTTCTTCTAGAAACGTAGCGAACACGATCTCGGAATATTCGACGCATTGTACGCTTTATACATAAAGAAACGCAATCTCATCATTCGTGTATATTCGCATATATATATATGTGTATATATATATATATATGCTTATATGCATGTACACACACACACACACACACACACACACACACACACACACACACACACACACACACACGGTATATATATACGAATATAGAAATTAACCAGTCTTAGATTCAAGGATTCTCGTTTCGTGATGGTACGTACATTTTACTTTATAAAAGAACGCACGTTATAATTGGTACGTGTATAATCAGGAATAATATGTGCCGATACCTTACGACCTCAATCATTTCTGAGAAAATAGTAACAACTATTAGCCTGGATAATATCGTTGAGGCAATAATAAGAAATCTGACAGAAATAGAAATAATATCGGGAAAAAAAGAAAAAAAAAGAATCATGTATAGGTAATATAGCGAATGTATCGTTCGATACTCGATTTATTATCTCTTTTGTGTTTTCAGTATCGCATTCTCAGACAGTTCTTGTATTCGTGTCTGTATATTTTTCATTTGTACTTGAACGAAAATTGTTGAAATTTCACGGTTCGTGAAAAAAAAGCCTTTTGAAGAAGATATTTTCTTAGTTGCGATATTCGCACTGTCAAGTCTAAAGATTGAAGTCTTTTTAGAATAAAAATCTTTTCTGCCACCTCAGATCTATTTCCTTGGGACATAGAAGTCTCATAGTTTACTAAATAGCGAACGTGGGATCGCGAGCAAATGGTAATTTTCAATCGGTACTTTTAGCTGCTTATAAGCATGCGGATGGTAAGAAAATAGATGGTCGCAGAGTATTGGTGGATGTCGAACGTGCCAGAACCGTGAAAGGGTGGCTCCCGCGAAGGCTGGGTGGTGGACTTGGAGGAACGCGAAGAGGTGGACCAGACGTAAATATTAAACACTCTGGTCGGGAAGACAATGAAAGAGAACGAGAACGGTATCGTTTGGAACGAGAGAGGGAGAATTCTGGACGCCTTGATAGAGACAGGTAAACGTTTATACTCTACATAAATTTGTAATATTTTGATGTAATAAATGTACTAAATCCTTCTATATATATGTATATTTATATTCATATTTTGTGCAGAGATCGCGATCGCTTGGATAGAGAACGTAGAAGATCTCGCGACCGTAAAAGAAGGACAAGAAGTAGGTCGCGCGATCGAAAACGTAGACGTAGCCGTGATCGTCTACCCGATCCGGATATCGAAGAGATTCAAAGAGACGAACGGCCACGTGATAGAAGAGATCGAGATCGTGATCGCGACCGCGATCGAGATCGTAAGAGAAGACGTTCCAGGAGTAACGAACGTGATCGCGATAGGGACCGTAAGAGGGACAAGCGTGATCGTGATCGGGAACGTAGAGATAGAAAAGATCGGGGTGATCGCCAGGATGAAGATACGAAAGAAATCCGAATCAAAGAGGAACCCCTGGATGGTATATTTTTCTTAATCTATTACCAATTCTCATTTAAATTAGTTAATTCGTTGGAATATTAATTTTCTTACGAAAATTTTTCAGATTACCCTGACTATAGTAACACTTTCTCAACGTCTGGATCATACTTTACCGCTGTAAAATACGAAGATGATAATGACCAAGAAGTAGAAGAGAAATACAGAATTCCTGAAGGTCGTCCAGATCCCCCTCCCTACAATAACTATGATTCCGTACAAGACTATTGATCTCGATGATATCGCTTATATTGTTCTTTTTCGTTACCACGCACGTCATGATGAATTAACGCAATTGCCAATAATATATTGTATTTCCTATTGATATTAGTGTAACATCGAATCGACTAAATTGAGTATTTTGTTTCTGTAGAATCTACAGCGACCAGATACTCAGTAAGGATATTGCAAGGTAAGCAGATTTGGATTATTGATTTATATGCAATTATATTTACTTTGTTGATTCGGAATTTTGTATACCTACGATTGGTATCAAGGTAATTTCGGTAAATGAATTTAGGCACATATTAAATATTGTCAGAATTACGTTTGTGAATTTCAATTATTGTAGCAGTTTGTGTGAGACCTCGCAATATGGAACTGGTAGGTTTATAGTATCCGAATTTTTCTGCGTCTATGATAATTCCAATATTCTCTAAATGTGTACATACCTTCACGACTGCTACATGTATATTTATATATATATATATACAAATAAAGTAAATCACACACTTACGTTTATTGGTTATTCTGGCATTTATTTCTGGTTTTCATAATTTGTGAAACTGTAAAAGGCAGCTTATATGCACGATTTTAACATCTACATGTCTACCTGGTACATTTCGATAAACTTAACCGGTAGTTGAGCAAGTTGCACTAGATTGTAATTGATGTTTACTACATTTACAAAGATTTATGATAGGTGAAATATGACGTTTGTGTTAATGTACATATATGCATGTACCGGACGTTAAGGTATCGAACCAGAGTTATTTTTTGTTACATCTACCGTAAATGACCGGATCATCGCGTATTAACTGGACCAAATCATTCCGGTCTCTTACCTGTGTATGCGATGTCGATACCGGGATTAAAAATAGTGAAAACTTCCAAGAAAATCAATTACAACGATAAAATTATTGTACTTTAAGTAAATTTGTTTAGGGTAATTGTATTGTAGATATTCTATTACGGGAAATTATATAGTTGTTTTTTTTAACAGTATATTATTCTTAAATTTCACATCGATCGGAAAAATCAAATCACAAAGGAAATACCGCATGCGTGAATGAAACGGATTTCGCCATTATCTATTACTCGTCTTCTCCTCCATTTTCTTATTATTTTTGTATTCATTGTAACATTCACTGTAACCGTTACTTTTGTATTTTATTGGAAAAAGCGCTATACAAATTATTAAATATCAAATGTTATAAGTTATGGAACTATCTAGTATTCAAAATTAGCGCCAGCGGTTGGTTGTCGAAACTTTGGTGTATAGCGCTGCTGTAGATGTATGGCGCTTTTGACATTTTTGAAGGAAGCTTTTTATCTCCTCGTCGTGTGCTTTGAAGAAATACAGGTAAATGTATTAGCGGTCATCGTTACGAAAACGTCATTTGTTTTATAAATTATTTCGATCTATCTTCTTTTTTCCTTAACTTCGAAACTTAATACTCGTACGAAACCAGTCAAATTACATCGCGTGGCCCAGAAAATTAATGCTTGTCAAATTTCTTTGTTAAATGTAAATTAAATTTAAGTCTATCTTACAGGAAATAAATCGCTATTTCCAAATATGCATTAATTAATTTGATTGTGTAAAAATAAAGGACGAAGCAAAAAGAGAAATTGTGAAATAAATATTAATTAAAAGCAGATATGGTAAGTGTTCAGAAACATCAGACTAGAGGGAGTAGAAATTTCTTATCCTATTTGCGCCATGTCACAGTCTGATGCCATCTAGTCCGGCCACATTAAGCGCGCGTTATCCGGAAATTACAATTCCCCTGCAATAACTCCGAATTGCTCCCGATTCGACATCGTCGCCTATCGTTCACCAGTCTAAAAATCAACCTGGCAAATTGTGTCCGCTTTATGATGTTATTCTATTCGAACAGTTGCAATTCGAGCAGAGATTTTTCGATTTTTCTTCGAGCGTGTCGATAATCGAGCATCTGCAGTAGCTCGAAGAAGAGTAACGTCTGATTTTCAGTTCAATCCTATCGAATGTCACTCGCCACTTGAACCAACGAATCTTGGAGACAGCTATAGAATATCTGGTACTTTTTCTTCTCTTTTATTTTTTAAATTGTGCAAAAATATATAAACGTCACGTACGAAATTTCAATGATCGAAATGTACATGAAATTGAGGTTATTTTTTCGTAATTAAAAGTTACTTGAGATGAAACAATTTTAGGAATACGCTTCAATGTTGTTTTGTTCGAGAACGAAAGAAGATGATCGTGACAGCGGGGCACGCAATGAAATAGTTTAACAAGAATCAGTTGGTTGAATTAACCGCATGTTTTCTCCGGCCCAATAAATTGGAAAACCGCAGGCGTAAGTAACTTAAAAAGCGGTTCGCCTCGTTTCTCAACTCAGTGCCTCTTACCCTCCGCTGTAGAGTGCTTAATTATTAGCGGTTCCGAGTTCGGATCGGTTTCTTGTCGTTGGTGATAACGCCACTAACGAATGCCATTTTTCCACTGGAGCTGCTATTCTATCAATAAACTTCGCTGTAACGTTTCATCACGGCAAAGGTTTATCTAGTCGAAACAATAGATTTCTAAAATTCTATTCCCTTTAAGCCCTATAAAGGAAGTTTTAACTTTTCAATTTGAAAATTTCAGATAAAAAATTTCAATTCAAGAACTTGATATTCATCTTGAATACTCTTTCCAACAAGCCCTCTGTACATGAAATCATTTCGCTTTGAAATTGCTTAGTAGAAAAATAACTTTCTGTTTTCGGTACAGTTTGTCACGTAGTTTGGTATTAAAACAGTATGCTATCAATAGTACGTTTGTTGTACTATCATTGTGAATTATGTGCCAAAATACCTACACGAAATGTTCGACGCCATCAAATGGAATAAAACGTTTGTGATTATATGGCGATAGCCGTTGCTTCTCCGGCATCATTAAATTTCATTAATTTTTTCGGTCTTTTCGAAAACTGGGGCAAAGTACACCTCTGGTGCATCGCTCGTATCCGTGACCCACGGACCGGCGTCGTAAACCGAATACGACTTGAAGCTCCACGGTAATTCTATTTCATATAACTTTAAAGTCGATTCGATTGCACCGCTCTGCGAGCTTATTCCCCTTATCGAGCTTTTCGGATAAAAATTGCTTGCCGATTAATCTTTCTAAACGGTATTACTTGGAGAAGATAAAGAACCTCTCGTGAAAGGTACATACTTACTTTGAGCGCGCTCTCCGCACCGTTTCAATTCAACGCTGCATAAAGTTATGACGTCCGTTTCGCTATTTGATCAAACACAAAAAATTTTCTTTTAGGAACCGCTGTCTTCGAACGATCAACGCGCCGGCACCGGAACATAGCAAGGGAGAAGCTTCGTTTGGTTTGCTTCGTTTATGAAACGATTCGCCTTGAAGAAAATTCGATGGTTGGGCAAATTATCGCACGCGAATTATCGGGCACGAGATTTAAACAGATGCTGCGATAGAATAGCATCGCGAATCTTTTATCAGCTTTGTACGAAGATTAATTATTCGCATTTACGATCAATCTGACCATTCTGTAACAACAACGAATATATATATATAGGATGTACCGGAATACCAGGAGGGAGCGCGAGGAGAGACATAACCTGAGATAGAAAAATGGTAAAAGCAGAGCTAACGGAAGAGATATGATACCGATGTTAACAGAGCTACAACATGTGACGAGTGACGAATATCTTTGAACGTGTCAGGGATAATTAAAAGCAATTTCTTAATTGCTCGAATTCCTACTATCCGGCACGGTTACGTGGAGGAATGTGCAGAGAGCTTCCTACCGAGAATAATTTCATTGTTTTAAAAAAAGCACGAACAACGCAACATGTTCGTTAAGATAACGACGAAAAGAAGGAAGAGGGGTAAAAAAAAAGCAGTAGAAAGATGAAATCAAGAGTCAGCAAACACTTGTGGATGAAATACGCCGTGGATATCGGAGAGAGGTGAAACGAGCAAGTGAAAATGAAGAGAGAGAGAGAGAGAGAGAGAGAGAGAGCCAAAAGGTGAGGAAGAAATCGGTGCACCTAGCGGGAAGAAGAACAGTAGAGGGAAACTATAGAAAAGAAGCATAGCATGGCGAGAGACGATGAAAGATGATCCGAGGGTGAGAAAGAGAGAGAAAAAGAGAAAACGTGTATGGTGTTCAGGAGGTTTTCGGCGGTAGAGGGGAGAGAGCACTGCACGGTACGGCAGGGCGCAGGTGTGCGCCGGTAGCCCGGTCGCTGGCATGGTATTCCGCACGCCTTAGGTGCGCGTGTGCGCCGAAAGAACGACAGTATGAAGATCAAAGCGTGTGTAGGTGCGCCTGTGCGGCACACCGGCACGAAACCCTCCAGTTTGATCGCGAAAGAGCGACGAGAGAACGCTAGCACGGGTACACTGAAAGGAGAGAGGGTTGGTACTAGGAATCACAAGGATGGAGAGAAAAGGAGAGGGTTAGCGACATAGGACAGAATGTAGTTTGGGCCGTGTGGGCCGTAGGTGTTGAGATAGGAAAGAGTAGGGATGAGACTGAGAGAAGATAGGCAGGCGAGTAGATAGATGGATAGATAGGCAGGCAGGCAGGCAGGCAGGCAGGCAGGCAGGCAGGTAGCGATGCAGGCAGCGAGCCAGATGGCGAGGGTAGGAAGCAAGGTGGGCGGTCGAAGGGGTAGTAACGGATAGTAAGGGGAGTCGGGGGTGTTCGGTAGGGGATGCCGGAGGTGGCGGCGTACAGGGGGCGGCAGGCTGGTGGTGCGTCAGAGCCTGCAGTGAGCCCGGCAGTGAGGCGAAACGTTGGGCTCCGCGCGGGAGTCTCGTGGCCGCCCGCCTTTTCTTTTAAGTCGGGGTGCCTTCTTCCTTACACCCACCCCCGGCCCTCTTTTCGTCGCCCTCGCAGATCTACGGACCCATCGTCGCTCTATTTTCAAAGCACGCGAGTACCTCGCTCCGACTCGTCGCCGTGATCGTTTCGCGTACGATCTCGTCACGGTTCGTTCTTCTGGTTCCGTTTCTTGTCTTCCGATTGCTTTTTTTTTTTCGTTGCCTTGGTCTCATCGGTTCGCCATGAGATTAGCCGTGGAGAGATGGTCCGGGATGCGGTTCGCAGGGTGATTGGATCGCATTTGCAGGAGCACGCACAAAAGGGGAACTAAGAGGGAAAAAGAGGAGAGAGAAACGGAGAAGGGGATAGAGACGAGATTCTCGAGACGGGACGGTGATACTCGCGGAGACATCGTGAACGGGAGTTGGCTGCGGTACCGAAGGATCGTAGCAGGAAGACCGGTGGTGCGTGACCTCCGGCTCTAGCCACATGATACCGTGTTCGGTGCGTGCACGATCTCGTTACGGTTCTTCCAACAAGAAGAGGATATCGTGCGTTTTTCTGGTGACCATTGCGACGTATTGGTGGTATCGGTGGGTCGGTGCCGGTGTCGTTCGTCGCGGCAATATTTCGGCGCTTGGTGGGAAAAAAGCAAGAATCGCGTCTCGTTTAGTGGCTGTTCGATGCTCCGAGTGAAGGAAGAAAGGGAGGAGAGGTGCAACGTGATACGGTAGCGCGCGACGACGTTGCCAATGTCAATGTTAACAGTGCTTGGAAGACGGTCACGGTGATATCGCTGTTGTACATACATGTATTTACGTCTATGTGTTCCCCTTGGCTCGACAACGGAACGGTTGCACGAGTGGATATAAAAAGTGTGAGAGGTAAAAAACGAAGAAAACAAGGAGCCACGAGCGTAGCACGGAAGGGCGGAGAAGAGTGGGACTTTGGTTAGGGTATTCGGAGGAATGGTCGCGATCGAAGAGTTCGGGTGGATCGAGGAGGATCGAGAGGTCGAAACGATTGGATTTCTTGAAAGGAGAGGAACAGAGGTGCCGCGTGTGCTTCTCTTGCCCGCGACCTCTCTCACGCACCGCCAATGCGGCTGAGATCGCGCGATCTCATTGGCTGCAATTCGTGCCGTGGTGTCGGCGATGGGTACGTCCAAGTTCGATGCTCGTGTTTGACCGAGGGGTACGCGTGTATCTTCTCTGTCACGCTTCTTCCTTTCGCTCTCTTCGAGTTCTTCTCCTCGACGAACGTTCCTTTGTCTTGTGCGGTTTTTCCGAATCTTCGCCGGCCGCTTCTTCTTCGTTTCCTCCTTCGATGTTTTCCGCCGCTAATTGAACGCGTTGCTCGTAATCGTCTCTCGGTATATAACGTTTTACGAACACCGGTCGCCCAGTTTTAGTTGGAACGCGATCACGAACGCGCAATGCCCCGTGTTTATATTTCTCCGTGGTTGATGTTGCCTGCGTGTCGTATCGCGCGATTGCGTGAACGGTAGAATGATTTCTCCGCGTAAATCATTCGGACGATAGCGATCGAGTGTGCGGCCAGACCATCGCAACTCTACTCTATGAACGTTTCAAGACGAATCGGGTATCGTTACTCGCGAAAGCAATATAGTCGCTCGAGTCGCGTTCAACCTAAACGTCGCGACCTAAGGAACGATTATGGTTGACTATCGCCGCTCACGCGACCGTCCAACAGTTTCAACTTTTCAACATTGATACACGATGTCGACGTTTCCTTAATGGTGAAACTTAACCTTGTTTCCGAGCATCTATCGAGCAATTTCAACGCGGTGTTTCATCATCGCCAATCAAAAGTCCTATATCTCCGTTTGTTGTTCTGGTCGCGAAGCTTTCGTTTAAACGCGAGCTCGTTAGATATACGTAGTTCGCAATCGAGTGTGGTTATCTCGACCGGGAAAAGGACGTGGCAAGGGAAACAAAGGGAAGGGAAGGAAAGGCATAATCAAGGTCGTTGATTCCTGCTTTGCTTCACGCGACCACTTACTTCGGTGCACCGGCAGTTTTTCATGCCACGCGAGCCGATAGTCGTCGTTTGATCATTTCCACACGTGTATATCTCTCTTTCACAATCAATACACCGTTATGACTATTTGCTAAGTGTCGTTAAAGCGCGCCGTCTGTGATTTTCGTACAACGCCTACGTCTTTCCTTTACTTTCTCCCGTCTATCTACTTCCGCTTTTCGATTCTCGACATTGCCTTTATCTCTCCTCTATCTCGTCACGAACGAGATGAACTGTTACGCGGTCACGAGACCGGTTTATACGCGAACAATGAAATTCTCGTATAATCTTTACTACCTGGCCAATAACCTTGGCTCACACTCTACACACGCGCACACACATATTTTTTTTTTACTCCTCTTTACGGCTCTATTCGTCTCTCTACGTTTATTTACTTACCCTCCGACCACTTTTTGCACTCTCTTCACCCCTCTCTTTTTATATTTAAGGGGCTCTGTTACGATGATCGCCATCGCTTCCTCTCTGTCATTTCTATATTTATCCGTTTTAAATTTCGAGTTGAAACGTTCCGTGTGTTCGTCTCGTACGTTGGATGGCGATGTAAAAATTCTCGTAGAAATTTCTCCTACGTACACGTATGTCCGAGAAAGCTCGAATACGTTCCTGCACGAGGAAACGACTTAGGCTCGTTCGTTTATAGCGAAATATCGTTCGCATTTAAGTATCTCGAACGGAGTCTCCAAGGCCGAAATATATTCAGCCGGAACACGGAGGCTCGTACATTTCCGCTCGTCCTTTTTCAACGTACCGAGCAGCCGTTATGTTCGATAGTGCCTGTTTACTAAGTTTCGAAGCGCAAGCCATAGTAACGCGATCACTCTAACTACTCTGACCGTTTCGCGCGGTTAATCGGCCTTAATTCATTAATTCGCCAATTGGACACGAACGGCGTAATTCCGACACAGTTAGGGGAAATATATTACTCGGTTTGGATGTATCGCCTCGTTCGTTAATTCGGTAGGATGGCTCTATCGCGATCGTTAAACTTCTCTCGAAAGAAGTCGCGATTCATTATCCTTTTGGCATCTAGTGATCGGTGATTTTTTATTCGACAGATTGTCATCTTCACCTTGCGCTTCATCTCTTTGCATTTCTCTCTCTCTTTCTCTCTGTCTCTGTCTCTTTCTCTGTCTCTATCTCTCTCTCTGTCTCTGTCTCGCCGCCCCTGGACGACGTTAGAAAACGACCTGTGGCGTTTCTAGCGATGCCAGCCACGCTGCTGTTCCTCCGTGAAAGCGACAATTACTCGTAAAACGTAACTTCGAACGCGACTTCGCTAAGAAGCCGCCAGTTCTTTGCAACGCGTGACAATTCTCTCGCTTCCTTCTTCCGAGTTATACGAGCAGATTGTCGTTTCGCTTTCCGACAAACGATATAGGGTCTCCGGTATTCTTGACTCGCCGCTTTCTCTCTCCTTCTGTCCCTCGAACACACGACACTCGTTCACGCGTTTACGAGCGATTTTTGCTCAACGATTTAGCGATATCGGGTGTCGCGTTAGAGGAAGATTAACGGTGACGCAGGGTACGTGCGAACCGAGTGTTTTAACTTGCTTAACGATTCCGCAGATGGCGGTCGTTCGGTCGAGGCGAGCAAGGGGCATCGTGGCAATTAATCGGCATTAAACTCGCGCGGAAATGTCGATCCGAGTCGAGAGGCGGAGGAAGATCGAAATCGAGCTTGTGCGTGGCTACGTGTCTTCATCGTGGAGAACAACGGCCGTGCGGCTGGCTTCGGGCCAATACAAATCTAGCTAAAGGGTGAACGTGAAAACCAGGTGGAAGTGGGGACCGAGAGCAGAAAGCAGAGGAAGGGAAGACAGACAGGAAGGAAGGAAGGAAGGAAGGAAGGAAGGAAGGAAGGGAAGAAGTCCGAAGCGGCTGACGAAGACGTTTCGTAGTGAAATATTCGTGGTTTTCGTTATACTCTCGTGTGCGGTGCAAGATGCGCTCGCGACGCCGTGACGGCGGCTGAAGGACGAAGAAACCGAGCGGCTCGTACAGCGGCCCTCGATTCCACCTGCCGACTCTCTTTTTCTTTTCGTTTTCCACGTCAACGAGACGCTGCACCGCTCAGCATTCTTCCTCGCTTCGTCGCGCTTATCTCCTCGGCTTCGCCGATTCGCCGCTCGACAAAGGTGAGAATAATCCCGCGCGAGAAACAAAGCGAGCCAACATTCCGAAATACGGGCACCTCCGATCGTTCGTAGATCTTCGTTTCGTGTCGTTTCTTTCGAGCGGTTGCCGTTCTTCCGGCGTTATAACGTTCACGAGCATCTCGCCATTTTTCTTGCAGGAATCGCGATGCTCTTTGAATAGCGTGCAATTGTTGCAACGGCACGATGCAGTTTCCTCGAGTATCGGGTCGCGTGTTTCGCGTTAATCTATTTGGAAAAATGTATCGTGCTGTCGGTCGCTGGGAAGAGGAAAACCCTGCATCGAGCGGATATCCGCGTATATCCGATCAGCAAAAGGTTGCCGTTGCCACCGAGAAATCTCATCGATCGCGACAACTTTTCCGCCGGAATTAGACCGTAGTTTGACCGGAATTGTCTTACGCTTCGCTTTGTCTTTTCGATCAATAGCAACGTCGATGGAATTCGAATTCGTCGCGGCTCGGCAAATCGAAAGTTCGTTCGCTGGCGAAACCGTGTGCCATCGTAGTTTCTATCCTCCCACAAATTGATAGTTGGCCCCCCTTCGGCCGGATCGTCGTTCTTTTGTCGCGCAACAAGAAATCTCTGCATATAACGAGATTTTTCTCCTGGCTGAAAATAGGACCGGTCGGTGGCTCGTAAATTCCCTTTGCCCATTTCCTCCCCTCCACCAGCGTTGTCACAGCTGAATTACGAGTGCGAGAAACGGCATTAATTCCACGGAGAAACGAATTAATTTCGCGGGAACCTGGTTAGCGTTTATACCGCGCTACGATTGCTTGTTTTCGCCTCCGCCGATCTTGCTGTATTTGATCTACGTGGTCAATTGAACGCGAGCTGATGATAAATAGATGTGTGATCGAGCGAGCCGCATTCCAAGACACGAATGGCTGCCTGGTCGTTGAAACTCTTTGATATTTCCCGGTTAATCGGACGCGGTTACGCGGATGCGATGCATTTTTTCTATTGATATATTTTGATATATTTGATGTATATCTCGCAATGCCATGTATTTCGATGGTATATTTCGTAAAATGTGCGTTGCGATATTTCGAGGGAAATTTCCGTTACAGTCGAGAAAATAAGCGAAGCTCTAACGTCGATCGTTATCGCGCGAATCTCTGGATATTTTCTCGAGTATGAAACACACGCGCCTGATTCCGATGCAGTACGCTTCGAAAGCTTTTCGTTTCGCGTGTTTCAAGCTTCGCCTCGTGCCGTGTAATTCTTCGAAAGCATGCACAAGAATTGGTCGTACTTGCGATCGACGACGAAGATTTTCCTTTTTTTTTAATTAGCACATCTGGCCGAGTTCGTTACAGACTTTCGACAATTATATATTATTAATAAACGTTTATTGGCCCAGGAAATATACACTATATATATGTACATTCACAATAAACAATGAATCACATTTATGAAGTAATTTTGGCAGAAGTATCGTGTTACGTGACGGTACGACGTAGCCATACGATATTTTGTGTCGGATTTACCTTTTCATCGTTACGGTCGAAAGCTAAATTTAAGTCGCTCGGCGGCGGTACTTGTATACGATATCGTCTTACTCTTTTTTTTTGTCCTGAAAATCTGGTGACAAAACTGGACAATTCGGTAGCCTTTCGACAATTATCGTATCCGTGATTTGTATCGTGCGAAGGTAATTGGCGTCGATTATGGTACACAAGCCGGTACACGAGGGAATCCCGTTTACAAAGAGGCTGACAATTTTATGCACGCTCCTCGCAAGGCTGTTACTCGATGGCTTCTTTGTATTCGAGGCTTCTATCTTATAACGAGCGACCCTACGTAAATAGGTACAGCCAAGCTTTGTCCGTAGCCTCGAACTCGAGTTTGCCACTTCCATTGTTTACGGCTTATAATCTCGAGCCTCGATTTTCGTAGCTTTTCGGAAAATCGTACGGAAAATCGAGTACGGAATCGGCGACCTGTTCCGCTCTTCGTTGTCTTTCCCTTCCTGCGGTTTGCCTCGTGTTCTCTCCAGAAAGTCCAAGATCCAAGAGCAGTTGGTCGACTTTCAGATCGCGATACGATGGCAGCGGCACGTAAAATTCAATCGTCGGCCGTTAGAAAGTTCGACGAATCTCGGCGAACGATTTGACGAGACGGTCGAACAAAGTTGCAAAGTGCTGTATTTCGGCGATGCGAGGCTCGGCTGATAGTTAGACGAGCGACGCGATTAACGCACAAGTCGGACCCCGATACGGTTAAAATTCTGTTTCGTTGGCTGCCACGTACTTTGCCTAGATTCGATGAAAAGCGGCACGCGGCTATAAACTAAAGGGCGCCTTTGTGTTCGCAGCGAAGGCCACGAAAAAGACGCGGAGGAAAAACCTGAGGCGACACGGAGCCACGAAGAAACGTAGGATTGCAAAAGGAAGGGAGGCGGAAGGCAGGTGGCAAGGAGCCGAAGCCGAGAGCTAGCAAGTGGAAAAAGAGAAGAAAAGGAGTAGAACGCGAAACAGGAGGAAGGTATCGTCGGAGGAAGGGTGCAGTAATAAGAGGAGCGATCGAAGAGAGTAACTGCTAGGTGGTTCGGCAACGAGCTTTCTCGTTCGTGGAATGCGGATCGGGCAAAGGTGGTGCGGGGCCGAAAAAGCCTTGTGAAGAAACTAAGGATTAGATGGTGGAGGTGCTCGAGAGGCGGGCTAGGGAGCCTACGGGGCCGATCAAGGCACCTCGCACCTACCCAGGGCCTGGCAGCCCTGCGAACCGCGTCCTCGCTAGAGTGCACTCGCAACCGCCTCAACGGCTGCGTCTCTCCTACGTTCTTTTGCAGGATGATCTCTTAATTCCGAGGCTGCTCGCTCTTCTTACCGATCGTTATTCGCCGCGGCGGCAGGCCAAAGCAGACGAAACGGCGCAGCTTTCTACGAATTCACTACCGATCGAGGACACTGGTCGCGCGAACCTCTTCTGCTTGGAGAGGAGGCTGGAGATCGAGGTTGTGGTGCGCTGGGCCGCGAGTGGAGTCGTCGGCGGCGGATACGAGCACGCGGAACGCTCGAATCTTGAACGCGGCGGTGGCGAATCGGATCGGCTACGGATCGAGAAAGGGCGTTGCGAGGAGAACAAGGTGACAAGGGGGGAGGATAAGTGGTGCTGGGAAAAAGTGGTGCCGCGGAAGAGAGGAGTGTTTTCGGCCGGGCTAGAGGATCGTGCGGAGCCCAGGAAGGGCTCCTTAGGAAGGAGCGAGACTGGCGAGCGCAATGTGGCAAAGCGGCGGCATGGGCGCCCATGCGGCCAACAATCCATGGATGAAATTGATGGGCATTGTCCACAAGGAGAGAAGGCACCACGATTCGGGCTCTGCCGCTGCCGCCGCTTCCGGTGTTCAGGGATCTGCGACTACTGGCAGCAACGACCGGACGCTCAATCAGTGAGTCATACCACTGCTACACTTTTCTTTCTTCTTCTCTCTTTTTCTTGCCACTTTTAGTTTCCTTTTTATAGAGGAACTTTATAGCGGGCGCGATCAACTTTGCGCCGTAGATCCGTCTCTAGTTTACGACCGAATGGAGCGGGCTTTCGCCCGAGGTAGTTCGTATTCAAGGAGAGTCGGGCGTACTTTTTCAACGGAGAATACTGCTCGAATACGCCGCGTTTGTTGGTTTACTCCGCTCTACGAGTTCCAATTCAACGGCCGTTTTACTTGCGCGTGAGCGCGACCGTGTCGCGCTAATCATTTTTATAAGGAAGGGGAGAAGTCGCTTTTTCCAAACCAGCTACTATCGTAGTTTCCACGCCTTTTTCCCCCTAAAAGGTTTTAAGCTAAGATCGCGATCGACGACGATCCCGCGAAATTACAGGAAAAATCGTGGCGATGGCTTTCACTGCCGCAAGAATAATACATCGACGTTTCTTACTATCAGGGGACGATTAATCGAAAGCAAATGCGGATAATTTCACGTTATTTTCCCACACGCTCAACGGGCCTCTCTTTATATCTCCTCTCGCGATGCTATTCGCAGCCTGTCGCGGCAATTTAATAAATTACTACTCGATCGCGATATCAGCATCTGCAACGGGATCCAGATTCTCTCATCTCACCCTCTGCTTCTTTCGTCGATACAGCCGCGTACCCTTCCATTCAAAGAAACGAGCCGCCATCGTCTTACGTGTTTCGCCCTCGTTCAAGAGAAGTCACACGCATTCCTAATATCGATTGCACGTTTGGTCGGTGGCTACAACCAAACTGGCCAAACGTGTCCATCCCTGCGACGAAATCTTCAAGTGAGAAGGAGCTACTCGAGGATAGGAAAGCAGCGTTCTCGCGTCGACGATGAGTTCTATGCAGGTACCTTATCGGGAGTAGCTTGTCGCGTTGATCGCAGGGAAATATTTCTCGTGGTCTGGTATCGGACAGCAGATTAAAGGTGAATCGCGCAGGGAACGAGTGGCGAAAGACATCGCCGATATCGGAAGCGTCTCGAACAAAGCTGATAACCGTGTACAATGGCTTTGGCTTTGTCTGGCCGAGCGAAAAAGCTCCTGCAGGATCTTTGGACGGTTTCGCGTGCTCGATACGTTTGTCCGGGTATTGTCGATTTGGAAAAATCCGCGGGCAAGCACCGGTCTCTTTGTTTCTCTTTCGCCTGGTTTTCAACGATGCCGGGTCGACGAGTCGCCGAGTGTTTTCCTCGGCATCGCTCTAACAATGCCGCGCTGCTTGCTGCTCCACCACTTTCGCAACCGTTGCCGCATACAAACGCAGCCCCTAACAGTGGTATCGTGGCGCAGCTAGTCCGCGTGGCGGAGCGACCGTTGCCACGATTAAAAGCCACCCCTACGCTTTTCCGCTCTTCCTCCCTTCCTTCCATTCGTCTGTTTTCCCTTCCCGAAGGGTTTAGGCTTCGCGACCAAAGCAAACAACAAGCAAGGGACACGTGGGCGGCAGAGGGACACAGACGTCGCTCCTTCGCCATTCACAATGCCTCCTAACCCCTTCTTTCATTCAGTTTCATTCGCCAGACCTACTTGTCTTTTGATAAATACCTTCTCTTTGAATTCCAAGTCTGTCATTCCAACCTCGTCGTCTCGGCCGTAAGCCATCTTTCGGTTCGATCGTCCACGCCGATCCTATTCATAGAGGCCGCCTAAAGATTCGCTGCTGGCCAAAAATGTCGTTCACGTTCCGCCTTGGCTCGCCTTCCAACCTGCACGCCCTTTGCAAAGACTAACCCATTATTTGCATGCGACCTTCTTCTCTCGCTTTCCGATGCTCCTTAAACGCGGAGAAATACCAACGAGGTATAACAGGCTCGCTTCGTGCGGAGCGTAGAGTTTCGAGGAAAAGGCAATTTTCCGCATGATGGATTACAATTCCGATATCGATAACGTCGCGGCTACTTTTGTCTTCGAAACGGTCGTCGTTAACCGGTGGTTCGAGTAGCTCGTCGCGTTTCACGATACACGAATCTTCGCTGTTTTCGTTTAGCACCTGATCCTAGGCTAGGCTCGGTAAACTAATTCCGCGCGGGGCATCGGACGATAGCTAATTTCCCTTTTCGAATTCGCTGCAAGCGGCAGCTGCGTTTCCTATGCAAATTCCACGCTCCGGATCCGCTAGGCACTGGCTAATTTTTCTGACGTTTCAGTCGAGAAATATTTATCAAAGTTCGCTTAGAAGAATACCTCGTTTGCTTTACGATATTGCAATGTGTTCTCCGGTTGCCTACTTTAATTAGGAATTCCCGATTAGCACGATCTTGCGAGAGAAGCAACCGGGAACAAGCGATGTCGCATTAAAGAAGAAACGAGCATCCTCTCGGCGGTTGAATCGCCGTCACTCGATCGTAACCGTGGCTTCGCTATCCGTCGCTCTTTCCCGCTTCCCTACGACTTTCCTCTATCGCCTTAGCGGCCGTATCGTTAGCCAGGTCAGGTACTACCACGGTCCATTCTCTTCGTGAATTCGTTCTATCACGTATTCGTTATTAAAACGAGCTTGAAAATTGCGGTTTCTTCGATCGACCGATTCCTATCTCAACTTCGTTTCTCAGTCTCGATGCAGTTGAGAATAATTCTTTTGCCTGCGGATAATTGAACACGCGTCGAGTATCGAATTGTACACGTTACTCGCCGATTCGATGCGAACTAACAACACGCGGTGACTTTTATGGTATCGTGTCGTAACGCATCGGTACGGCCTATCAATCGTTACTATGATCCTGTCATTACTTGAGATTAATTGTTTATTCGTATATTTACTTTACCATTTACTTCACCATAATAGAATTTAAGAACTTCTATTAGGTTGTCCGGAAAGTTCTTTTCCTTTTCTAAGGAAATAATAGGTGCACAACCTCTTTTCGTTTTATATTATTTTATTCAATCGTGTACGATTCATTTCCTTCTATTTCTATCATTACGAACATACGTGATTCGGTAAAAAATGATACAAAACAGAGAATATGGTGCATCCGTTATTTTCTAACCTCTTAAAATTTCCTAACCTAACCTCTTTTCGTTTTACATTAATTTATTCAATCATGTACGGTCCATTTTCTATTACTATTTATTATTCTATTATTATTCTATTTTATATTTTATTATTTTATTATATTACTATTATACTATTTATTATTCTATTATTTATTATTTCTATCTACGGTCTATTTCTATCATTACGATCATACGTGATTCGATAAAAAATAATATAAAACAGAGAATGTGGTGCATCCATTATTTCCTTACAAAACGAAAGAAACTTTTCGGACAACCTAATATTATGAGTTACACGTTTCACGCTAGAGAAATGAACGCAATTGAAACAAAAAAAGAAAAAAAATACCAGGTAATTTCGTGAATTTTGTCTAACGGCGACGTCAACTAGGAAACCGTGCGTACTTCGAGAAATGTTCGAATACGATTTATCCCGGTCAGACGACGCGATTAATGAAATAGGCTAACGGTGAAGAGCGGGCCTGGCCTCCTTCTTGCATCTTCGATTGTTATTTTGATCCGTCTATTAATTACAAGCGCAACGCGGATACTTCCTATCGGAATTCGATATCGACTGGCAAATTTCGTTTACGAAAGTATTTGACACACGCGCCGACACCGGCATAAGCAATTTCGTTTTAGAAGGATGGAACGTATGTACGAGAAGCGACACGTAAATACATATTTGATGCACTCGCGGGTTTCATACAGTTCTGTTCGACCAATTACACATTCTCTATATCGCGGTACCGACGCCGAATAAAATCGTCTGGAAATAATTGTCGCGACCCGATATCACGATGAATCGAGCCACTCGAATCAGCGAAGCTTCTCGAAACTGTAAACGAAAATGTTATCGCTACGGCGATCAGGATTCGGAGGAACGCATTAACCCGCTCTAAATCCTACGATACCGGCCGAGTCCTGGATAAATTGCACGGAAAGTGGAATTCCTTCGGTACAGGCGTCGTCGCGCGTCGGGTCATCGAAATCGAGAAAATCGGGATCGCGTCGCAGAAGCGATTAATCCGAGCGTTGGAAAGAGAGCTTCGTTTGGATTGTACTATCGTACACTCGAGGATCTTGACGCATGCGAGAGAGAAAGAGAGTAATATTTGTCTCGCAAACGCAGTTTCGATTTACGCGAAGCCAGAGTTCGTGACATACAAACGTGGAGAAAAACCTTTCGTTGCTGTTAATTATGCACTGCCGTGGTTACTAATTACGCGATATTGATGCGCTGCGATTCAGGACGCGTACCGCTTCTTTTAATGATATCACACTTGAACTGCTGAAAATATTCGGGCGACGGTGTAGAATATCGCTCGGGAGAGGCGTCACGAATATACGAACGAGCGCCAGGCTTTTAAACGAGAAAGGAAGATTTTCTATTTGCTTGTTAAATCGATCGCTAGCTAGATAAGATCGCGCGTAACATTTCTGTTATCGTCGCGACGTAAGGGCGGCCCGAAGTCGCGTCGAATTCGAATTTCTATTGCCCTTGTTCCGCAACGCAAACTCCCCTCCAGCGATATCCGTTTTTTTTCGGCGAATCTTTCCCGATGCAGATTCCACACCGCCAGAGTTTTAATCCCCAACCAGATATTTCAAAAACTTGAGACGTTCATTTCGGTTAATCCTTATGGGCCGCGGCTCGGTTATGCTGGAAAATTGCAAATTTTCCTTATCTCGTACGTAAGAGAATACTCGACTTTTGGTACAGTAATCAAATCTTCCCCTTTTTCTTTTCTTTTCTTTTTTTCTCTCTTTGATTTTGCACTCGTTTCCTATAACAAGATGGAATAAAACGAAAGACGACAATGGTCGCAGAAACAAAAGGCAGACGTCTCATTAGGCCGCGAGATAAAACAAACGTTTAATATTCGAAAGAATGACAGGTATATCGGTAGATAGTATCGAGATATAATAAATGCGTCGGTAGTCTGATAGCGCGATTTCTACCTCTGATTGTATTTACACGGATACCGTAGACGCGAGTAAAAGCAAGTCGTATTACGGTTAACTAGTAATAGCTCTGTGTATTGTTTGCGGATTGAAGTGAACGATAGGATAGCCGATGGTCGAGGTGCATTGTCACCGAGCATTATCAACGATATGACTCGTCTTTGTAACTTTCACTCGCTTCAAGGCTATATTTATCCTACTGATCCTAGTCCCGTGGCGGAAGTTACGTCGTCGTTTAAATATTTCACCGAGAATCGCGAAACTGCAGGATTACCTCGAATCCATCGTGCCAGCAGGAAGTAATAGTCCACCGGGATACACTCGTCGATTCTATGGTACACTGTCACGCTATAATTGTATTTCTAATTACGACGCTGTTTGCTCGTCACATTGCTCGATTTCTCGATCGAAATGGTACGTGCTTTTTCTCTATATTCTAACGTAATTAAGGTGTCTAAATAGATAAGAGGACGTAATTAACCATCGACCGGTTAGCTGCTCGTCGCGAGCATACTCGTCACGAAGAAACTGCGATATTTCGCGTTACGACGAGTATACTCGTCGTGCTTAAAAAATAGTCACAAATCGTGCTGTTTAAACTGGAATTTTGTAATTGCGGAGAAACGCAGCGATACAATTTTAAACAGTAAAACGGTCGTTTCGTCTCGTTCAGCTTGATTCCACGTTACAACCGACGCGTTTCACCAGCATGCTCGTCGTCGTCGTTTGCTCTTTCCGACACATTTGAAAAGAGGTCGCAACAGCTAACCGATTAATATTTTTAAATGCAGTTCCACGCGATATTGCGAGATACAGTTGCCGACGATCGCTGTTGGTGTCTCGTTAATACGAGTTTCGACAGATTGCTGAGGTCGCGATTTAATATGAAAAAAAAAAAAAAAAAAAAAAACGGCCGAGTGGAGCCAGGGTGAATCGCGCGGACATGACAGCATGTTGACCGTAAAGGGATTAATGGGCCATGAATAGGCGATACAGTTATCTGCGTATGCCAGCAGCACAGAAGGTAAAAACGCACAAGCGCAACTCGAACGTGTTTCTTTGTATTACGGCGTTTCGTAGGATCGGCTCTTTCGTCTGGCAGATGGTTTTTCGTTCTACGAAAGCGACAACGTTAATTCTATTAACGAATTAATCGCTCGACGTTCCCAAAGTCTTAAGCTTTTCGTTGAACTTGGCGACGATCGTATTCGATATCGGAGCTTTTTAACCGGTGACACCGTGCCCCTGGTGGTAAGTCTGACGAACGGCCAAACTTGGTTGGCCTGACCCTGTTCTTGCTTCCTACTCGGCCCACGGTCACATTTTCTACGCGGCGTTACGCGTGCCAACTAGATCTATTCGCGGGCAACTCGATTGGGATTCGCTGCGTCACGCTGTGCCAAAAATTTCTTTTATTATCTCTGTTACGTACCTCCACGTTTCGTCGTTTATACCTTAAATTCGTTCGTTCTCTAGCCGCGTCTCGTTGTTCCGACTAATACAATAATTCTCTTTTTGTCAGCGCGTTTACGTTACGTTCTCGTTCCAACAGTCGGTGGCCAAGTTTGTCGGATTTCAGATACTTTATCAACGAAAAGGTCAGAATTATTTGCCCTAGTTGAATTCATTTTTCCGACTTTCGAAACCGGTTATTTATTCGAGGCGATTCCGTGCCAACGCGTATTTTTTGTTATCTACGAGTTGGCCATTCGAAAATGTTGAGGTTATCTAGATGGAGGGACGCTTGGATCAATGTATAATAGAAATATATTTCGGTATAAGTATTAGTACAATGTACGTTAATCCAGATCCTCACGCTGGCAGTTTAGTTACCTTACGAATTTAAACGAATTTATAAGAATTTATACGAAGATCGACCTGTCCGTATTCCGCTGCACCATCTGTGCAAAGCAGGTTTCTGAAATGGCTACGAGGCTAAGATCGATCTATTACAAGACGATACTTAACGGTTTCGAGGACTAGGTAAACTAAACAGATGCAGAGTTTTTCTGCAAGTAAGAATTATACTATAATATTCAACATAATAAATTATGTTATAAATATATAAATTCAATATAATATTGTAATTATAGTATTCGACAGAGAAACGATCAAATTCCTCGATAGGAAAATTAGCAGAAAAAGGGGAACGTAATGAATCTACGATATCGAGGTGGACGTTAATAAGGGAATAGGTCTCTTATGGTTTGTCGCATTAACCATATGCCACTTTATAGAGTATTGCACGGCTAGTTATTATACCAACCACTTGGTCGTATACGCTGCACTAGCGCGCGTTATTCGACCTAAATGCACGGCGTTGCACGAGGAAGGCTAAACCTACCAACAACGGAGTTTGTAATTAATAACTAGGATCCGTTTTGACACATCGAAATTTAGCTGTTTCGTTCGATGCAACGTCCGCGTCGTATGCCATTAATGACAACGGATTTAATAGCCAGCAAGTCTTTCTTTTAATTTAAAATAGTCAGGGAGATTTCGTTTATCGTTTGTTAAACGCATTAGGAACTTCTCATCGATCGTAACATCGATCGACGAGTGGTAGTTGCTCCTCTACGAAGGTGTATCGAGTATCGCAGCCATTCGTTAGCGATTCGATCATCCGTTAGCAACGGATGTCGATCTTCTGTTTGCCGCGCGCAGCCAGCTTTCCATAAATCTTCCTTAAATTAACCGAATTAACTACTGCCCTGTGATTACATCGAGCAGCTCGTTCATTTCTGGTATCGCGAACTGCTGCTCCCTTCTACGAATGCCTGTACGTAATTCCACGTTCTACACGACCGATAAGTATAATAACGGATGTTTTCTTTGCGGACCAATTGCGTCCGCACTAATACCGCGAGAAACGAAATTGATTTGCAGGATTCACCAGTAACTTTAAACGCCAATCACTCGTCGAAGAAACGGTCCATTTAATCAAGTCGCTTTCGTTTACAGAAACAGACCGTATATATACTTTTAGTAATTTGCACGTTCGACCAGATTCACGTACGAGAGTTGGCTGAGAATTTTTCACGATTTTAGCCTTTGGTGGGAAGTTTGGTTCTTTTTTATCGAGGAACGACGATCGATCGATCCCTCTAGGAACGTTGGAATATTAATTGCCAGAGAAAAATTAAACAGCTCGTACGAGATTCGAACTTAGAAGCCCTTGAACCGAAGACCAGGTACTCTGATCGCTTCTTTGAGAAACCTCTTATACATTATGTTCGTGGTACAGGTATTTTAGCAGCGCAGATACATCGCCCGTGCATTTATTCTCGATCGATATCCAGCCAGCTCGTGAAAAACTAACGTTAGTATTAATATTTCCAGCGATCTTGTTCAAGACGATAGTCAGGTCAGTTATGGAGAAATCGTACGTGTTTCTCCGTTGCGATATGAGCCTAATTGTCTCGATGGTCGCTTAAACGATCGAGCTTTCGACTATTTTGAATGATCATCGAACAGCTTCGCCGTGGAACACAGCGGCTTGGTAAATAGAAGATCGTTTGTTCGCGCGGTTGGTTACTCTGCAAAAATAAACCTGAAATTTCCGCGAGAGAACGTTTTCGAGCGAAGAAAGGCCAACGAGCTTTATTTTCTCGTAGGAATTTATACGTTGACGAAAGAATCGGCGAGGACTGTTTTCGCTGTCTCGAGAATTCTCGTGCGCTTGTTTGTAGCGATTCAAATAATAGAACAAACTCTCCGCGGATATTCCCTCCGACTTTTCTCTGTATCCTCCACCTTCTGCCCCCTCTAACGTTCGAGAACGATACATATATATATATATATACACATAAATCGCGGCAAGCACACGTCTGCCGGACGTAAGTGGGTAATTTTCGGGTACGTTTGCAAAATAGATTCTCGCATAGTTACGATAGCTGCGAGATCCATCGATGGGAAGAAAAGAGCGCGGAGATTTTTGTCGAGACGTCGTCTCGCTCGAACGCTTCGATCGGATCTCGGCAACGAGAGACGCTCAACGAACGTACGAGAATAGAAAAGCGGTGGAAGCGCGATCGTCGTGGTTGGATCGGCGCGCACTGGGTCCGAAGAGAAAGAGAAGGTTATTTGGTAAAAACGGCCATCGACAGGCAATCTAAAATCGGCGATCCGCCTTTTGTTCGCCCGAGGAGCGCGTTTGCGACCGAAGACGATCCCAAGGACCGTAAGATTCTCGGCTTTGTCTCACCCTTATCGCTGATAAGAGGTTTTAAAAACGGATGCAATATCCCTGTGGCTGGTCTTTCCTTCGCCACGATATTTGCATACTTCGTATCTGCTACGATTCTTATCTGTCGGTCTGAGCTTACTTAGTCTTATGTTATGACGTCGCGTTCCGTTTTCGCATCATCGACGAAACTCCGTCCTTCTCCGTCGCAGGAACTTTGATCGACGAGCTTTTTCGATATTATCTCCCAACACGATACCTGTGTAGGTGAAGAGCCGATGGAGGGAGTAAGAATCAATGGCTTGCGGTCAATTTGATCGAGCACGTCCGATACATTGGTGTTAAGGGAAATAAATGATAATGGAATAAGCCGAGGCAGCATTGGTTTCATTGTTCTTTCCGCTCGCGTGTCCAACGCTTACCAATACTGTCTCGAACGTTCGCGTTCCAGAGCAATCAAATATATTTATTCAAGCTGTCAGCTTCGTTATAGAAATCGCGCGTTAGACCGTATTCTTCTTAATCGAATGGAATATTTTATCTGAAGGTCGGTTCTATGTATCCCCAGCGACCGGCGTTATTGGTTCAGCGGCGTTGTTCATATGCAACGAATACGTAATAGAAAAATATCGCCAGGTATCCAATGCAGGAACCCGAAAGCTGGTAGGTAGTTAAGCGACATCGGCCGTGTTCCAAGAAAAGAGCCTGTAGCACGGATAACCAATGGATTTGTTTCCCTTCGAGCGTATCGAATCGCGTACGACGCTGTTGCGAGGAAAAGGCATTCGTTAGATCGGCAGACGTAGAACACGGTCGCGGTGGAAATGGGAAAGTTGTTTTTTTTCCACGCGACGCCTAGTTTCGTGCCTGTATGCAACGTATTTATAGATCACGCGAGCGACAGAGCCAACAAAGGCATGGTCGTCGCACACGTTTGGATCAACTATGAATAGTCGTCTGGTGGCGAAAGTCGGCGTGATTTATGGGACCTGCCACGCTGTATTTTCCCGCCAACATGCCGGCAAGAAAGGGAAAGAAACGCGCTGGCCGGTCGATATTAGAAAATAGCGAAAATTTGCACGGTTGTATTTTAATCGCGTGACGCTGCCGGCTAAACGACACGGGCGGAGCTTCAGCGGCACGTGCTTCGCCACTCTTTGCGATCCGCCGTGTCGTCACCGAGAACGTCTGGAAAGATGTGCGAAATTCAACGGCGAGAAGAGAAAATAACGCGAGAGGAGGAGAATCGTTGGCGTACGCAGCTTACGTTTTCGCGTATCTTACGGAGAAATGCACGAGAAAGCCGGAAAGAGGGAAATTTGCTGGGAAAATTAGGGACGGGAAGAATTAGAGGGAAAATATGTTTCAACTGCGAGAAGAAAATGCCGGCGGAGACTTTTTCATTTTCACAATGTACACGACCGCGCCTACGAGCTCAAATTGCCCGTGCGCGTTCTTCCTCCCATAGTTTACCCTCAATTAACTTTGGCGAAGCAGCAGCCACTTTGACTTGCGTGGAAAAACGCGAGAGCGCGTGCATATTCATCCGCGCTTTCGTAAAGACCGAACTTGGATTAAACTTACGTGGCGATTAAATTTTCTGCCGGTGAAAAGTTTGAAAATATTGAAATACGCGCTCGATTTTGGAAGCTGCTGCCTTTCAATTACGCGCACGACGTTCTGTTAAACTTTTGAAAATCCTCATTCGCCTGCACGCGTTCGTCTGTATTAATTTCGAAATAAAAGAATATACACGTTTCGGATACTTGGCTCGGTTTACAGCGTTTCGAGTTTGCAAACTCGACTCGGCCAAGATTTTCCGTAATTTCCTTCCGCCCCTTTGATTTTTATTCCAACGACGTTGACGGCTGGGCCGCGGCGAATTGATCTCGATGGCAGAAACGGAAATACCTATCGAAAGTGCGCTCGTGTTTCTGCATCGTACGCGGTTTCGTAAATCATCCTGACGAGCTAATTACATTTCAGCTTCGCCGGGGAAATTGATATCGAACGCGCACGGTTCATAATCGGTTGATAGTTTCGCGCGAGAATTACACGCGCTTCGATAGGACGCGGTTAAAAAATATCTGCGATATTTTCCGTGTTGAATGATCGTTTTGCCATTAAATAAATATTTGTCGTTAGATTGCTCGTGGCAACGTTCGTAATTTAGAACGATTGAAGGTAATTATAATTTCATTGTCGTTAATAATCGCAGCGATCAATTAGGCTAGTTGGCAGTAACGCTGATAACGAAGATGATTTAATTATTGGAAATATACTACCGCGTGGTTATTACCACGAGTATTGCACGATACGGGAGAATATTAGATAGAGAAATTTCACGCCCGCCTAAAGTATACATTTTCAGAATACACGACCATAGAAAAGTATTTTACTAGGTTCTCCCTCTAAACATTAAGCGTTAGACCAACGCGCGACAATTTTTCTCTCTTAACGCGTTCTGCTCCTTAATACTCTTTCAAACCTCTCTTCTTTGGCTCTCACTTTAAACACCCTCTCATCGTGTAGGTACCGTTCATCCTTCAGAAGAGTCAGCCCATCGTACACGCTCTCGTTGTCGCCCCCAGCCTCTTTCATCTACTTCCAGGCTTTTTTTTTCGCGGCACGCCGTACCATACTTGGTTTTAAAACATTCCTCTTTTTTTTCCCCCCTCTTCGACTTTACACGCTACCTGTTTTACTCGTTCGAATGATCTCTTGTGGTAGGATTAAAAAGTTTCATCGTTGATCGGGACCTTTAGTACGTTCGTAAGCCACGGCAACTTAGTACGCTTACAACGATCACGCTAAATTAATAGTTTATACGATGATGCACTTACGAGTACAGTTTAGTCTCGCGAGTAAGCTGTCAACGCTTTTCTACAGAGACGAAGAAACGATTTTACTCTTGTTCTATATCAAGTACGCCACATCTGAAGCAACTGTCGTCGTTATTGCATCGTATATATAGCGCGTCTAGCTTATCAGATTTATTAGCGAAGACGTAATGCGAAGTCGGTCCGTTTAGACAGTAGTTTGTCCCAGTTTCGGTCAGACGTCTTGGGACGTTTAACTGGCAACGGTTGGATTAGCCTGTACGTTTCGTTTTTAGACTCTATTCAAATATCCTTACGGTCTTGCGCGCAGAAACGTCAGAATAATTGCTCTACCGTGTATCTGCCCTGTATAATCCACTTCCACAGACGAATTTCGAGAACAGTGTCGATTTGGAATCTCGGAATCGTCCGACGTCTGGCAATCGTTAACGATTCAGAAGCGACGTCATCATCGTTACGGTTGAAATCTCGAGGAGCTCGCTGCTTGGTCGATATCGCGCGCTATTTTTCCCTTCGAACATGAATGGAGGATATGTTCGACACCTCTTCTGGAACAGGTGTAATTCTATCGCGATAATTGCACGATCGAAACGAATCGAAAATCGCGATTCGCCTCGACGTATTCCTATTTCGCTCTCGGCTCGCTGCTTGCTCGGCCATCCGAGTTTCCTTCGATTTTTCAGCCGCGTGTTCAAGCTCCTCGCCGATGCATTTATCAACGCGCTGACACGCGGCGCTCGTCCGTCGTGGGAACACGAGTTGCCCGGCTGCGGATTTGCACGATAAAACGATTGGTCAGGATCTGTCCGATGGAAAGCTCGTAACGGCAACTCGATAAGTTGCACGTTCCGTTTTTTCATCGTCGGTGTCTGCTTTATCGATGATTTACGAGATGATTTACGAGACGCGAGGAAAATATCCGAATCTGGCCGTTGATTAAAAACACGGCGGCCACTTTCCAACGCGAATAATTCGTTTCGTCCGCCGTCCCAGTAATTCCGCTTGGCGGTGGATCGTGCGAGAACAATTTTTGCGAATCTCTGCCGCGCCGAGTTCCACGCTCCTAATTACCGTTACGGGCAAACGTCAGGTTCGGTAATGGAATTAGCCGGGAGCCTTGATTAGATTTGCCACAGTGTCGCAGTGTTACATAATCGCACGTGCAAGGTGCGCGCAACGAGAAGAAAGAACGAGAGCTGCCGGCAACCACGGTTCAGCGAATTCTGTTCAGAATTCACCAATTCTACTGCAATTGCCAATCCCAAGCGAACAGCCTGACCGTCGGTGAACCGTTCGCGTACTGAGATTCGGCCGAGTCACTCTTTTCCTTCTTCCTCGTCGTACGATGTTTCGCGAAATATAAAAAGAAAACAAGACAGAATAATTGCAGAAGGCGGCAAGGTTTGGTCTCTCTCGATACGTTTCAACGCCGAATCGCGTTCCTCCCCTTGGATTTCGCGCCGCCGGTTACGGCAAGAATTCACGGTACGTGGAGCAGCTTTATAGTCGTATTCGCGTTGGCGAACGATTCACGGCACGACGAATGGCTCGTGCGTGTCAGGAAATGGTCGTAAATTCGCAGGATTCGTTTCCTTCGAAATGAACAATTCGAAATAACTCGTCTGAAACGCGAGAATCCTCTACGTCTATGGGACTGAGGATACATGGCAAGTACGATGCGATGTATTGATCGTAATAATAGAGCGATTAATAGTTGGCCACGCAACTCTCGTTCGTTTCGTGCTATTATTAATCGGACATCAATCGAGCGTCCCACTTAACGTTTAATTGTCTACACGCGTGCCAGCTTTGCACGCCCAACGTGGTTGTATTTCGCGTCAGACCCTTTCACGCCGTCGACGCTTTTGTCCGACGAGTGCCTAACTTTTTGCGGGTCGAACATCGATTCTTTTTCTTCTCTCTTTTCCCTTTTTTGTCCTATTACGCTTTACGAATACTCGCGCGTTACGCTGCGTGTACAACGTTCGTGCGTTCTCGGATCGCAGGGATCTCGTTCGAAGTTACGCTTCAACGCAACGCAGATAGAAGAATCCAGCGGAAAGGAAAGTCTGTCGTCGCGCAGCTCCACGATGAAGCTTCCGTCCGTGCCCGATACCTCGTTACGTCCATCACCGATGCGAAAGAAAGAACTTCTCGCAAGTTGATAGACACCGTTAGACACTATCCTTTGTCTAAGCACCTGTTGCAAGCGACGCCTTGTTAGCTCGCTCGCGTCACAGAGAAACACGTAAGAGCAAACGTGGGACGAGGCGTAGGTCATTTCGGCTACTTTGTCCGCTCGTAGCGGACTCATTGGTCCCGGCCGTGGCGCAGCTTGCTGCAACTCCTTCCGCCTTCGTTTCTGTCCGGTCAATAGAGGTACCTTTTCATTACTCGAAACGTTCGCTTATCTAGCATTTCCACCCGTGTTAAATCGTAACACTTTCTCTCTAACGAGATCCATATTTCCGTCCCGTGCTGTACCTTTTTTTAGCCGCCGGACGTGTAATTATTCGCGGTAAAATTGGCTCGCACGAACGTACCACCGTCTCACCGTCTCACCGACGTCAGGCCGTACAATCCTATCGCTTTATGATATACAACCTTGTCAACGTTTACACGGTATATTCAAAGTGGCCACTGAAACGCTGTTCTATTCATACAGATCGTCACGCGCCGATCTGCGTTTCTCTTCTCGTTGCAAATGCAAAACTCTTCCATTTAAATAAATCAGCATGCGAACCACGCGCGTACCGTCGCGCCAAAAACAAAGATATTAGACGTATCGTTGATGCAGCCTCTCCTCCTTCTTTATACACGCGTGCATATATGCTTGTATTAGGTTGTACGAAAAGTTTCTTTCGTTTCGTAAGGAAATAATGAATGTATCAGATTCTCTGTTTTATATTATTTTTGTCGAATCACGTACGATCGTAATAATTGAAATAGAACAAACTAGATCGTAGATGATCGAATAAAATAATATAAAACGAAAAGAGGTTAGCTTAGGAAATTTTAAGAGATTAGGAAATAATGAATGCATCAGATTCTCTGTTTTATATTATTTTTGTCGAATCACGTACGATCGTAATAATTGAAATAGAACAAAATGGATCGTAGATGATCGAATAAAATAATATAAAACGAAAAGAGGTTAGGTTAGGAAATTTTAAGAGATTAGGAAATAATGAATGCATCAGATTCTCTGTTTTATATTATTTTTGTCGAATCACGTACGATCGTAATGATAGAAATAGAACAAACTAGATCGTAGATGATCGAATAAAATAATATAAAACGAAAAGAGGTTAGGTTAGGAAATTTTAAGAGATTAGGAAATAATGAATGCATCAGATTCTCTGTTTTATATTATTTTTATCGAGTCACGTACGATCGTAATAATTGAAACAGAAGAAAATGGATCGTACACGATTCGATAAAATAATATAAAACGAAAACAGGTCGTGCGTCTATTATTTGCTTACGAAAGAAAAGAAACTTTCGGGACAACCTAATACATGGTGATACAGTAACATGTACAAGCGTGCACGAGGTAATACGTTATGAAGAAATAAGAACGGAACAGGGAATAAAATTTGTCCGTTCGAGGCTTAACTTACGAGGAAATCGAGTTTGAAAATTGATCGTGAATACTCGAACTAATCCCGGACTAGACCGGACTATATATATTAGGTCGTCCGAAAAGTTTCTTTCGTTAAATAATATAATATAATATATAAAGTAATATAAAACGAAAAGAGGTTAGGTTAAGAAATTTTAAAAGGTTAAGAAATAATGGATGCACCACATTCACTGTTTTATATCATTTTTGTCGAATCACGTACGATCGTAATAATTGAAATAGAAGAAAATGGATCGTACACGATTCGATAAAATAATATAAAACGAAAACAGGTCGTGCGTCTATTATTTGCTTACGAAAGAAAAGAAACTTTCGGAACAACCTAATACATGTACGTGTACTTGTATATACATACAGGTACGTGTACATATGTACATTTATATGCAGAAGCGGCGTACGTTCGGTGGGCGATGGAAACGACGAAGTGGGATTTATCCGCGCTATCTGCGAAGGCCGAAACCACGTCGCTTCTCCGGTCGATTTGGTGTCAGGGCGACGGGACGCGCCGAACGCCGACTCGCGTTGGCAGAAAGTTCGATAACGTGCCGATCGATGTTGCTTTACGGTGATTTTTTCACCTGGATTTCTCCGTTTAATATTCTCGCGGCTGCTTGGACTCGTTAAGAAAAATTTACATCGGGCGAAGCTGTAGAAAAGAAGGCGTCGCCTATCTCCGCTAGCGTATAATTGCAAAGGAACCCGCGTGAAACGGTAGCCGTTGAACGAGCAACGATTATAACGGGGAATTCCGGCACGTGGTAACGAGACACGCGGATTCCGCGTAGTAATAGCAGCGCGAGGCAAACATTGTTGAATCGAAGGCCATCTGGGACGAAAGAGATGGCAGATGGAAGGGGGAAACGTCTTTCAGGAAACGCTATGTCGTGGAATAGAAGTTTTACTCGACGGAGACGAGACGACGACAGACATTTCGCGCGGTGCAAAAGCGCGGAAAATGGGAGGGTTTGGCGGATGAGGGTCGGAGAAGGGTGTGAGTGGCACGCATAGATTTGACTGCGGTTGCAACGACGTTAAGAATAACAAACGAGGACGAGGGCAAGAGCGAGGTTGTAACCCGGCACCGGTTTTCCGTTGTCGCCACGTCCCGTTATTATCGTCTCAAACGTTTCGTCACGCTCTTTCGGCCGAGCGCAAAAATTACGTGACACTGAACCGACACCGTTTGCCCTACGCCCAGCGTCACTCGGCACATCGTTAACTTTACCGCGCTGTTACGTTTATTTGTTCGTTCTTTTCAAAACCCTCCGCCAGCAGATGCAACGATTTTCGAATGATTTTCGAGTTTTCCTCGACCGGAGGAAAATAACGGCGTATCGAGTTTCAGCGGCCCGGAGGAGGGTAGACGGTTTCCTTCTCGTTGCTTCGATTACAAAGTTTTCACCGTTTTACGAGATATCTCCACCGAGGGAATTTATGCTAGCTGGTCGTGGATTATTCCTAGCGACACGTTTAACGATCTCAGCTCCGTTTCCACGTTTCCGTGAATCGCCATTAGTATTACAATCGATCCATTTAGTTGGATCAGTCTGTTAGTTGGGTAATTGTCAGAAGCGATTATTATAGCGCACAATGGGACGTCGATAGAAAGGGTATCGATATTGGGTATCGACGCGTCTGCCCTATCAAGAAACGTTAACGGAAAGCGATAAATCTACTTTCGGTAATCGTTAGGTCGGTCTGAAACGATTGTACGGATGGCTGGAAAGATCGGCGAGTTAAACGAAGAGATAGCGCGAATTATATTGCTGGCGTGTGTGTTTTTTCTTTTTTTTTTTTTTTTCTTCATCGTGGACGAGAAGGAGAACGCGAGAGGAGAAAAGTTTGCCGACCATGGCCGCTGCGATGCTATAAAAATAGACGGGGTAATGAAACATTAATGTGGAAATATGGCACGGACGTAAGCGACCGGATAAACAATTATAGCGCGACCTGTCGCGCGGCGGATTAATTTAACGAGAACAAATTAAAAAAAGAGGAAGAGAGAGGAGAAGCCTAGAAACGGAAACCCATGGAAGAACGATAGTTATAAATCAGAGGGAGGCTGGAAAATCAGGGATTCGAGCGCGACAGGTTTGCCAGATGGTTAAATATACGGATGTGCCGATTTCCATTTGCCTTTTAAATCTTCCTCTCCCTCTCGCGCCTGCAGATAGCATTTTCTATCCGTTGATATTTCGTAAACGCGCCCGGTAATTCGTTGAACGTTACTCGGTCACCTTTCGCTGTTTCAAAGCTTGCTTTGTCCGCGTAAAATTTACACAAAGGGTTCCTGTGTTTCGGGAAAATGGCTTTCGGCGTTTCTATCCGTTTCGCGTTTCAGTGTGTGCGCGCGCACGCGTGTGCGTGTGCGTGTATTATTACGTTACAACGATCGCGGAATTATCATGCAATCGAAGCGTACAACGTCGCGTACAACGGACGATGATCTCCTCGAGCGTTTCATCGGCTCGTAAACAACGTCATTGAACTTTCGTGGGAAGTTGAACGGCGATTAAGACGGCGAAGTAGCGTGTAGGCGAATAATTCGCGTGTTGAGAAGCCGCCGAAGCAAAAATTTCCATAAACTCGGCGAACGACGCGGCGCAGGGAAATTTCGTGTAAAACACATTCGCCAACACGACGACGTTCCGTAATAAAACATCACGACGCGACGTGCGACGTCCAACGTTCGTCCATGTCGCCGAGATAAACGAACAGGTATAAGTAAATATAGCAGCGAGAAGCTTGCGCATCTGACCTGGGGCCGCAGTTTGTTCATCCCTGGTATAGCCCGCACAGGTTCAGTACAGGTTCCGTAGTATCTGGCGTAGCGGTGTTCGTAGGTTAGTACGCGTAGAGGGACAGAGAGTGCGAGAACGCGAGAGGTAGAGGGAGAAACCGAGAGAGAGAAAGAGAGAGAGAGAACGGCGCAGCAAACCCCTAACACTTCCCCACGCCGATTCACGGCAATGCGGTACTCCTATCTATGTTTAATAGACTGCATAGGCGGCGGTAGCAGCACGTTGTCGGTCGTTCGAACGCGCCGCCTTTGGAGCTTCCCCTTTTTCCATGGATCAACTCGTAAGGACTCGTTATCTGGCCATGCTCGCTTCCCAATTGCCGCCAGTCGATCGATTTCACTCGTCTTATTAGTTCTTCAACGACCATTATCTTTAACCGCTATCTCTATACCGCAACATCTTGTTCTTTCTATATGCCTGTCCTCCGCCGCATCTTCGTAAGATATTTCACTGCAAGATATTTCGTCGCGTTGGCGACGACGGACGATCCCGACGAACGACGTTGGCAACGGTGGTTAGGGAAACTGCGTACTACTACGGGCTAACGAACGTACCGTGGTTCGAGCTAGCAAGACTTTGTAAATATTTAAGAGCGCTCTTGTTTACCGGCGGTGATTAGTTTGTAGCGGCGCCAGGCTCTCGACGTGGATTAAACGCTGTTTGCATTTTTATAAAAGCGTTGCCGCTGTTTAACGCCATTCTGTAGCGCAACCTTAGCAAAACGCGTTCTCGCGGTTCCACGTAGTGCGCTAGTAGTATGGACCGGTATACGTCAGACGGTCGTTGGTTCGTTCGGTTAATTCGTCAGTGTGAAATACGTGGAAAGTTTTGCGACGTTGTTTAAGAGAGAGGCAGGGCTGATACGACGATTATAGAATACGCGACCAATTTAGCGGCGAGAGAACATACGCTACGCGTTATGATACATCGGTTCTTCGAAAGAAGAGAACGTTTTCGCTATCTCGTCGTAAGATGTGAGGAAACGCGACACGATCGCGGCACGCCCTGTTTTCCCTTCGTTTGTCTCTCTTTCTAAAGTACTTGTTCGCGTGTAGCATTAACAAGTCTTAGCAGCTTCGAGGCACGTGGAAGAAGAATACATTCTGAAATTCCAGCGACGTGCCAGCTCGGCGCGCGCATAGTTACGCTTGAAATACGATTCCTGCATGAACGTCTCGTACTGTCGTACAGCTGCAAACGTCGTTTCCTAAATAATTCGTCGTTCATCCCCAATGATCCACGTGTACGGTAACGCGAAATACGGTTCGGCGAAGCGCATAAAGTTTTGAAAAATTCGACCTATCTAAAAATTCGAGGCGCCATAGACGGTTCGGTGTGCCAACGAGGAACCGACTTGGACGAAACGTACAAAGATCGGAGAAAAATCTTTCATCCCCGAGTATAACGGACGTAGCTCGCGTTCCAATGGATTCTACGCGCTAGAAACTGTAATTGTGGAATTTCGTTAATCGGCACGTGGTTATATTTTACTTAGGATAACGAGGTAGAAGAAGCCGAGAGTCGTTCCTTTTTCCTCGAGATGGAAGAAACGCGGTTATCGTGAATGAATAATCGTTCTATCGGAGCACTTTTGCCAACTTCTGTTTCGGCAACTGGGAGATTCGAAGGCACGAGCAAATGCGGTATGGTCCGTGAACGCTAAAGCAATTTTCGCTCGAATAAAAATCCATCGAAGCGTCTCGTCGCTCTGGTTTCCACGACTAGACGCGCATTCGATTATCGGCCAGCAAGTACCGACTGAGAATTTTTCGGGTCAGAAGGGGGCGTGGTGAATACTTTTTCACCCGTAAATGTTCCCATGTAATCTCTTCTGGGAAAGAGGTTGCCGTAGAACCGATACGGCCAGCTGCATTCATGCCAACTTCCCTTCGCGTCCACAAAAACTGCCACGAGAAAGAAAAAGAAAGCTTCTAACCAATCGAATTCGCCAGTTTCCGCACGATTTTCCATCTCACCTCGTGTTTCTCGTATTTATACGTTGCCTTCGATTTCCCCCCGTGTATCTTAAATATCTTTCTAAACATATTTTCCGCATATAACGTAATCGTTTCGGATTATCGCGAGCCGAGATCAAAACTGTTGGACGATCTTACGACGTATAGATTCAACGATTGATCGAATCAAATGAATTAATAAAAATCGAACGAAAGTGATTTATTCGAACGGGCAAACAGAAATAAAATCGCAAGAGGTTCGACGAGCAATAGGAGCACCCTCGTATCTTCGAATAGACTGTGAACGCGGTCCAATAACGCGTACGTAATAACGTTCACGGTCGAACAGTCATTTTCCTCCGGCACGTTCGATATTCCACGTTCCGATGCAGTTCGATTTACGCGCCGTTCCGCGGACGGATTATCGCGCCAGCAGAACCACGTTCCAATGTATCCAGGTGTGAAAGAACGTTTAAACAGCTCGCATCGAGTAACTAGGCGATGGCCGGATTTATGTCAATATTTATTCGCACGATACCTACTTCGCGTCCAAGTATACGCGACCAACGACAAGTACGTTCCAAGGGAACGAATATAAATGCTATTGGATGCCCGATGGTTGTACTAGGTTGTCCGGAAAGTTTCTTTCCTTTTGTCAGGAAATAATAGGTGCGTAACCTCTTTTCGTTTTATATTATTTTATTGAATCATTTACGATCCATTTTCTTCCATTTCTATTATTACGATCGTACATGGTTCGACAAAAATAATATAAAACAGAGAACGTGGTGCATCCATTACTTTCTAACCTCTTAAAATTTCCTAACCTAACCTCTTTTCGTTTTACATTAATTTATTCAATCATGTACGATCCACTTTCTTCTGTTTCTATTATTACGATCCTACATGATTCGATAAAAATAATATAAAACAGAGAACGTGGTGCATCCATTACTTCCTAACCGCTAAAAATTTCCTAACGTAACCTCTTTTCGTTTTACATTAATTTATTCAATCATATACGGTCCACTTTCTTCTATTTCTATCATTACGATCGCACATGGTTCGATAAAAATAATATAAAACAGAGAACGTGGTGCTTCCGTTATTTTCTAACCTCCTAAAATTTCCTAACCTAACCTCTTTTCGTTTTACATTAATTTATTCAATCATGTACGGTCCACTTTCTTCTATTTCTATCATTACGATCGCACATGATTCGATAAAAATAATATAAAACAGAGAACGTGGTGCTTCCGTTATTTCCTTACAAGACGAAAGAAACTTTTCGGACAACTTAATACTAGAGCCGGGACGAAACGTTTGGTCCTGGGTCTCTACTAGTTGCGTACGGTCCGGGTTGCAAATTTTCGTCTTTGCCCTCCATCCAACGTTCTATCGCGTATCGATCCGCGCTACACGCCTACTATTCTATAATCTGCAGAATTTTTAATCGACTATGATATGAAAAGCGGCGCGTGCCACTTGGGAAATATCCGTCGCGTTATTCCAGCAATATTTCACGCATACGCTGATGCGCTGATTTCCATGGGAGATTGAAAGTGACGATCGTGAAAGAACGTGATCGATGTTCCGTCAAAAATTACCACCGGCTCGAAGATCGACGCCCAGAGCCAATCTCGTTCGACAGCTGTTCATTTTGCGCGGAAGAGGTTGAAGCGGAATTTAAAATTGTAAAAGGTAGGATTAGGTGGTGGCGATGAAACGCGAGAACAAGACGAGGCAAACAGCTGCGATAAATCGAAGGGAGGAAGTTGTGCGCGATTAAGGTCCGGATTAAGACGTCTCCTGGGCATCCGACGTGCTGGACACCGAGAAAGAGACGTCAAAGCGCTCTTAAATGGATTTGACTGTAGACATCCATTGAAGCTGTCGGTCGCGTGGATGAGTTTGACAAACACCGGTGGCGTTCGCCAGCAGCTTCTTAAAGCAAATCGGGTTAGGTTTCATTCCGCTTAAACGCCGCCGACCACCACTTCTTTTTACAGGGTAGACCAGCCCGACCCGCACGAGTACCCACTTATTCTAGCCGATTTAACGAGCTTCGATCGATTGATTTTAAGCGTCGATCGGATCGCTTCTTCGCTAACGCTCGACGTGACCGGATCCCAGCTACTTAGGATGGATTTAAACGCGGCAGTGGTCCGTTCGCGCGAAGCACCGGAGGAAATGAAATTTATGGGGAACGGTGCGGTGCACGACGATTCTGCTAAATTATCGCCAAAGTCGATCGCCATCGAATTATACGTACAAGCGTTCGCTCGTAACCTGGCGCGAGCGGGCCTTCCACACGCGCGCGTATTTATTAGGTTGTCCGAAAAGTTTCTTTCCTTTTGTAAGGAAATAATAGAGACGCACAACCTCTTTTCGTTTTGTATTATTTTATTCAATCATCTACGATCCATTTTCTTCTATTTCTATTATTACGTTTCTATTATACTATTACTAATTCTATTATAGGTGATTCGACCAAAGTAATTTAAAACAGAGAATATGGTGCATTTTTTACAAAACGAAAGAAACTTTTCGGACAACCCAATATTTCACCGATATAACTTGCGGAGAAGCTGAAGGAATACCAAGAGGAGATAAAAGACGATACTCGATAATTCACGAAGCTGCAATTAATATTTAGCCTGTGAATTGTTACTGCGAAAGTACTCGAATCGAGATTGTACAAGTAATAGCAGTGCATTGGCGGCGTCCGTGTTCTTTGTTTTCTGAGTAAATGAGACGCGACAATGCAAAGCGTGACGTTCGACGATTAACCAACTAATTGATCGCCGATGATTACGGTCGTTCTGTTGCATTACAGTACGTTTGATTAGCCGTTGCGTTTGGCGGAAGCTGCGAAAACGCTTTGCTCGTCTTTCATAAAAATACCATCGATTCGTTAAACGTGCAAACAAATTAGATTTATGCTAATATCGAGCAAACTACCGAGCGGTAGAGTTGGCCTGCGCGTGACACGCGAAACACACACGTACGTGCATATGCAGATTTTTGATGTAGAATGCGGTTCGCGGGCAGCAGCTAGTTGGCAAAGTCTTAAGTTCAGGGCGAGCCGCGAGAGTGGCGGAACCGTAGCCGGAACCTTGGCAGGTTAATCCAATTACTGCCTATCCTCGTTCGTCTATTCCTCGGCCTTAACCCCCTGCGGAGTTTGGATCGTGCGCCATGAGCGTCGCCAGCGTTTCCAGACGTCGAACGGGCTTGCCAAATCACCGCTCGGCCCAAACTCGAACCCTCGTACACGTTATAACCTGCCACGTGTTGCTGCCGAGTTAGCGCCGTGCTCGCGTGTACACAGGTTCTCGTGCACGCTTTTGCACGCGTTCTATCATTACCGGGTTTTTTCTGCTGCCCATTATGGTCGTTCGTGAAACAAAACGTTCTGTCGACGTCGACGCCGGCGTCGACGTCGCTCCGACCATCCCCGGCTCTATTCCTAAGCAGCTCTCGACACGAACGCGTCTCGTTACTACGCGTCGCGTCGACTCGTTCTGTCCGCTTCGTCGAAGACTCGCAGTGTCCTGATCCTTGGCGAGTCGTTGTTGCTATAGTCCGCTCCGCAGATGTAATATTTCTTCTCTGTACTTCTCGAGAGAAACGATCGCAAAGGTGGACTAAGCGGAGTAAACTCGGTCGGATCGCATTCGGAGAAACGATCGACCGCAGCAGAAAGATGGAAGATGAAATTTGACGATGGCGAATGGAAGAACGTTCGATCATTTCCTGCGTTCGTATATCTTGTCGGTGCGACGTCGACTCGCGCGAGAGATGCACGCGTGAGAATATTCTTCTTGACTCGTGAACGACGATACAACAAAGTACCTGTTCGCGTGGACTGGTCGCAGCCGAGTATTTCAATTTTCGTTTTGGATACTTTCCAAAACAGCGTCGGCCAACTAGTCGTTTCTGGTCAAACGAGAAGGCGAATTAAATACCATTCTCGTTTCTTTCGGATGCTCTTTCACGGCACAGAGGAACGAGCGTGACAAAACGAACGATCATCGCGCAAACTGCAACGCGGCTTACACGCTCCGATCATTCGTCCTTTCCCTCGACGCTCAACGTCGTTTGTCACCGACGAAACTCTGGCGTTTTCGCCGGGCAATGCTCGCCACGCTATGTCCCTTGTAATTTTACAAATTCGTCCGCAGATTTCCTCTAGAAAAATCTCTACATTTGCCTGCGTATCTCGCCTTTCGCCATTCTCCTAAAGTCAAAAAGGACGCACCGTGCATCGACGATCTCGTGAATTTCTTACGATTTCGAGAAGGAAAATCATGGAAATGTCGAACCGATCCATCAGCGGTCGCTGTTTGAAGCACGGCCATCGAAGTGGAAAAGGTCGCCGTAAGATAGGACGCGAACCAATGTACACGGTGCGAAGAGCCGACGAAGACAAACCGAATATCTCGCCAGCGAAAAATCCCCTGAAAGTCGATAAAGTCGGGCAACCGATAAGATGGCTTTTATCGGTGATATAGAGGCAGGAGATTCCTGCCTGGAGACGCGTACAGCGAGCGTTCCGTTTAGGTTGACGCGCGTGACGTTTCTTTGAACGGCACATCTGTGCGCGCGCCGTCGCACCGGTGACCGTTTGGAATCCAGGAGAAACGACGCGCATTGAAACGTCGCCAAATGGAATTCGCTCGCGGGACAAGCTCGTGAGCGACAGTCTTGCCAAATTCGACCGCAACACGCCACATATACCCGATGCTTCTATAAATCGGCCAATCGAGTTTCCCCTCTGCTTCGCTTTTTCCCCCCGTTACTCCAACGACTTTCGCGATTGGAGCTATCCTTTATCCGACAGAAACTTTCGTCGTCGTGGGAAAACGCGTTCCCCCGTGCATGGTCGATGGTCGCGAGTCGTTTTGTTACCGCGAGTCGAGAGTCGTTTTGTTACCGCGAGTCGAGGAGTCGTTTTGTTACCGCGAGACGAGAGTCGCCTCGTCTCTGGAGAGCGGGACGTTCCGCCGGATTTCGCGAACCTTTGATGGCTCCCAAGGAAGCGACTGCGAGACGAGATCGAACCAATTTTCCTTATTTTCTCGCTCGTCCGGCAGATTAGATGGCAATCCGACATCCCACGCTGCTCTTATTTTCCCTGATCGGCTATAGTCGTTGCATGGAGGAACGTCGATCGATGATCGAACAAGGTTTTGCCAAGTATCGAGGTTGAACGAGAATACGTTCGCTTTCTTAGATTCGTCACGAGATCTTGTCGTCTCGAACGAACGACGACTTGCCTGTTGATAATGTTTCATTTGTCTCGCGTCGCTTCGCCAACGATTTCCAAGCGGCAGCGTCTGATTGATTCTCGAGACAGCGGCAACTATGCTATTTCCGTGCTAATACCACGTATTACGTAGATTTGTTGCGGAAAATGCACACAGTCTTGATTTATAGTTCATCGAACGTGGCCAGAGTGTCCGGAATCCGGAAGTTGCAAGCTCAAAGACTGATCGGATCTGAGTGATGGACACGGAACCGGCACGATCAACGTGTCCCATCTAGCCGTGAAACGTATAATAGGATCGTTGGCTGTAAATTATAGTAATTCCCTATCTACTCCACGATAGATAGGCTCGTGCTCGAGCCTCGTGAAGTTTAATCCCTCTTTCGGCCCGGCTTGTCCTAATCCGTTTAATCTCGCGCACCGACTGTGTTGACGTTAACGAAGCAATAATGCGACGATTATGCAAATCGGGCTAGCCTTTCGTGCCTTGTTCACTTCGTTTCGTGTAATTATTTTACGTTTCGCGTTTACGTAACGATCTCGGACTCGCCCACTGCTGGAGGAATATCTTTCTTTCCGCTCTCCAGCGACAGCGATCCTTCGAATCGTTCCTTCAACTTCCCTTTCATACTTTGCCTTTTTAATTTCGTTCATCAAAGAACCGAAGAGTAAGTTGGGAACATTTTTCGGCAGACGGAGATTCGATCGTCGTTCATTTCATTGTCCTCGTTACCGACAGCGTTGCAAGAACTACCCAGGGCAGGTTTACCACTGTTAACTGGATTTCGCCTTTGCGGACTGCATGCGACATGCAGATGCGCCGCGCGATGCATCGTGACGCAGAGGCTGTTCACAGGTCACAGCTAAAGCGGAAACCTCTGCTGTCTATACCGCTTCGCTCGGTTGCTGGTTTTTCTCCAAGATACGCTCGCAGATTACGGAAATTATTAAACGTACGTTAAATCGATCGAAACTACGTATCACATTTCCACGAAAAATATTTTATTCGCATTTAATAAGTTGCCGCGTTTCCTCGTCGTACAGGCTGCATCGATCTCGTTAAAATTCGCCAACCATTCAGTCGCAGACGTATTAATTACGTTAGACGAAGAGCGTCAGGGTAACCGAGTCTGAACCTAACCTAACCGCGATTCGTCCCTTTTTAACCTTTCGGTCGACACGCGCACATATTCTTCGAGAAACTCAGCCAGAGCCATCGTCGCGCCTTTCATCCTCTCTGACAGAGGCATTTTCAAGATCGCGGTTGAACATCGAAAATAAGACGTATTAGGATGTCCGGAAAGTTTCTTTCCTTTTGTAAGCAAATAATAAACGCACAGCCTCTTTTCGTTTTATATTATTTTTATTCAATCATGCACGATCCATTTTCTTCTATTTCTATTATTACGATCGTACGTGATTCTACAAAAATAATATAAAACAGAGAACGTGGTGCATCCATTATTTCCTAACCTCTTAAATTTCTTAACCTAACCTCTTTCCGTTTTATATTAGTTTATTCGATCATATACGATCCATTTTCTTCTATTTCCATTATTACGATCATACGTGATTCGACAAAAATAATATAAAACAGAGAATATAGTGCATTCGTTATTTCCTTACAAAACGAAAGAAACTTTTCGGACAACTTAATATCTTAGGCGATACCGGCAACCATGCTGCCCCTTAAGATAGCTTCCGTGGTAACGGCCTCGGTCGCATCGTCCCGTATAAATAGCTCGGTTCGTAATTTATAATAGCGTATTGCAGAAAGTGGGATCTTTTTTTATCCTTATGGCATTCCAGCTTTCTCTATGCGACTCGAGCATTCGATCAAAGATACGAAAGGTCGAGTAGAAAAACTCGTGCACGGAATAAAGTTAGTCTATGAAACTTTCGGTTGTGCAGCTTTTTCCACCATTCTATCTTCATGTTGGATTTTAGCGTTCGTGTCAACCGCCAACTGTCATTTCACAGCGACAACGAAGAGAATTCTCAAGCTGTAAAATTTCAGGCTGATTCGTGTATTCGTAATGTACGTGTTGGGCGAACTGTGTAGATGGTCGTAGAGGCGACCACGTCATTGATCCGAGCGCACTTAATCTTGGAAATATCGTTGCGGAAATTGGCATCGAGCTCGTCGGACCCGTTAATTGCACGAATACCTACTCGCGACGCCTGGCTACAAGTATCGACGAGCCCCTCGTTCCTTGTATTTCGTGTCACTGGAAACTGCCGTTTTAGCAAAAATTTACCGCCCAACGACGATGCCGTAATAGCCACCTCTGCGGTATAGATGTTGCAGATACGATACTTTCATTCAGCATTCCACGCTGAATGGAGGCAACGTTAATTGACCAGTCGATCTTTATTCTTGCGCGTACAATCGCCAGATAACGAGCTTTAAGGGGCAAATTGCGAAGGGAAATCAATTCGAAGCTTGTCATCTTTGCATCGCTGATCGGGAACAATGCGTAAAGACAGTCTCTGTGCACGTAAGGCAAAACCAGAGAAACTTTTCTCACCGAGTGTACGCATCGACGATCTGGCAAAGCATTGAAATTCTAACGAACCGACGGTGGCTGTTGATTACAAGTTTTAGTTACCACGGAGTTGGCGAATTCGTACTTTCCTGCGAACGTGCGAGTAGCAGAAATCCATGTGGCAGCGACAGCAACAGAAAATGCATATCTACGTAGAACGAGAGTGGTTGAAAGTTGGAATCGGCGAGATTATGGAATCAAGAGTCGAGTGGAAGATGCGTTTCGAGTAAAAAGAATACGCACGGTTACTTGGTATACTTTGCACTGGTTACCGACCTGCAATCGAAGAAAGGTGCTTAGCTTGAAAATCATCGGGGTAATTTATAGCGTGCTCTTTTGTATATCAGAGGAGACATTTATTGGGCAGTGAACTGTTTCGGTTTTGGTAACGATGCCGGTAAAGAAATGCAAAGAATAAAGCCAGCGACGGGATAAAAGGTGCGAGAGTGTGAACTGGAATCCCAAAGGGCTACCTAAATTTAACTCATTGCCGTCCACAATCGAAGGTCATTTAAATCAGGGCTGAATAGATTAAGCTCGCCGTGTCCCAGAAACATCGCCACGCTCCTGACCTTCTCCACAGGCGACGGAATGATTTTTCATCGTAATCGTTTCGTCCAACTATGCTTCGTTGAATCTTCCAACTCGTGTTGTCTCTAATGGAAATTCTAAACGCCAAATTCCGCCACGAGTAAATCGCTCTTAACCTTCGTGTTCCCTTCAATTATGAATATTAAACGATACTCGTTCTCGTGTACACTTTGACTTATCTTTCAACGCGATTAAATTTAGTCGTAGAAAAATATACCTGGAGAAGTAAGAAATACCTAGGAGAATTCGAACGAACGTCTCCGGTGTGCCACGGTATTTTCCAAACGTTTGGTGTTTCGTTATTCGTTTCACAAAATACCGGTACCGAACTGCATGCTCCGCGTCGAAGGGATTACGTTCATTCATGATTTTCGCGATGAATCGATGGAACGTGCGCTCCAGACGCTCTAGGGTTCAAGTGTAGAGAAATGAGAACGCGCGCGCGCACGCCGGCTCTCTACGATTCTACGCGGACTTTGGCCACGGCGTCCCAGAATTTCTCCGCAAAATTATCTCATCTTCTCTAACGGACCACTCTTCGTGTCTCGTTCTGTAATACAATCCCTTACGCACGATCCACGCTGTTTGATTCGAAACGCGATTATCTATAGTTGTGTCTTTTTCAATGTAAAAGCTATCCGATATATTATGTATCTTATATCTGTACGGTAGTAGACATTTTGACAAAAATTTCGAGCCAAGACAGGGAAACGATACTGATAACGTAAGAGGAGAATGATAGGTGGGAGAATAGCGATATGTAATTTGTCGGGGGAAGTAAACATTAAAAAAAAAAGTCGCGGATAATTATCTACGTCATTTGCAGTGTTATATCCGCGACACGACAGTGAGAATAAGTATGCCTTATCGGTGTCGATCAGTGAACGCGTGCAAGTGTTTAGCTTAAAAGGTATAATGTATCTCAATAACGAGCGCGTGCGGAGACAAGCATCGTATTAAGCAGCCGCAGTAGTGTGAGTCCGTTTAAAGCGCGGCGGGCCGTAGTTAAGGATACACGTGTATCGGGTCGGCGTGGCTCACACGAGTGGAGCCATCTACTGGCCACGATAGGAAACTTTCGCAATGCATTCGGTAAACTAATCTCCGTGGCCGTCTATGATTCTGTATTATCCGCATACGGGAGCGTGACTGCCTCTTTTGTGTACTACTCTCCCCTTTCGCTCTTTAGCTTAACCTCTTTTCGCACGCAATAAACGAAAATCGACTCTAGATCCGTTGAAAATCGCTGTCCCTGCACGACGTTTCAAATAGAAAGTACCGAGGTATATTCGCGTTGTTCGATTAGCGTGCGATTAGCCTTGTCTTTTAATCGCAACGCGGACAGCAACGTTGAAACAGATCGATAGTCGATCATTTACTTACGAATTTTTCGGACATCTTACCGACGAGGATGGTGCTAGGTTTTTTTTTTATTTCAGTTAGTTCGCGACTACGGGCAACGTAGTTATTTTTATTGGTTATTTTTATTACGCGCGGCTATGATAACGGCGAGTTACGGAGGTATTTGTTGACACTAAACGAGAAGCGCTTTTTAAAGCCGCGTGAAACGCGATCGGTCATTGGTACGCGATCCAAAGGCTCTTTCCGTGGCTGCTTTGAAAGCGGCGCTCGTCGATATCGACACGCACCGGTGAATCTATGCTCTCTTATGAAACTTATAAACTAAAAGGTATCGTCGGTGTTATAAAAAAGGGCGGGAAAGACGAGGAGAAAAGCAGAGAATATCCCCGGCAATTGAATCGGAAATAAATTTCCCCGATAACGAGGTAAATCTGCTTACGTGCGTTTCTCGGATTAACGGCGTGGAAAAAATTATTTTTAGAAACGTTCCCTCGACTCCGAAAAAATGCAGCCGACTCTACTTTGAAACGTATCCGAAGTCGCGTCTTACGGCGAGGCGTGGATCTTCTATTAAGTCAACGACAAAAATACATCATTTTGGAAAGAAGCTCTCGCTAATTTCAGCGAAAGATCGCGTGGCAATAACAGCGATCTTTGAACGGTGTAGAAGCAAGAGCCGGCCACTCGACTTTCACAATTTCGAACGGTGACGCGTACAGTCGGTCGAAAGGTCTGATTACTTTCCCGCGTAACCATCGTTTCGCTGCCTTTAATTGGCACCGGTACACATACACACACACACGTGCTTTTCTTTCTTGAAATTAGACCGGGATGCGAGTGGCAATTGTCGTTGCAGAGAGAGCCCAATTACCGGCGGACAAAGACGTAAAGGCCTTTAAAAAGAACATAGACAATTTGCGCCGGAAATGGGTTACTTTTTTCCGCTCGACCGTACGCTCTTTCGTTATTTCCGCGGAATCGAGATCGTACGAATTGTCGGTTATCGATCAGGCTATTAACGGCAGCGAGGGGCCAATCGCGCGGAATATTCAGGAAATTGTATCGTTTCTTAATCTTCGATCGAGGCGATAGGCATTTCGCTGACGAACGCTTCGCTTCTTCTCGATTATTTAAACGCAACCGTCCGGTTTTTGTCAGCGCGAGAATTACCGAGAATTCCTACCGTTTCCCGCGCGTGTTAAAGCGACAAGTACGAATTAATTGATAGGTTTTTTGGTCGCGAGACGCCGTTCTTCGATAACCGTCATCTGGTCGGAAACGAGCGTATCGAAACGAGCTTGTACAACTTGCGAGCGAGAAAATTGAAGAGGTTCTCGGCTTTCGTTGTTGTCGGATCTGGAAACGTAGTTAGAAGCCGACTAGCGGCGCGCCAAAAGATTTTCGATGACGTTCGATCGCGCTCCTGCTGCCACGACGAGCCGCACACACGCGGCCGGAAGCTCTGCGCGACGCGCGACGAGTAACCCCGATTCGCGGAGGAAAGAAGGTCGCCGCGAGAAGTTCGCAAACTTCTCATCTCGGACGTTTATACCGGCTAGAAAGGACGGGACAAAAATAGCCTCGTCTTTTAAGGTCGCGATGAACGCCCTCGCCGGTTTAAATTCCCTTCGCCGGAAGTTTCCAAGCGACGAGAAACCGACGAGATCATCGATCTTCTCCGAGAGAGTGAGTGGAGGAAAGGCAGGAGAAGGAAATGAGGAAGAGAGAGAGAGAGAGAGAGAGAGAGAGAGAGAGAGGGAGCAGATACGCCAGACATTATCGTTCGAGCGGGAGGTTCGAGAGAACAAGCAATTTTAGTGAGCGTCTCCCGCAGACTGCCGACCTCGTACGAGATGATAATAATTCATTTGGATCGGTTTTTCGACGTACATGGTCGCTCCCGTTCAGAATATTAGGCCCAAGATGAGATTAACGGAATCGCAAGCTCGCGAGCTTCGCGAAGATTTACTGGATGTTTATCATCCCGCTGGAAACGCGCTGTCTCGGAAGAGCCAAGGACATTCGTTAGCGAGTTTCGCCTAAAATTACTCGGTTCCACCCGTTACATACATGGTACATCACGTCGCTTAGAATTACGAGCTTGCAATTAGTAACGCGGTCGAAGCAGAATCTTCGTAGCGCGTGTAAATCTCGTGTGCTGGTCGAAGAATTTACGTAGTCGATGGACGAGGTAGCGGCAGCCGGCTTCGAAATATTCAGGTGAAAGATTCCAGAGCCGGTAAATTAATGTCGAACGCGCGAATCGTCTCTCTCGTCTTGTGTGTCAAAGGCTAACTAAATATAGTTGGAAATTCGAAATCGTTCGGCGCTCAGGGGCGAGCCTGCTTCGACGTGTTAACGTCGCGTCCAGCCGTGTGAAATTTATATTTATCCGTTATCGTTACACGCTCCGCTCGTTTCTATCCCTTTGACTTCGACTTACGGATCAACCGACCGGTTACGACGAGGCGCGCGTGTATACGCTAAACGTAAAGTGGAGGTAATTCACTGCCATTTCATGGCTGTGAATCGGCGACCTTACTCTCGTTACGCGTTTAATTCGTGTCATTAAACGCTTCTGACCACGATTTATACGACCGATTTCGTATATCGTCTATAACGATAGACGGATCAGTTTGCGTTTCGCCACGGGGTATAAAAAATCTCCAGCAAAGAAACACCTATTACGTTCCGCTATCTCCTTGAAATTTATTCGACAAAGTTTCATGGATCTCGCTCAGCGCAATTTCATTTCCACCTCGATATCACCTCGTTACACCGAAATTACTAAAAATTAACGAGAACGCATTTGTGGTTGCGATAAGATGAATGAAAGGGAAAGGCATAGCGACGACCGCGGCGAGGAAACGGCAGATCGATAAAGAGGATCGGTCTTATCAGTGAACGAACTCGCGACTCGGTTGTCTAGAGTTCTCGACAGATGGCGGGCTTCGTAGCGGCGTAGATGCATCGGGTGCACGTGCATCCGTTCCTCCCTCTTTCGTCCTGTACCGCCCCGCCGCTGGCCGATCTGCCAGCGAATCCCACCAACGACGTCCCACCGGTGACGTCAAGACGCATTGCGACATATCCCTCTGCCCCGCTTTCCTGCTTGGCCTGCACTCGCCTCGCACTCGCCTCGCCTCGCCTCGCTTCGCTTCTCGCGCGTATCCCCGCTAAACAGTCGGCACGCTCTTTTTTCTCTTCTCTTTCGAGTGGTCGAGCACCCCTTGTCGAGCACCGACTTCGCGGTTACCGCAGAATCGATGGATTCGCTTTTACGTCTGTCGCGTTTCTAGAAAGCTGCTCGGGAAAATGGAGAATTCGGCGTGCTTTAGGAAAGATGGTCGGTGATTTATTCCTTTGGAAATGTAGTTTCGCTTCGAAATGCAAACGTCGTGAAACGAAATACGATGATATAGATTCGATTCAGGTTTGCAACGATTTCGAGAAAAGCGACCCGTTTCTAAGTAATGTAACGTAACTGGCGACTACGCGAATCGAAAGCGGTTTCGTTCTTAGATGAAAAACCACGAAGAAGAGGATTCGCGGAGGAAAGCGGATAATGCCTGGGCAGAAACCTCTTTACGAATAGACGCTCGACAACGAGCAAGTTTTCCGTTCTGACGTTTCCACTTGCTGTTATTACGGTTTGCCTACCGAGGCTCCATCCAATGTGTTCCCGCTTTAATATCCCTTTCCTTTCCAGCGCGGCGAGGCAGAGTGCACCGGCGCGAGTGCACGTGCACCAGCGCACTCGTGTCCTAAGACGCTCCTTTCAAGAGTGCGACGACACTAAACCGCGTCCGCTCGGTCTCATGAATTTTGACTAACAATAATGCAAGTCGCCGTGGAAAGACCATTGAAATTCCAATGTCAAACGATCTGAAATATCGAGATAGGATGATCGTCGGTAAATAGAGAATAAAATTCGGACAGGCGAATAAAACACTCGTACAAGAACGATAAATTCGCAAAGAGATCGGAAAGCGGGTATTACCAACTGTTCTTTCGGTGCAGTTATCGGAAGATTCAGTTTCATCTGGCTGTCGATAAGTAAACGAATTCAGACAGCAATTTTGCAGAAAGCAATTGTAGAATCGCGCGATATTGCTGGCCTCGCAGAGAGTCGGTTTTCTCGGAGAGTAGAGTCCGACTCGTTGATCGAGTCGACGCGTCATAACGAGGAAAACGTAAAGAATGGTGTAAAGTCGGTATCGACTTACGAGGTTCCGTTTCATCCTCGGCGTCGTTCCAACGCCGCGATTATGTCCGATTACGTAACAAGAGCGTCAAAGGTATTTCGTCAGATTCAAAGTACCACCGCTCCTCACTCCGCCCAATCCTTCAACTCCACCGCTGTCGGCAAAATTACCCAACGAATACTTTATAACCGTCAACAGTGGCATCTTACGTTTCGCGCTGCAGCTAGATGGTCTTTCGCCGATCTCCAGCCTCTCTCTCTCTACGAGTTTGCGATTTGCCTGTCACTCAACGTTGGCCGACATCTTCCGCCAGAGAACACCGACGTCACTTGCTTCTACACGCGACAATTTTAACATCGAGGGCGAGCGATTCGCGGCGTGGCGCGACCAATTAGACGTGCATGCACGTACATGTTGGCTGAAACGAAGGCGCTGCAATCGGCCGAGCGAACGACTGGCGTTTCGTACGTCGCATCGACGATGACACACCGGCGTTATTTACGGGTTGCAGATGTTTTTAAAACAAACGAAAAGTTTCCAGGTAGTGGCAGCGATTTTCGCAGTGCGGCCTAGCCGCGTGATCGATCGTGCAACGACTGCATCCAGTTAACGTCATTGCGCGCACCTGACGAAATTTCGGTCCTCCACAGTTCAAAGAAAGGTTTAGCTAGTTATCGGCTGGATCGCTGGCAGTCGTCGTTCAGCAACAGGAATCGCGTGGCTTCGGAACGGCCAGCACGCAGCCAGCGACGCGTCCCTGTGTCAGGGAATGGGAATTACCTTGGAATTTGGCACGTGGAGAATGCGCAGAATGGAACGTCCACCGGACTCGGTCTCCGGTTGCGTATCTCTCTGCCGCGGAGCTAATTAGGCTGCCGCCATGCTCGATTATCGCGTCGAATGTTACCTAACCTCCGCTCCGTTATTTCAGTACCGCCTATCGAAAAACTTTGATCGCTGTACGACTATCGTTATTATTCGTTATTATCAAATTTATTTATTTCTATCTATATACTTATTCTTTAGAGGTGTTAGGTCTATAATACAATAAAGAGACATAAATATAAGCGTTATAGAATGTCGAGGGTTAAGTTACGAGCGAAACGAAGCGAAGCAGGAATACGTCGTTAAGTAGAGAAATATGTTACGTACAAGCTCGATGTACTTGCATCGACCATACGACTCTGGTATATTTCCAATGGGATAAAACTAGAGAATCGTAGAGGGTTTTAAGAGCGCGAGGATTTCTAAAGTCCTTACAAATTTAATTTTTGATGTCTTCTGCCCACCCATGTTTATGTACCTTCTCGTATTTTACCTTACGTATTTTATCTATCCTTTATCTTTGGTCGTTTATTTCTTCAGACGTTGAACCCTCTCTCTCTCTCTCTCTCTCTCTCTCTCTCTCGCGTTTCCGCTGGAAAGTAATCTTCGATCAGAGTCGAAACAAAACACGGCTTCCGTGTTGTTCTCTTAACCGTAGACCGGTGGGCGAGAGAACGGTTGTTTTTAAATTAGCCCTTGACAGAATCGTATGTTTGCGTACGCTTAATCACGAGCGCGTCACTCTGTGATAACGGGTTATTTTATGCGGCGGGTCGTTGCACGGAACGCAGCTTCATAAATTCAAACGGGAACACGTGGAACGTACGTGATAGATTTACAAATTCGATCGATCGGTGTAAAAGTACTTTATGCCTCTTCCCTTTACGTTTTGTAGTTTTTTCTCTCATAATTAGCGTGGAATTTCGGATGCAGATGAGCGTAACGGATTCAATCGCTTCCGTATACCGTAAACGCTTACACGGATCGCGATTAAATGCGACGTAATTGTTTTTAAAGCTTTCTCGTGGCAGCTCGTACACTGGAATTCTCTTAAAGCGGTGATTCCCCGCTAAACCGATCGAAGGGCCGAACCAATTTATCAAAACGAAGCGCGTGCATCGCCACATTCGTTTAATCCGTTTCGGATTATCGACGAATGCCACGTTAAATGAGAATAACCTTTCTGTACGCGTATCGAAACGTTAAGTTATTAATATTTAAATGGAGAAATACGCGCGTTTACTTGTACAAGCGGCCTTCCCATTTTCGCGCGATGCATCGCATTTGTTCGAAAATCGGATTGCAATCGGCATCGCTTACACCGTTCGTGGAAAGAGTGTAACTGGCAGTGGGTTGGCTTCGAGCGACAGGAGAAACGGCTTGAATCAAGAGAGTGCGCGTTTAACAGGTGAACAGGCTGAGAATCTAAACCATTCACCAACGATCCTTATGAATCGCAAAACCTTGAAACGGGGCCGAATCGTGGCCGTTTATCAATGGCGGTCGTGGCTACGTCGCGTCTAGTGTCTATCCTGTTTACCACGGGAAATGTAGTTTCTGGCGTTTCGCCCGTGGCCGTTCCATCTCATCGTTCCCAGGCAGAGCGCCACCTTCGTTTCTAAAATATACTAGTTCTTACTCTACCCACGCTCTGTCGCATATTCGAGTATTTCAGGAGCGTAACGACACCACTCCGACACCCCTCTGTACCCCTCTTTTTCCGTAGTTCTCTCGACAGAGGGCGCGACTGTCTTTGAACGATTCTAAGGAATCGCCAACCTTCTTTCTTTCGCCGATTCGAAGCTCTGCACGAGTAATATAGAAATCGGAAGAAATTGGATGGCAAAGCCATCATCTTTGAGAAGATGGCGCGCAGGTTTTATATAAAGGGGCAATCTCAATCATCGTTATCGGTATCGGGGTAGAAACCGGAGCAGAGAAATCTTCGACAAGTCCCGTCAAATCGCTACGAGCGATGATTCGTTCATTTTCAAGAAAGCATTTGCCCGTTCCGGCTGCTTCCGGTCGCTCCGCCAGACGGTCGAACGTACGTATATGCGCGTAGTATGCAGGCACTGTAATTTATAGGCCGTAGAGCCGCGACCTCTGCTATACAGACACCTGCGATGTTAAACTTCTCTGTTACTTTGGCGGATGATCAGCAGAGTGCATTAAGATCGTTATCCAGCGATTAAAATCCTAACCGCCGTATAACCTGCAGCCTGTATAGTTTACAACGTTACATCGTAACTTGACGGTACTCGAGAATACAGGGAAACAAACGTGTGGCAATAATATTTCGCAAAATTATTAGGCGAGAACGCGGATGACCGACGTTCGAATCGGTGGAAACGTTTTATCAATATTTTGCCGACGGTTCGTGCCTCGACGATCCCGCAAGTTTTACGTCACGAACAATTTGTTGGAAATAGCGAGGATTATTAAACGTAAACGATCAACTCGGTCAAATATTTATTCGTTTGAGAAATATTTCCATGTATACGTAGGCGAATAAATATGCAACAGTCCGTTTCGAAACAACGTTCCATTAAATCGTGTTGCTTATCTGTTAATTAACATAAAGCGATGCTTGTTCCTGATACGTATACGCGGCGAGTTCGTCGCCTGCATTGGTAACTACGCTTGGAATAACGAAACTTTTGCTCGGGAACGAGTGCATCGCAGTGGTCATGGCAATGCGAAACGATTGAAGCGTTATTTCGCATAATATTCCTTTAGCCTCGTGTCGTCGATTGAGAAAGATCGCTACTTTAACCGATATAGTAAAGTAAATAGGCGGATATCGTTTCAACAGAAGGGAAAGCACTTTACTTTCATCGAAATCTACAGTTTGAACTGTGCGATTTCCCGCGACCGGGCACGCGATATTTTCGAGACTCTGTTGCTCTTTCCCCCCCTTTCGATGTATAGTTGCAGCCGAATAGCAACGGAGGACTTTGGACCTCTGACGATGTGTCGTTCGAACTATCATCCAGTGTCGAACGATTTCTTCGTTTCACTGGATCCTAATGCCTCCTCTGGCGAGCATCGCCTTTCGAACTCGGCTTTGCTCGATTGAAAATGAAAGATCTCGGGTTTCGTCGACGCGTTCGGTAGTGTCACCGGCTACGAATCGAAAGCGAGATATACGAAGACAGGATCGAAAAATAAGCAAGCGACGAAGGAAAACCGATCGGCGATGCGGAATCGAGAAAAAGTCTATTCGAAATTTTTCATCGTTGAAAATTGGGTGTAGAGAATACGCCGACTGTAGCCTGGAAAAGTGTATACTCGTGAATGAAAAGAACTTGGTGTCGGATATCGTATGGTCAAAGAGTGAACGATCAGTGACTCATTGGCGACAATCGTATGGTAAAAAGAACGACGGTAAATCGTGTCTGAAAATTTGACCATTGGAAATCACAAAGCTGGCTTCTCGATTTCTTGCTCGGTCGGTCTGAAAGCGTCGTTCTCGATAAGCAACGAGTACATACAGTAGAGATGTGTTTCACGAGTCACGTTGCTATTCTTCCAGCGAATTGTCCGAGAACTTTTCATGGCGTTCCAGGTCGCTTTGTCCGTGAAGTGTCTTTGCGACGACACAGATCCACGAAGACTTATTTTTTTCTTTCGTTTCACTTGCGCTCCTTGCTAGTCTAATCGTGCAAATCTCGTTGAATTTCCGGCGTTTGTAACTAAATGATTAATCACGATGCATGCTGGCATGAGGGGCGCTTTCATCGGTATGAGGATGTTACCGCGACATCGACGCATATCTTCGGAGTATAAAAGAAGGTAACGATCGGCTTTTCTTTCCGCAAACTGCACACTTTGCGATAACGCTTCCTAAGAGTTTGAGAATAATCGTGTGAATTTTTAATCGGTCGAGTGTGCCAATATCTTTGATTTCGTAGGAGCGAAGAAACGCTAAAGTATCATTTAAACGTTTATTCGTTACAAGACAGATATCGATGGCTTTGAAAAACCGAAGAGACTTTAGAAAAGATTCGAACCTTGATCTATACGACAACCCTTTCTGCTGTTCGATGAAATGATATTAGCGAATATTATTCAAATACTTTTTGTGCAGTAAGCAGAGAATTCAAGGACACTTGTTTTCTCCCGCTGCCCACATTTTCATTATCAGAATACTTTAGAGTTTGGGTAAATATAGATTATTAGGGAAGATAGGTGGTACGGTGAAGATTATTCTTGGGAAGCTCCTGCCATCTAACGCAGGCTCTAGGAAACCGATAAAGAACGCGCCCGACCTTGTCGACACCAATGCAGTAGCCAGATAATAATTGCAACGTGTTCATTCACCAAGCATTTGGACGATACATGGCGATACTTGTTTTTCATTACGTGTAAATTTCAAAGAGAAAATGGAATCGATCGACTGTCGTTGATAATTTACCCCAATCGGGTAACATTAACAAGCAAAAGGTGGAATAACAAAGTAAGGTTAGAGTTGGTTCGCACTCGCGGAAATCTGTGTGATGTTCGTTCGCGTTACTAGTTTTTCGTCTTTCCCATTTTTACTGAAAAATGAGACCGTTGTGTCATCTCGTTTGCGAGAATCGATGTATACGTCGATACAAAGAGTATTAGAAAGACGTACGCGCGGCTTGGCAAACAAGTTTCGTCCAATTGCGCGCATATATCGCCTCTCGGCAATCGAAACGATAGAATCGCGCAGGTCGTAGACCGAGTATGCGAGATACACCGTGACAACCGCTATATAGGTTGTTCAACTTGCATACAGGCTGAAATTGATTGGATAGTTTGCGGTCGGTTCAGGCTGTGTACAAGCGTACGCGAGCGGCGAAGAGGCTCGCCCTTAAAGACGAACAAAGCGTATTCGAATCAAACGCCAACTGGTCGACAGCTATTCTATGCGCTTTGCCGAGAATTTGGCGAATGACTTTCGCGTTCTGGCAACTCTCCCAGACAAGCTCGAGTACACCGTTGCTTTCGCGTAGATTGTTTCGCAAAATTACCTGCATCAGACAGCTCGGCGTCACGGTGACCGTTAACATAATCGGTATGCAGTTCTTTCAGACTACTTCACGCGATTCGACGTACGTATATATATCCTCTGACCGTAAAACAGTTTTACGGGCTACGAGGTGGGCTTTGACGTTTGCGAACAATGTTATTTGCCTCTATCGCGGCGCGGCGTTTCGGCTGAATTTGCTAACTTCGTTCCAAGAATAACACGAAATGCTCAGAGCTATTCAGTCGAGGATATTTTCTTTACGTTCGCCGTTCCGTCGCTATTCTTCTTATTATCTTAGCGGTCGAACGAACGCATTGCCGTACGCGAGAGCTCACGGTTTCTACATTATCTCGGTCGGTTCGAACACAGTTTAAGGAAAAAGAAAAAAGGGGCAACTGAACTGTGCACTATTGACCCAGGGCGAGGATCGCCTGCGGCTAATCGCATATTTCCCCCCTCGTGCACCGCTGGAACGGACATACCCGTGCATTTACTCTCCCTACGCATGCCACGTATATACTTACCCGTTTGCCGCTTATTATATTAATCGCCGCTACAAAAATATCTTCGACAGTCGTTCAACGCGCGTTGCTTTAGTTGGCCTATGCCAGCTTAAACTCCGCCACTTTTCCGTAAAATCTTTCGATGATTGAACGTATAATCTGGCAGAATCATCGAACCAATATATATATATATATATATATTTTTTTTTTCATCGCTTATTGTCGCTAACTGATTCTATTCGAACGTTCTATAAGTTCCTTCGTAGTAATAGGTTTCAATGGGCGATCTTGAATGCCAAACGGCATGTTTGCGCATTAGAAATGCGATTAAGCTGTACAACCGAAACGGCTTGTGGCCCGACTAGGAACCCGTCCAATAGGTCGACGTACGCGAAACTGTGTACGACTTGTCAACGGTTTCGTGTCACCTTGTTAGCACGTGTTCCACATGGCACGAAGTCGGCCAACATTTTGCTTTCCGTCCATTCGCCTCCATTGACGATCATGAAACCGTAAACGCCACCGCGACCACTGAAATTGGATCGTATGAAACCGAGCTATTTCCACGTTTATAGTCGCGGGAGAATTACACGTGAACGTATGGTGAACTGCACACAAATAGAAAGAAACGAGTGTTTGCTTAAACGCTATGGTAGAATACCAGTGGCAATCGAAGAAGTAAAAACGATTGGTCGGTAAGCGAGAGATCTACCGAATATTGCGTGTAGAGATATTGCGGGTAGGTTGGAGGGGTGGCATGGGTCTTTTAATCGGTACCATCTGAATCAGCATCGACGCGCTAAACGTGTCGTGCATGTCCGGTAAACTCGACTACTGGGGCACGGGGCGTTAAACAGGTGAACGTGGGGGTCGGCGACATGCGGTATACGGTTACGGAGCGTCACGACGCCCTGCAGGCGACTGTTCCACAAACCACCGCCCCCAGGGTAAACTTTCTGTTACGTGCCGACGATAGCCTATAGCATGTTGTTCGCTCTCTCTCTCTCTCTCTCTCTCTCTCTCTCCACGAGCCTTTGCCGTTTTGCTTCAAATTCAACAGTGTACGCTACCCAGCGGCCCAGATTTTTTAACATTCCTCCAAGTGAAAAGAAAATAGCGGAAACGGTCGCTGCTGGACCCTCTGCACAGCCTTGACAAACAAACCATTAATTGACCTTTTTGGAAGAGTCGTTGTTTCAACATCTTTGTTACGTCAATTCTGTCATACTCGTACAAATACCGTCTATGGGAGATTATGTGCTCGCATTTGCATTTAACGAAATTGTTCGAAGAGCGTGCTTCTTCGATAATCGTACAAATAATTTCAATTCGTCAGCGCTCGTGCGAGAGCGGCGTCCACAGACTCGAATTCGTCGCAAGGTTCCGCGGAGCGGAAGAACTAGTTGAAAATGGGAACGTCGAAGGGAAAACGAAACGGCACTAACTCGGACGAGTTCCTCGAGTGCATTCCTGACGACCTTCTTCGGGAATCGATGTTGCCCCTGTTTGGAACAACCGACCTAATTTCCTGGATACGAGGGTAACACGCGACATCGGTACAAGCGACGAAAGCAAATTCTTAATGATACCGGTCCTGCAAGGAGCAGCGTGTGCTATTGCGAGAGCCCACGGCATCGAACGCACGCAAGTCGAAAGAGGAATCAAGCTGGTGGTTGCAGCGATGGGTCCAAGCACCGTAGAAGCGAAGTTGCGTTCGTCATAATAATTTCACAAAATATCGCTGGTAACTGCCGAACGAACGTACCGTAGGGAGACGCGTGTCTAAATTAGAATTCGAGCAGATGTGCTCAGGGTATTTGTACCAATAAAGCGATATACATGTACCGGTGGCTTTATGTCGCCAATGAAATGGATCGTAACACAGAAAAGAAAAAAAAAAGAAAGGAGAAAGAACCGAGGAAAGTTTCAGGTTAAAGAATGAGCCGGAGTTTATGGAAACGATCTCTTCCTACCGAGATATTTCGCATGTATCGTCAAAAGAATATTCAGGCGTATTTGAATCGCGAACGGAGGGGTTGGCCCCGCGACCGAATCGATCGCGACAGGGAAAAGTCGGTAATCGGATCAAGTCCATCGCTAGCAAACGGTCTACCGGCTGACCAACCACGGATACGCCTGCTACTTGCTTGCTTGCCACAAGCCAGGTCGTGTACGCTGGGTCAGGAGAGAGAGTCAGTTATACCGACGCCGTGCTAGCATTCGCGTCACTCATTGGTCGAATCCTGACGACAGCTTCCTCTCGAAGATACACAGCTCTCGACCACGCAAACCCGACCTACGGCAGCACCAGTCTGGAAAACTCGTCTTCGTCTTCTCGGCAATTCTACTCTCGTTGTCACCTTCGTGGATGATACCCACGAATCTCAGCTTTCACGCCGATTTCTCCGTCACGGGACGACGGGTGGGTAGACGATCGCCTGCAAAGAGAAGAAGACTCGAGCTTCGGGAGAGTTAGCTCGGTGACACGGCGATACGAGTGTGAGATTGCGCGTAACTTTGAATCCGTTTTCGTTCGGTCGAGGTCTTCGAATAACAGAGTGCGGAGTTCGTTAGAGACGGTCGTCGAATGCTTCGCATCTTCTTCTTGAGACCTGCTGTCAATTTTCAATCTCTGTATAGCAACTGGTCCTGTACGGAGTCCTATACGTATATATATACATATATATATATATATATATATATATATATACACGCATATATGTATATGTATGTATGTATGTACGTATGTAGGTACATACAAGGGCAATCGGTGACAAAGTCTTCGAAATTATTCTCTTCGGAGTCTCGACTCTACGAAATTTCTCGGAATGTTGTATCTTCTTGCAGACACTCGAGATGCCAATCTCCGGTACGGCTCCTAATTTCTAGCGTCATCGGTCGGAAAGGTTTTCTCGTTAGTTTTCGCCGAATGATTGGCGCGATCGCGCCGAATCGGAGATAAAAGGGAATCGGAATTAATTCGAAAACGGTCGATCGCTGCTTCTTCGACCAAGCGAAAGTCGCAGGTGCGCTACGTGCTACGAGTTGAAGTGTTCGATTAGGATAGAAACTGTCGCAAACGAGGGACGCTTCAGAAGTTTCGTTCTGCGAGCCGCAAGCGTGCCTATAGTTAGAAGGGAATCGGTTTCGAAGTGGGTTGCTACGTTCATGGCAAAAGTAACGAAGAGTGGGAAACTATTTTTTATCGCACGACCTGAGGAATTGGGTTGGCGCGATCGCGGATCGATAATACGTGACTGGTTCTCGACGCGTTCCCTTCTGCAATTAAACACGACGTTAACGCCCCGTTTCGTTTCTCCTTATTCTTTCCCTTTCTCTATTTTTTTCCTCCCGTGAAAACGCCCGAACAGCAGAAGACTGCCGTTTGAATGCACGCGCGACTAGTGCGGGTGAAATTGGTGATCGGATCACGCTTGTCATTAGGGACCATCGAACCGTACCGTAGTATGAGATGTAAACGTGAAAGCGCCGATGGCTTCGTGGGAGACCCTCTCTTTCGTTCGATATCCGAAAATAATCGGCATCGACACCGTTCCGTATTCGTGCGTTATCGCGATTAAATTAGAAAAACGGGTCGGCTAGGAGCGGCGAAGATCACGCTCGTCCGATTTCGAAGGACGACCGAAGGCGGGAGATCGGTTCCCGCGGTTTCGTTAGTCGCGGATGTAGAACGACGATGGCGGAACGCGTAGACTCGTAGAGATGGTTTAAAAAGTTTGCCGCGCTCAAGGCCACGGACCTGGCGTATCGATCTCTGAGTTCCCTCGATCGAGAGCAAGAACGCGGCAATAAAGAGTTGCGGCAGTGGCGCGCCGTTGGAATCGAGGTTAGCGTGCCGCCAAACCTCTGGATCCTTTCTTCGTTTTCTGGTATTGACCGGGTGGGCGCTCGTGACGCGCTACGCCATCGCCATCTTTCGGAGGGATGGTTCACTGTTCGGAAAAATGAGTTTGGGCGGGAGGGAGGTGCACGACTGACGCGAGAGTGATTGACGATCGGGATGTGCGTTCCCATCGCGAGGAACTCGGTTTCGTAATCGCTTCGACCGAGAATACCGCGTACCAGCAAGCTAGAATCGATCGCGTAGGAAGAAATTTCGCGACATCTCGCGAGGTGAACGAACGCTGGCAATGTCGAGGCGAAGGCGCGACAACGGTGTCCCGTGTGCTCGAGTAGAGAGGAATCGAGCGGGCGAATCGAAACAATAACGAACTCGAATGCGTCGCACGATCTGTCCGATCGACGCGGGGCTCAACGATCTCCGTAAAGGCGAATGTCCGAGGCGGTTGGATCGTCGGTCTCGCGGTCACTTACACACGAAGGGAGACGTTCGTAACGGTGAAGAGTGAGTTGATGCGGGGCTGGATGGTCGCCAGCTCGATCGACACGGTAGGTCGACCACGTGGTGTAACCACCGACTGGTTTTGCTGGCGGCGTTGCACGATGCCAAACGCCGCTCTACTCCTCGTCTGGCTCGGTCGTATTCTAGTATTCGTTCCCTCGTTTCCGCGCGACCTTTTTCAACTCGAAACTCCTCGGTACGCGCTCTGTCGCGCTTATTTCACGGCGCATCTGTCTCGCGGGATGTTTTCGGTGCTGCCGCCTCGCGGTATTTCCTGCAACTATATCTATTTTAGTTCGGCGCTGGAGGAGGGCGTGGATAGCGGTTAATTGGTTGGACGCGTGACTGCGTGAGATTGGATGTAAATGGATGTTCCGGCTCGAGTAGTCCTCTGCCTCGTGCCGACTCTTTCGCGCGTTTAACGATCAAATATTTACGCCTTGGACGATCGGCCGGGCAAGGGAAACGAAAAAGGCGCGAAACCGTTTAAACGTAATCGTTTAATAGGTTTCAAAGTTTCGCTCTGCCTTTCGAACGCTCGAAACTTTCGTCGAATATTAGGGAACGTCGTCGATAGCCAGACTACTAATCGGGACAAAGTTGGCACGAATGCAGAGATTCGCGAGGTCGCGAACATAGCCGAGCATTCGTCGGAATCCCTATTAGAATTCCGTTGGCGTTTCCCAAGTGAAGCGTAGCACGCCAAATCGGAGATTGCTTAGGGGCGCGAGGTCGCGCCGTGTCGAAGGCTGGCTCGATCGGATACGTTCGATGGCCGCCTTCCAGCTCGGTATATCGGTTAGCGCTATCCGATCGGTATCGGGAACACACGGTGGCCTTGTCATCGTTCGACCTTCCTCCTCCCCGTGATTCTGCCAATTTCTCGCGGCTCGCGCACCGGTGCTGCCACCAGGCGGTATTCAGTGAAAGCACGAGTCGCACAGGGCGAGAGATTCGTGCGATGTGGTGCGCCAAGTGAGTCGGCGTGATCGCGGAACCGAAGGAAGACCGTGTTTGGACGTTGCCGTGTACGCTATCGTACACGCGTTGTCACGGCTTCCTGTCTCTTCCCGCCTCTATTCTCTATGTGTTTCTTCGCGTCGCGTCGCTCATCTTCGCTCTGATCGCCCCAGTCATCATCCTTCTTCGCTCTCGCTTTTCTGCCTCGTATTCGTTTACCGTGCGCTGGCACGCTCTCGTCGAACGCTCTCCGTTCGTCGACGAGAAACACTTGGTCGTCGTGCGAGTGTAAGTCGCGAATGGGGTTGCACGTGCGTGAGTCTGTCGCGAATCGGTGGCTCGCCAGCGGCGGACCTGTGTCGATAGGTGGAAGGTTAACCGAGGGATCGGTCGCGTGCGTGCACGAGGTCGGCAGGAGCTAAGAGAACCGAGCTACGGTCCGTTCGCCCTTATCGAATGTGCCGCGTCCGCAGGACATCGGACGGCGATTGGACCAGGAGCGGCTCGTCCGAAGGAAGGAAAGAAATCGGAGAAAGTAAGATTCGGAGGACCGAGAAGACGATAGACGAGCGACTAGCCAGATCGAGAACGGCAAGCGAGAAGAGGAAGAAGGGAAGAAAGCGAAGCAGAGAGGGAGAGAGAAAGAGGAAGAAAGAGAAAGAGAGAGAGTCGGAGCAAAGCGTGGCCGTGCGTGCGAGAGGAGCTCGCGGCAGGAGCAGCCACGGAGGCAGAGCTAGAGAGGTGGAGTGAACGGGCGATAATCGAGGATTTGAATGGGTGGGCCGGGAGCCGGTAGGGTTAGCAGGCACGAGCTGAACGCGGTGCCAAAGAGCGACGTCGGTCACGGGGATCGGACCCTCGTAATCGGCGAGCCAGCAGCACCACCACCGGCCTGTCGGTGTCACCCGACTTCGGCTTCGAGTTCGGAACGCGCGATCTCGGCATCCGGCCACCTCGTCCCCGCCCAGCTGCCGCCTTCGCCGCCGCCACTCGCCTCGCTGCACATCACCATCAACAACTGCACTTCCATTGGCAACAACAATACTACCGCCAAGCCGGACGCGATCTCGAACGGTACCAAGGCTGCTGCGACCATGTCCTCGCCGCCCAAGCATCGAAGGGGCTTCGACCCCAACGACGTAAACGCCACTGACTATCGCCGTTATCGTCGCGTTAAAACGACGAAACGGTGAGTTTCTCTCCCATATTGCCTTTCTTCTATTTTCTCCGTTCGAGCGGAGCTACGTGTTCACCTTGCCGTTTATACAGTTTCTATACCTCGTCTCTTCGTACGGAACGAGAACGGTTCTTGCCACGGCTTCCAGTATCTTCTTTTTCCCTGGAGGATACGCGATAACGTTCGAGCAACGTTGGCAGTTAGGTTTAACGGCTCGTTTCCCTAATCGAATAGACGAGACGAGAGGTCCGAGCCTAATAACGTTTCCAACGAAATCGTCAAAGGTTAGAGCCCGTTAAGACTGATCTCGCGGATGTTTCTGCTTTTTAACGAAGACGGTGCAAGCCGCCTAACTCGTTCCGTATGTCTTTCACTCACCCGTACCTAATTTTCATGTTCTGCCTTATAACCCTGTGCTGCAAACATCCTGGAATCCTCGTGTCTCCGCGAGCAAATCGCGCTTCCGTTGGGGACCGGGCGGTGCTGGTCGTTGACCGTCGTCTCCCGTCTCTAAACGTGTTTGGCCTTCTATTCTATAATCGGTTCATCTTGAATAATTTGCACGTCTGAGCCCGTCGCCGATTCACTTTCCATCGAATTTCCAAAGATTCGAGTCCGTCTGCCGGCTTGATTTCCCGCTCTCGAGAATCGCACGTACCCGGTAAACGTTCGGTGGACACGTACGTAGTTGTTGCAAGTACGTGTAACCGATATAATTATTTCGTTTCGAGGAAAATGCCGTCGCCCTATACGTACAGACAATGATTCACGAATTTCCCCGACGTTATTTCCGCTATACGCTTCGCATCACATTATAGATTCGTTATCGATTCGTCGACAGTAGCGGGATTCTTCGGCGTAGCTGCCTGTTCTTTTCGGTCGGTTGATCGCGCGCTGCTAGTTGCGAAATTTTTTACACGCGACGCGAGCTGGTCGATCTCGAGGGCGTCGAGCGGAAAACACGAGGAACTTGGACGAAGCATGATCCCAGGCGAAACCTCGATTCCTGATTTCCTTCCGGAACACGGCGTTCCAGCCTTTCACACAGCTTCCACTGACAGCGAATGCACAATGTTCACAGAGGCTTTGTATGTTCCACACCGTGACCTTGGGCGCCGGACACAGACCTCCCCGACATCTCCCGACATATATCTGTCAGCACGAGGCATTAAAACACACACAAGCTTGCGATGTTCGATGTTGGATCGCTTACTGGTTGTATCCCCGTCACGAACGAATGCGCTGAAAATAAAAAAAAAAAAAAAAAAATTATAAAGCGAACGAACCAAAAAAGTAACACGATAAGACGAAAGAAAGGCTGCGTGGCCTAAGCTGCATGTCGTTGGACGCAACGCGGTTAAATCGATGCGTTGCATCCTCAGTCGACGTTCCTGTTGTTCGATCGGACGAACGAATGCGTCGTCAACGAGTCGCCACGATAGATCGCATAGATATACGATTGTTGTAAAGGAAAAATAAACGAATAAATAAAAAAATATATAAATATATATATATACATATATAAAAGAAAAGTACACGCGCCCTCACGCGGCCAGCATAATATCGGGTCTCGTCGATATCCCGATGCTTTCGAAGCTTGGAATGCGATGCAATGGAATGGAATGAAATGGAATGAAGAGTCTTGCACCTTGGACGATAAAGCTTTCACGCACTACTCGATTATCGGCGAGGACCGTTGGACAGATGACGCGGCTCTGTCCTCTTCTACTTTCTCGCGGCGAATATATATATATCTGAAATGCTTTGTTCGATGTGCCGACCTGAAAGAAATTCACTTCCGCTCGAGAAACGCGCGAGCAAAATGCAGGAAATCGGAATCGAAACGTGCCGGAACCGCCCTCCTTTCCATCCTTCTAAACCTTCGCGCTATCCTTGGAACTATCGCGATCCGCACAATTGTCCCTTGATCGTACCTCTACGAAATCAAATAAATCGGTACGATTGTAATTTCACTCGCAAATTATCGGATTCGGTTATCGGATCGAAGAGCAGAGATCTTCGACGTGGAACACGTCACACGATTCGTTCGAGGGCGTGGCAAAAATCGTGCGCCGATTCGACGCGACGCTAACGAAAAATTGGCCGTAAAGCTCCGTTGCTTGGAACCTCGTTACTCTCGAGGAAAGCGACGTTTCAAATTTTCAGAGCGCCCGTGTACACGCGTGTAATTCGATTTCAGCGTATTGAGCGTTGTCCGGAGGTATGTACGTCTGCTGCAAGTACGCTTTCGATCATTTTTCACGGCAACGAGTTCTCCCCTAGCAAACACGGTCGCTCTACGTTTTTTCTTAATCCCGAGGCAGATCGTCGTTGTCTGTGCAGGATTTTCCACGCGATTCGTATCAATCTTGAAACGAGGCACGATAACTTTGTACGTTGCGTTACACGAGAAAAATGAAAAAAAGAAAAAAAAAGAAATAGAAAAAAAAACAAGAAAGAAAGAAAGGAAACTAATATATTTTTAGGTTTCTCTCTCAGTGCGCAACGGAATGTTTCACCCTATGTTTAAAGCGTTTGGAGTGTCGTGTCGTCAAAATGTCACCTTTTCTTTTATTTTTTTCGTTGCGTTCGTTGCTCCGAGGAGGTCGTACATGTTTAATCGTCCGTTGCCACGAACCGTTGCATGCGTTGTTTTTTATATCAAATGTGCACGTGTGCTTCAAGATGGATGATTTTTAAACGAGAGGCGAGTGCGAATTTACGCGTGAAAACTGTCAACAAGCGGATCGTCGACTCAGATGGCCGTAGATACGGGAATAGGGATTGAAGGAGGGTAGGAACTGTATGACGACTGAAGCGTCGACGTACCCGTCACAAACGTCGCCTATGAATCGCGAATTTCACACGGGAGACGTTGTTAATATTTCCATGGACAATTGATACTTTTTGCCGTGTACACTGGCCCGTTGTTGCGACGTCCGTGGAAAAACTTTTAATCAGCGAATCGCGCTGTCGAGTGCGCTTGGTTCGGTGAAAAAAAGTTGGGCTCGAATTTCCTATGAGCTCGATCGTTTGATTTTATACGCGAATTTGCATCGAACGTCACGAGAATCCTCTTCCCGTTTGAATCCGCGTATCGTTGTTGAAAATATTTCGATAAATACCTGTCTCTTTTTTATCGACAGTACACGCGTGCTTCCGTATCGTTGAAAATTCTCTCCGAATTTCTATCGTGTCGATATATATATATATATATATATATATATATATATATATATATATATATCGCTCTATCGCGAGAGCCATTATAAAATTGCAAACAATTTTTGTGCCCGGATCGGATCGGTCGACTAGAATTAAATATCGCGTGTCGTACGTCGAGTGTACCGCCTCTTCTTGCTCTTTATTTGTATACGGTCGCATACACGCGCGCGAGACAAGAATAGGATGCCGGTGCTTGCAATGAAGAGTCTCGAATCGGCCGATCGATCGAGCATTCTCAGTCAGTTGCAGAGTTTGGTAATTGGAAGGGCAGCTCGATCGATAAATATGAATGAGCCATTATCTTCCGTTCAAAAGCGTTTTCAACTTCGACCCACGTGTTTCCGCAAATAGAGGCACGGAATTTGGCGAAATGAAAAACGATCCAGAGTTCGAATCAGAAATCCCGCGAAACATCTTCTATTCGAAGATTTATTGCTTCTTTTCGTCGAGAGCGAAGCGGTGACTTTCTCGCGAGAAACGTTCGAGATCGCGCGACATTTGCAGGGAGTGCGCTTAGTCGCGTGAGCGACGGATGACGAGTTAAACGTTCCCAGGATTAATAATACATATCGCGTGAAGTGGAACAGAGCCGTTCTCTACAGACTATAGTCAGCCGTGTTGTCGCCCGCGATTCACGGCAGTTGGTTCGATGCGTGGCCGACTTCTGTTCTGTAATGATAAGGTAGGAAGGTATGTAGCTCGCTTTCGAGATTTAATTTGCTACTTGCGCTCGAGATTTAATATACAGCGCCACTCTCGAACGGTCGGCATTTAGTGAAATGAAGCAAACGATGGAAGAAGGACAGTGACAGCGGCAAGGAAATCCTCGGTTCGTTGAATCGAAACGTTTCCGATATCAAGAAAACGACGAGTCTCTCTCGGTCGTCGATCGTCCTTTATTTGCTCGCCTTTTCGTTTGCTTCGAACGTTCGATAAATTCGATAATTGCTATTCTTTCGGGGAAAGAATTAGCGACCAAGCAATACCGGACGATATATCGTGAGACGAGACAAGCCTACGATTAATAGCGCGGCAAGTCAAACATTTCTCTTAGCACGAACGTCTGTAAAGGCCTGTAAAACCCTTAAAGATCGACTCGAGCTGCGATCGTTTTTAATTACGTTAAATCGAGCATCGGCGATATCATTTACGAAATGTATCGATCAGTGGTAAGATCTGCACTATGTTGTTCAAATACGTACAGTTCTATCGTTACCGACAGCGACATTATGATCCGAATACATTCATCGCCAACAATACCCGAGTCGAGTGTATGTAAAAGACGTATTCTCGTTTGGCTGATTTGAAAACGTTCAATCGTCGTTGGTCCTCTATTTGAAATTAGTTCGCTTTACTTACACAACTTTAAGATTAGTTCACGAAGAATGTAAAACTCCTGGCTTTGCAAATGTCCCAGAAGATTAGCTAAAATGGTATCACTGTGAGGCTCATTCGACCGTTTCTCTGCATTTATAGCGCATTCCTATCGTCCGGTCGTCGATCGTAATTGGTGCTAATTTCGAGTCAAGGCAAGGTCTAATATAACGTTACCTAACGTGTCTCCACAAGCCCATTTTTTTAACACGATCCTTCATTCACTCGTGGTATTTCTTCACAGTGGTTACAAGCTTTCTGAAGCCTTTTAAGCGTTTGTGTTGTAAACTATTGCCTTCGGGCCAGGCTCGTCATTCTTTCCTACAGTCCCCCTTTCTTTCGTTTATCATTTCCAACCAACAACTGCCACAAAAATCGTCCTACATTTACGCGGAATAAATTCTCATTGCTCGGTGCTTGCATTCGATCGTCTTACTAGACACGTTGCTTCACACTGTACCACGTTTTCTCCCAATTAATCATCTCGGTTCATGCACGTTGTCAGATTTAACGTTCGTCACGTTTATCGGAAAAATTATCGGACGATCCATTTTACTTGAAAAAAATGTCTTTTAACTTAAGGTAACGCCGCGTTCAGATCTATGTTCGACGCATAAGGAATACGCGATCAATCCTCAGTAGTATTGTTACGTCACTGAAGATACAGCGACGTGTAGGGCCAATGCAGACACGATAGTTAGCGATTAGTCGTATGCACGGCTTCAGACCGTCGTTGGTGAAGATCAGTCTCTGTTCGCATGTACGATGAGTCTTTCGCGAATTTCACGATCGCGTTCGTGACGCGCGTTGATGCATCGGAGCTCGCCGCGCTTCATAAATTACGCACTCTCTCTCTCTCTCTCGATGGCAAGTTTATCGGGTTAAATATGAGAAGAATCTGCCCGCGGCCGTGATATTTCGTTTCCACCTCTGTTCGATTGATTTTGCCTGACTCGGCATATCGTAAGAAAAGTATATTTACATCGGGCGAAATTTTCATCTTCGTCGTACACGGTGGAGTTATGGTGCAACGAAGATGGGCAGAAAGTTAGGTGGGAAAGTAGAATTATTATCGTACGCAGAGAGAAACTGACAGAACGCAGAAGACTCGTGAAACGCGCGCGCGTTTGCAACGATACTCGCGCTTCACTTGGCGTCAACTTTTAATTCGAACAGATTCGTCGAGCTGTTAAATCGAATCAGGCGATCGTACACTCGAATAATTTTTCCAGTCATTTTTCCCGGGAATCAAGTCTCTCGAGCATAATCCATGCACTTTGCTCGATTTTCAAATTAAAAATCGTTGCCATTCCGACTGCATCGATCTTTGATCCGCGATTTTCATTCTTGACGAAAAAGAAGAAAGAAAGAAAAGAAAAAAGAAAAGAATGAAACAAAAATGTGTTCAACAGATTGCGAGCTCCGAGCATAACAGCGGATTTTCGTGGTCGCGGATTTCTGTCAGACTAGCTACGATGTCTTGCTAGTGTGATATGGGTCTCGGACTCCTCGTTTTACACTCTATGGTTTTGTTCATCGTTAGCAACATCGTTCTACGATCTCTCGGAATTTGCTCCCTCTGCCTACCATACTCTGTGGTTTTAACGGTAATCATCGCGAGCACGTTACACTTGTAAGTACCGTTCACGTAGTTTTACACACCAGCTAATGTCGGCTAGAGTTCCGCATCGTCGAGAGTTAGTTACATTGTAACATCAACCACCTCTGTACCTACAACTCTATTTTCTCTTTTTCTTTCTTTTTTTTTCGCGACGTATTTCGATTCCTAAGAGTCCTTGACCTATGCATTTCCGATCTGTTCGATCGTCGGAGCTTTCATAGATCGCTCGCAGAGTCTTAAAGCGAATCGTCCTTGAGGCTGGATCCAGCTGTCGCGCATGCTTCCACTAATACGAAAACGCGCAGATTAGACGGCAGCCGATTGCCGAAATCGAAATATTGCGCATTGAAATTGCACTTCCTTAGACGTTTTTCTCTATCAAGCGGCCAGCATTGACGAGTGACGGTCGAATTTCGCGCCATTTAAAACCGAGAACGTAAGTTGACACGGTCCCGTGTGACCGTACTTATTTCTGGAAATGGGCCGCCATGGGTGTCCTGTCATTCGAGTAGATTAACCTTTTGCGGTCTGACTACTTTCGATTTCTAGTTACGCGTTTCGATTTTTATTTATTCATTGGCTTATTAATTAGCTTTGCCTCTCGTTAACATCTCTCTATCCTTGTAAACGGAACGACGCTGTGAGAATCTTTACGAAACATTGGCGCTCTCGTGTGGCGCTGTAACCGGCCGAGCGAACGTCACCGCGCGCTTGGTCTGACCATAACCGGCCGAAACTACTTTCTGTGGCCGGCCGGCAGGCACCAAATATCGCTGTAATCTCGCTGGTCTCGCGTCTCACGCGAACGGCCGTAACTACTTTCCCCGTAATGGCACGTGCCACGGTTGTTGGCTGAGGAAGGACAATAACGTATTGTTCGACCGTGGGCAACAATGCGAGACTCGAACTACGCGGTCATATTATTAATACGTAGAATATTAGCGTTAACGGCAATACAGAAAGTAGTACGAGCAAGTTATTTGTCCGACCGTAGTACGATCAGATCGTATCGAGGTAAATCAAATCGCAAAGGGTTAAGCAGCGAGGCTACGTAAACAGGTTAATAACAGTTTGCATTTATTCCGGCGAGGAAGTAGATTCGGCGGTGTATTTCTAAGGATTCCTCTCTTGATCTAGGCTCTGAGGCAAGATGCTGTTTGCACGAAAAACATTTACGTGATGTCTTGCCAAACAGCAGCCACTGGGAAAGTTGGATTGAGCCGCAGAAGATGACGATGTGGATCGAGAGATTAATGTTCTCGTTGGTGATACTTCCGGGTGGACAGGGCAACCATCGTAGTCAGTTGCCTCGACGCAAGAAGCGGTGACAGTAATTTAATGCTGCGCGCTTCCCGACTTTGTCTTCCCCTTGTCTTGTACTCTCCATTAGACGCTCGGTATTTTCAGTTTGCGCAGTAGTGGAATTTTATTGCATCGGAAAGCTACGAATCGCGTTGTCCAAGGCTTCTGCTTGTAAACCGCAGCCGCGAACGTTGAAACGTATATTGCAAGAATGAAGCATCGTGTACCGATCGGTGTCACTTTCTCCTTCGAAAGAAACCCGACCAAGTTGACAACGCTACCGAGGAATCGGTGGTCGTGTCGCGTCCCGAGAAAGATTCCAACGGACGCTTCGTCTAAGTCGAGCCGAAAAAAGCAGAGACCGTGAATATCGATGAAAATTCCTTCTTTCGTCACTTTTCATTTGCAACGTTTTCCTATCGTTGTACACCGATTGTAACGTTCGTCCGGTACTTGGCTGTTGCTCGTCGTATTAGAACTCTGTATCGGTAATTAAACATCAGTCACGAGTAGTTTCTCAGTTTCTTTCGTTTTTCCAATCTGCATCGATTATAAGTAGCCCTTGATTCGAGTAGTCGGTTATTTTGCAAGTTATTTCAATCGCAAACCTAATCGGTAGTCGACCGTAGCTAGAGAGAAGCATTCTGGCCGAGTAATGTAATCGTATCGTATCGTATCGTATCGCTTTAACACGAGATGTATCGATCTATTAAAAAAAAAAAAAAAAAGAAAAATGGTAATTTCAGAATAGACGTAGATATGTTTATCTTCCGTAAAAGAATTACGACGCTTGCGTTGTACTTGTAGTCTGTCGATCCTCCGATCGATCGCCACACGTAACGAAAGATACCGAACGATGCGAGAATGCTTATATCGAAGCGCAGCGAATTCGCGTCGCACGTTCTCGCGCAACCTGCTTGAATCCGATGTCAGGTTGGTAATGCAGGTATCGACGAACGATACGAAAGCTCTCTTGAACCAGAGTTTGCAAGCTTTCGGTTCGAACGTAACAGTTCAGGCGCTTCCCGCCAGGCGGCGCCTCGATCAATTTCCACGTTCGTTCCGTACGAAGCTAGATCGTTGCGAGATCCTCAGGACTCTTATAAAACTCGTTACTCGTTGCGCGCTATCTGACCTTTTTCTTCGTGCTTTGTCCGATTTTAATTAAAGGGCGGCTCGACCTTCCATTCCATTAAAGGCTTCCGCGAGCAAGATCGGATCCAGATGTTCGAGAATCATCCGTCGGACGATCCTGATAATTCGAGGAAGGAAATACTTGTTTCATCTTCGACGGATTCTACTTGCGTCACTGTAGGAACAGAAGCGAAAGAAATGGCAGAGAGATTTTTACCCGAACGGGCTACGCGTCTCGCGGAACGTCGTTAATCGTTGGACGTTGTAAGGCAAACTTGACACGCGCATCGAGATCACTCGATTAAGCGAAACGATATCACGGTCAGCTGCGTTGGGAATTACGACACGCGTTAGTCGTCTAGAGCGTAGGTCGTTGCGAGGATGCAACTGCCAGCGGGCTCGAAAATTGCCGCTAGTTCATCGGTTAGGATGATAGAAACGATTTGGTGGCTGTCGATTAGTCGGATATCGATCACTGCCGTGAACTAGATGAGAGGGCTGTTAGCGTTAAACCGCGCTATCGAACCAACCCGGCATGTTCAGGGCTCTGATTACCGAGGATCCTGAATTAGGTCTGGGTCAGTGCAGATAAAAGATTTTCAGGTGTCCTAGATTGCCTCGTGGCCACCGCTAGTACGAACCTGTTATTGTCGATATCGAAGATTTCGATACGCCGATCTATATATTACGCGTCGTCTCCGAGGTAAACACGCGCATTTTCGCCCACAGCGTGTGTCAATCTGTTCGATCGGCTCGAACGTTCCATCTGCTCGCGTCTGTCGAGGATCCAGCGAAAAAAGAAAAAAGAAAGAAAAAGAAACAGAAACGAAAGAAAGGAAGATAATTGGGGCGGTTCGATCGCATTATCGCGTAATTTTTCAAAGGACGCCACTTTAACGAATAACGTTTATTCGAGGGAAATTGCTACGCCCGTACGTATCGAACCGTCGCATCCTTCAGCGCTCGCGCAAAGTACCCTCGTTTAAGGTTCAATCGAGAAAGTAATATCGAATGGTTGCGACGCGTGCATAACGATCGCGTGGTCGCGTCCTTTGGCAAGGAGCTGCCGCCGCTCGTACGAATAATATTTCAGCCTGATATCTATTCGGTGGATCGCAGACCGTTGCATCGAGAGTCGAATGAAAAACCTTTACAAAACTTTCTCCCGTCCTTTCTGTTAACTGTTTCCGTTACTGTTGCGAAACTCGACCACTTTCAACGTGTTGTTCGGCTCTTGGCAAACTTACGATTCCGGCGATAAACTGGCAAAAGCAGCGACCCCGTCTGAACGGTATATCGGGGCTCTGACCGAATCTATCGAGTCAAATAAACAACGAGAAACGTCACAGGCGCACAGAGCGTTTGATTATTCGTTATCGATCGCCATACATCGTTACTCCCGTATTATCGACTTTCCAACGACCAAGCTTATCGCGAAGATGCAAATCGTCGCCACGTATTACGAATTCCACGTATATTCAGTCGTACGCGCAGTTTGAAGATTTCTCTCTTCTCGTATGTACATCCTCAAGCGGAGCGAGCTCCGCTCCGAGCTTGACAGACGGATTACTCTTTATTACGAGTAATCGTACGACGCTCTGTTCGTCGGTGCTGTCGCACGGCATCGCGCGAGTTACGTCTACAGCTGTTCGTTCGAATTGAAAATAGCGTACGAGACACGAAGAAATGTAACGTCTCGGAACAAGCAGCCTATCGATCCTAGCGATCCTTTCATCCAGTCGAACTTTCTCAACGGCCTCCTTCTCGCACGACTTTCGCGTGCTTTTCGGCGATCGACGTGAAAATGCGCGAGAAAGCGAAGATTTGCGAGAATCGCCGGCCGCTACCTCCGGCGAGAATCATTCCGACCCACTTCGTCGTATCGTCGCTGGTGGATTCCACGGAGGAACCATGTTGCGCGAAGGCCACACCGCTACCGTTGCTTCTTACGATCCATTCATTCGGTGGTAGCCGTAGTAGAGCCGCGCGACCTTCCAAATCCCTTCATCCCCCCTGCAAGGCAGGATTGGGCCGTTTCGCGCAGCGGGATGACCCTGTGGCATTGCGTCCGGTCGCGTCGAGTTGATCGAGAGGCCGCACGAAATAAGGCTATTGCGACGGAATAAATCGCGGTAGGACACTCGGAAATCCTGAAGGGCGGCTGGAAAGTGTTGGAGGATAATACTCGAGCCGGCGGTGTGGCTGGATATCGACTTTGGAACTCCACGCACGAGCAGCAGCGGAGACGGTGTGGCGGGGACGAGGTGGATAGATGGTCGAGTGGGTGGCCGGTTGGGTGGGACGGTGAGCGCGCGGCCGTACATTCTACCTTGCCGTTCATACATTCTCGCGCACCCATACGGGTGCGCACAAACCCGTTTCGGCGTATACAAACGCGGTGGAACCCGGTCTCGAACACAGCCACGAACGAGCGGCTACGAGCGTAACGGGGATCGAGCGTGAGCGTGTGCCACGAACGCGAACAGGCGCGCGTTGCACGCCCAACCAAACCCCACCCTCCTCCGTTTCCTACTTCTCTTCCCTTGCTCTTTGGAGGCTGACCGTACGACCGAGCGAGACGCAGCTATCGCCGTAACAAAGGCGCCACTCGAAAACTACGAACGCATGGGCAACAGAGAAAAATGGAGTGATAGAGACACAGAAAGAGAGAGAGAGAGAGAAGGGAGGGGGAGGAATGGCGAAAATAGCGAGGAGGCATAGGGTAGGGCGAAGGAGAGTTAGAGCCAGAGAAATGGAGGATAGAGGCAGGGTCGAGGAAAGCGAAACGCGAGGGAGAGATTTTGCAGCGGCGGTGGCGCCGCCGTGCAACGCCGCCGCGCCGCGGCGGTTCCAAGCAGCAAGCCTGGCACCTCCACCGTCCTTTACCGCCCTGTCCCACCAGGTCCAACCTACTACGTCTCTCTGTCTGTTCGTACCCGTAAACGCACAAACACGTCGCCGTTTTAACTGGACGGAGGCGCGGGACTGTCTCTCGTACGCGAACCTCTCGTAGCCGCTTAAACGCCTGCGGTCATCCTTCCTCGTCACCTTTTTTTCCGCTACTTTTCACGCGTTTCTCCGCCGTTCTTCTCTCCTTCTCGTCAGTGCCGCTTTCCATCGTTCCACCATCTTTCCACCATCGTTTCCATTGCTCCGCAACCTCCGTGGTTGTTCCTTTCGTACTCCTCGGCTTGTACCATCTTCCCGCTGTTCTCCCTCCCTTTCCCATCTCCCGCCCGCCCCTCAATCCCTACCCCTTCGCCCCTACCCTGTCGGTCGTTTCATCCTTTTCTGGTATCTACGAGGGTATCGCAACACGCACGTCCGGCTCGACGATTCAGAAACCTACGAAACGCGGGCAAACGTGGTTGTTCGAGGTGAATTTGCCTACAGGTCGTCGCGTCGTCGTCGTCGTCGTCGTCGTCATCGTCGTCGTCGTCGAATCAACCGTCTCTCTGTGCGCGGTAGTGTGTGGTGTCTCACGGTGCTCGAATACTCTCCGGTCCGCTGTTTCCCCCACTGCTCCTTCTTCTTCTTCAATCCTGTTACGCTTTCCTGCGTGTTCTGTGTCAGCCGTGTCGCGCGTCCACGTTTCTACCCTCGTTGCCTGCCTTTGTTGTCAGCCGCGCTCGATGCCGACAAACCACCGTCAGTGTTGTGGCGACGCGTACCCTCGCCTCGACGATCTCGGCCGCCGCGGGGCGTTCTCACCACCGGTCCACCTGATTTCCACGGTTTTGCAGATTGGCGAGGATCACGCGGCAAAGTGGACCCGTCTGTCGTACGCGCGGACAAATTAAGAGAACGCGTGACGGCACGCTGCGACCTACAGTCGACTCGGACGCGAGGCTGGCGTTCTTCGTCGGAGCGTGAGCGTGCTTCGTTCGACTCGTGCAAAAGCAAAAGGGTGGAAAGGGAAGCAAAGGGCGAATTTTGGTGGGTGTCGAAACGGCGGAACACGGTTCAACGGAGCTAATCGAATCGACAGACCGCGTGGCAGTAACGCTTTCCTCGCCCCGGAGAATGTGACCACCGTTTGCCAAATGTTTTTGCGTCCGCTCCTTTTCTCCCTTCCCCCTTCTCTCCGTTCACCGCTTGCGCTCTTTCGATCGGATCGCCTTCGCCTTCTTTGCGTATTTGCGTCCGTTTTTAATCCGGATCGAGAGAACCGGTGGTTTCTTGGTGTTCGTTAACCCGAGCGAGCGGATAGTGGACGAAATCGAGGACGAGAACGAGGACGAGGACGAGGACGGTTACACGAGGCGAACTCGTGTCCAGGACGCGATTAAATTAAACGATTGCGTGACGGTGCGCTTTATCGGTGTTTCGCAGCAGCTGCCTTGCCTTCGCCCATGCCATCCTTCCACCGTACGGTTCACCCCTCGCGGACTACCCACTGTCGGCCGACAACGTCTTCGGATCCTTTCGCCGTCCTTGGGAATACCTTGCACGACCGCGTTCGAATTTCGTGGAACGTGGCCGCTCGAGGTGGACTCGTCTAGCGCGCGATGAAACGAGCCGACTGGCCGACGATGCCGCCGCGGTTCGATATCCAGTGAAACCGTTTTTCTCCCACTTTGTCGCTGCTGGTTGGCGAGGTCGCGCGGCGGAAAAGTTCCTTCGTTTCGTCCTGGCACGCTCGTGGCGACGCGGCAGCGTGGAAACGCGCGGTGCACGCGGTGGTGCGTGCGTGTGCTGCTGGAGAAAGTTCGAAAGGCGCGCGCGGAGAACGCGGTCCGAAGCTGGTGGTCGGTCGCCGATCAGCTGACGCGGGGAACAGTGATTGCGCCGCTCGGCTCGATACACACAGAGACACGACGCGGCGGCCACAGTCTCGCGGAGTTTTCGCCTTCCGCTCGGACTTTCGTTGAACGAGGACCCTGGTGTTTCGCGACTGCGTGGCGACCACCGACGCGTGTGCCAGTGAACACGACCGACCACAGTCACGGTCATTCTTTCTCGCAAGCTGCTTCCTCGCTCCTCGCGTCCTCTCCTTTCCTTCGTCTCGACCGCGTAATCGAAACTCCCGTGTATCGGAGGATACGCGAGCCACCAGCGGCAATCTCGATCCGATAGACCGTACGAAGCACTGTGCGGATCTTGTGGACTCGCCTGCCGCGGGGCACGATGAACGTTGTGCCTGGTCGCCGACGATGAACAGGCGGAAGGAACGCGCGTTATCGTCGGACATCGTCGTCGCGACGTTCGTGACCGTTGTGCGGCAGTGTACGGTGTGACAGTGGTTGAAGAATATTCGTAAGTGGCACACACATAACACACACACCACCGGCTGTCCTAGGACGTGCGTGGCACACACGGGGGTTCGTGGTAATAAACGCAACATGCGGGAAGGTACATTAGTGCGGGCTGCCACGGCGATCTGCTGGGCCATCGCCAGTTAGCCACTGTACTTTTCTCTTCTCTATCTATCTACTTTGCGCTGTTACGCGTTCGCAGACACACACACACGTACACACACTTAACACTCACACACGTACAGGCACACACGTTTACACACGTCAGGCACACACGTTTACACACGTACAGGCACACACGTTTACACACGACAGGCACACGTCCACGCGCGTGCACTGCGTGACACGAAGCACATATAGTTACATATGTATACAGACAGAAGGATCGTTCCGCGTCAACTTGAAACCCTTTGGTCGTTGGTGGCCGCGCGAGTGCAGCGAGGAATCGCTCAGGCTGCCTTTACGTAAGATCTCGAGATCCTACCTTTCGCTCTATCGCCTTTTCCTTTGTCCTTGGTGCCTCCGTTTCCACGCCGCTGCACCAACGGTTTTTCACCCGGACGATTTCCTTCCGATTCTTCGCGCTATTTACGAGCTTCGTCGTTCGAACCTTCGTTCGAACTTTCGTTCAATTCCAGAAGCCTGTTTCGTCGTGCTTTCACCGTTATCCGCGTTTTAGGCCCAAAGGCAGGAACTGATTTAACAGCGCGTGGAATACGATCGCGTACAGTAATAGGAACGGAATTTCTGTTTATCCAGCGACGAATAAACAGCGCGGTAAACCAGACGGCCAATCTGGAATATGAAACCGCGTCAACGCTGGGAAACGCTTGTTCCGATCGAGCATTAAAATCGTATAGCTTCTCGATCGTTGAATGTTTTAAGGGATCGATTGGACGAAGCGGTAACACCACCGTGCCGCGCGTATCGATGCCAACGAGCCGCGAAAAAAAAAAAGGGAAGAAAATGCTATTTCAAATAGCGGAAGTTTCGCGTTCTTAAGTTGTTGGCTCGAATTGCCGTTCCGCTCTAAACGGGCTTTTATCGCGAAGGTTACCGCGAATCTCGTTCCCGGTCTTCTTCGTTTTTGAAACTCGAGCTTCGTTCTACGAAAAATGGCGAAAGTCTCGCGCCGTGTTTATTTCGGCGCACGGTCGATCTCGTCGACGAAAGAAGTTTGTTGGCAAAATTTCTCAACGAATTCCTCGTTGACTCGCGAGCACCACCGAAAGCGGCCAACGAGCCTCTGGTTTCAAGGTTGATCTGTCACGGAACAACCACCGACACGACCACCCCTTCACACGTAATTATTACTCTACGTAGAGAGTACTCTCTTTTACTTTCACTTCCTTCCATTTCGATTGCTCTCGATATCTTTCTCTCGCCACTATCTTAGACCGTATATACCTATATACATATACATACACATATATATGTATATACTCATCTGTTATACACTTGCATATGTAACATATGATATATATATATAAGAGTACGTATATCATATACGTACATATCTATATCTATATATATGTACGTATATATATATACGTACATATATATAAATATGTATATATTTTAGCGAGTATCTCTCAACTTTTTCTCCGTACTTGTCTATCTTTCTTTCCTACTCTATCCCTGCTTAAAATATACGACGGTTTCGAAGTTGGCGAAAGTTGAAGAATCTCGGCGGCGCTGCGCCGCGAGAAACGACTAGATAGATCAAGGGATGGTAGCCGCGGCGCTTTGAAACTTTCCGTAAACGTTGTCTCCTCGGCTTCTCAAGATCTCGCCGCGACAGCCCGTGAATGTTTGATGGACGCGAGCGCGACGCTGTCCCACCGATGGGCCACCGAAGATCGATCGATCGCGCGCGACACGACAAGAGATCGGATACTTTAAGCAGGACTCGACTTTCTTTTTTCTTTTTCCGTCCGTCTGTTTGTCTCTAGTTACCACTCTATAGCTATATTCTGTCACCGCATGCGAAACTAGAGGACTCACCGCTCCGGACTGCCCCCTCTGCGAAAAAGCGACAAAGAGGCCGCCTCCATGCAACATGCAGATGATCCTGGTTGCTGGCGGGTGAGTCCACCATAGTCTCCCAACGAACGCACTGTCACGCACAACATTCTACGTGTGCCCCTTTACCTTGCCTCTGCCTTTCCCCCCGTTATCTGTTTTATCGCCATCGCTGTAATACCCTCACTGTCGCCAATTTATTCGGAATTCTCCGATTCGCCAGGCTTCTCTGTGTTTGTGTGTTGTACATCTGTCTGTCCGTTCATCCCTACGTCTACCGCCCGCTCCTTTGTCTACACGTTTCTATGTACGTTTGTTCGGTGTTTCTGCTCATTTGCCCGTTCATCCAACTATCGCGTACGAGCGTAAGCGACGAACGTTTTCCAAGACGAGATCGTTCGGGATGAACCTCATCGACGACGCGTCGAATCACCAAGGCCAGTAGAGGCAGAAGCGGCCGAATATCTCGAACGTACGCGGGCTAAGCTGCGATGGTCGCAGGGCCGCGTTCCTTGCGACAAGAATTTACCCGCGAATCCAACTGTCGTGCGATGTCGAATCGCCCGCCGATGATTTTCCGTTGCTCCGCGGTCGTCCCAGTTAACACAGGTTCATCCCATCCAACCTGCAGGAATTTCTCGCAAGAGGGAGAAGGGAGCTTCCGCGTGCAACGACGGGGCGGAAGACGCGCGACAGTCGGAGACAAAGAGAACGACGAAGATTGAGAAAGTGAAAAATCAGAAGCCACGGGCGAGCCTGATTTCTTTCTCTTTGAACCTCCGACGACTGCCGGCGAGGCTGTCTATCGTCGAGATTACGTAACTGACGGAAGATACGCGTTATAGGACGATTTAAAAATTATCTATAATTATTGTCTATAACTGTTATTTATAAATTATTAAAAAATCGTTTATAGAACGATTTTTTTTTCGAATTTAGGGGTAATTGGCGCGCCGTTTGCGAAATTCCCTCCGCCATTAAACGTTGCACAACGTCCGAGGAAATTGTTCGCCGCGCGTCCGTTGACGCTCGCTTAACTTTCTCCATTTGAATTTCAAATGCGCTCGCTGGCGACCCAATAACGCCAAGACGAAGAACGTTCACGATTCTCGTATGATTTGTTAAGCAACCAAATCTTCTCGACGTTTAGTCGCGTCGCGTCGCCTTACTTGTCTTGTCTACGCGGCACGATGTTGCCTATCTCGATTTATCGGCCAGTCGTATCGTTTGCTCGTTTCGAACGTCGTGGCGAGTCGTAGCGATCGTTGCACGGTTATCCGTGGAAAGGAATTTCTCGTCGCATTTAGTCTTGTGCTTTAAACGTTTCGTTGCGTAAATCACGCGTAAAGATCGACGAGGTTCGAGCTACGATCGCAGAAGAACGGTACACGCGATACGTCGGATTATCGTTCGTTCTTGCTTCAACTTTTGCGTTTTTCTTTTCTTTTTTTTTTTAACGAACTCGTGCAACTTTCGGACGACCTTGGAAGTTGTCTCGCTGCCGCGTCGTCTCCTTCGTTCGGAGACGAGCGACGCTGCTCGCGATTCGCGCGAGTCAGTCTCGCGAGACAGGCATCGCCAATTCGTTTACAAATCGCTCATTTGCCGCGTGCAAACAGAACTTTGCACGTTTGGTTCCGATCCAAATTCCTACAGTTATCGGCAATCGGACGTACTGCCGAGCAAGATTAACCAGCGGTTCAAGTTCCTAAGTCGCTGCAGATCGTAAATAGGCCCGCAATTTGATATACGAGAAACGTTTATCTTGCGTTCGTTATCGATTCCGAGGAATAAATTTAGAAACGCGTTCCTCCCTTTTTCTTCGAGTTAAATTCCGGTTACACGTGCCGACGTCCATCGCCGATTCGATCGTTTCCATTTAATCGCAGTTCGCTGCCAAAACGAGCACGAATCGAGTCTGTCGGTGTAAACTGTCGTTGTTTATCCGCGTCTTCCTTCTTACGCTCGCTGTCTCGTTTTCTTCGGCAAGCTTTGTTCCGCCGCCTTCCAAAGGCCTGTTCTTGGCATGCGATCGGAGCCCGCTGAAATATCACCTCGCACAGCAAGGGGCAACGCGTACAGGAATTTGTCCCGTACAGGCGCACGTGTCGCCGACAAATACGACAGGACCTGGCTTACCACCAGCTATCAATCGTCCCGGTTATACGAACACTGTTTCATAATTCTTGACGGTTCGGGCAGAGGCGATTGGAAACTTTTCCCATTGAAACCTATGTAAACGTTCCGGTTAAATTAATCGTTCGAACGTACGTACGTCTGGTCGCAATAGCGAAACTTGCGATTCTCCTTAAAATCGCGTCGGTCGCGAAGGGGCTGAAGAAATATCCCTCGCGTTGTAATTTCAACTTTCGACGCGATAGACGAACCCAAGATCGGCGTAAATCGAGAAGAAGCAATTGACAAGCAAGAGCAAACGCGGAAGGTAACAACGCGTCGATTATCGCTATCCGACGTAAATTCTGCACGGTCCCTCGCGTAGTTTCGATCAATGGTCAGCGCAACGATTCTTTTCCCCCTTTGCGAGCGAACGGTCGTTCGATTCTTTCGTTGCTCAACCAGCCATCGAGCAAACTGTACATTTTTCCGGAATCTGATTGCTCGAAATTTGTCCATTGTTTTGCAACGGCGCTGTTCGTTCGCCGTAGGAGCTTTCTCTCTTCAAGAGGATCGAATATCGGCATTGGAGAAACGACGTTCCCGAGGCTACGCTGTTCGCAGGCGTTCAAGGTTATCGACAGCGTTTTCTGAATCGAGGCTCGTAGCTGAAATTAAGACGGGTACATCGACCTACGATAACGCGATTCCCGTGTTCTACACGAATACACTGATTCTATTTTCGTACCACCAACTCGGAACATCGATTGCGTGCTCGCAATTAGCCGACGAGTAAACGCTTTCGGGGCAAGACTATTTTTTCGTCGACAATAGTCGCTCGCTTACGACGGTCTCGGTCGTTCGTCCCACGCTAATTCTCTTTACAAGCGTAGTCCGCTTAGAAAGACATTTTGCCTGCCGCGCGACGTTCATCTGGAACGTCCCCTCGCCACGGTACAAGGATAACAAGGGCGCGTCGAACGATAACCTGATCCTCGTTTCGCAACGTACGTGCGTACGTCCGTTTCGTGGAATTTCGCTGGGCGATGCGAAGCTCGAAGAGGCCGCGTATCGGCCGTTTGTCGCGCGATCGCCAACTAAGCAAATTAGCGAGCCTGACTGGTAACAGGACCTCGTTTACCGACCGAGTCGTCCCGTTTCTCGAACGATGCGACGAATCGGCCCGCGAATTTCTTCGCTTGTATAATCGCCGACTGTTTCAAGCGGATCTAAAGGCTGGAAAATAGGTTGAAAGGCGTATAATTCGCGGCGGTAATTGAGAGACGGAACGCGCGTTAACGTGGCAGGATCGCGTGACAAACGTGTCTAAGGGGAATTCATAGAATTATTCTCGTATGGTGAACGGGTTGGTACACTCATCCGATATGGCTGGAACGAGAGTGCAATTAGGGGTGTGATAGTGTGTATCGGGGCCGGGGAAACGGGGGTGGTAGCTCGTTCATCAGCCTACCTCGCCCGCTTTTTTACTTTTTTTTTTTCTCTCTTCCTACCTGGTTTATATCCGTCGAGAGAGGAACGTCGCGGAATTCTGTTGCTCCGGCAAATGATATTTATATCCGAGACGTATCGTGCTCGCGTTAAATAGGATCGTCTTCTTGCGCGTGTTTCCGGTGCACCGATGATACCGGACGAAACTCTTCATAGCCGATAATAAATCGGCGCGCTGTGTATCGCGGCGAATTATAATATTTCGTGTTTGTCGAGCAAATAATTTGATCTAGCGATGGAGGTTGGCGAAGGTTGAATATAGCGATTGTGCTGTTCTGCGATGGAATCTGAAAATGCTTTCAACCTGGTTATCTAGGCAGCGTTACGTAATACGCCAAATTATGCATGCTACCATTAGGTGGTTTTTTTTTTTTTTTTTTTTTTAAAGAACCTTATTAACCACGCGGACCTGGCTGTTAATTCGTCAGATGTATGACGCCATGTGGTTTTTGCAAGCGGGCACGTCGTGGATAAATTACGAGTCGAATTAAACGTTAGCTTGGAGCCGTTTCCAGCGATAGTTCGACGAACGATTAAACAACAAGGAGACCGAATATTTCAACGTTCCACGGTTTACTTTGCTCCTCGACTTCCTGCGAGAAGTTACGTTCCACTTTACGGTCGCTCGTTCGATATTTCGGTATTTCGCGAGCCTGATATCGCAACGAGAAACGTCGATTCGTTTGCACGAGGTTCGCTCGTACTCCTTCCCGGTTTTCGGCCAGTCGGAAAAATCGCACAGCGCATCGATCGCCGCGTATGCGACTGCGTGCGTCTTGCGAGCCGAAATTTTCCTTCGTGCGCCGGCATCGATAACAATGAAAACGGATTTATTATTCGGCAGCGTGGTCGCGGCAAGTGGCGTACCAAGGGTATTCGTTTTTCTACCCTCGTTAGTTCTAAATCGACGGACAGGATGTTTGGCGGAGATGCGATTTATTTTACCAGGGGCCGGTAAAGCCACGGGAAAATTGTTTACCGGGAAGCTGCGCGATCGAAGGGGAAAAATGGATTGACAGAGCGGAGCGTTATGCAAGCTTATTACCTTGCACCGATTTAAATATCGCCTTCGCGTGTTCCTAAGGGGACTCTAATCGCTCGTAATCGCGTCACACGATTCAAAGCGTGCTTAATGGCCCGTGAGAATACGCGTTCCAACGAATGCTCGAATCGACTGGAAATATATTTTACGCGAACGTTGAATACGGATCAGCCAGGCGAACCAACGATCGCATGCAACGAACGTACTACGAACGATAACGACGATTCTATTCGACGATCGGGAAACGTGCCACGAGCTGCTACGTCAGGATCGTTTGCCACTTGGAAAGGACAAATCATCGTGGGAGACGAACGAAGGCGCTGCTCCGAATGTACGAAGGGCGTTTTTCCCGAGGAGACGTCTCGAATATCCCGCATCGATCGCGTGCAGCTGCCTTCGGCTTGTTTTCGCGTTTCGCATGCCTAGACAGGCCCCGATACCGCAGCTGTACTTCCGCACAACTTCCGCTCAACTCGCGCACACGCTTCGATTTTCACTCGGCAATTTGTTTACGCGACACGTTCGACCGGCTCGTGCTTCCCTTCGAGCTTTCTTCGCGGCTGTCGACGTACTTACCCCTCTCCGTCTTGCCTCAGCGACGCGCGTTACGCCCAGAAGTAAGTTGGAACGCGAACTCGTGGACACGTGTTTACGCGCGTACAGGCATGCTTCACGCACGCTGAACGCTTCTATCTTGCGAAGTTGCATGACGAACAGATGCTGTGTATCGTGTGCGATATGTTTGAACGGTATACGCTTGGCTGCGAGCGCCACTTTGTCGACGCAGGGTTGGTCAAGTTCTGCTATATATTTTTGTAGAGTTTCTCGTGCAACAGTTTACCGTTTCACCAGCGACACTTTATTTAGATACCGAGCGGACGGATGTACGCGCGTAAGCGTCGCCTGTCAGGTGAGAAGTTTATCGATTTTATTTATTCGTTCTTGTCGCGCAAATCGAAGCATGCCATTTTACAGGAGATCGGTGTTTACCCGAAACGTCGATCGGCTTGTGTCTAAAAGCGGAGGGGTTAAAGACGGTCTGCGCGCCGTACTTGGGTCGTTCGATGCTTAAAATATCGAATCCTGGCTTTCGGACGAACGAAAACTTGGGACGGCCAGGCTGCCGCAAAGTGCATCGTTTCTGCGCATAAGTGTACTTTCGGCGAAACCCACGATCTTCCGCTAGGGAACGTGACGCGAGCTCAAAGCATAGCGGCAACCGGGAACAGCCGCCGTCTCGCGGTGATTTTTAATGTTTCCACGTCGAAAGACCTTCTTTAAATTCGTATGGAAGCCTGTGCAAGCGGCGAGGTCCGAAACCGCCGACGTAATTACGACGTAATTAAATCCACGCTCGGCAGAAACCAGGCGATCGCCCAGTCGTTCTCGAAACGATAGCCGAAACTCCAGCGTCGAGAACGGTCGATCCTCGAGCTGGTTGCCCGAGAGTCTCGAAACTCGCCGAGTGGATAGAATCGATCGTTGGAAACGATCGACCAAACCACCCTGACCAGCAGCTCTCGTTGGCTCATATTCCGCTAGTAGCTCGGACATGGCAACTTGCGTTTCGCCGTACCTTCTTTCCCTCTCTGATCGTCTTGGACGCAACGAACGATTTGCGGTCCGTTCTCGTACGTGATCGTATCGAAATTTGCTGCGAAACAGGATAACCCTGGTCGAAAGTTATTTCGAAGGCATATCCATTCCTTTCTGTCATCGTTCGCCGAGCGAATTTACTATTACGTTAACGACGCATCGGAACGCTTTCGCTGCTGCCGCTACCTTTCATTTATTTCCCGATGACTCGAAATTGTTTCCTTTCAGTGGCAGCCCTGTCAGTCGTATACTCATGCAGCGCGAAAAATTGATTCTTAATCAAAGTGTTCGGTTACGTATATATGTGTATATATCGAAGTATTTTTCAAGCGAAAGATATATATATATATATATATATATATATATATATATAAATTAGATACGAGTGGACAGGGACGAGAATTGTGTCCTTAAGAATGTAGCTATATTTTATAATGTATAACTATAATATAATCATTAGAATATAGTATATATATGTATATATAGAAATATTTCTCAAGCGAAAGATATGTATATATAATATATTCTTATGGTTATATCATAGTTATACGTTATAAAATATAGCTACATTATTAAGGGCACAATTTTCATCTCTGTCCACTCTTATCTAATTTTTCATTTGCTGATCTATATCGTATATATCAGGTTGTTCCGAGAGTTTCTTCCCTTTTGTAAGGAAATAACAGACGCACAACCTCTTTTCGTTTTGTATTATTTTATTGAATCGTCTACGATCCATTTTGGTCTATTTCTGTTATTACGATCATACATGATTCGACAAAAATAATATAAAACAGAGAACGTGGTGCATCCATTATTTCCTTTCAAGAGGAAAGAAACTTTCGGGACAACCTAATGTATACTGATCTGTGTCAAAATTACTGATACACCGTTCAAAACGCTTAGTTTCATTTGTAGGATATATATATACATATATAGGTACACCAAGAGCAACAGACACGTTAAGAATCATATATTACTCTCTTGTACGTGCTCGCTTTAGCGAGGAGTATTGCCCCATTATTTGGTCACCCTGTTATCAAAATCTTTGAATCACACAAATGATATTCAACGTAAATTCTCGCGTCTGGCTACCCGTTCTTTTGGGTATCCACCGTGTCCTATAATAACCATAGCCACTCATCTGCGACGTACCGACTTAATCTAACGTCGCTCGAACGTCCAGGTTTTACGACGGAGCTGCTATTTGCACGCGAAATACTATTCGATACGATTGGAAGGCGTACGAAATTTGATCCTGTTTCGAGTCGTATGTTTCGCATCATACACTTTATGGTCTTTTTAATCGCGTCAACGGCATCGCTGTAAATTTTAACGAGTTTCCCAAGGTTCTTGGTTTCAATTGATTGATAAACAAACAAGTTAGAAATATGCGGAACGAGCTGCATGAAAAACGGTAAAACTGATTTTACGCTGTAACGAGAGAAATAGAGGTAATCGTATCGATCCGGACGTTGCTGAGATATAATTTCCGACATAAGGGTTGCGAGTTACTCGTGTAGTTTCCAACGATCAATTTACTTTGGAATCTAACGTAGAGTTCGATCGGATGTCTCTAAAATATGCGTATAACGTGCATATAATTGAACGAGTTTGAAAGAACGAAAGCTAGCTAGATGCCAATAACGAAACGAACGATTGTTCGCTCTTGGAAAAGCTCTGTTGGCATTCTAGGGAGTTGCAGCGATTCGCGTTTGGTTTCAGGGTGGCTGACTTCCTAGGTGACGTGGCATGTTTCCGAGCTTTCGCTGATGGTGCAACGAAGCAATCTACTCGGTCCGCTCGGCGAGTTACGCGCGGAGAAGCGTCAACTCGCAACCGATAAATTCGCGTCCCAAGCGACGTGACGCGACGCGACGTCTCGACGCGCGCTCGTTCAAACGTATGCGAAGCCGTGGCCGCTTTAATTGCCAGCCGTTTCATTACTGCCGGTCGTAGAAAGTTATAATTATCCTTAAAACTTCCGAACAGGCCGTGCATTATTATATAATTGGAATTACTCGGGGCCGCGTGGAAACGAGTTGTACAACACGAAACTTTTAACAAGTGACCATTCAGAATTACCCGATTGCTCGAGCGCGATATTTCTTTCTTTTTCTTTTTTTTTTTCCTCCTTTCACGAGGTCATCCCTGAATAAAAACGTTCGATCGTTCTATCCCGCCCTCTGTTACTCGCGATTCGAGCTTACGGGGGCAGTTTCGTTTTTATCGCGCCGTTTTACCTCTTATTTCGCAGCGTTTTTCAAGCATTTTTCAAACGTGTCTTCCGACCGTTCCTTTCAATTCCACGATTCGCGTTCAATCGGTAATTGGTCGAACATTTTCACGATGCTATCGCAAATAATTATCGGTTTTTACGCGGTCGCTAGACAACGGGACGAACGTCATTTTTCGCACTATTCGATTGCAACGAGGCCTCTTTCGCCGACTGTCGAGCGTTAATCGCCATTGTTCTCGTAAACAATCGCGCGCCAGTCGTTGGGAAAAGACGATGGATACCGTGTAATTAGGTGGCAGACGTTGTTCGTTGGAAAAACGATCGCGCGAGTTGCTCAAATTTGTCGCGTTTTTTCTTTTTTTTTTCGAGAACGCGTGTGGCAGTGACACGGGAAAATTGAATTCTTTTCGCTGGAACGATGATTCCAGTAATCAATTTGCGCGGCGTTGAAAGTCCACGGAGACGATATGTTATGCAAGCGCGTTACGTAATCCCGAGTCTCCTCGCAACCAAAGTTGATCTCTTCTTACGTAAGCTCGCCCGTTTTGGACATTTCCGGTTCGAAATTACTCTCACTTCCGCGTTTCCCGTTCCACGATTCGCAACTTTTCTTCCTTCTTGTTTAACAACGTCGATAATTTCACCGGGGATTTTTCAAGTTCTTTCAAAGATCGCCTGCCTAAGAATGTCAATTGAAAACGACGTGCGCGTTCACGTTATCGCTGATTTTCTCGCTCCCGCGGTTGGAGCTCGGTTATCGAGTCGAACAACTCGAACGTTGAAATACATTCCCGTGGAAAAATACGCCGGCTGATACGTCGTACGTTTCTTTCAGCGACAAAATCCTCGTCCGTCTGTTCATTTATACATCGGATTACACTGGCTTTCCGCCGGTGTCATATTTGGCACTAGTACGAATCGATCCTTTCGTACGTTGATTCATGGCTGTGATTTTTACGCTTTGGAACATCGTCCGCTCGTTTCTGTTCCGCTGCGAAGATTCGCGTTATCGCGTGGCGCGCGAAACAGCACGACGAATGCGACTTTTAGACAAAAGGAAGTTGATCCTTCGGTTTGCAGGGAATCTCAGCCGGATGAAAGGCTCTTCTTCGCGGCTCTTACGAACACCAGATATCGCGTTCCGTAAAAGCGGCAACCGCTGCATCGAATTCGACGCGGGTCGCTTCGATCATCTGGAAATAGCCGTTGGAAAAAAATAGAAAATTGAATTGTCTCGCCGAAAACGCTCTTTTGTCGAGCGAAAGAAACGTTCGTTTTTGGGAAAATTCTGTCCGCTTTGAGTTAGCTTCCCCGTGAAAGACGTGGTGAAACGTTTTCCTCCGGCAACGGTGGTAGTCTTTCGGCGAAGAGTTCGGCCGGCGCGGCGCCACGTTCACGTTCCTGTCCAACCACGAGCGCCTCATTGTTTTGAAAGCTCCGGGGCGAAAGTACTTTTCTTCCTCGGACTCGATTGTGCTCGCGGACCGCCACTCGCAGACAATGGTCCCTTCCGGTCGGTCTAAGCGACAACTTAAGCAAGGTACGCGCTGCAGATGCTCGAGTAACGATCGTCGCCTGTTCTTCTCGTTTCTCCGATTTCGTAAACCGTGTTTAGCAAGTTTTCTCGCGGAACAGTTAACGCGCGCGAAAGACGGGCCGAGCTGATAACACGCGATCGAAGGAATCACTGGATAAAATAATGATTGGAAATGATGGAGCAAGTATTGGGTTGTCCCGAAAGTTTCTTTCCTCTTGTAAGGAAATTATAGATGCACAACCTGTTTTCGTTTTATATTATTTTATCGAATCGTGTACGATCCATTTTCTTCTATTTCAATTATTACGATCGTACGTGATTCGACAAAAATAATATAAAACAGTGAATGTGGTGCATCCATTAATTCCTAACCTCTTAAAATTTCCTAACCTAACCTCTTTTCGTTTTATATTAATTTATTCGATCATGTACGATCCATTTCCTTCTATCTCTGTTATTACGATCGTACGAGATTCGACGAAAATAATATAAAACAGAGAACGTGGTGCATACGTTGTTTCCTTACAAAACGAAAGAAACTTTTTGGACAACCAAATATATATAGTCCGGTCTAGTTCGGGATTAGTTCGAGTATACACGATCAATTTTCAAATTCGATCCCTTCGTAACTAAGCCTCGAACGAACAAATTTTATTCTCTGTTCCGTTCTTATTTCTTCATAACGTATTACCTCGTGCACGCTTGTACATGTTACTGCATCTCCATGCATTAGGTTATCCCGAAAGTTTCTTTGCTTTTGTAAGGAAATAATAGATGCACAACTTCTTTTCGTTTTACATTATTTTATTGAATCGTGTACGATCCACTTTGTTCTATTTCAATTATTACGATCGTACGTGATTCGACAAAATTAATATAAAACAGAGAACGTGGTGCATCCATTATTTCCTAACCTCTTAAATTTCTTAACCTAACCTCTTTCCGTTTTATATTAGTTTATTCGATCATATACGATCCATTTTGTTCTATTTCTATCATTACGATCGTACGTGATTCGACAAAATTAATATAAAACAGAGAACGTGGTTCATCCGTTGTTTCCTAACCTCTTAAAATTTCCTAACCTAACCTCTTTCCGTTTTATATTAGTTTATTCGATCATATACGATCCATTTTGTTCTATTTCTATCATTACGATCATACGTGATTCGACAAAATTAATATAAAACAGAGAACGTGGTTCATCCGTGGTTTCCTTACAAGACGAAAGAAACTTTTCGGACAACCTAATCGTTTATTCGTGCGAAATACCGAAATCGCCACTCTGGTTTGGTTTGGTTTGCTTGGTTCGAAAGAAAACGTTCGACCGGATCGTTCAATGGCGGTGACGTGTCTTTGGGAGCGTATACACGCGACCACCATCCTAGCAGAGAAGTAAAAAAGCCCGTGGAATCTTGTGGTGGAAAATGAGGCGGAACGGGCGGTCGACTCGCCTGTTGTCGATGCTGCAGGCACCGGAATGTATGTCAACGCGTTATTTCCTGTCGTTATTGGCTACCGACTGATATATCATTGCTGCGTAAAGTGCTCGTTTATTACTCGGCACCGTATCCACGCCGTTTTTTACCTACCCCCTCTTCGATAAAGAATCCCTCGCTTTTCTTCTCTATTCACGCGTAAGTAATTTTTTTAATGGAAGGGATTCGCGATTCTTTCTGCGAACGCAAACGTACCGTTCGACGGTTGAACGTCAATTACGAGGGAAATAAGATCCGGGTCAAAACGATCGGCCGCTTACTCGTCCGTTGATATAAACTCCTCGTCTCTGTCTGATGGAAAAACCGGCACAGGTATCGGCGGGACGGCCGGCTTAAGCGCACGAATCAATTACTCGCCGCGCCATTGAAAATATTTTTGTTGTCATCGCGACTCCGACCGCGTTCTATTTTTTGTTGGTCGAACAGACGGAATGAACAGCGCGCGTCGATTACACGCCGCCCTGTCAACTGCTATATCGGCGACCACGACTCGCAAATTGCTCGCCACGGCAAATTGAAATTTATTCAGCGATCGAATTACAGGAAATATCGCCAGGCATCGTACGCGCCTAGAAAACGCTCGTCACAGACGATAGAGACGGCGAGCGGGCCGGTCAGCTAGCAAGCGGAAAAATAGGCGAGAAATCGCCTGAACTTTGGCAATTTCCTCGCTATTTACGTGATGATTTACGTGGCGTTTCCTCGAGGGACCCGCAACGAGCCTAGATTCCGGTGTTGCAGCTTTCTTTCTTTCTTTCTGCACCGTGCCTCTTTTTCGCTTCCAAGGTCGTGCAGCGGTTAGAAATTCCGCAAAACCAAGAAGTTTCTCTCTGCTCCGGCAGACGTGATTTTTCTCGTTGCGCTTGATCCGCCTGCGAAACTTGCGCGCAGCGAATTTTCTCTCGCTCGGTTGGTGATTCAGCCAGGTATTTTTCCTAAGAGGGAAGCTTCTCGTTCGGACAGAGCGGTAAATTTATTCGCGTTTGAACGATCGAACGAGATTCGAAGGTTACAAAGGCTCGGTGATGTACGCGGGGCGAGAGTGGCGACGTCGCGTTTCTCCTTGGCCCTGTACGAAACTAATGGCCGAGACGTCTCCGGTGCTAGAATAATGCCTGCAACGATACTCGAAGAGGTGGCAGCTGAATTTGTAAGAACGGTGTGTAGTACACATAGGGGGAGGTACGAGGCGGTAGTAATTTTTCATGCGGCATTAACGGCCGCTGCGTCATTTTCATTCCCATTGCTTTTGACGCGACGCGCGCGTACTCCGGCCGCGAGGATTCCTCGTCCAATTTTCCTGCTACAACCCCTCCGGTGAGTTATTTTTACCGACCCGTTCCGTGGTTTAACACGAAACAACGGTCAAGGAGAGGAAAGAGCGGGTGTTGCAGTCGCGACAGCTCTTTCGATTTTTCATCGTTCGCCGTATGGAGCTGTAGGAGGAAAACGATGGTAGGGTTCGTGGTACGGCCCGATCCTTTTAGGGTTAGAGAGGAAGCATGGACGCGATCGTACTTTCGGCAGGCCGTATTTTTAGTCGGCTGCGTGACTTTCACGTTCTCGGTACACTCGATTTATTTTCACTGCGAACGCGAAACTTCCGTTTCGCTCGCGTTCATGCAACTTCTAGACGCAACGAAGACGCGCGTCCACCTGTTTTCTGCCATTTCCACGGGCTGCAAACTGTTCCCGCTGCGCTATTTATTTATCGACGGACTCGCCGCGCCTAGTACGCGAAACGGGACTAAGAAAAGCGCGACACGCTTCGTTGAGACTCGTTAACGCGGCTAATGCGATTCGACCGAGCCGAACCAACGAGTTCAGAGGAACATCGAACGTATCGAGGATAATCGCTTTTCGAATTACCGGCCATTTGCAGGCGGAATTTCTCTAAGGTCACCGGTTAGCATCGACGAATCAACGACGGACGAATCGCTTCGTTCCGCGGGTGAAACGATTACGCGGCGAAATGATAACTTCGTAAAGTCGGAGCTTAATTCGCCAGGCCGTGCGGACGAATCGACAAAGTTCCTCTCGAAATTCGTCTCTGGTGCCTCTTTCCACGTATCTCCCCTACCCCCCTCCCTCTCTCTCTCTCTCTCTCTCTGTCTCTCTCTCTTTGAAATCGATGCGAGCGGCGTGACGCGGACCGCGAAATCACCGCGTCCGTGTCCCGATTTTCCAGTATCGCCTTGATGCACGTATACCTAGGCCGGGAAATTCGGTCGATCGATTTTCGGGAACGAAGAGGATTTCGGGAGGACACGAGGACAGAATTGTCGCAGGACGACGGAGAACAGCTGGGGACGGGTCGATTTCGCTGGTCCTCAGCGTTCTCCTTGACAACGTCGTTTTAACGGACTTTGATGGTTCCGCGAGGATTTTCTACTGACACGACGTTCGAACGATAAGAACGTGGGATAGGCGGGCGACGATTCGTGAGGACGTAGCGGCAGGATCTGTGCCGGTACCTGGGCCAAAAGGCAAGTACCGCCCCGTTGAGACGCGAAGCCTGCGGCAGGACGACGCGTCGCGACTACGGATCCGTTCGCGAAAGCTTCTTGAGCCGGATTCGAATATAGGTCAACGACGAGTCCGATCGATAGGCGATCCAGTGGCGGCATACTGTACGGTAACTGCATTATCGACGATTACCGAAAGAAGATCCCGACTGGATAGCTCGAGGTTGCGCCGGTTCTCGTATGTTCGCATTCTACTTGCGGCTCGACATGTTCGGGATAATGCTTATTGGAAGTGGATAACGGTAATAACGGTAACCAAGCCGACGGTGACAATGCAGTCGCCCCGATGAATTTCCCAGATAGTGACTACCAGTAGAGGGGAGGGGGTAAAGACGATGGCTGAGCCAAGTCGATCGCGCTAATATACGATTCGAACTGCTTAACGTTATCGCCGATGAGCGGCTCCTTTATTCAGCCGAAAGTGGATGAAAAGCGGCGCACGCTTCTCTTCGTTTCCGACGATAAAGCTGCCTAGACTCGTACAGAAATATTTCCACGAGTAAACGTATCGCGAACCGGTTACGAATTCGTTAGGGACGTTAGGAACGTCGAATCTTATGTATTTCGTTCGAGCGTTCGTCGAATACCGTGTGTAGGAAGGTAAGCGAGGTTCGAAACCAACGAGATTCTGGCGACACTTTTCTCTTTCAAAATTTATTAGTTGAAACATTGTACATTTGCGTGGAACTGGCGAAAACGTGAAATGTAGAAATGGCAGCGAGCACGATGGTGCAACGGTGCAGGAAAATTAGTGTACTTTGCGGCGATCGAAGTGAAACGCGTTCGAGTGTTTTGCGCCTGGTTTTTTCAAAAGCGATTCGCTCGACCGCGAGTCTCGATAATTTTCCCGGTGCTGCAATTTGCGCGCCCGCAACCACCGACGCTCCATTTTACGAAACTACGTTTCCGTTGCGTAGAATCTACGCGGATAACAATATTTTTCGATTCTTCCGCGCGTATTTCAATCCGAAGTCTATCGGCGGAGATTTCCGTGTCCTAAATCCCAATATAACGGTGTCCTAATATCGGTCTACGAGAAAATCCTATATCGACCGAAGAAACTCGTAAAACTTGTAAAACTCGACGTCGTCCTTTGTCGCGCAAGATCGGCTACTTTTCAGCGATCGCGTCCGTTTAAATTTCAAATTTCAACGAATTATCGAAGTCGTTCGTACGAATCGATAGCCGCCGTAGACGGGGGCGTATTCGCGTACGTGTAAAATAGATAGCCGTAAGCACGAAAGGTTTGATTTACGCGCGCAACTTGGACTATCTTTCATTTCGGGATTTGCTCTCCGCTCGGACTCTCACCAGAATCAAAGACACAAACCCCGTCGGTTATGATTTCCGAGGAAATGAAAACTAGGGGAATCAATTTATCGACTGAAATCGCTTATCGGGTAGGAAACCATCTATTTTGACTTTCCTGTTGCTCTTGCAACTGCCGATATCGTCGAATGCTTGCGCGTACAGTGTACAACCGAGTTAACCGAGCGCGAAGGTCGTCCCTGATGTTTTTTTAATCGTTCGTCTTCTCGAAGAACTAAGATCAAGAACGATCTTGGCAAAAAGATAAAAACGATCTTGGCAAGAAAAGGAGAAACGATAATAGCGTCGTATCTTCGATCAATTTCTTCGTGAAACGTTCGATCGCTTCTCCGTTTCGATCTCGAGCGGGCGACAGCGTTTTTTATTCCGCCTATATAAAATGGTTAGAACACTCCGCGACGAGTAATCATTATTATTACACAGCGGATGGCCACTGTAATGAGCTTCGCCGGGAAATGAACGGCACGCGAAACGTTAATTAATTCACGAGCCGGGTCGAGTCGATCCCAGCGTTTGCTTATTTATCGCGGTGAGGATCGCGTGAAACGCCGCTCTGGCTCCTTTCCGTCACGGTGTTACCGCACCGTAACGCCCCGAAAAAACCCATCGATAAGCCCCGACTTCTTTCTTGGTAAGTTGGTGTTCCGCTTCCGGTCGTTCAAATCCAATTCATTAAACGATCGCGACGTTTTCTTTTGCGCGCTGTTTGCCCGCGGTGAAACAGGCGCGTTCGATACCTCCTCGTGCACGCCATTCGCGCCCATCACGTAACTCGCAATAAACACGATCGTTACCAGTGTCCTCCGTGAAATTTTATCGACACGCTGCTGCTGTTCGCGTGGAGCGAGTTTCGCGCGTCGCCCGTTTGAACGTTGATGCGCGCGCACCCGAAATTTCCTGCGACGCCGATGGGACGAAAGCGATCGTCCCGATAAGCATAATTTTTCGATGCTTATCTAAATAAGCCGGGAAAGGTGAAGCCTTTGTACGTTTGATCGTCTATAAAAGATATTTCGTGCTCGAACAACTATCCGCGCGTTATAAAACGCGCTCAAAACGATCCATTTGTATGTAAAGCGTCTAGCGAATAAATCCTTTTTTCTTTCTTTTTTTTTTTTTCGGTTACTCCGATACTCCGAAGGTACCGAACCCCGGAAACAGGACGAAACGAGCAGCACTTTGTATCAGCTTTTAACACTTGACATCTATGGAAAAGTAATTGGAGCGTTGGCTTGTCGTCAACGTAGTCGGAGTTACGCGAGTGACGTGTACTTTTCGCGTGGAGAATTGCTCGCAACCAGCTAGACAAAGCCAATCACGACGACGCAATTAATTGAAAGGAGAGAATAGCTTGGAGGCAAGACAAGATAGGCCAGCTGCTCGCTTATCAGACGAATCGAGTCTCGCGTGTCGCGAAACACTCTCTACGTTGTAGGTTCGCAATTACTAGTCGACGGTATATCTTACGATGCCTGCCGGTTGCTGCAAAAGACACCCGTTTCCGTTTAAACGTCAACTTAACATCGTGCTGGTCGTGGATGGAATACCGAGCGCAGGGATGCACGATTGTTCACCGGCAACAGCGGTATACCTCACGCAAAGAATTGCACCGCTGGTTTTATTATGCACAGGCAAGTTTGATCGATGCCAGTGCAAGCCGGCAGACTTTTGCTTTCTATACCGCGATCTAGCTAATTTCTAGAGGCGAAGAAATCCGTGGGTAGAAATCCGATACCAAGCGTACTTCCATCGGTGATCTTTATCCATGAGAGAAGAAGATCGGAATACAATCGATGCATCGATCTTACTGCGTAAAGGCACGGTTTTGTTAAAAATATGCCATTCGTCAGATTTCAGTCAACCGTTGACCGACAAAACGTCGATCAGCAGGTGTACCGGTGCGTTTTACGAGCGCTGGTGGCGCCGTTAGCGCGAGCTAGTAGTAGGATCAAAGTGGCCGTAAAAGAAATATATACGAGGCAGGGACTGGTTGAAACGGTCGTTAACGCGTTAACGTGACCATAGGAAAGGTAAGTTCGCTTAGGTAGGTTAACTTTGTTGGCCGACGCGAGCGACGCGACGGTAGGGACGTGTGCAGTGACGACGACTAGAGCTGCTACGGCAAGCACGACTCGGTCGTGGAGAAGCTGGTGGGAGAGGAAGAGGAGTAGATTCCCTCGTGGAGCGAGTGGCGCGCACCGGAGCGGTTGATCGTGTTCCGTGCAGGAGCGCGGAAAGAATATCGAGCCGGTGGTGGTTGGGATGGAAAGTTGCGAGGGGTCTCGAGCAAGCGGAAAAGGGAGGGTGAGTGGAAGAGCGGAAAGGCGGTTGCGGGTGGCCGATGGCAGGTGACCGAGGGGTGGGCTACCTCGTCGCGCGCGCTGCTTCAACAAACTAAGCGTAAGAGAGAGGAGTTTCGAATCGAAGGATGCCACTGCACGCGCCTTCGCAAACTAACCGAGTCACGCTCTCAGCTTTCCGCGCCCGCGGAAGCGCCGCGTAACCGCGCTCGTCTTCGCTTTCGCCAACCGGCGCAAACGTCGCGTTCGCGAGTGTGCCACGTCCGGTTTGCTCTTTTCTACTTTCCACGAGCATCGGCTTTCTGTGTGCGCGACTCGTTGATTCCATCTCTTCTCGTATTCCATTTTGCCACGTTTCTTCGATTTTCGCTCTCGTTCGTCTCGAAGAAACATCGCGCCGATTGCTCGACTCTCGAAGCTGTTTTTTCATCGAGTGTTCGGGCCGCTCTATCGTCGATCGTCCCGGTCGTAAGAGATTACGGATGAAGCCAGTGAGTGTCTCGTGGATGTCGCGGAAACGACGACGCATCGTGTTCGCAGGATTTAAACGAGTGTCTCGGATACCGTGAATTTTAATCGGAACAATCACCTCTCTGTACTTTGCGCGAAAATTTCTTTCTGCTTCGAGTTACTCCGCGTGTCATGGCTTTCTCTGTCGAAGTGAAAACGATACTAGTTTGTAAGAAAGATCTGTCATTTTTCACAGGCATACGAAACGAGAGATTGGAAAAGTTGCTTATCGTTCGGTTTGGTACCAACGGTATCAAGTATTGCGAGTAGAACAGTCTAGAGACGAACGACAGATCGAAACCTGAACGTGGTAGCATGTCTCCAGGACGTCTCTCATCGTCAGTGGCTTGTCAAAGTCGGGTTCAATCGTGGCTCGAATTCGTTATATTCGGCATTCCGACTCTGTCACCTGGCAATCACCGATATCGAAGCGATACATCGCGCTGATAATCGTGACAGTATCGCCGATGCCTCGAGGCCCGGCCTTCGTCAGATCGATCGTAATCGTAGTCGTAGTATTATCCAGTTAATAATTGATCGTTTTATTTCGATCTTGCGGCGCGCCGCCCCGCGTCCCCAACGGTCATTCTAAAATTCCGGTTAACTCGAAGAGTTCGCTTTTCTTCTCGCCAAAAAAAAAAGAAAAAAGAAAAAAATGATGTGAAAAGCTCGAGCACGAGCAATGTTGTCCCCGATGTTTAAAATATCGCGAGGAATAATTGAACAGGCGCGATTCTCCAAGCTATTTGTACGCTGTATCGCGTGCTACATATTTGAAAATATCCCCTCCTCCGCCATTGAAATTCAGCCTTAAGACAGTCGTTCGTCGTTGCGATCGACTTACTAATAATTAATCGTCGTTTTCCCTGTTTTCCATCTTGCACGGCCTTCGTTTCATTTCAATTAAGCGAATTAACCGGGTAAGAGAACCGCGCGGCTACGAGGGAACAACGTAAGATAGAGGTTAGGTCGTACTAACCTCCATTGTTCCGTGAATGCTTACTTTTTCAACGTGTCGGCCGATATACGATTCGTACAAATTTGTTCGGACGAGATTCTCTAAACGGCGTAATCGATCACCATCCGCGAATTACATCGAGAGAGCGGAAGTTTCAAACTTACACGCGATATATTATTTCTGTACTCCGGCGAATCATAAATATTTCAAGCTATCCCCATTGCCGCGACCGTACGACAACCTCCGCGCAACGTCCTCGAACGACCCCCACTCGAATTGGCTCGGTCGTTCGACAAGTTTTCGTTTCACGGTCAACCGACTTTTCCTCGCGCGTTTTTCGCGCTTTCGTCGCAGCCAGTCGACTTAACCTACGAACGATACTCGCGGAAACGCGCGCTTACGAATAACCCGAACCGTAGCCAGACGCGAGCGAGGAGGTCGTAGGGCGGATTTTTATCGAGCGACTAAATCGCGCCGACGTAGGACCGCGTTTTCATCTTTTCGACCAGCTTTTGCTCTTTTCTAGCATTTCCGCGTCGATGACGCGGCTACCTTTATCGTAGGCGAATCGATGACAATCGGGTACGCGTTCTCCTCGCTTGTCAAAGTTTCTAAAGCGAAGCAGCAACAAGATAAATATCGACGTCGGATTACGAACGATCCGAGCTGTTTCCTGCGGTTTTATCGATGGACGAAGCTTTTAAATCCAGCTCAATTAAAGAGTGTTTCGTAGGATCTTGCAGGCGTATCGATAGACGTTTGCGAACAAGTCGAGCAGAGTCCTTGAAGTATTAGGTTGTCCCGAAAGTTTCTTTCTTTTTGTAAGGAAATAATAGATGCACAACTTCTTTTCGTTTTATATTATTTTATTGAATCATGTACGATCCTTTTTCTTTTATTTCTATAATTATAATCATACATGATTTGACAAAAATAATATAAAACAGAGAATGTGGTGCATCCATTATTTCCTAACCTCTTAATATTTCCTAACCTAACCTCTTTTCGTTTTACATTAATTTATTCAATCATGTACGATCCATTTTTTTCTATTTCTATTATACGATCGTACGTGATTCGACAAAATTAATATAAAACAGAGAATATGGTGCATCCATTATTTTCTAACCTCTTAAAATTTCCTAACCTAACCTCTTTTCGTTTTACATTAATTTATTCAATCATGTACGGTCCATTTTCTATTACTATTTATTATTCTATTATTATTCTATTTTATACTTTATTATTTTATTATATTCTTATTATACTATTTATTATTCTATTATTTATTATTTCTATCTACGGTCTGTTTCTATCATTACGATCATACGTGATTCGACAAAAATAATATAAAACAGAGAATGTGGTGCATCCATTATTTCCTTACAAAACGAAAGAATCTTTTCGGACAACCTAATACTTTATCGACGAAAATTGACTTCCGGCTCGAATGTCGCGTTACGCGGACCTATTCTGTATGTCCTCGAGCCCCGACTAAGAGGAAAGTGGATTGACGGTTGAAAAATACCAAGCAACTCGCAGTCAAGGGAACGTTTAGAAACGTCGGAAAGCAAGATTCGAGTGGAAAAGATGTTGTTTCGTCGAGCGCAGTCGTTTCGGAAATGTCGTCACGTCGTTGGTTCCTTGGACGCGCGACCACAAACCTCAACGATAGCGGTATGACATCACGACAAAGTGTGTCGCGTACTCTTTACGGAGAACAATTGATCTCGAGAAGAATCGCAGCCATGCCGGAAGGCAGCTCTCCCTTTCTCACTTTCGCAGAAAATTTCGGACGGTAGACGTTGGTCTGCTTTGGTCCTCGATTAATTCGATGTTGAGCATCGGCAAAGCGAGAGAACGAGACAGAGGCGAGCGAGAGACAAGGAAAACGAGATCATTATTGACCAATCGTAGCTCGTTGAAGACAGACGCAAGGAAACGGGATGCAATTGCCTGGGATATTGTTCTTCTCCTCGTGTTTCCTGCTAAAAGATAACATTGATATCCAGCTTTGTATTCCTCGTTTCTTCTTTCGCGTGTTCCTTGCGCAATACCCGGCATTCGACCGTGCAATGGACACTTGCTCGAAGAAAATTGGCGCGCACGAGCGATAAGGCAGCGTCTCGTTTCTCTTTTCAGATGAAACTTAAACGCGACGCTCCTCGAAACTGGTCGGGCTACGTGTCCCGCAAAGTATGGAAATTTGTTTGCGGATCGGAAATTCTCATTGGCCATGGAAAGTCCGCGTCTTTCTCAACGATTGCCCGGTTTCATTAACCTTGACACGTTTGCTATGGTTTCCCGGGCGAACTTCTTTACAGCGATTCGTGGAAAAGAAGCGATCGCGGGGAACTGGATGCGTCGACCCGGCACCTTCTGCGATTTTAATATGCAAATCCCCTGCGATCACCGTCTTTGTACGTCTGATGTTCAGCGTTCTAGTTTCATCGAGAAACTGACCTTTTATATTTCGCCGATGATACGCTCGGTCGATGAAACGATCGCCCACGAGTTCTTCGCGGAACGAGCAATACACGAGAAACGTATTTCTTCTCTGGCTGCATTCAGATCCGGATCCAACGAATTTACGTTGGCAAGCGAGCAATTAGACGGCCGTTGTCCGTGTCATTCGACGCCTCGCGATCATAATCAGCGTTGTTTTCTACAAAACTGGACGATGGCTCTCGTCATCGACGTCTAAACTTCTACGGCGAATTTCTAATTGCGCGTCACAGTCGTGGTCCTTGCTTCGACGACGAAAATTGTTACGTGGCGCGCCGCGAATGAATTAATCATAACGAGGCGAAGCAGACGGAGCGCGTCGTTCACCAGTCTGCCAAGCTTCCGGTCAAAGAATCCTTTGCCGTCTCTCTGTCGCGGTGTTTCAAATTTCAAGAACTCGGCCTGTCGGTTATTTAGAAGCCCGTGCATCTCGTATCTCGAGCCTCGTTTCAAACGCGGTATGTCTAGCTGCGCATTCGTGCCGCGATTTTAAACAATGCTCTCCGTAATTAAACGCGCGTAACGCGTTCGAATTTCGCGCTGTTTTTCCTCTCGGCCAAGAAATTTCCATAGCGCGATACCGACTCGACGTATCTCGATACCGCGTTCCAGCCACTTCGTAATTAATTTACGGTCCTTTCTCTTCGACCGGAAGTAAACGGCGGTATTTCGTAGCTCCAGAAGCTGTTTGCACTGGGTGAGGATGTTTTTTTGCATCGATCCGAGCAGTCCACGGCGTCTTGCCTGCGAATGGAACGATATAGTACGCGTCGGACTGAAAACAATAGCGAGAAATAACGCGATGCAGCTGCCTCGCAGTGGCGTCGTTCACACCGAAGCGAAACGATTCTCGGCTTCCTGCTACGCGCAGAAACACGTACCTTAACGGCATTTTACGTATCCGAGTTTTTTCTTTTAAGACGCGGCCCGCAAACATTCGAATTGCAGCCGGGAGCCGTCGCGGGATTCTCGCGATTCTTTTTTTAATTGGCGCAACGCTATCAGCGAGAATGACGCGATTACAAAAAGGGGATGAGAGTCGATTGGTGGAGCAGCGGCGGGGTAGTAACATTTACGCCCCATTTTCGGCACAATCATTCCTCGAAGGAACAATCGTTAGTGGTGTGTGGCCGTGTAGCGCGACGTGCACGAGAACGAGGATGGTGCCTCAGTTTGGGGGCGGACCTTGGTGCAGGATGATATATCCGCAGCAGCGGACGAAACCAGCAGATACGTACTTACACGATACGCGGTCCGTCGAGTCGTCCGATCGTTTTCTCGTTTGTACATCTTTGGCGCTGACGATCGTTTCTTCTTTTTATTGCGCTCGCGCCTTGCTCGCGGCTGCGACCGCGGTGCTCGCGTTCCGCGTACGAAAAACCAGTGTTGTGCGTTCAGCCTGGTGACAGTGACGGATGAAAGACGAGACAGCGAGCTTCCATCGCTTCGTATCGCGACACGTCGTCGTAAATTCACCGAAATCGAGAATAGTTGTCGGACTCGCGCAGCGGCACCAGTGTGAAACGTGGATTGATTCTTTGGAGATTTTTCGGAACGGACCATGGTGATCCCGCCGTGACGTTTCGCCGAACAGATCGAGTTGTGGAAGATCGAACAGACTGATCGAAAAGTTTCATAGAATTAACGTCTTTCGCGGTTTAAGTGTGAGCGATTGCGCGAACGCGACTCGAGCGAGAAATTCTCGGAGACGACGGTGAGCATCGGCCGATAGGATCGCGACGGGGATAATCTCGGCGGATATTTTTTCACTCGCCGATTGAATTAAACGCTGGCTCGCATCGATCCGGGGCAACTGCCAACTGCTCCTCCGGATCCCTTGAAATATTTCCTCGTTGCTTCTTAAATATTCGGGCCGCGTACGCGGCTAACTATTATTAAAGAGAAAACGGGGATTCGATCGTCGGACCAAACGTCGTTCGATCGTTGGTGGCTTTTTTCATATCGCGGGCTCGACCTTTCGTGTTGCTATAACGTTTCTTCTGTCTCGTCGAGAAACTTTCTTCTTTTTTCTTTTCTTCTTTCTCTTCTTTTATCTTTCTCCATTGTTAGCGACGCAGAATTCCCACGTACGAAAGCACCGAGATTTCACTTTCTGTTGTTTTCCGTGCGTAAAAAGCTCCTAAAATAGAAGCATTCGGGATCGGCCGTGTGGTGTGTGCGGTACAAGAAAAGTAGCATGGAAGAACGACGCTTGGAAACGAGTAAACGCAAATGTGAACAACTTTTTACTATCGCGAGTAGTAAATAGCAGGTGTAGATATTCTTAGCTGGTAGAAAAGTCGCGGCTGTAAATATCACACACGTGTCAGGTGTACGACAATGAAACTTCTTCCGACGAGCCGTACATTTTTAAGTCTCGAGTCGCTTGCTTTCGTTCCTCTTCTTCTCCGTCTGGGGGAAAATTTGTCCGCATAGTTTACGAACGAGACATGGAAATCTGTTGAAACGAGGGCTAACAAAGACGGGCAAAATTCGCCACGAAATCCGCTGTACTCTAAAACCCGTAAAACATACTTAACGATCGAACCGTCTTATCGTAGATATTAGGTTGTTTCGAAAGTTTCTTTCCCTTTGTAAGGAAATAATAAATGCACAACCTTTTTTCGTTTTATATTCTTTTATCAAATCATCTACGATCCATTTTCTTCTATCTCTATTATTACGATCATACGTGATTCGATAAAAAATAATATAAGGATACAGAGAATATGGTGCATCCATTATTTCCTAACCTCTTAAAATTTCCTAACCTAACCTCTTTTCGTTTTATATTAATTTATTCAATCATGTACGATCCATTTTCTTCTATTTCTATTATCGTGATCATACGTGATTCGACAAAAATAATATAAAACAGAGAACGCGGTGCATCTATTATTTCCTTACAAGATGAAAGAAACTTTTCGGACAACCATATATATATATCTATCTATTAGGTTGTCCCAAAAGTTTCTTTCGTCTTATAAGGAAATAATAGACGCGCAACATGTTTCGTTTTACATTATTTTATTGAACCTATTATTACGATCATACATGATTCGACAGAAATAATATAAACCAGAGAATCCATTATTTCCTTACAAGACGAAGGAAACTTTTCGGACAATCTAATGCATGGTAGCGCGTGAATCATGCGTGACCTCGATACAGTCTCGTTCTCGAGCAATCGATTCGCATCGTTAGGAACCGCGTCGATCATGAGGCAAGCAAGATTTCCGCAGTCGAAATTTAATTGCATCCTCGACTCGAGCTCAACCGAGATACGTGGCGGTGCATTAATCCGATCTTTCTGTGGCGAATTAGGGGACGTGCGACCACATAGATTATCCGCGAGGACCTTTAGTCCTGTCGGGCTTCTCTTTCTCCACAGAAGTAGCCGAAAGCATCTGCTGCATCCTCCCGGCCCACTCTTTTTGTCTCGACTGTCTCGCGATAAGCCGACCGGACCGTTGTACCGGATGATGGATTTGCTCTTGATTCGGCTATCTCGACCGGGAAAATTTCGGAGAATTCGATCGGGCACGATTCTGTTAAGAGTTCGTCGTCGTGTTACCGATAATTGAGTCCGAGGTTGATTCGTCGACTCGTTCGGTAACCGCAAAAGCGATAATTAATTGGTCCTTGCGATTCGGTTCGTTCCTTTTTTTTTTTTTTTTGTCACGATTTTCAGAGGTTATATTTTAGGGCTTTTTATTTTAGAGGTTTTATGGACGTAACGAGATCGTTGGCGAGCTATACTTGCCCGCTCGGATAGAATCGGACAGCCAACGAGGTGGATGATAATTTAATCTTACGAACGGGTGCAGCCGAAATGTGCGTCCGTGCATTAATGCGCGCACGCGCGCCCTACAATAGAGTCGGCGACGCATGCACGCTTTGCCTTCTGTTCTATCAGGAAGCGTTTAATCCGCGAAATTTATCGGTGTCACTCGTTCCGTTTAACGGAACACCGATGGTACAGGTCGAGAACGAAATACGACACTCCTCCGATTCTATTTGTATATGCAACTCGCTACTTTCCGTCGGTCTATCCGACTTTGGCATAGTTTCGCGTTCTCCGTGTCGCGTAGATTACGAGTTTTCCAACTAAACTCCGCCGGATTGGCATAATAAAGACTGAAACGGATAGCGGATGCAAACGTTTCGGGATAAACTTGTGGGACGTTGTTGCGTGGAGCGAGCGGCTTCTGACGATAGAAAGGACGAAAAACACGCTCGCGTCATCGAGAGATACTCGTTAGCTCTTATAAACGATAATGAGAGACGCATCGACCGCGACCCATTTCGAATCTCGAACGTGCAAAAGCGGTAAAAATTTTGCAAGTTATCGAGCTGTAAGGGCGATCCGATCGTAAATTTCTGTATCGCGCGTCAGCTACGACGTTCACTGAATTTGTCCCCCTTGTATTTTATACTTAGCTCAATTTCTTCGGGGCTGGCGCTTTTACAGCAATAGAAAATTCGCTGGTGCCAGTTTGCAATTTCCGAACGTTAGTCGGCAAACTTATACGCGTACGTACGAATAATACACGCGATAATGGCGGGATCTTGCGTGGCTAAATGTTGGCAAAACGGCAGATTGCCAACTACGATCGATGTTATATTTTTATGGAGATCTGTATAACGCTGCAATAAATGATTCTACAGACCTCGATGTATTTTTAAGGGCAACCAGTTAAATTTCGTGTACGTTGATAGGGAGGACGCGTTGTATAGATACTTTGGAATCAGGACAAAAGAAAGCCGCTACGCTTGATTTATTATATCGACGTCGCATCCAAGAGAAGAATATCGTCAAGAACCGATTAATAATCGCGTCATCTCCTTCCAACAGATAGGAGGAGATACAGACTAACTTGATCGTTTTCTTCGGCGCAACTTTTTGTATACTTGCGAAGAACGTTGGCGAAAGCTATCAGAAAACAGATAAATTATGTCCGAACTGGGGGCGACTTCAGCTTCGCGTGTTTCCTTACGAACTGGAAATCGTCGTCTCTTTCCACCGTGTTATAGTCGACCTGGCACGAGATTTCACGGCGGAGCAATAATTGTCCCTAACTCCGCCAACTTCTCGTCATTTATTGATGACGTTATCGTCGGCTATAGCTATCAGCTCGCAGCGCGTCGCTACCGAAATCTCGTCCGTCGAATTTTCGTAACGCGATGCCCAGTGCACCGTGCATTTTCCTCGCGGCACAGCCAGGAGCGATTCACGCGGCAAACCGATCCAACCGCGCTGAGTCCTTCGGAAATTCGCGTCCAACGACAAGTGGACGAAACCCTGTTGCCTACCGATCCACCAGCAAATCTCGTTTATGAATTATATTCGAAGAATTCTACGGTGCAGACTGTTGCCCCTCGCCATTTTCCCTGTCATCGTACCCTTCGTTAATCGCCTTCTTCTTTTTTCAACGCCCGCGCGTTTATTTTCGGCGGAAACACGAGCTCTCGCAAAGTGCTTCCTTTCGGATAAACCGATTGAGAAATCTAACGGAACCGTTCGCTCGTTTGCCCTTCGTTAACAGCTTCGGACGTAAAGACAGATGGGGGGGGGGGGAGATACGATACGTCAATGACGACGTGACACGCCTGCTCGAACTTACGGCGACAGAGATACGCATCGGCTCTTTTCACGAGCGTAGCGGACGCTTTAATTACAGATAACGATGTAACGTCGAAATCGGACGATGGCTGGCTTGGAGACCGCATCGTTGTACCTGTTTACTGTTGCAAATCGACTCAACGCGATGCTAGAACGTACACAGTGCCGAGAGAGGAAGCTCGACGAGTTTTACCAATAGACGGATATCGACGAGAAAGAAACGTTCGTGAAACTTGTTGGCTAATAGTTAGGCGCTCGATCGTAAATAATATTTTCAATCCGTCTTGAAACCGTCTGGTCGCGTGAGGTCATCAGAATCGTGTGGCTATATCGAAGCAGCGATACGAGCTGCGTTTCATCCATGCCGTAGTAATATATTCGTGGGTACTATAATAGTCGCGTTCTAAACGAAGGCAGTGCGGAAGTTTCGCATCGATACCGCGCTTAGATCCTTAACCTAACCGGTTGTCGCTGCGGATAACGATAAAGGAACATGGTTGTACGGTATGGTCGACGCTCGTTCTCTTTTTTTTTTTTCTTTTCTTTTTTGCCCGCGACACGCTAAAAACCTCGTCGATAAGCGTGGCGTGTAAACCGGCAACGGTTACCACCGTTTCTCGCGTGAACTCTGTTCGATACGGAATTGGTTGAAAAAATTTGCTCGATCTTCCAGCGATTCTTTCTTCGTTCGATCGTAGAGCATAAAGCGCGGCTGGAAATTATCGCCAGCGACACTGTCCATGCGAACACACGTTTCAACGCGTCAAACCATGGCGGCAATTGCTAGCCGCGATTCGTTACGCGCCGCGTCTACATTTTTAAACGTGGCGTGCGCGATTGCGAGACTAATTGAGGCCTTGATACCGCCAGGAATTACCTGCACTTTCTGGGGGAAAGCCTTTCTTTCCACGGAACGTAGTATGGATTTAACCTGCTGGTTCCACGCCACTCGTGTCGTTTCTTTCGGCTCCAACTTTCGTCTCGACTTGGCGTCCCGAGATTTCACGCTTCCGCTGCAGGATACCGATATCGTTCGCACGATCCGCCGTTTCAAACGATGGGCTATAAATTCAGTGATTCACGGCGCACGTCCAATTAGGATCGCTAGTAACGATGAAAGATCGGCTTTAACAGAAGAAAGCTCGTTCGTTATGGATTCACGGTGGTTTCTTTCGCCACGAAGCGACTGGTAGGCGGAGCCAAGCGAGCAGAGCACGTGGCGCGCGTGGTACGCTGCCTCGAGGAACTCGACGTGCCGCAGTTACCTTTCGACCTGTCAACAATAGACGTAGCGCGTCGCACGCGCCACACCACACCAGTCAGTCATTTTCTTCCACGCTTCGACCGCGAAAACACCTCCGCCACCTTCGTGTGCGAAGAAAGTGACACTTTCTGCCGACACTGTGCTCCGTTCTCTTTTTGTCTCGTCGTGTGATCGTGCGGACACGACGCCGCCACCGTGTCGCGGTTCGTCGTGCGGTTGTTTGATCGCGAGAATCGTGCATCGAAAGTTCCATCGACGGTAGACGGAAACTTGCGTTCGCGCTAGTGGTTTCGAGAAACGGTGAGACGTCGTTCGATTTCGTAGCGAGGTGACCAGCGAGTTCTCGACCAGCTTTAGACCAAGCGAATCTCGGTGACGAGCGGAACGATCGAAAGTCGAGTCGAAGCGGATCAACCAGGAATTCTTCGTGACGATGGGTGGTCGCGTCGTTTACATTTACGTGGCGGAAAGAACTTGCATCGAACGATCCTACTGTTCGCCACGGAAGTGACTGTGGAAACGGTACGAAAATGTTTCGTTCGGTCAGCGACAAGTTTTCCGCGAAACGACAAGCGCTTCGCTGAAAATGTTATTCGTCGGAGCCACGGCGAAAGTGTGTGGTGTAGTGTCGTACGGAGTATCGATTACCATATCTGGAGTAACTGGAACGATAATAGAGGCATAAATATTACTCGAACGTTGCGGTTTCAAGCCTCTGACGTCACGATCTCCGGTCCAGCGAGTCGGTTCCGTTCCTATACAAATTTCTCAACGATTTTCGCCTAAAGTTTAACGCGATCCGCGACTATTGGTTAACCCGCGTAGCAGCTCGCACGCGATTGCACTCGCTCGATCCGCCATTCACTTGCTTTATTTTCTTCGACTTTGAATTACGACCGCGTTCTCCAACAAATCCATCGTATTTACCTCGGTAGTATTGTTAGGCAGAGGTGGCCGCTATTCGGACGAAACGTCAGCCCATTAATTACGTTTTTAGTCACGGTAACGAGGTCGCGTGGTGGTCGAGTGGCTTCTTTGTCGGAAAGTTGCTCCTCGCTGATATTTCGTCGACGATCCGTACGATCAGGCACGTTCGGACTACGCCTCCTACGAGAAGAATTTTCACTCTCGAGTATCCGTGTATAAACAAGAGGATGTCGTGATCGTTAAGAGTCGCGAGACGATCGCTTTGAATGAAGTAGTCGTTAAACAGGGAAACGAGAGAAGCTCCGCCAACGACTCGTTAATAAAGATCACCTCTGGTGACTCGTTCAAAATCGTGAAATTTTTTTCAAAAATTTCCAACGTCGGCTCGTTAAATTACAACGTCGGGAATATTACTCGAACTGTACTAGTACAAATAGCTGGAAACGGTGTTGCAGAGAAACAACGGTCGTTGTTCGCCGATACGTAATTTGTACGTTCGTTTTCCATTCGGTCGAAGGACGGAAAATTACGGTAACGGAAATGAAATAAAGAAGAGGTAAATTGAGCGAACAGGCAATCGCGGGAAATTGACTCGCGGCGCGAAACGTTCTGTTTCGTTGAATGAAGGTCGCGTGACTGAAATCGATGAACGAAAAGTCGCGTTCATCGCGATTCGCTCGCTAACGGAGGCTGCGGCGCCGCAATGCTGCAACCCGTTCGACACAGGATCGAACAAAGCCCGGCAAACGAATTCCTGTTCGCGTTCGCCTGTTTGAAATCGTCGGTCCGGAAACTTTGACGCGTGGTCTTTCTCGTTCGTTTCGAATCGAATCTAAATCTAAGGGGCGATCGATGGTCGTTGCTGCTCGTGAAACCGCGATTAGAATTTCTCGAAGGGTCTGCCCGTAAGACAGCTTGCAGGAGGGAAATTGTGTTCTCTTCGGCAAGGGGCAAGTTCTTTTTTTTTATCGACCTTCTCGTTGGGTTATTATTATACGTCGGTACTTCTTGGAATTGAAATAGTAACGCGTAACTTGTAAGCAGGTGACGGCTGGGTTCTCTCGACGGAGCACGGCGACGAAAGAGTCGAAATTTGTAACACGTCCGAGACACTCGATTAGTTTTGGCGATCACGGTGCGTACGAATCAATCGGAGCTGACGCGGGTCAGCTCTTCCGCAAAATGGGGGCTCGTTTTTCAGTTTTCGCGAGATACAGAGAGAACGCGAGGCCAGCGGATCTCCGTTCTCGGATACGCGGTACTGCTTCTCCCTTAACGGAGAACTCAATCCCCTTAAGTAACTTTCTTTCAACTCGACTACGCTTAGTTCGCAAAGAAAAAAAGAAAAAATAGAAAAGAATCATCCTTCTTGCAGAAAGCTTGCAACGAAAGTTTCTTTGTAACTCGCCGGCGTTAAGAGATACCTTTTTTTTTTTTCACTCGATGAAACGAATCGACGATAGATGTTGCACGTTCATCTCCCTTACGACCATCTGCGATTCAAAAACGTAAGGTGTGACGTTCGTACTGTCGAGCAGTTGGCGGTTTCTGGTGGACGAACGAACTCGTACTTAGTGTAGTCGTAATGAAGAATCTGTGAAAGAAAGAACGAAACGGTCAAGTGACAGAAGAGAGAAAAAAAAAGTTGAGCCGAGGAAGGTGCGAAGGTAGAGGCGATCGGCGATAAGCGAAGGGGATGCGCGACCTTGGTCGATGCTGGTCTCGAGGATTATTTTAAAAGAGGGACAAGGCCACTTATGGAGCGGGACGACGAGCGGTTCCTACGGCTGAGAACGAAACGGGCAGACGGTCGATCGAGAAGCAGGGCTGAAAATAGAGAACGCCAGGCTTCACGGAGATACGACATGACACCGGACACGGATCATCCACGCTCGTAGCTTCGGCGAGGTATTATGAACCTGGAATGGCCATCGAGTTCTCTGTTGCCCGTGGAGATTGAGGTATGGCCGCGGTAGCCGGCATCTATGGCTTCTCAGAGGACCGACACGTCAGATATTCCGAGCATCGGCAGCATCCGTGAGTTTCACGTGAAAGACGAAAGCGAATCGATAGCCCCGATACTAGACTACTTTTGCTTGAACGTTTCTCGCTTACGGTTACGCCACGCGATTCTTTCTCGCGCTCTTTTGCCGTGTCTTTTGAGGGGGAAAAAAAGGAAAAAAGAAAAAGAAAACACGATCGAATCGTTCGGCACTCGCGCGAACGTTATCGCGAGAAATTTCCCGCGGACGAAATCGTTTTCGGATTCGTACCGAGATCACACGGATCGTTTTTTTCCTTTTTTTCCCAGGAAGACCCGTAAAAAGTTGAACGGGAAGAGAACTTCCTTCGGGACGTCCTGCATCGTATAGGGTCCTTTCTTTTTTCTCGCTTCTGTACGTACGTACTTTCCATGGCTGTAAATCATTTAAATGCGGGTTACGTTGCATGCACTATGTTAACGAAGATCCGAACTGTCCTCCACCTGGAAATATAGCGCTTCCGCTGACATCTAGATTTTACTCTGGAATTCGAACGTTCGCGGCGGTACATTTAGTACAAAGCTGGAGGATTGGCCACGGGCGTCCAACTTTGCAGCGAAACTTACCAGCATAGATGAAAGGAATCTCGTTAAGGGTGGTCGAAGCCACCAGAGAGCCGACACTTGCGTTTTAATTGCGCCGGGAGTTTGGTCGACGGACGTTTCACGATTTAATTTCAAACTGATTTCGAACGAGGAGTCGCGAGATTTTAAAGGTGATAAAGAAAAAAAAAAAAAGGTAATAAACGAGAGACAAGCTATCGGTGATGGGATTAAAAAAGAGTTGGCTCGTAAAATGCGTTCGAGTCGAACGGGGAATTACAAAGGGAGAAGAGTTCTTTGGCGTCGGTGGATGCATGGTATAACTCGCATTTTCCAGCCGAGCTCCCTTCCCGTAAGGCTTACTCGCAACTTGGTAATTGAATAATGCAGATGCGCAATAGGACACGTGGTTCGAGTCACTTGGTTACGCTGATCCTTTGTCAATCACTTTGCGCCTATACTCGCTGCGTTCGAGCCTCGGTTCGAAGAACGAAACACCGCTTCTTGTTATGTACACGTTCGATCGATCCTCCTACTCGGCGAAACGATATAAACGCATATTGCGGAACAAAAACTTCCCCTTACTTTGCCCGTGTATTTCTTGCACGAGCTTAATCGAATCGAACCGAGCCATGTCTCCGCATAGAGATTTATCTCTCTCTCTTTTTCTTTTTTTTTTATCGCTGTTTGAAACGAAACTATTATTTGTAGGGTTTCTCATCGCCACAGTGAGAGAGAGAGAGAGAGAGAGAGAGAGAGAGAGCCCGCACTCGGGAAGTACGAATGATAGAGTCAATTTGGCCAGGAGTTAACTTTACGAGCGATATATTTTATTGGCCTTCGAAGAAAGAAGCTAGAATAGCTCCGGTTTTCCAGCTATAAATGCGGATATACTTGTTCTCCTCTGCGTGCTGAATTTCTCAAAATAGGAGCAAGTCCGCCGTCATTCGGTATGGACTAGCATCGACCCACTTTCAAAGTTTTTACCGCGACGAATCGTAGAAAATTTGTCGTTGCCTGCATTTCCATTCTCCCCGTGCCAAAATACGCACGATTAACTGTCCGGCTATCTCTTCCCGTCGTGTCCGCGCTCTCCAAACCTTCCCTCCGCAGGTCGTGTATTTTTGACTTTGCGAATGCCGCGCGACCGTTGCTTCTATTTACAAGGTTACATTCATTTACAAGGACACGCTGCTTCGAATCGTCGCCATTACGTAATATTTCGATGGTTGGACGTGATTAAATTTATAAATACACGAAAGACGCCACGGTCGATGGCAAGAGAAGAATCGTCGATTATCGTCGTCTGCGCTACAATCGACCAATTAGCAACTACGTTAGCAAGCGCCGACACGATCGCCCATCGCCCGAAGCGCCGATATTTCATCGACTCTCGTAGCAATTAAGGCCGAAACTCGTAGGAATTAAGATCAGGCCGATTCCCGTCTCTCGACAAATTCAGGAAAATTAAGACTACCGTGAAGAGTTAATTGTTTGCATAAATTGCAAATAACGTTAAGAGTTTACACGCGTAAATCGCGTAATCGCGGCTCAATTAATCGCCGGTGTCGGTGTTTTCTTCTCCAGCTATCGCTTGCCTGCTTGTATATTGATAATCTCGGCGATGTACACGGGGTACACGTATGTACGGAAGGGCGGTCGCGACGGTGCAGAGGAGTAGAGTTGAGACGTGCCACGGTCGTGGGTTAATTGATTTCCAATAGCTAGCTGACCGGCCTTCGGAGCCGCGTAGAAACGCAATCGTGTATCAGCCGGCCGTGTCCCCGCACGATCAACTACCGATATGCTAACTGCGGAACAGATTGCACCGATTAAACGACGATTGAGAATTCATAGGCCCGTATCGGTTGGTGGCGCGAGTTAATTGGATCTTGTACCACGCGGCTTACCACGTTTTCTCCTCCGTTTGCATTTACCTTTTCGTTTCTTCTTTCGTTTGTTTGGCCGAATTTCGTCGTGCCTGCCTCCAGAGGTTAACGTAAGCGCTTGGCCGCGCTCTACATTTCACGGTCACCGATAAGGTTGTGGCCCGTTTGATCCGCCCGATCGAGCCCGCGTATTCGATAAGAGGCCGTGCAATCTCGCGGTGAAAGCTCGAAACGAATACTGGATTTCCAGCGCAATTCCATTTGGCCGCTTCTTGTCCCCTATCGATCGAAACTACTTTTACCGCGCGTCGTAAACGTTCCGACAAGCGTACGAATCGTCCGTCAGTTTTCCCCACTTTCATCAATCGTTACGCGTCGAGCAGACGATACGTTTCACGTTTTCGCACGGGTAGGAATAATATACGGATTCTTCGACATTCTGTAACTTGGAAGGATACGTTCAAGAGCGAAAGGAAGATATTTCGAAGCAAGTACGATCGTTTATTCGCAGCAGGATAGCGGATCCCTTGACGCTTGCTGGATATTCCTCGAATACGTCTGACTCGGTTAGCTTGGCATCCGCGCGCTGTGTTCCTGTCAGCCGCGATAGAAACGATCAGTCATCAGGTTTTTGGGTAAAATTGCCGCGTAACAGCGACGTTCACCGCGATAATCGGAAAACGGTGGAAGCGGCGCGCGTTTCCCTTTTGTCCGCTTTCGATTCAACGCGATGGAAAAGTGATTGGACAGCGGGCGTCGAGTCGGCACCGGATCGATTAAAAATGTCGAAATGGCCGAGCTGCCAGTTGCACGTGCGTGGCCCGGTTGAAATTTGTCAGGCTGCGAGTGTAACGACTACGGGCAGCCTTTCTGCACGCGTATAGGTGCGCAAATGAATATCAGTTGGGCGCGTTGTGCGCGGAACGACTGCTCGTTTGTACGCCGGTGATTTTGACGTATTAATTATCAGGCTGTCTTGGAACCTCGTTTGTTATCGTCTTGCCAGCCGCCGCCAGGCATTTGTCCGAAAAATCGGCCCGATTCGTTATTAACGCGTCGACGATTCGACGAGGAAGATTGATAAACGATAACGAGGCGACCGACTGGATCGTTCCTTTCGTATAATTAATTATTTCGTAATTTAATATCAATTATTTGATATAATTAATCGTAAACAACGGTTTTAAGCGTCGTTACGACGATTTCACGCCGTTCGTCGCCATTAATTTTCACACCGAATTTCCAAATAGCGCGCACAACTGACGCCGATTTTCCAGCGACTCGCTGGCGTTGCAGATCGATCGCAAATCGCGGACGATCTGCTGCCGTTCAGTTGTTCGTCGAAAAGTTCGATTATTGAGCGCGGACGTGCACGAGAACGATCGTCGATGCGATCAACGCAGCGTTGCTCTGCAGCGCTGCAAAGCTGGAAAAAACAAGTTTCTGCTATCGTTGGTTAATCCGATACGGATACGAGAATGGTTTTTCGTGTAAAACGGTAGACAATGGTATAAAGTATAAAGGATAATGCGGCGCCGGACGTCGTTGTCGGAGCGGCATCTCTGTATACGGTACAGCAGTGTGGCAGGTGCGGAGCACGGATTTGACTTTACCGACCGTCTGGATATCCGCGTTTGATACACCGATACGGGACACGAGATGAACGCTCGCGATTCAAATCTACTGATCGGACACGTCCGACGAAACGCGATTACGATCGCGGATCGTTGTCGTTCCTCTTTTCGAACTTTTACGCGTGTTACATGACACCTTTAACCTTTGCATATTTTTCAAATTATATATATATATATATAATTAAAAATATAAAAAATACCATATATATAAATACAATATATATATAATTATGATATATATATGGTATTTTTTAAAATTATACATTAATTATATATATGTATATATTTCTTAAAATCGCGACGATGTTTCTTCTAAAACGAACTTTCTCAAACAAGCGTAAAGTTATTGTTGCGTCGAGGAATGCGTTGAATGAGACGCGACGTCGTCGCGAGTTGCTTGGTGGCGCGGATTTATCAAGATCTCTCGAACTTGTCGGTCCCTTTTGCCGAAGAGGAACGACCAGCCGGAGGATTGTCCAACGACAAATTGGCAATTAGCATTTTCGAGCCGTTTGGGGTTAGGCCAATTAAAGCACGACCTTGTTATTATCAGTTGGCACCCTCTTGACTCGTCTCGAAGAGAAGAGGCACTTTTCCTTCTTTGGCAACAACCACCTTCGACGAAACCTCTCCTCGTCCGATAACCGTAACTGTCTACTCGAGTGGCAGAGGGGGCTGAAGCAGATTCGTAATAGCGTGATTTCGTCACAGTGTTCCGCTGCACGGTGTACCGGAAACGCGTTGAAGAAACGCACGAACGAAAGTATCGGTTTGCTATTTTATGCGGCAAGAGATTGCCTGCCTTCTTCTTCGATATTATCGTCGTATCGATTCGAATTACGCAATTAGATTGACATTAACTATCATCGACTTTCGTTCGACGTAAGATTAACGCGAGAACGAAAGCTATCTTTACTTGCCGCTTCTTCTTCTTTCTTTTTTTTTTTTTCTTTTTTCCCCTGTCCGATCTCAATATTCGATGGTTTCGCGTTTAACGCCTCTTTGATACTCTGACTGAATTTAAAAGACTGCCGCGGAAAGATAGAGAAGCGGAAAATTTGCGTATTTACAAGCATGACGTATCATCCGACGAAGCAACCGTGCAATTCGCGAGATCGTTTTTGTCGCTAGACGAAATTTACACGAGCGTGAACAAGCGCAGAGGAACGCGTAAATGGTAAAATACGACTAGCGGTTGTAGACAGCCTGGCAACATGAACGCACGATTCATGGTGATTCCCATGTGACTGGGCGTTCATCGATCCGACTCGGAAATAGGCGAGTGACCTATACCGTGTGGATTTCAGCCGGCTTGAAATATTATGCGCCTGTTTTTTTCTCTGTGTTGTATCGTCTTTTCCCAGTTTCCTTTTTTCTTTTCTCTCTCTCCCTCTTTATTTTTTTTTCTAAGCGTCAGTAAAATTCTCTGTTCGGAACTCGATGTTTCATGGAATCTAATGCACACCGCAGACTCGGACGACGCTATTTTTCGAAGGAACGCGAAGATACACGTAGAAACGCCGCGTTCTTTCTTCGTTTTCTTCGACGTTGAAACGGTCTATCCGACAAGCCATTACATTCAGGACAAGCATTAGGAAATACGAAGCTCGTAATTACGATATGTTAGGTTATCCCGAAAGTTCCTTTCCTTTTCTAAGGAAAGATGCACAACGTGTTTTCGTTTTATATTATTTTATGCGATCATCTACGATCCATTTTGGTCTATTTCTATTATTACGATCATACGTGATTCGACAAAAGTAATATAAAACAGAGAATGTGGTGCATCCATTATTTCCTAGCCTCTTAAAATTTCCTAACCTAACCCCTTTTCGTTTTATATTATTTTATCCGATCATCTACGATCCATTTTCTTCTATTTATATTATTACGATCATACATGATTCGACAAAAATAATATAAAACAGAGAATGTGGTGCATCCATTATTTCCTAACCTCTTAAAATTTCCTAACCTAACCCCTTTTCGTTTTATATTATTTTTTCCGATCATCTGCGATCCATTTTCTTCTATTTATATTATTATGATCATACATGATTCGACAAAAATAATATAAAGCAGAGAATGTGTGGCGCATCCATTATTTCCTTGAAAAACGAAAGAATCTTTTCGAACAACCTAATAATTACCAGAATAAGCTAATAACAGTGTAATAATAGTGGAGTAGTCGAGTAGATAGAATTATCCGGAAATCTTGTTAAAAAAAACGCTTCATTGTTCCAAGAATAGCGATCGTTGCGAACGGGCGAGAGAAAAAAAGATCGCGGTGCTTGGCAAACAACGATAATAATATTTCACGACGATCGTGCCGCGTGACTCGGCGACGTAGCCGACGAATAGTTTTTCCTATTAGCAAAGAAAATTGAACGTAACTGGGGAGCAAGTGTAACGTTTGCGAGAGAAGCTTTTAGGAAACTCCATTAAGGTCAGGTAATCCCGTGCTGGAAGGAAATCCCGTAAAATGTCAGTCGGCCTGTTTCCCAACGCCTTTACGTAATCGATAATTCGAAACGATAAATATTCATCCGCGTGGATTGTTCGCAAAGGGTACGGAAAATGCGTTCGCCGTGCAAGATTGCGTGGGATCTGGTTCTCGACGCGGCAGAAAATTATGGCCCGCCTTTGATCTGAATTTCAATCGGGCACTCCTTCCATGTAGATGGAAAGACGATCGAGGCGAGTTTCCTTTAATTAAATTCGATCGTTGGAAATTTCTGCCGGTGCCTTCTATTGCCAGTGACTGTTACGTAATAATTACCCGAGCGAAATAGAATGGGACGGAATGCGATGACAATACAGCGTAATGTTAAAAATATCCATGCCTATACCTATGTTTAAATCTACCCGAATTCTCAATTCCTAATTTTTCTCCAGTACAGAATTTTTGCAAACGAAAAGCAATCTCGCGGTCCGATCTTTCGCCGCTTCGATGCCCAAACCTCTTTGGTTCAGTTTCAAACTTGATCATTGCCGCTGTTATTCGTATCTTTATGAACACGAACAAAGAGACGAAACTTAGAAACAGATCTTTCCTTTCGTTTTCTTTTTCTACATGCTCGTACATTATTACGTCTATGTACCGCGCGTTTCTTTACACTTTTAAATTGCCCATAAATGCATAGACAGACACGCAGTCCACCGATCGTATCTTTGCCCCGTTAAATTCAACGACAGATGTTTCGAAATCGCGATTAGATTAATCCAAAAATCGGGTTAGGTTTGGTTGGCTGATAAAGCAAACAGATAAACAAGTAAATAATAATATTGCTATTACGGCGATCGTTGAAACGTCGCGTCGAGGTACATGCATGATTCGTATCGTGCGACGACGCTCGCAAACAAGGGAATAGAACAGAACGTGGATCGATCCGAGTGACAATTCACGACACCTTTTCCATGTGCGTGTGCACCGTGCACCCTGCGGCTTCCGCGCCTTTTCCCACGAGCCTTCCTGTCTTCCTGGTTTCGCGTCGTTACGCCATATGGCGGTATGACGTGAATACGTGTCACCTATGAATGCGTGCATCGTTAACCCTTGCTGTGGTCTATGCGCGTACGTACACCAGTCGCAGCATCGCGCAAGAATAGGAACAAAGAGAGGAACTCGCGGAACTGCTCGGCTAATAAACTCATCGATCTCCCTAGCGGCTTCTTCTATTCCCGAGAGATCAACGTTCGAGCTGGTTAACGATCCCTGAGACGGATCTTCCTGTCGATGGAATCGTCGTGCACGCAGTGCATTGTGTCGAGACGTCGATTCAGCTTGAATCTTTAGACGTATGGACGTGTAACGTCGAGAAAAGACGAGATGATCTGCTCTGTCTGTTGAAAGAATTCCTACCAGCTTCTCTTGTATTTTTATGTATTTTTATACACACTTTTTTTTTTAAATATAAAGTGAAGTTGTTTCGTCAGGTTGAATCTTTAGACATATGGACGTGTGACATTGAGAAAAGACGAGATAATCTGCTATATCTCTTGAAAAAATTCCTACCAGCTTCTCTTGTATTTTTATGTATTTTTATACATATTTTTTTTTTAATATAAATTGAAGTTGTTTCGTCAGGTTGAATCTTTAGACGTATGGACGTGTAACATCGAGAAAAGACGAGATAATCTGCTATATTTCTTGAAAGAATTCCTACCAGCTTCTCTTGTATTTTTATGTATTTTTATACATATTTTTTTTTAATATAAATCGAAGTTGTTTCGTCAGGTTGAATTTTTAGACGTATGGAGTGTAACATCGAGAAAAGACGAGATAATCTGCTATATCTCTTGAAAAAATTCCTACCAGCTTCTCTTGTATTTTTATGTATTTTTATACACATTTCTTTTTAATATAAATTGAAGTTGTTTCGTCAGGTTGAATCTTTAGACGTATGGACGTGTAACGTCGAGAAAAGACGAGATAATCTGCTATATCTCTTGAAAAAATTCCTACCAGCTTCTCTTGTATTTTTATGTATTTTTATACACATTTCTTTTTAATAAAAATCGAAGTTGTTTCGTCAGGTTAAATTTTTAGACGTATGGAGTGTAACATCGAGAAAAGACGAGATAATCTGCTATATCTCTTGAAAGTATTCCTACCAGCTTCTCTTGTATTTTTATGTATTTTTATACACATTTCTTTTTTAATATAAATTGAAGTTATTTCGTCAGGTTGAATCTTTAGACGTATGGACGTGTAACATCGAGAAAAGATGAGATAATCTGCTATATCTCTTGAAAAAATTCCTACTAGCTTCTCTTGTATTTTTATATATTTTTATATACTTTTTTCATATGTATATAAATTAAAGTTGTTTCTTGTCGAAAATGCCGAGAGAAAATTACGCGGTGACCGTTAGTCTTCCGTTAGAACGAAGGCAAATTTCGTTAGGATTTAGTAGAGGAAGGTACGATTATATTCATGGACCGATTTATTTCATCTGCAGGCGTAATAGGGCAGCCACACGTTACGGCCGTAAAAGCTCAAGACGCGGAACGATATTAATTTAACCTTGCCTCGTAGAACACGAGCGTTCGACCAACATCTCCCGATGCAAATTTCATAAGCGTCACACGAACGTAGCGAAAAATAACGAGCCACTTAGGATTTTCGAATCTCTGCTTTATCGACACGATTTCCATCCAATGGTAATCGAACCGAACAGCCATTATCGAAGTCGAGGACGTAAAATATCGATGCCTAAGATCCGCGAATCTCGTTTTAAGATTGGACGACGAATGATCCAAATACTTTGAAACGGCTCGTTCTAGGCACACGAGTTTTTCGCGAAAATATTTCACCGCCAGTCGCCTCTATCGTCGTCGACCTCTAGCGATCGTGGAAAACGCGGTTGAAAGCGCATTCTGTTCACCTATAGCGAGGCTGTTTCCGTTCATCGAGATCGCATCCGCCTGTTTGTTCGTTTATCGAATTGCTGTTTGCTCGCGTCGATCAATCGACTGCTCTTTCGTCAAATTTTCTTCTATCCCAAATCCCTCGAAATTTTTGTTCAAACGGTTCTCCCCATTTCAAGCCGTGTGTTGGAGATTTCGCGTGTCTCGCGCAAAAGCTTCGCAAACACGTTCCTCTGTCGATCAAAGCAATCGTACGATTGCTCTAGTTGTCTAGTCGTTGAATCTAGTTGCGCCAGCAAATATTTTTTCCATCTTTTCTCCATCCATTCTCGATAGTTGGACGTCGCGGTGTTTAATCGAAGCTGACGTTATTCGTGAGTGGAAATAAGTTCGTAAAACAAGACCACGAAGCACGCTAGAGGGGAAAGATTCGAGAGGGTAGGTAATCTTTCGAGAAGAAGTAAATGGGTAAAACACGTGCTCTTCTCTCGGAGATTGTAAAACAGAGTAGTCGTACGGGACGCTTTTCCTCCACCGTTTTTCGTCTTTCGTAATTTTCGTTTTTCGTTTCCTTCTTTCTTGCTCCTCTATCTTTATCGTTCCATTCGTACCGGTCGCTTTGGGTTTGTCGACGGACTACCAACGAGTCCAACTGTGATATCGTGGACACGAGTCGCGAGTAGTTTCTTTATCTCGTGTGTTAACCGTACGAGTTGAATGGGATGGCGATCTGAAAAAGGCGAAAACTGTTCTCCGCGTGTCCAGTATCCCCGCGATTTAGAAATTTGCCGAGTTTCTGTTTAACTTAATTGCAGCTACTGCAACGACGGTCGCGTTATCGGTTCGAGTCGGCCGATCAGATTCGACGCATTTCACCCGTGACAGAAGCTTGGAAAGAAATTTCGATTGGCATAAATTCAGGAACTGCATAGATTTTGCCAACGTTCTAACTCAGCCAACGCGGCTAAAGCGTTCCGATTTTCTGTTCGCGTTAGCCCGGTACGCGATTAAGTGCACTTAACGAAACGTTTGAACAGTAGGCGCTATCGTACCACAAGGTAAATGGTTCGTCGCCGGTAAGACGACCATAAGAAAGATGGATTCGATCGACGGAAGCGAATAGCAACTCATTTTTTCCGCATTGTATCTCCTCGCGTTTTGACTTGACCCTGAAACGATTTCCGGCTTGGCGAAAATCGTCCTCGACGACTGGCCGACCCGTTTGGCAGGCCGACTGACATGCCGAAATATTTTCCGCTGTCCGCATATGGTTGCTCGCGTGTAGGGGTTAGTGGTATGCATGTACTCTCGGCAGTCGGCACAGGATCGCTTGACGCAATAGAGTCGATAAGGGTAGCGAGGATGCCGATGGCTGGCGCCATCTAATAATCCACCCTGGCATTATCATCCCCCGACTCAGCAGGGAAACTCGACGCCTGCTCGCTAGCACACCGGCTCGCAGGGCTGTGCAGGGTGCTGCGATGCTTTGTTTACGTGAGTGAATTCAAATCCTTCGGCACTCGGACGGTAGCGTCCGATTCTCCGCTAACGCGTTGCGTTCCGCACGGCCGTCGGTCGGCTCGACTCGGCTCGGCTCGGCGACGCGGTCACTTGCCGCGGCTTCGTTACGGTCGAACGATTTAAAATGCTGTCAGAAAGGACCATGTGGATTTGCTGACGGATGCGGATGTGGTGTTGCCTGGCCGGAGTAAGATGGGGTGAGAATGGAAGTAGATAGAACGGTGCTCGTGTGATATCGTGCGAACGCCAGCAACGCTTTCAGTGAGCTAAGATTCGCGCGGAGTCGCTTTCACAAACGTCGAAAAGAAAAGAAGCCGGAGAAAGAAAAAAGAAGAAACGGTGTTGGGCGACGGGAAGATCGTCGTCGACGATACGCTACGATTCACGCGGCTGATCCGTTTCAACCGATGCTTTTCGCTTCGTCGAACGCTTTACCGGATGCTTTGGAACGTATCTTCTCGCGTAAGCCACGTTGCTGTGAATTGATTCCGCGTTGCTTAACACTGTGCTACCGCTAACTCTTCGCTCGAATCGTCACGTGGCGCTAGAACGTTTGCATGCGTACAGTATCGCGTCCGTTAATCGTGAGTTTCGTGCGACGCGACGCAACGCGATTCAAACGCGCGCAGAGATACCATTCGCTCAAGCTTTCCTCGCTCCTTCTTCCTTTGCAGATTATTTGCACGATTATGGGAAGACTCTCGGTGATCAACGAGCTTTTCTCGCTCCTTCCTCCTTTGCAGATTATTTGCACGATCGGATCGATCTTGCCATCTTCCAGAACGTTTCGATCGAAGGTGAACGAATCGTCTAGCGCTTGCTACGATCGAGTCGAGACTCGGCTAACACGGCAAACGCAAAGCAGTTAATTAGCTGGTTCACCTTCGTTCATTTCGATGCGTATCTCGCGCGAACGATAGGCCAGAACGTATTCTACGAACTTCTCTACGAGATCTCGACGCGAGTAACAGAGCGAAAAACGTTCGAGACCCGAGTCGGAGAAAACGGAGAGAACGCTTTCGATTGTTATTGCGATTCTATTGGAAATCGCACGGACACGCGATCGGTTACCTTAAACTCGTTAAGTACAATAGTTGTGCCACCGGAGTAATCGGCTGAAGGATTCTCGAATCGAGAATCGACTCACGCCTGCGAACAGCCGACTCGTTTCCGCTTCGAACGACTCGTTTAACGCTCGAGCGCGCGCCACGTTACCCCGTAACGTCTTTGTTTGCTCGCGTTTCGCCCTGTTTTTTTTTTCCTTCCTCGTCCCGTATTTTCCCAAACGAGAAGCAGACGCGAGTGGAATTGACCGTTTAAGCGAGCCGTTTATGGATCAAGAGAATTGGAACGGTTACTTTATAAGCTCGTTAAAGCGGCCAGAGGACGCGAACCGTTCCCGTGGGTAAGGTCAGTAATTCGATGCACGTCCACGTCACCCGTTTCCGCGTTTACGTGGCTACGCTTTCCCCTTATCGACGGAAATGAACGCGCCGCTTGTAATAACCGCGTTACACGAAGCCCCTTTCGGCCATTTCCACCTGCGAACGAACTTTCAGCTTCCAATCCGTTTCTCCTCTCGATCGTTTCGCCAAGAATTTCCAAACGCGTACTTGGTCCCGATACCGCGTTTCGACAAATCGAATCCGAAGATACGCGGTCGTCCAAACGCGACGCGATTATATCCCGCGTATTATACGCTGCGAGAACGAGTTGGCGCAGCTGCGTTCGGATAACTGCGCGTAGATAGGAAACTGTTGTACCCGTTTCTGCTTTCATTGCTGTTGGAAATTCGTTCGTTTAAAAGCAGAAGCGAGGCGAAGAACGGAGGAATAGAATATTCCGATGTATCCTGTACGTTGCTTGCCAGGCGACACCGAAATCGTCGGCCATGTCGACTCGAGTTGTCTGTCGGCCTGTTACTGGCAATTCGTCGGATCAGGGTCATTCTGGACGTTTCATTGATGCCTCGCGCTACATTCACGGGGTAACCAGAGTTAACCACTCCCATCGAGGCCATGAGAAGCAGGGAAGCTGACCTAGATAACTATGCTCACGACCCGATTCGCCCCATCTTCACTGAAGCCGGTGAATGGAAACGACATGACGCACACACCATACTGCTCTCTTCTCTCCTCTCCTTTCCTCCCTTTCTCTCTCTCTCTCTCTCTCTCTTTTTCTCAATCCATAACCTTATTTCCTTTACGTAACGGTCAGGACTCACGTAAGAGCATCGAGAACGCACCCCTCCTCCCCTCCTTACCCCTCCATGATCTGCCGTCGATCGCCGCATGTCCTTTACGATCCACATTTCCAGCAATCATGTGTGCATTACGTTCACCGCTGTATCTAATGACACGCTGGTCTCTAGAGGTAATTATGCGTGAACTGCTTTGGCAGGTTTACGTGTGAGGGGAGCTTTAGGGCGCTAAGACGGCCGAGCTGAAGCGAGGCGCGAGAGGGTGTCGTTTTTCTCGGGGTGAGCCGCGGAACGAGCTTCAAAAGGGGAAGTTAAAAATTCATCTTCAAAGCGATAGTCGTATAGAGATTATGGGTTGATCTTGGTGGAGCGAGGTGGTCGTTTAACAACGCCGGGTCTTCGCGATTAACGACAACCGCGGCTCGACGAATACTCGCGTCTCGTCCAGCGTCGTGCGTCGTTCCAACGTTACAATGCAAGTTATTCTGGGACTCGTTGGTCGCATCGTGCAACGTATGGCGAAAATATTCCGCCATCGACGAAACGCTGGGCCGATCCGATTTACGACGACCGCGTACGCTTCCGCGAGAATCCGGACAAACGTCGCAACGGACGTTGCCTGGGAAAATCCAGCGGGATGTCTGCGCGGATTCTCCTACATTCTGTTCGAGTATTCCTCCAGTTTTTTCTCCGATCATCGTAGACGAAAGCGTGGACAAAAATTTGCGAAACTGTTTTACCGTCTGGACCGGTTTTTCGTTCAAGACTCGTTCCTGGCGTTATCGACGAGGAAAGTTTTACGTCCTGGGCCGCGTCCGCTTCGATCGTAGCCGTATTATCTTTTAGGATCACGTTCGCGATAAATAAAAGCGTTTATTTAATGTTTCGAGTTTTTCTATGAGCTAACCGGATATTTTTCATCGGCGTTAGCAGCTGCACGCACGTATACAGAATTGCCTGCTTTCTATTCGTTTCTCCTCCGATAAGTTTCTTATAAGTTTCTCAAATCAAACGAACAAATTTGTCGAATGAAATAATCGAGTTTCTCGAACGAAAGAAATAAAAATCAAATTTCCAAAGCGACATATCCCGTATCGATCGTCTCTTGTCTAACCGATGACAGACAGGTTCTGCGCGATATTACGAATGTATGATGCACAGCGGCCGATTGGCCGAGACAAGGTAATAGGAAACGCCGAATACATTGGCAAAAGTCAATTCGCGGGCTAACGCACGATTATCGACAAATGTAATTTGCGAGACGCGGCCAATAATAGATTTCCAATTCGCTAGGCTAGGAGATTTCCATTAGACGGGCTATGGGAGGCGGGCCAACGTTAATTCGAGGAACAAATGGCGGTGGAAGGAGAGACGACGGATCTCGGCGTAGCGACGAAAGCAGAAACGTCGAATCGTGATGCAACGCTTGAAATTATTCCGTCTTCTCGACGCCCGCCTTCCTCGAAACCGCACGAAATCCAACAACGAGACACCGAAATCGAACAACGATTTTTTTTTCCTCCAGATAATTGCCACGATAAGATTATCAGACGCGTAAGTGGACGAATTCGAGGCGAAGAAACTCTGTTTGACGTTTCCACGGCAAAGTAGCCATAGGAAACGTTATCGAAAGGTACGGCGATCGCTTACAAGCAAGCAAACAAGTAACTGACCAGAAGGAATCCTTGGCGAATTGCTAAAGTTTTTAACAGGTTGTACCCCTCGATATCTCGACTCGTTTAATCTCTTGTTGCTCCGAATGTGGATCTTGCGGGCGTTCTCGTGGTGAAAGAAGCACTTGGTAAGATCAATCATTGAGAGTACCCACTGGTACGCCATCCATTGTCTTCTTTGACGCGAGGTCTCCTTGATGGCAACGCTTCTTTGTCACGATGAGTTTAATACCTCGCCCCGAAGACTCTCGAGTGGCGTACCCGGCGTGTACAGCGTCGCCAACATCCCCGTCGGGACATGCACAAACTTTTTCGCTTTGTTTGTCCGTCTCCAGGATCCAGTTACGTCTTCTAGCTTCGTGATCGCGCGTCTCTTCCACTGGATGTCGCTGCGTTCGTTAACGCGCCTTTTGATCGTAACTTCGATTCCGCTGTCTATCGACGATATAGACAGGCTCACGTTCTTCGTAAGCTACGCGTTTCGTTTGTTAAATTTTGGTGGAGGAGAGAGGGTTGTACCACGCGGTGCGATCGATTTTCTCATGGATCGATAATTTGCGGAAAAAGTAGGGAACGCAGGTGTATAGAGGTTTTCGGCGACGATTGGATGGCGACGGCGCGGCTAATCGGTGTATCGAAGATATTGGGAAACGGTACCGCGGATAGGATAGGCGTGCATCAATTGGCCGAATTATTGCACCGGCACAAAGAACGAATTTCCGATATGAAAACTTTCTGCGGTGTAATTGGAAATAGGGCGGCCAGGCTGCGGATGCGAGCCGCGTCGTTGGCTTAGCTCCACGTCGCGTTGCGGTTGTATTTCGCTGGCCCATATACACGGATATTTATTGGCGTGTCTTAACTTTCCACTTGGAGGTTCGCGGGATCGCCAGGGCAAACTTGCCTCGATCGACTCGCCTGCAACTTTCATCGCGGACCTACGACAAAAGTCCTGTTTGTCACGCAATTTTCCTTCGATCGACCACGTTTCCGATGGGTTGCCGATTTTGGCGTGGCCGCTGATTAGTCCGTTTCGTCCCTGCCTTCTCTCCAATTTCTTCGCCGAACGTCCAGATCGTCCTAGAGGAGATTCCTCGTTTAAGCATCCTCCGTTGAACGTCGCGCGACGTGACACGAAATTCGATCGGTATATCTCGTGCTTCTTCGCGACATCTTTCTCGCGCTAATTTCTATTCCTCTTCCCTGTCGCGTCTTCTATGGCCACGTCTGACTCGACTTTACCAACGCGTACAACTTGGTCCTGCCGCGGTCGAAATAAATTTCGTTAATTGGCTGAAATCGCGGATGATTAACGTTTAAAACACACTTTAGCCGGAAGTAATTAGAACGTTTAAAGTTTAACGTTAAAAGTTTATTATGCAGTCTCGTCTTGCGCGTAGCGACGCTCCGCGGGAAAACTCGAAGGCCAGCGAGGCCGAGTTGCTTTCCAGCAACGCTCGAATCTTATCGTGTCCTTTATCATAGTAATTGTAGCGTCGTATCCGGCCGCCAAACGAAGCTGCTTTCGCTGTTCTCCCCTCCTCCCCCTCCACAGGAACAAACAGGATACACCCACTCGGAAATACTTGCCTGGCCGAATTATTCTGCGATTTCTGTAACGCGAAACTCTAATCAATTTATTCACAGTTACGCAAAACGCTCGTTTCCGAGTGGAACCGTGAATTAGATCGGTTTGTCCAACGATCAGACTAACTGTCGTAACGCACGCGACGGAACTTGGATCGACTTTCGCGCACGGTTCTTTTCCTTTTAGAAAAACGTAAAGAACGATGTTAGTCGTATAGGAAACTTGGGATCTTGGACAATGGGAAGAGTCTATGGTATCGCCTAAACGTATTTTCAAAGGTGGAACGCGAGGACGTTGCGGAGGAATCGCGCAACGCGGAGATCGTTTGATCGCGACGACGAAACTTGCTTCTTAAAACGTCTTTTCGATTTTCTCTTCGCTGTTTTCTATCGTCCAGTTTCCGCTCTGTGATCCTCGATCCAGTCGTCGTCGTCTCGTCGCGATCGATCGTTACAGCAAAAGTTGGAAACGTAAAATTTCGAAGCGTCGCGGACGCCGCGTTCGGCGCTCGCAAGGTCGTGGTATTCCAGTTTTAAGTATCATATATTTATTACACTGCGCGTGACGAACTGATCGGCGAATCGAAGCAGCGCAGATCCGCACAAGGTGTGCCGCTGGCCACGAGGCAAATAGTAAGGTCCATGGGTAGGGTGCGACCCCGATAGAGAAACAAGCTCGGACCGACGGAAGTGGTCGACCTGAATTTCAACGAAACTTTGCCAATTTGTAACAGGAGCAGCCAAGGTACCGATAAACTCTTCGATTCGGCTGTTTCTGCCGCTTCTTCGTTCGTTTGGAAGAGGCCGGCCGCTCGACATTTCGCACCTTCCATCATCGAGAACTTTTTCGATACTTGGCGATCCACGCGAATCGCTCGGCCAAACCCCGAAAGAATGGAAAAATTACAGTTCACGAAACTCGGCGTCTTGTTAAGGGTTTTCAGAGTCCAGAAACTTTCAGTTTAAAGGTACTTTGCATCGGTTCTTGCTTTCCAAGCATAGTTTACTCCTCTCACGTTCGTTGTCTCGTGCCACCTATTACTCGCCACGAGGGTGACATATCGGCGTCTCAAGACTCTACCGAGTATCGTAGCGGACGTCTTCGTCGCGGCGACAACGGCCACGAGTTACACAGGACGGTCGCGTACGAAGAAGAAAAGAGCGAAGGGAACGAAAGGCGCGCGATGATTCAGTGTACAAACGACACGCTTCGCGCAAGTAGTAGAGTCCCGTCTATGGTCTGACGCGCGCTACCGCAACATGTACCGACCTTGGCTTTATGGTGGTCGTGCACGCTGTTGGTAGATGCATCAGCTGACCGGGACATGGTGGAAAACGACGAAGAAGGAGCGTCCTGGCTATGGTAAGGTAGAAAGGGTGGAACAGTGGAAACGAAAGCGGAGCAGAAAAACAAAAAAACGAGGGGAAGGAGGAAGAGATAACGGGAGAATAGGGGAAAATGAGAAAGGAGAGATTGGAAAGTGGGAGTTGCCGGTGAAGGGCCAGGATCAAGAGTAGCTGTTGGGGTGCCGGCGGGGTGGCTGGTGGTCCCCCGTAGAAGGGGGCGGGAGTCGGCAGAGAGGGATGTATTGATTGCGTGCGGTTGGTGCGACGAGGAGCGTTCTTCGTGGGTTGGACGGAGACCGTCCGAGGCCGAGTAGAAAGGGGTGTAGGAGAGAGCGAAAGAGACGGAGAGAGAGACGGGAGCGCGAACACAGAGGGTGGTGGGTGCAACGGGGAGCTTCGTACAGGTGCGAGAGGGAGTTGGTAAGGTAAGATCGAGAAGGGGGCTGAGGGGACTTGAGTTATAGCGGAAGAAACACACGCGGAGATAAGGAGCGAGGCGAAAGGTGGACAGGGCAAGGTAGAAAGGGAAGAAGAACGAGAGACGGGAAGACCAAGAGCTAGGGAACGCGGGGTGGCTAGGGTGGATTTGCATTAAGCGAGAGAAGGAAATAAAGAAGCCGGAAGAAACCGTGAGCCAGGTCACGTAGGGAGAAGGGAACGGAAGCGTACGGAAAATAGGAGACGATTGCGCGATGGATAAGGAAACGTTGGAGACGTAACGAAGAGAAAAGTAGATCGGTAACAGACGGTGAACCGCGTTTCGACGAATAGGCTAAACCTACGAATAGGGTAAACGTACGAATGGGTGTGCAAAGACGCGATCTTTCTCGATTGGCGCTGTTGGATGTTGTCGCTGGTATCTGTTCTGTTCTCCCTGGCGAGTTCTCTCCGTAGCGAGGAGAACGAGACGCCAAGTAGCCCGTGACGCAGCTGGCAATCGCGTAATCTCGTTGTTCGGATTCTTAGCGGGCGGAACGAGCAAGAAAGATGGAAAGAGAGAGAGAAAGAGAAAGTGAGATCAATGCCGTTACACTGCAATGCTGCCACATGCTATTCCATTTCCTTCCGGTCGGGTCGAGCGCGACGACAAGTTTCACGGAGGGTTCGTCTACTTACATGAAACGGTACGTCGCGTCGCCGCGATCTAGGTCGGCACGATGGTGTCATGGAAGTCACGAAGGAGGAACGGGCGAATTCCAATGACCGACCAGCCGAGATCGAACCGCCTCTTCGATCAATGGGGCGCCGACATTGATTTCCACCCATTTACCCGACCAGCTGCACGCCTTTTTTTTTCTTATTCGATGAATGAACCTCGAGCACGGACCAGAAACTCGTTACAACGGGGGAACGCCGGCTTGGAAAACGTTTGCCGGGGGATTAATTAAGCGTCACCGATCGTTAGGCCGAGTTCGAAGTTGTTTTTGTTACGCTATCGATTGGAAAATGCCTTCGGAGGATAGGCTTTCCGGAAATGATTCAGGGACGCTCGAATTCTATTTTCACGACGGAACTTTCCACTTGATTCGTATCTCTTTCGTGCCAGATATTAACCAGGCAACGAGGCAATTTTTTCCCCCTCCGTCAGCCACCAACAGGCCGTTTATTCGCTCGCGTATTTTTCACGCGGAAATTTCGACCTGAAACTATTTGCAAGGCATCTTTTGCGAGGGACGCGAGCCACGATCTGCACAACGATGCCGAGGTTCGCTACGCGTTCCACGGTTCTCTTAGACCCGTCCCCTCTGTCTCGGATCGTCGGGCGAATAGCTCGCGCGACGACGTCAACCAATACGACGAATACACCCCTTGGATATGCTCGCTTTCTTCCGTGCTTGAACGTTTGCCTGTTCTCTCCAGGCTTTGCCGCTTCGCGAACTCGCCCATCCGAGTGTCGCTTCAAGCCGGCCGATTCGAGAAGAACGATCGTTTGACGAAGGTTTGCGTGTACGTGTTAAAATAGTAAAACGCGCAGGGGCAGGAAAATACAGGGACGCGCCGAAAATAGGGAACAGCGACGATCAATGAGCGGGTCCGATCGATCGAACGAAGGCCCAGCGAAACCGCGTGCGTACGTCTCGTGGAAATCGTCAGGTATTAATACGTACCTAGCCGGCCACTCTTAACCAACGGTGTCGTAGCACCGTTGGAGAAATATAGATGGCGTGGCAGGTAGTAGGAGGCAGAATATAGCAACGGTGCACGTGTGGGCCTCTCATTCATAATCCGACATGAATATGTAGCACCGATACCTCTTACTCGTTACCGAGTAACGCGAACTGCGAAATATCGTGCGCCAACCGTATGAGAAGCTAGCCGAGTACGTGGTCAACGTTATCCGGTGTCACTACGACGTACTCCATCTTGTAAATCGATGCGAGACCGTGTAGGCGAGGCGGGAAGAAAGTAGGGACCGCGGCAACCAAGGATGAAACATGGGACAAAAATGAAGAAGAAAAAAAAGGAAAAATCCTATAAATTGGTCGATGTGGCCGAGTTCGACTTGGTTGATGGAGCAACGCGTCCCCGTTGTAGATTTCTGTCGTCGTGGAGAGAGCAATCGAAACGAGACACAGAGATTCATCCGCGCGACTCGCCGCCCCGCAGCTTTCCGATCGATCGCCACTGGCGTTTTTCTCCGCGTTCCCATCTGGCTTTATTTGCGGGAAATAACGCGGTGTAGACGCGCCGTGGCTTGCGCCAAGTCGCAGATCAACTCTTCGATCGTCGGCGCCCGCTTTGTAACCCTTTGAGGCGCGCGTTGCTCGCGCGACATGCAAGCCAAAGGGGAAACCTGATTACGGGGCTATGTAATTTGAACGGAATCGCGGGCTGGATTGCCGGAGCGAAAGAAATGGACGAATCGAGAAGCTGGAGCGCCTGCAAACCGAAATATCTCGCGTGCCATGTCTTGGCTGACGTCAGCGTTATACAATTTCCTTGGAAATATCGCGCGAATTGCGGCTTGCGATTCGTTACTGTTTGCCGATGCTTTGGCGGTCGAGCGCGATTGTCCTCTTACGTAAGACACGTTCGTTCCGCGATTGCATTTTTCCCACAGCCAACTTTCGTTACGTTCGCAACTTATCGATGTTCGTTAGGGACAAGCGTTACACGTTTAGCGGACGACAGCGTATCCACCGTTTTTGATCTGCGCTTAAAATCATCAAATTTCCACGGTCACGTACAGCTAATGGCAGGGAACTGTCGTTGCCAGCTAACGCAACTGATATAACGCCTGTATCCATTAATGGTACAACTTGGTATTTCATCGTTAGCACTCTTAATGAACGGAAATATCGATTAGACGTTCGCTTCTCGCCGAGCATTGCTCGTAGCGTAGGCTAAAACGCGTGCTTTCAACGTGACGGATTAAGCTTATGGAGCACGTGACACGGCCAGGATACAGTGCTGCACTGTGGACGATACGTTCATCGTTCCACGTTCGTGTGACAACATTTTTCGAACAACTGGAATCCAGGTTAGAAGAAATCGGTGGTACGTTGACGTTCCCTTCGAGAAGACGACGACGCGCGAAGGCCGCACGTCCTTGAAAAATTCCCACGATACAAAAACCGTGAGAAATCATGGAATTGCGTGGATTCGAGACGAAACTAGAAGGCAAGGACGATCGGGTATCGTGAGTGTTTGGTTGGCCGAACAGAAGCGCGACTACTATCGATCAACGGTAGCAAAAGTCCCCTGGAGAAATAGCGATCGCGGGCAGCGGAGAAGGATCGGGCGCAAGATTAAGTGGTGCAAAGGGAAAAAAGTCAGACGGCAGGAAAGAAGAAAGGGAACGGCGCGGCGGTGGACTAAGTCGGCACGGGAGGAGTGCGCGCGCGCTCGTGTTTGAGCGCGCGCGTTGAACAAATGGCGCATGGCCGACGAACGGATACGAGAACTCACGAGGACGAGCGTCTTTATCGTCGTCGATGTCGTCGTTGTCGTGGTCGTGGTCGTCGTTGTTATTGCGAACGTCGCGATAGTCGTTAGGCTATACGAACGTGGCTAAGAAGCAGCCGGATGGCCTGCGGTCCGATTTATCACGGTCGTCGAAAGAGCATTCGAAACGAGTAGTTTTTGCCAGCGTGCTTGATCGCGACCAACGGTCTGCCTTATCCGCAGAGGGGGGAGAAGGAGGACCGTGAACTGGGGGGCTGGAGACCGAGGCGGGGTTGCGGAGGGTCGCGAGGATGCTCGAGGGGAGGGTGGCAGAGGGTACACCTCGTTGCCCAGCATGATTACGCAACAGCCATTGATCTCCTCGTGCCTATAGTCGAAACCTCGTGCTCCCCACGATGCCGCACCGAGTCGCGTTTCTCTCCAGGGACAACCGGATCGCGCTTCGACTCGCTAAATTTCACGCTGCCGCCAGGGGCTGGCTTTCATCGTCAACGACGATCATTAACAAGAGCCGATGATTATCGCTATATCTAATCCTATCTCGTAATCCATAATCTCTGCCTGCGTGTAGCAAATTTCCGATCGGTCGTCGTCTCGGACAGGCATGTTTCTCGTTCCACGTTGGCACAGGTGTGCGTGCAGAGACGCGTTCGATAGCGATAGCGATGCAGGCTGATCGGTCGCGTCTTAGGTGTTCCTCGAGATTTGAGGCGGATGAGCGCGTAAACCGCGCGCAATAGTACGCCGAACAACGTTGTCTCGTACGTCGTTGCCTCGCAGATGCGTATCGTTTCGCGAGACGAACGACGAAACAGAGAGAAAGAAGGCGAGCAGGCAGGTGGTAGGGTTGGCCGAGAGGGAGAGAAACGCGCTGGATTGGGAGAAGCCCGTGGTGGGGTGCGACGATTGGAGCGAGCGAGAAAGTAAGAAGGAGAGTGGTGCAGGTGAAAAAGTGAGAGTCAGAGAGCGATTGGAGGGAGGAAAGAGAGGGAACGAGGTATTTGTGGAAGAGCGCAGGTTTGTAAGCAAGTGGAGGGGAGGAGGTAAAGAAGGGGAGAACGCGTAGAGTCGGGTACAGGGTGAACGGAGAAAAGAAAAACAACGGTGGAGAGAAAAGTAGACATAACGGATGTGGCTGGCGTTTATAGCGAGCTTTTGTTGCAACACCGCGCCTTCTATCCGCGATATTTCTTTGTCGGGTAGTTGCCAGCAGCAGGGCGATCTCTTCTCTGCCACCACCACCGCCACCACCACCACCATCACCACCACTACCACCGATAGCAGCAGCAGCAGCAGCGGCGCGAACGCCACCGCCACCACCGTATTACGAACGAGGTCCACCTCCACCGGCGCCAACTTCCACCGCGTATTCCTCCACTGGCGCTTCGTCGTGGATACAACGAAGAGAGGCAGAGAGGGCTAGAGCGAGAGTGAGTGAGTGAGAGAGAAAGATAGAGAGAGAGAGAGAGAGAGAGAGAGAGAGTGAGAGAAGGGAGAGAGGGAACGCGAGGAGGGGAACGAGGGAGGGAGAAAAAGAGCGAGCGAGCGTGTGCGGAAGGTAAAGCGGTGGCGGTAGGTTTCTCAGACGAGTTCTCGTCGGCGTAGCGCAAAGGTGGAACGGAACGGAAAACTACACTGTGTCGGTTGGTCCGTGGTCCTCGTGGTCGGGTGTGAGGCGCGCGTGCGAGCGAGGCCGAGAGCGAAAGGGGGCAGGCGCGAGCGGGGCGATCGGACAGAAACGGGTACGTGCGTCGCGATCCGAAACGGCGAGCGAGAAGGAAAACGGGAAAGAGGCGAGAAGGAAGGAGGAGGGAAGGAAGGAAGGACGGAAGGAAGGAAGGAAGGAAGGGAGGAAAGAGGAGGGAAGCGAGAAGGAAGGAGCCCCGCGGAAAGATCGCACAGTGTGTCAGTGTACCGAACGGTGCGTTCAGATGATAGGTGCCTCCCGGTGGAGGCGCTTCAGTCGGCCGGCCGCGATCCGTTTGATCGAGATTTTCCGCGCTGCTGCGACGACGAGACGCGTGTCGCGGCCTCCGTTCGCGTCCTTCCGTAGCTCGTCGTCCTCTTTATGACCGTCGTCGTGGTCGTCCCCGTGACCGAAGGCGTTGTCGTCCTTGACAACTCGGTCTCGTTCGCCTGGCCGTAGTTACGCGTCGAACGAATCTCGATGGCTCGTGCGCCGTGGATGCCACCGTGCTCGACCCGCCTCTCGACTCTCGTACCTTCGTTCGTCGTCGTCGTCGTCGTCGTCGTCATCGTCGTCGCCGTCGTCGTCGTCGTCCCCGCTTTCGTTCCGCTCGCTACTCCCGTCCACCGACACCACCACCGTCAGTGATCGCGAGTGAACGATGCGTCAGAGTAACGGAACGTACCGCGTCAGTTAACGGTTCCTGTACGTCTTCTCTTCTCATCTCGTCTCGTCTCGTCTCGTCTCGTCTCGTCTCGTCTTTTCTCTTCTCTTCTCTTCTCTTCTCTTCTCTTCTCTCCTCTTCTCTTCTCTTCGCGTCTCTTCTTTCCTATCCGTCGCGACATCGTATTTCTTCGTTCCTTGTGTTTCTCCTCCCTCGGACGGCCAGTCCGCCGTTCGCTCTTTTCTCTTTCGATCGAAACGAAGCGGCGAGTAGACTGGCGAACTGGTGTGCGCGGCTAAAAAGAACGCGCCGTTACGGCGAAAGGGAGGATCGAGCGAGAAGGGTGCGTGTGCAAGCGTGCGAGTGCGCTGCTGAAAGAAGGGTGGCAGGTATTATTATAGCGAAGAGGGACGAACGAGCGTGTGAGCGAATGATAGGCGATAAGAAGCGAACCGAGTGCGAATGGAGATGTAAACGTAAACGACTGGAACGATAGAAGGGAAACAAGAGGGTGAGAGAGAGAGAGAGAGAGGGAGAAAGAGGGAAAAAGAAAGAAAGAAAGAAAGAGAGCGAGAGAGTGAGAGAGTGGGAGAGAGAGAGCGAGAGAGAGAGAGGGAGGAGAACGACGAGTCGAGAGAAGAAAAACGCAAGACGATCGAGGAGAAGGGAAAAAAAGCGGAGAGAGAAGGAAAACGGTGCGAGAATGGATTTTCGGTGGGATTGAGGAAAGAGAAAAAGAAAGAGGGGAGAAAGGAAAGGAAAGAGAGAGCGAGCAGCCATTTTGATAGGTGGCTGCGTGTTGTGCGCTGCTGCCGCTACTGACTGCGCTGCTGGTGCTGCCTCTTGGCGTCGCTGATCATTGGTGTTCGCGTCACAGTGATCGTTTTTGATAGTGCTCGTGCTGGTTCCTCGTGGTGGATCGGTCTCGTGTCGGTGTCCGTTGGTGTTGGTGCGAGAGAGCGAACAAAGTTGGACAAGGCCGAAGAGAAAGGGAGGAGGGAAGGTGGAAACGAGAGGGACAGAGGGCGGGCGAGAGAAAGAAGAGAAGAGGGTATGCGAGAGACAAGGCAAGGGCGGGTTGGGGGCGGCGAGTAAAGGAAAGGTAGAGGAGCGAGGGAGGGCGAAAGGGAGGGGGAAGGAGGAAAAAGGCAAGGGAGAACTCGAGAGGAGCCAAGAACTACCGGTGTACTCCGAGCGACGTACTACGGGGTTGGATAGTCGGATAGTCGGGAGTTGGTAGTGGTGCGGAGAAGAAGGAGGAGAAAGGAGGAGCAGGAGCAAGAGGAGAAGGTGTAGGAGAAGGTGAAGGAGAAGTAAAAGGAGAAGGAAGGAGGAGAGCGAAGTGGAGAGGAGTGGAGAAGCATCATCGGGTGCGTGTTGTGCGGGGGTGCACCGCTCTTCGGGGGCATGGGGCTCGGGAGGGGGATCCGCCCCCTCTCGTAACCGCCGCGAAGCGCCAAGATTTCCCGCACCGAGTTCATCGAGAAATGGGGGCTGACCCCTGTCCTCAAACCGAGGCAGGACCTACGCCCCCACCGGAATAGTGCGGAGGAACACGGGGACACGAGGTACGACTACTAAGCCATCCACGTCTCTCGTTCTCTATCTTTTCGATCGGTCGATCGTAAGAAGTTACCTTTTGCATGCGGACCTGCGTTAACTTCCAAACAACACCTTACGTTCTTTGTATCACTTTGTATACTACTCTGTACCATTTTCTACTCTAATCGTTACTATGTTACCATCAATGTATCGTTACTAATAGCCGCATCAATCCGCCGATCGTCCGCCACCGTGGATGCGCCGGACATTTTTCACGATCTCTAGCGTAGTTAGCAGTTTAGACTGACACGGTTTAACGTTGTACGCGATTCCCCTCAGTTGTTACGCTCGCGTAGCCACTTAGCGATAGCTCGTTAGTCCACAGCTGCTATTTTAGATACTACCGATCGCTCCAACGTAGATGCGAATGCTTAGACTAGGTTTCTCTAGATCTTCTTCTCAGCGAGTGTTAGTTTCTCTTTCTACCGAGATCCGCGCGTCCGCCGTAGCCGCGTCAGCAGCGATCGCGATTCCGCGGATCCAAGAATAGGAACGTGCGCGTGATCGCCAGAGAATAATCGAACGCGAACGTTTCGCTTTGACGCGATGGCTACGGTCGCACAGAACGAGGTATCTCAATTTCCCAAACGTGCCGTATCCTAGCGCGTAACGCGAGTTTATCTCGGCAACAACAACGGCACGTTGCCGAGCTATCGCCACTAAAATACGTTTACGACTGAGGCTCGAGTACGCCGGAAGGAAACACAGACGGAGAAGCCGAAGGCAAAAAGGAAAGGGTTGCACGGCTACGATACGGACCACCGTATCTCCATCCGTTCGCAACGTTTTCCTCCGAGAACATCGTCGTATCTATTCCTGTTTACGGTTGGTGGCATGATTCGCGTGATCGACGGCCCGTGTTTCACGCCTCGTTTGTGCCCGCGTTCTCGCTCCTTCCCGTGTACGTGTGCGCTGTCGTGCACACGACAAAGGGGGATGGCCGAAGGCAGGCGAACAAATGACCAACGATCCGGAAGCGTAATACACGTAACAATTTTATACCCGGCAATTCCTATTGACATTCGATATTTGCTTTCTGTCGTCGCCTCGTTTCTCTTTTCCATTTGCGTGGCGTGCCGGAATCTCTTCGTTTTCTACTTTTCTCCATTTTTACACCCCATTTTTCTTTCCGGTTGCCTCCAACAGCCTCCGATGTTCCACGCAATTGCGCCAGAAATTTCGATGTTCCGACCGCTGCCTTTCCTGCTCGCGATATTTTCCGGTAACGCGTCGACGCGACGCGACGCGACGCCTCCTTTCGCCATAGCTCGTTTCCATCCGAACAACGACAGACAATTCCACGTTCGTTCCACTTTACGTTATCGACTTTTCCCAATCGAAATTCGCCAACGGTCTATCCTTTCGTTAAACGCGGCCGTTCCTTTCTTACAACGCGCTGCAAAGTTACACAACGAGTCACACTCGTGCCCGAGAAAATAAACCTCCACTGTGTAGCAACACCGTGCCACGGCTGCCGCTCCTTCGATTCTCTTCTTAACCGTCTCGCGAGCTCCGAGACGCGCAAAGCAATTACGCTAATACTCTCGCTAGAAATGATCGACTCCTGGAAAGCTGCTCGGCTGTCTCTAAAAATACGCGGACATTGCTCGCCGTGGTCTATTCCATGGAAAGCATCCTCCATTCCACGCGGAACGCGCGTTCGCCTTCGCGTATACGCGAACGAGATCTCGCTTCCAGTCCATCCCCAAAGACAACGATAACGCTAATATCGCGGAAACTCGACTGGAATTTGCATCGCGATGCGGCTATTCTTTGGTCGGATTTCCGACGCGCGAGGATTTTCAGCCTCGAACTGCCGATTGCCACGTCGAATATCGAGGAGCGTGGAACGCGGGACCAGTCGTTCGCTGTAATTGATTACGACGAACAAACGATGTTAACGAGAGCTGCCGTCTATTCGACGTGTTCGCTGATGGGTCCATTACGACGACTACTTGCATAAATATTTATGAACGTAACCCCAGGGGTGGGGCAAACAGTGGACGCGTACGTGTAATGGCGTTTCGATAGACACCGGGGCGGTGGCTGCTTCGCTAAATAATTTTGCCGGCGTTACGCGTGCCGCGCTGCATCCAGATCGTTGCGGTAGAATGGATCGCCGTTTGCCTCTCGCGAATCTCTTGCGCGAACATAAACTAACGAGCGAGAAACCAACGCCAGGTGTTTGCGTGTAACCGACCAGGCCAATAGTTAAGTAAGCTCAACTACAAGGAGTCGCGATCGGTGGCGAAAAGTGGGAAAATTACGATCGGTACGCATCGTCCATGCGATGGAGATGAATCGAGCGGAATCTATTTACGAGATGATTCTGACTTTATCTTGGAACCTGCGAAAAGTTCCTCGAAACGGTCCTCGCGTCAGCCGGATAACGCTAGTGCCGCGAGATAACGCCGCGATCCTTTCGGAACCGTCAGCCGGACGAATTTCTTTGCTCCTCGACGACTCGACGAAACGCTCTGCAAGCGCAAGAAATAGAACGTGCGAAGGCGAAAGAGGCACGGGATCGTTCGAAAACCTAGTTGTTCTATGGAACGGCGGTTCCATGGAACAACGAATGACACGACTTTCTAGCAGAATGGCTGTGGGCCAAATCGTCGCACGACGACAATTTGTGGCGTTTAACGGACGACCGTATCGCCCTCGTCTGCTTCGCCTGTGTGCGAGACACGAAATCAAATAGGGCAGCAATAGCGTCGAGTACAGAGACTCGAACGAGATTCGTGCGACGAACCGCGAAGAGGAGGGAAAAAGTTTGAGGCAACGGCGAATTTTTCCAAAGGGGGAAGTCGATGGCGGATTTGCCAAGGTATCGCGGTGAAATGCACGCGGCAGTGCGTCGTAGAAATTGGCTGCTGCGGCTGTTCTCGCCTTCGGTCGAGTGACGGTTTTTTGCTCCCGTGATTCGTTGGCTGGTTTTTCGCGTGGCTGGCGCACCGTTTTGCGTTAGGACGCGCGTAGGCGGCCCGCACTCGCCAATGTTTGCCCTGTGACAAGCCTATTCCAGTGCTCGCGTGCTTCTGCGGAAGCACGTGTGTGCGTGCGCGCGGCTGCCCTCGCGAAACCAACCGTCTCGAAGCTCTTGGAAAATGCTCGCCTGCCTAGCGAGTCTTCAGCTTCCGCGGACCGTGCGAACACCAAAGTGGTTGCGATAAATTTTAGGCTTCGTTCGTGCTCGACGACAATGCGCTACTGCGTTCGAGGTAACTCAGGTATCCGTAAAGGAGAATAAGTGCTGCAATCGACGTCGAGAGCGAGTTTTCCACAAGTGGAAAACGAGACTGGCACGTTCGCGTATAGAAAGTGGCACGGAAATTGTTGTAATTAACATTGCGTTTAGATATGGCGCGCAACTTTGATTTCTCGAGAAACTAGGAAAATATTAGCTACCGGTTCTGTTCGTTTTATATACGCTTTTTCGATAAGCTTGTCTCTCGAGGCTCTGGCGTATGTTATTCTTGGTTAACGTCGCTATGCGTCGTTAAACGCGATTTCATTCCGGCCAATGGTTCGAAATGGAACGAATTCGGGAATTTAAGTGTCGCGCATGCAAAATCCTGTCCGCGTTCTCCGCGGATCGATCATTCGCGTTTGTTCGTTTTGTGCGGTCGCCTCGTAAACCTCGTTACGATTAACAATTATTCTACATCCTCGTACGGCTTTCCGACAGAAGCGAGTGCTCCACATGCCGCGGCCTTTGACTCTCCGCGTTGCCCGAGTTCAGCATTGCTAATTACGTTGAACCGAGCAACAGAGTATCCAGCGTCTCCTCGGCCGATCGAACGAACGATGGTACTCTTTGCCTGTTCGAAAATTCCGCGGTCTTCCCTCGTTCGAAGCCGGCGGAAAATTGGAAAAACGCGAGAAAGAAAGGAACGACTCGTTAGCGTTTCGAAAGCCGAGACGACAGGAAAAGAAGGAGGCGAGCGTAAATTGCGTGGAGCAGCGATCTTGCATCGAAGGACTGGTAGGGCGCAGGTGTGTCGCTGGAGTGCAAAAAATGTGCAGCATCGAATTTTCCAGCGCTCTTGGGAACGCTCGTCGATGCTCGAAGCAAGTGCAGTGCTCGAGGAAATCGGGCGACGCGCGACGGGAGGCCGCCTTCTCGTCTCCCTCCAGCTTCAACCTTTGAATTAATGACTCGAGCCGACCTGGCAGAGTCCGCCCTCGATGACCATCGCGGTTCTCGAGAACGCACGGTCTCAGGGGTCGACGAAGACGTCGTTAGTACCTCGATTCATCTATCTGGTCCACTAGGGAACGTTAGACCGTGCCTCGGGGATGCACGCGGCGTCAGCTTTTCTCTTCGTGGTTCTCGCAGTTTCTCGCCGGCTGATCTCTCCTAATGTGGGTCAACTCTGTACTGGATTATGCCGGAGCACGAATGCACGCGCACGATTTTCGAAACGAGGTCTCGCCGGAGATACTCGGCGACAACGAGGGAAGGTCATCGGGAACACGGGGCGCGTTTCTAAATTCGGCGAGAGTCGAATCGTCGCTAACGGATAACGAGCTTAAACTGGTCCCTAAGAAAGGGAACCGCCGATAAGAGAAACTTAACGTCAGGACGGATCTCCAGCTGGCGTCTCCTACGGCTGAAAAGCGTCCGCCACGTTCGTCGGCATCTCCTTCTTCGGATATATAATTGCAGCGGCGAATGCGCGCTTTAATATCGAGGACGCTCGTATTCTATTTTTGCTCGTTGCGATAGGGTAGCTGTTTACCAGCCAATGAATAAAGGAAGGAGAGCGCTTCCGCACTTGGAACGCACATCACGCGTACATTTTCTCAAAGAAACGCATTATAATTGGACGCAACAATGGCGAGAGCTTCTCTGAACTACCGACGATAAATTCCTTAATATCAGTTCGCGTGCATCTAATATTTTCCGCGCTCCAAGGGACACGAGCACGAAGGCGAACATCCATTCCGTGTACGTCGTTCCGCGTCCTCTTGCTCCCCCGTATAACGCAGCTTCTTTAATGTGGCCGTGAATCGCGATTCAGCGCGGCTCATTAATTCCCTGGGACGACGTGCAGCGTATCGGACAAGAACGACGCAACATCCAGCTAAGAAAATAACGAGCGTTTACATAAGACGGCCATTGGGAACGGCCGCGGCCGTGGCGGGCCTGTAGAGAGAGAACCTATTGACGGTTGCGATGACCGGCAATTACGCGGCACCCTATTTTCGCGAACGAAGAATCTACGCTCGGTGTTCGTCCATCTTGCTCGTCCATCTTCCTCGACCATCCGCGAGTAAGATACTAACCGGCAGCTTCTTCGTCTTTTAATCCTCCAAGCATCGAAGTTTAGATTCTCATCTCGAAGCATCTTTAAATGCAACAGCGCTTCTTGAATCTTCTTCATCGCCCGACGTCTTCGTTGCTGCTCGTCGTTTCACCTCCTAGCCAGATATCTTCGCCAGGACAGGCGTCCTAGGAAAATATCCTGGGGCACGGTGGGCACTCGGGGTCGAACGCCACCAATTTCACTCATCACTGTCCAATTTATAGTGACTCGGCGATATTCCTGCCTGATGCTCCGTACGTTGTGTAACGTTTGATGCCTATTAAGGCGGACTGCAGTTGCCAGCAGAAGAGAAACGTCAGACGTGTCAGCGTGTAATTGATAATACCTGAGCCGACGATCACCTTCAGCCACGGGAGTTAATTCTATTTGCGGGCTGATTCGTCTGCAAGTATACGAATTCGCTCGGTGAAAGGTTGGCAACTTTTGGCGGGACGAGTTCTCTTTTCTTCGAATCGATTCCTCCCTGTGATCAGCGATGATCTGTATATACGCTGTATCTTCACAACGGAAGCTAGGCCAATCGTTGTCGAGCTTGGTTTTTAGAATTCTTCGGCTCCACCTATCCCCAACCGTGTCCGAATTACGACATCGTGACTCTGGTTCGTCGGCTTTCATATACGAAGCCTCTCGGCTGATTTCCTGTAAAATGAGAGTATACATATATGTATGCTAAATGGAGGAACTCGGAGCGACATTGCCTTCCTCGGAGGAGGATTTCTTCTTTTATAGATCTTTATCAGGCCCGAGACGAAACTACGCTTCCGTGCGAAGAGCGCGCTTTCAGGTATTTCGCAGTAAATGGTTTCTTAAGGCATTCGTAGCTACGCGATTGTACTGGTTTCCATGGCTGTTACTGGTAAAGAAAGACCACGTTGTAACGTTATTAGCCGTCGGACAAAAAGCTGCAGAAAGTCGAACAAATATGACAAGGCGATTCTCTGTTCCAAGCTCCGTTTCGCTACGATGCTCGTTGATAAAAGGCGTGTAAGAAGAACACCGAGTTTCGTCGTTTCTCGTTTCGCGAGGTGCCAACAGAACCGTTGCACGTAATCGAACACGCTGCCGTGGAGTGAAAACATCGCTTGCCACGTATTCTCCGTGGACTGGCTTGGCCGAGTTGTCCTCTAATCTTCGGAACTCGCGAGCAGAAGCGATGCAAGAGAATTTGAAAATATGGATGTAAGATGTAACAGGGCAAAATGATACGTATCGCTGAATCGTAAACGGACCGAGGAGCGGCCGCGTGCAACGCGATTTCTCTATCGCGCGACTTTTGTCCCGCTTACACTAACGAGCAGAATCGTTAGTCAGCTCGACAGTTTCGGCCTATTCCGAAACGTACTACTCCGCTCGTAATTTTGAAATAGCACTCGTGTATCGTCGAGAGGATCAAGGGCAATTCGATCGTATTTCCGATCGACTGACCGCGGGGAATCTTTCGTCGGCGTTGGCGAGATCGCGTAGTTACGTGTAGTGCAACATCTAATTAAGTGTTGGTTCGATCGATGGTGTCGAGTACGAGTGCGAAGTAAGAAACTGATAGGACTTCGGAATCTCGAAGAATATCGAAACTAAATTCGCAAATCCGCTCAGCTGTAATTTAATTTTTCCATCGGCGATCGTGTCATTTCAGAGCGTTCGGTGGTAGAGCTAGCGCGTTACAGGCGCTCGAAGTAATTTTGAAGAAAGTCTGTCCGCCTTCGAGATGGCTGCGTGGGGTTGTTTATTTGATATCACGGTCCGAATTGTTCCGAAAAGTAACTCTTTATCGGTCGTGTATCTTCGAAACGATGTTTTCCTTTCAGTTTCGAAGATAGAAACGTTTATGGCACATCGGCGGTTATAACGCGTGCCCTGCGTTTCAAATACAAAAGACGCGTCAACAAACAAGCGAAGCTCCGCTCGTTAAAGATCGTGCTATTTCTGACCAACCGATCGCACACCTCGTTCGTATGACGAGTTCCGTCTAAAAACGGTTCTATCCAGTCGCACGTATCCGAGCAAACGGACGAAAATATAAAAGGCGAGGATCCCGAGTGACGTTTCGAAATTGACGAGCTTTAATCCCCGTAACGAAACTAGCTCGACTTTGTCCGGCCGAGGAACAGGCTCGAGAAACGTACGGAAACATATCGCATTTCGAAACGCAACAATGCTCCACGAGATAAAACAAACTTCCCTCCGTTCCGTGTTCTTTCGATTTTCACGAGCTGTGTTTCTATTAATGCTAGCCGAGGCTTCCGGATGCGAGGCTTGTCCACTTGAAATATATACCTGCAACGTTTCGCCAGATGTTTCGCCACTGGCACTGACGCCTGTTTTCAGGACCCGGTGATGTATATTACGTAGTTTCTGCTTTCGTCGCGGATAAATGATAGCCGACCACTGGTTCGGATCGTAAGGGCGCGTTACGCGTGCAGTTCGAAAGCTGCAGTTCCGCCCAATCGTCATGATCGCCTTGTGAAAATGTACTTTGACCGATCAACTTTCCAACACGCGATTTAATCAACGCTGTACAATTCCCTTCAACGTCTAACGAGCTTGTAAATCCTCGTTCTCTCTATCGGACGAGGCTGCGTTGTGGCTCGACGCGATCGGAAAACGACGAAAACGTCCGATTAACATTCTCGAGCCGATACCACCGCAGGAGGAACGAATTTTCACGAGAAACAAGGCGCATCGTGCGCCCCTTGGCGAAACGAGGACGATGCGTGTCTCTTAATTAGCGATGCGTCGTTCATATTCTCGTCGTGGGACGTCGTGTCGTTGCACGATCGCACGCGCGGTTCTGCTCGCTGGACAACGACAGAGCACATGTTTTCTGGGTCACGGTACAAGACGTCGGACTCGTTATTTCCGCGAAGCGACGCGCTATTTTCAGTCGCTCTTCGGATACGTGGGCTTCGAAACGAGTCCTTTTCCCCGGTGTCTCTCTCTCTCTCTCTCTCTCTCGTCCCCATTGACGACTGGAAATAAACCGTTCTTCGCGACGCTGACAATGGGAATGGGTTTCCATTCAACCCGGTGCACTCTTCCTTGTTGCTGCATCTTAACGGAAATACGATCCGGTGGATGATATGGCTGGTGGAAAAGAGAACGATGAATACGGTTGTTCCCCCAATTAAGGAACGTCAAAGTTCAGGATATTAATTGCAGTCCCTTCGAGTGCTCGTTAATTGACTTGTATCGGCGATCGTCTGGCAGGAACAATAGCATTGTAACGACGCGGGCAACAATGATTCGCCGAGCTGGATTTTGATTTTGATTTTTCTCTCGGTTGATCCACCGCTCGCTAGAATGCCTCCATTGTGTACCGTATGCGCGCTGCGTATTAACGAGCGCATTCGAATTAATCTTTTCAACGAAACGTATCTCTATATCGCGCGATGTAAAGCGTACACTGAAATTCTTCGTTCTGTCGAACATCGCGCTGCGCGCCTTTTACTTTGCCGATTCATCGCCTTGATTCTATTGGCCATACACCATTCCTAATACCAGCGGGGATATCGGATCGCGCCTTCTTTCCGAAGAAAATCGTATCGATAGGCGCAGGTTCTGTCGCGCGACAGAACGAAGCGTATCGGTTTTGGAACGAAAATAAGCGTTCGATAGGAAAATCAAGCCAGATCGTGGATCTGTGACAGTGATCGCGAATACGGGAGTACAAGATGGAGAGAGAAAAGGCGGCTGATAAGGCGAGCAACGCCGCCCCGTTCATTGACTGATTTTCGCCGGATCGACCGAGGTGGACGGACCAAATCTTTTTTCGGTCGGTTCTGGTAACCGAAGAACGAGAGAAAACACGTGCTCGTCGATGCACCGTGGCGGCGCGGCGTATCTATTTTTGCGACACATCAAGCTATTCTCAGTTACGCTCCGACTGCACGGAGTGCATCGACTGTCATCGGTGTTCTAGGAATAAACCGTATCCATCGCGATGAATTAATTCGACGCGTACGTTACATGCCCGGCCCTATATTTTCTTTCTTCCGTCTTCTGTCGAACCGGAGCGTCAAGTTTCGTCGTGTCGCCCCTTGAACTTCTTTACAGGCTTACATCATCGACAGACTTTGACAAATAGTTGGCCGTTGTCCCACCTTCGCGGCGTAATTAAACGACAAAATTGAAATATCGATTTTTATACGGCCGCAGGTATCGTGGCATCGATCTCCGCGTCTAGGCTTCTCCTTTTTTCTTCCACGACAAATTCGTGTTTTGTGTTTCATCATTGCCATGTAATCAGAGCAGTGTCAGGCTCGAGCGTCTGACGCGAATAGAGTCAATCTACTCGCGGATACATCTACGCTACCACGTACATACACGTACGTGTAGGTTCACGTTACACACGTCTCTCGTAATAATTAATATTTCCTATATTTTTCATCACGTGTGTTAGGTGGCGACCGGTTTCCAAAGTTTACGCCGTAACTCGTAGCCATGTTACGTTTTGAGAGGTTATGTACAGAGTTAGGTAGAGGGCGCCAAGAAAATCGTACTTTGATCGAATAATCGTGGTTGCAGCGCGATAGTTGGCCGAAAATTGCGTAAACTTACCGGTTCGATGTTCGCGCAAATGGGTTTCTTGGTCGAATCTGCTCGTCGAAACAGTATCTTGGTCGATCTCGACGAGGAGACAGCTTGACGGTGTCGTAGATAGAAAACGTGCAACGCTCGGAGGAAAGCGGCTTCTTTGAGGTGAAATCTGCGATGAGCGTGAAAGGTCCGCGAACAGCATCTGGCGTCGAGCAGCGACCGCCGTTAACTAACAAAGCGCTTTCAACCCGGAAAATTCGTCCGGCCAAGCTCTCCTTTGTTCGCCGTGGCGCCATGTCCGTGCACGATTCATTACTCGGAGAATCGTTGCGTTTCCGGAGCTAATCTGTCCTTTATCTCGCGCCGGAATCGCTTTCGACCTCCGAGCAGTAGTGGGAGTAAGAAACATTTGTCTCCGAGCACAATGCTCGGCTGTGGCGAGCGATAAGAACACCGCCACCGTCTTCGAGAACACCTCGCGTCGGCCGATAGAACTCGTCCGTGACGCGATAACGATTAAACAAGCTGGTTTAACACCGTTCCGTGAATCTGGCGATGCCAAAAAAAAAAAAAAAAAAGGAAAAAGGTAGAATTGAAACGTAACGAAATGATCCAGAGCAAAGCACGTTTTTAGCGAAAAAGAGATGCGCGACAGCGAGAGTAACGTCGGGAATCGACCCAGGACCATCGCGACCCCGCGAAGTGGAGCGTGGAGATGCTCTTTGGCGGCACATCTCGCTCGTACTTTCCGTTTTCTTTTTCCTTTTCTTTCTCGCACCTTGCTGCTTTGCTCGTGGAACATCTCCACGCCGCCTCTCGACGAGTCTCGTTCCAAACGAAATTCAGCGAGAGCGTCGCTCGTTCATTCCTTTTTGAGACGTTCGGTCGTTTCGCCTGCACCGCCACATTTGTTTCCGCTCAATTACGTCAAATTTGATAGAAAACCGTAGATCAAGCCGTAAGTGTTACGATGTCTTTACGTTTCTGTTCCGCCCGAATAGAAGATGGTCCATTGGTAAGAGCATTTATTTCGAGTCGAGGGTCTCGAGGTAATCCCTTTTGGAAGCGTCGTATCTTCGAACGATTAAGACGATGGTTGAAGCAACGAGATAGGGAAACGTGATCGCAGGATTGGAAACTCGGCTCTTCGAGTGAGAGGCTTAACTTTGACCGACATGGAACTTGACTTTGGAAAGACTATTCGTGACACCTGTCCTGGAGCGAAGAAACGAAAAGCGACGATGCTCGTGTAACGCGGATTCTTGGCTTGCAGCCTGTCACTCGTTATTTCAATTGCTCATGGGCGGGTGTTAATTAAGATTTGCGTAACTAGCTGGCGTGTTGCCTGTCACACGACAATCGGCCCTCGAACTTTCGATCGAAATGGATCCGCAGCTTTCTTCCACGGCGTGGGTCACGCGAACTTCTATCGAGCAAAGATGGTGTACGTACCACGGTAACGAGCGACTCGACGATCCGGCCGATTTATGGAAAACAGATTCCCCGCGTCCAGTCAACGTCCCTTGGAACATCGCGTTAACCCGTAAGCGTAGTCATTCGGACTTTTCTCACCACTCCAATTCCGTCCGCCTCTCTCTTTCTCTCTCTCTCCCCCTCTCGGTGATCTCGAATCGCATTAGCAACACGACTCTAGCTGCACAGCGATTTTCCACTTCAGTAGACCGCTAATTAACGAACGTACGCCATCGATAGCCGATGTTACCGGCTTCCTGTCTATGTCTGTGTCTATGTACTCCATTGATCCACTTTAGCGATCGAGTAGCTCGATCGGCGTTAATTCTTGATCGATCTGTCACTTTGCCGATCTATCAAGCTATCGCAGTCTACTAGGCTGTCGACCTAGTGGCTTACCAGTCTAGTAGCTCATTAAGAGAATAGCTCGGTATAGGGGCTGTTAGCAGTCCAGAGGTAGCGCAACCTAGTTTTCGTTTGTACATCTTATATACAAGCAGCGTGTTTCGTGTATGTACATATGTATTATCGCCGGCCCTCATCCGCAGACACTTTAACCACGCGGCTGTCTTTCTTTTTCAGATCGCTGCCGAAACTCAGCAGCCAGGACGAGGATGGGCCGAACCCACACACCCAATACACAGGCGTCACGCAGTTCGAGCCCATACCGCACGATCATGACTTTTGCGAGAGGGTCGTCATTAACGTGAGCATTTTCACTCTCTATTCTCTCTCTCTCTTATTCACCTTATAGCGGCTGCACATATTAGAATAGGACTTGCTTTCGACTAGCTTAGGATTTCCCCTCGGATACGCTGTTACAGTGTGTCGGAATCCCAACGACGACTGTCTCGAACGATTGTCGCGATTCTTTCGCAAACATAGGCGCGCGTAGACGGCGAAAATCAAACGAATATTATAGGTTGCGCGCGAATGTACGGAGAAAGATGAGCTTGTCGAGTAACGATTGCGTCGTCTCGGCCGATCAACTGTTACAGCCACTCTGATACTATATGCCGAGGAACGGAAGGTAACGACGGTGCAAAAAGACGCAAGAAGACGCCGCAGACTCGAGGAGGTTACGATCGAATTGATACGAGTTTCCTCCTCGTGCTTTTTCCATCGGTGTGTTCGCAGCGTGCAGTGACAAACGGCGGCAGATACGTTTTACATTTCCTCCATTCGCCGGTTTATCGAACGGCCAGATAATTGCAGTCGAAATTCATAGCCTCGGCTACGAGCTGTAACCCAGCTTGGCAGAAAAATATTCGCACCCGTATTTGATCGCAATTGTCCGGAATAACGAAGCATACTTGTCGTGGTCCGCTGAACGCGATATGTCAAAGAAAAGGAATATAAGGGTGGAAGCGGGGAAGAAAGAAGAGAACGAAAGGAACGATAGAGACAAACGAGTGGAACGATGTAAATCGTTTCTCGATTCGCTTGCCGAGTAAACAATCGCCGTGATAGGATATATCGTTAGTTGCGATGTGATCGTTATCCGACCAACCCGGGCCGCATTCAGATCGATTTCCATGCGTTTTTCAGTCAACGACTGGCGCCGTTTGCTTGCTGCGCGTTGCTCGCTATACTTCTTTTCTTTTCGACCAGGCAAGATTATCTCAAGACACGAAGTGACCTACAGACCGTATTTTGGCAGCCGTCCAAGTTCGTCTTGGAATCAGGGGCAATATAGTACCAAGGTCGTATTGTGTGAACGGAATTATCTGTCCTCGTGGATGACACGACTGCATTGCGCCAATTACACTAACCGTTCGATCGTTGCTCGAAAAATTCGCGATGTCGATCGTTCGGCGCCTGATCGATCGCTTCCGCGTTTCCTGTCTCCTTATTCCGTGTTGAGAACGCGATTTCGAAACGCGTGGAACATTTTATGAGAAACCGATTTATTCACCGTTGCTCTTTGTTTTGTCGCGTACTCTACGACCTTTATTCTCCGAACTAGCAGCAGGCTGTGCATTGTATTTTTACCGTTTGTTCATCCTCGGCGGGTCTCGTTCTCGTCGAAACGTAATTCCACGGCAGATTCGAGTGGTGCAAACGAGCGGAACAAAGACCGATCGGAGGACGATTTCCGTGAAGAATCGTGAACACTCGCGGACGTTCGATAACGGGACTAAATATCGAACGGCGCAGTCGGTGGACGATACACACGCGTGTATTGGCGTCGCGCGCCGTCGCGGGTGCAATCCAATTTCTGTTCTCGACGGGCCGCTCGTCATCGTGATGCACCGCGGTCCCCGTCATTTCAATCGAATCGCACGCTATGATGTTGGAAAAAGACTAATTGCACTTTCGAAATAATAGATTTTTACGCCGCGCCTAAATCCGATCCAACTTTCTTTTGTCGAATCTGTATCGCGCGATTACCATCGATAACGACGAAGCACGTAGCGTGGAAATTTGTCAGTCGACAAATACGAAGAAAAATCCTCGTTTCGTAAGCGAAATCAGAGGAGCTGATTGCTTTCCTCGAACCAGCTTCGATCAGCGAAACTCGATGTTTAACGGAACGTCAGGCGCGTTTCTCTCTGCCGTCGAATTTCGAGGAAATTTTCGCGAGACGCGCGCCTTTGCCTCGCGAGAACCCAAGAGAACTATATCGAGATGCGATCGTGGAACAGCGACGGCGGTATAGCCGTGCATTACCGACGCTGGTCTTTCCACCGTCATTATCGATAAAGCTGCTCGTGCCGCGACAGTTCTAACCGATACTTCTTCTTTTTCTTCTTAATCGTCCTAATGGCAGAACGCAATTACCCTAGTTTCGTTTATTAGTTTTCTGCCGCGGCGTCGTGGATCGAAAGAAAATCATTGGTTTTTGAGCCAAAACAAATCAGCCGCACCCGCGCTGTCCTTTCCACTTCGTAATTGACATTACGTAGCGGCACAGTGGCCAACGACGATCATCGTCGAATCGTGGTTGTATCGGGACGGTTGTGACCGCAAACGCTCTGACAATGTTTTCGGCGAAGGTGTTTCGATCGCGTTAACGAGCTGCTTCTAGCAGCTCGCCTCGTCCGATGCTTGCAAGTTGTACGATTTTAAACAACCACTCGTCAAACGAAGCAAACTATTCCGAGAGGGTTCACTGACCGATCCTATCTATTCGCTCTCCTAACATTCTTCAAAGATAGACTCCCACGCGAGCTGATCGCTCTCCGGGTTACTATAAATACTCGTGCACCGCGAAAGTTCTTTATTAAAGTTTAACCGAAATCAGACGGAGATCGATTTCGTTCGGCGTAGAAGATTAGGAATTTGCAATGGACAGGTTGGTAAGCCCGGTGAGCTTGGTTAAGCTCGTGGGTAAGGCGCGTCCTCGTAATTAGGAATGCACGAACGATGGAATAATGGGGATTACGGTTAGGGATAGAGCGCGCGGTGTGCCGCTGTACCAATAATCGATTCTCACGATCTCGACAGGTGAGCGGGCTACGGTTTGAGACGCAGCTGCGTACGCTGAATCAATTTCCGGACACGCTCCTTGGCGATCCGCATCGGCGGATCCGATACTTCGATCCGCTTCGCAACGAGTACTTCTTCGACCGGAATCGGCCCTCCTTCGACGCGATACTTTACTACTACCAGAGCGGTGGCAGGCTCCGTCGTCCGGTCAACGTTCCTCTCGATGTCTTCTCCGAGGAAATCAAGTTCTACGAGTTGGGCGAGCTGGCCACCAACAAGTTCAGGTACGAACCGACGTCATTTTCGTCGACTAGCAAGCGACACGTTGCAAAGTAACGCGATTCTAATCAAACGTTATTCTCCGAAAGTTAATACTCCGATCGAACAGCGTGTTGCCTAAAGAGAAGCAAATATCTAGCGTATATTTCCCCACAAAGATAAAACACGTATCCGCTTGCTCCAACGGACGAAATTCAACGAGTCGCTTTGCTGAAAGATGGTCGGTATCTCGTTCGGGAAAGGGCACGGTTGTTCGGTGCGTTTCGTGTTCCGCAAGAGACCAGAGGCAACGTGCATATTAGTAGACGTACGCGTCTCTGTTTCGCGTGGAAAAAGCGCGCCATTGAACAATTACGTAGAACGCGTAGAACTGTCTGTTAAACGTTAGACGTCCGTGCGAGCAAACTGTGAAAGTTAATCTTGATGAAATGAACAGGGAGGACGAGGGGTTCATCAAGGAGGAGGAGAAGCCGCTGCCGTCGCATGAGTTACAGAGGAAGGTTTGGCTGTTGTTCGAGTACCCGGAAAGCTCGCAAGGCGCCCGGGTAGTCGCCATAATATCCGTGATCGTGATCCTCCTGTCGATCGTGATATTCTGCCTGGAGACCCTGCCAGAATTCAAGCACTACAAGGTCTTCAACACGACAACGAACGGCACGAAGATCGAGGAGGACGAAGTGCCGGACATTACGGACCCGTTCTTCCTAATAGAGACTATTTGTATCATCTGGTTCACGTTCGAGTTATCGGTGCGCTTCCTCGCCTGTCCAAATAAACTGAACTTCTTCCGTGACGTAATGAATTTCATCGATATCATCGCCATCATTCCGTATTTCATCACGCTCGGTACCGTGATGGCCGAGGAGGAGGACACGCTTGATCTACCAAAGGCGCCGGTAAGCCCGCAGGACAAGAGTACGAACCAGGCGATGTCCCTGGCGATACTCAGGGTCATCAGGCTCGTCAGGGTGTTCCGGATATTCAAGCTGTCCAGGCACAGTAAAGGCCTTCAGATCCTCGGTCGTACGCTCAAGGCCTCCATGAGGGAGCTCGGCTTGCTCATCTTTTTCCTCTTCATCGGTAAGTCTCGTTCTTCCTATCGTCACTCCTTTCATCATTCTCTGGATGTTTCTTTGCCTTTGTCTTCTTTCTCTCCTCGTTCGTTACGCTTCCTCCGCAGGAGACGATCCTACGGACGTTAAGCTCCGCGGAAGGAACTTATCGATTAAACGATTCTTTCTCTTTCCGCAATTTCGAAAGACGTGCCTGCATCGTCGCTGGAACGGTGTTAACCAGCAGCTGGTCTATCGATACTGGTGGGTAAACCGCGCACGTGTATCGTTTCCAGCGCGAGGAAACTTTTCAGCGGCGATGTAGTCGTTCACTCGCGTCGAACGCGTTCACGTCGTCCGGTGAAGTTTAGTCGATTTCCGAGCGTCCCAGCAACGACACAGCCGTTTATTCGCACGGTGAATTTTAACGAAGCGCGAAATTCAGAATCTTGAATCGTCGTTTTCGTCGCTACGAAGATAACGCGTCAGTAGCCTGGCATCGGTACAGTACGGTTTCGTTGGCGTTGTTGAAAAACCGGAAGCGTATCGTCCTGGTTTTCCAGTTTCCGCTGACGGGCATTGCCGTGGCAATGCCTGCCTGTTCGGAGGGTGGCTCGCCACCACGAGATTTACAGGCTCGTTTGTCTATCGATTCGGGTCCCGGAAGAGTTCTAAACCGCGTCCTTGTCGATTTTTCTAGAAACGTGCCGGTTTCCCTTAAGGGACGACAAACGTTTACGTAAGTTTTCGATATTCGTGATTCGAGTCGTTGCCCGGATGTATCGAAAGATTCGCGACCAATGTTTCAACGAGGCAAGAGAGAGAGAGAGAGAGAGAGAGAAGAATCCTTTGAAAGTGTATGTGGCCGCAGTCGGTCGAAGGCTGCGTAAAGATATCTCTAGGTAACGAAAACCGAGGGCCGATCGTCCCGTATCTGCAAGAAGAATCGAAATCCAATCAACGTAATGGAAGGAAACCCATAAAGACGTGGATCTTGCTCGATCGAGCGGAAAAAGAGCAAAGTTGCAAGAGAATGGCGCGTCGCGTCGCAATCGATCGATCGGTTGATCGGTCGACGGATCGGTTCGTGTATGCAGGGTCGTGCGGACGATACGAGAACACGAGAAGCAGTGACGGGAGTGGACGTAGACGCGGATGGAGAGGACTGCTAAACGGACTAAGAGCTAGAGGCCGGCAAAGTAGCGTGTCTTGAAGCGTCTGTTCCTCTTGTGTGCGTTCCAGGTGTGGTGCTGTTCTCATCGGCGGTTTACTTCGCGGAGGCGGGCTCGCAAGACAGCTTCTTCAAATCGATACCGGACGCGTTCTGGTGGGCGGTGGTCACGATGACGACCGTGGGCTACGGGGACATGAGGTACAGAGCCACCGGGGGCGTTAAACCCACTGAACCGGTGTTTTCTTCCTTGCATTGCAGGTGTGGTGCTATTCTCATCGGCGGTATACTTCGCGGAGGCCGGCTCCGAGAATTCGTTCTTCAAGTCCATTCCGGACGCGTTCTGGTGGGCCGTTGTCACGATGACGACCGTGGGCTATGGTGACATGACGTATGATGTACTCACTTTCACTTAAGACTCTAGTTAATGCCCGCCAAACAAACGAACACATACTACTTACTCTCCTCCGATACTTTACTTAACTACTTTAACTACTCGATTGTTCTTCTCCCCATACGTTACGTATTCCTTCTCAGTTTCTCGTTCCTCGGAGCACGTCCCTTCTCTTCCACGTCCTCCCTTCTCCTCCGTCCTCTCGTTCTGTTTCGTCGCTTTCTTAGTTTTTTCTTTCGTTTGAAATTTGTCAACCTACTTGACGCTTGATAAGATTAAACACGCTAGTTTTCAGTCTTGTCGATTTATCACCGCATCTTTTCTTCACAGCTGCTCTAACTTCTCTCCATGCAATTCGGAATGTTTTCATCTTTTTTCTTTCTTTTTCTTTTTTTTTCACCCACCACTTATTCCTAGATCGACGATCTTTTTTCTTCTTTCTCTTCCTTTTTTTCTCCCCTGTTTCCTCGCCATCGTCGTCGTCGTCGTCGTCGTCGTCGTCGTCTATTTCCTCCTCGTCATCCGTTTGCCCTCTTCTCATCGCATTATCTTACCCAAGTACTATTCGAGATTTTCCCACGAGCGCGGTTCACCTCAGGAGCAACGCAGCGACGGAAACATCGACTGCTCGTTATTTAATTTTTCCTAGAATCGTCCCAAAGTACCGTCTTCCGATCATTCGCTCTATCGTAATACTTTCTCCCCCGAGCGTGTTCGCGCTGATTCAGCCGCTCGCCCGGCTTACCACTCCCTTTCTTTCTCTCCTTCCGCTACAACATTGCCACTTCTCACTACCGCATAGCCGACGACGCTCGCGATCCCGACTTTCGAAACCTTTGTACGATCTCGTGGAAAAGAGAGGAAAAAGAAAAAAAGAAAGGAGAAGCTGGCGCCGCGCAGCGTCAGCTGCTAATCGAAATGTCTCTCGATCGAAGCGAGTGCCGCGTTTAACGCGCTTAAATTACCCTTTAGAAGAATAATCAAGGGCCGAAGAACGCGAGAACGATAGTGCGCGCGGCTGAAAGCGACGTTGCAAGCTCGACTATACCGGGGAATCCGAGTCAAGAAGAAAATACTGCGAAACATAAAGAATTTGTACGTTACATTTTATAGAGCACGATATCTGATCACGATACGGAACAGCTTGGAACAGCGTCGTTCACGAGCCCTCGAAGGCTTCCGTTTCTCTATTTGCATCTGTTTCGCGTTACCGACGATACACATCGATAATTCATCCGACGCGTGTACCGTAGCCGCTCTACTAGACGCGTGCCTTTTTCTCCGCACTTACTACTACTATTATACTAACTATTACTTATACTAACGCAACACCGAACGGAGAAAAGCGGGAGAATAATAGAAGAGACGAACGACGACGAATTACCGCGTACTCGGTGGCACGCAGGGCGCGATTATAATATCGATAGAGAGTAGTTTCGTGGTTCACGGTATGGCTCTCGAGATTCAAGAGCACCCGTTGAGAGAGACTCGAGATCTCTGGTGTTGCCACCGAACGGGCTTCTCGAGCAATTGCCTGCCGTAAATCGATAAGTGTCCTCGGGCAACCGGCACGGGTTCGTTTCTTGGAAACGCCCTCGGTCGAAAGGGCCGAGAGATCGCGACGATTCGAGTCTTTCGCAGCGATAAACGCGTTATATGGAAGCGCGCGAGCCAAAGGTAACGCGGCGTTTTCACCGAAAAGATTCGAGGCGGAGATCGCTTCCAAACAGTGAAACGCGTCCGAGCAGTAGAAATTGGACTCGACCGTTGAACACTGTCGGCGAATCCGGTGGTAATATCGGCTATAGAGAGTACGTCTAAGTCGAAGATCGTGATTACAGGAGACGTCTATTGTTGAACTATTACAGAGACTAGGCACGCTCGGTTCTTCGCAAGTTGGAGTCTAAGGTTGAGCTAGTTGTACTTTGACGCCGATGGCGAGGTAGCGGGACAAAGTAGCCGGAACGTTTGTCCCATTGAAATTCCGTTCAACAAATGGGAACGAAACCGAAGCGACTGCTGATATTCTCGCATATAAATACCGTGTCCGCGTACAGGGTGTCCTATTTAGCATTGTCATTCTTCATGTCGCGTCGTTCGAGCGAAATTCAATCGCATGTTTTCGACCTAACGAACAATTTCACGATATATCCTTTTTTCTCTTTTTTTGTTTTCTTTTTTTATTTATTTGTTAACAAGGTTAGGTTTATCGAGCTTTGTCAACGTATGGGATATCGAGTTATTAACGTATCAAATATTGCGTTAGACGGGGAACTTTAAATCCGCGTGATAAAAATAAAGTTTCCAGCGTCTTCGGTCCTCCTTTTTCGAAAGACGCGTCGTTACTTACGGGAATCTAAGTGGTAAATCTCTCTCTTTTCACGTTGCCGTCGCTGACGACCACGTGACGACTACGTGACAGAAGAAATTCGTCAGAACTTTCATCCACCTGTACCGCCAACTATATAGCTTGACGCGATAAACGCGCAGAAACGTTGGACGTTTCGCGAGTTGCACTTAGCTCCTAGAACTATTCCTAGAAACGACGACTAAGATATTCTTTGCTCTGATCAAAGACAGCGTTGTTGCACGTCGATCGATGCCAAATCTTCGAAAGAATGCAAGCAAGGCTAAGTAACCGGATCGGGAGCTTAATCTCCTGGCAAGGTGCAAATAAGATGTTCAAAGTAAAATCGTGATATTTGAGTAGAGCACCCGGTATAAGAGCAGTGGCACACGCAAGAGGCCCGTTCTAGTTTCCCATTGCGATACACGCATCGAGCTTGACTCCTTTGTCGAGAGACCGGCGTCACTCGCTTCCTCTACGTATGCATATCGAAGCCCGTTTCTCGCGTCGAACCAACTTCCCTCGTCGAAGCGTACTTTGAAAGTGTTCCGCCCTCGGCTATGTCGCGTCTCGTTACATCGATTCTCGCTTCCCATTACCGCGATTGATCGCAGTTTCCCGTTGAAACCCTTCGCCTGTTGCTACTTGCGCTCGCTCTAGATCCTAAGGCATCGATATCGGTCTAAACGTGTGACTCGTCTGACGAAACCACGTTCTACGCCCTCACCAGAGTTTGACGATAATTGGCACGGATCACGCGTGATGAATCTACAATCCGTCGCGTTTCCTCCGACAATTGCGGTTTTGTAGTTTGAGAAACCGGGCAAGCGAGAGTTCACGTTCGAAATCTTCAACTTCTTTTCTATCGCTTCTTCCCAACTCCGATTTCCCCGATCACTCCCATACACTCTCGATACGTTTTTGCATGGCTGTTCGAGGATCAAACATACTCCGTCATCTTCTTTTCATCGTTACTAGCCCCAAAAGGTCAACGGTCTTGCTCCATTTTTAACGAGTACTCCCTGTCCATTTTCGCTCACAATGCTATCATTACTGCTACTACCATCAGTCATGGATCACAAAGGCCCATAGTACAGTGACACCTGCATAAGAATGATTTGTTATTTTGCAACTAATTCGATACGATGTTATGACTCACTAAAAACTAGAAATCACACTCGGACTTGCCGAAGTCGCTCCCGTGTGCAGATAGCTCGCGCGAGCATCCACGTGAGTCGAGCCACGATTAGGCAACCCGACGTTCAAAGACGTAGGCGCGGCAACGGCCGCGGTCCGAAGAATTCGCATGCTCTGAAACAACGACGACGACTCGTGTAGTACGGTGCCTTTGAAATAGACGAAAGAAAGGAAAAAGGGAAAAAAGAAAGAAAAAAAAGAAAAAAGAAGCAGAAAGAGAAGAAGAGGAAGATCCGTGCTAAAATCCATCCGCGAGGTATTCATCGGACGAGCGTGAATGAGCGTGACGAGCGGCGAATTCTTCTTTACCGCCTTTGAGCTCGAACCGGTATTGTTCGCGTATATAGCGACAGTTATTCAATTAGACTCGGTCGCAAAGAATGCATCATTTCGCAGCCATAGATTAGCCGGCAATAACCGCGCCGTTGCGTTCTATAATCTGGCATGTACTGGTAATTGACAGAGGAAGGAGCTTTTTATCGTTCTACCATTCAAACGGTTAATTGATATCTCGTTGGAATTTTTTTTTCTTTTTTGTCAGGCGTTAGAAAACGGAGAAAAGAATAAATGCGTACACAGATTGAAAGAAAATTCTCCTCGCACATTTTTTGCTCCTTACGTTTCCTTCTTTTTTTCTCTCTCTCTTTGTCGCGTGGTTATCGAATAACAGTCGAGCGACGATCTCGTGCATGCGAAAACTTCGCCTCGTCGCTGTGTTTCCTTTTAAGGACGCGGAACGTTCGAAGACCACGAGGAGATGGAAGCGGCTCTCGATGCGACGAAACGCGCTCCAATCGTCTCTCGGCTCTTTACGTGGCCGACTCGACGCGAAAATGGCGCGTATAATTATCTATTTAGCTGGTAGCTGGTTCGGAGTCGTGCCTCGATCGCTCGTTGAAACGCAGAACTAGGTACTGCGAGCACCTCGGCGGAAGGCGATGCAAAAACGATCGCGAAACTTCATCCGCACCTTCGAACTCAAGTTCGATCAGAGAGAATGTCTTTTACTCGACTGTTGCGCCCCGTAAAGGAGAGCAAAAGCGTAGAGAACTGCATGTCGTACCGTTAGAAAATTCGATCGGATCTAAGCAACGGAATGGCATCGATGCTTGTTTGGAACGATGGTGCATCGGCACACGAAAGAAGAGCCTTTTTTTCTTTTTAGAAAGTCACGTTAGTGATCCCCTAGTCTAGCCTAGAGAGCCCGCTTCTTATTAGACACGCGAATAACTATAAGTATACACGGTTTTGCGGTTATGCAGCGTTCGACCAACGTACACCTGTCTCATGTGGTCTGGCCAGGCGGCAGAGAACGGGAGGAAAGATACGAAAAAGCCGTGTAAAAGAGTAACGAACGAGAGGTCGATCGAACGTTTTTTCTTTCTGATCATGGCCAATGTCTATTTGCGACGCGGCAGAACGCACGCAGACGGTCCGTGTATATCTATAGGAGCCTCCAGTACCGCATAAGTAGCGCCACACTCGACTCGACACGGCAAACTCACACAAGATAGAAACACCACACCTAGCACCGAGTTTCTAGACGAGGAACGAAGCTATCGACGTACGAGCCAGTTGCTGGCCGCGAATAAAACTCTTCGTTTGCTTCTGCTTCAGGCCCGTCGGAGTCTGGGGAAAAATCGTGGGCTCTTTGTGCGCGATCGCTGGTGTGTTGACAATCGCCCTGCCTGTCCCCGTCATCGTCTCCAACTTCAACTACTTCTACCATCGTGAGACTGACCAGGAAGAGATGCAGTCGCAGAACTTCAATCACGTGACCAGCTGCCCGTATCTTCCTGGTACGAGCTTCCTATTTTATCCTATTTTATCCTAAATTTCCAGTCGCATACTTTGCCTACGCGATTCTCGTCTCTCTCGTACAGCGTTTTTTGAACCAGATCGCTATCGGTCTTGGCCAGGCAGCACCGATTAACGTTATCGTGACGGCGTTTCAATTTTAAAAGAGCCGATCGTACCCCGGCAGAACGACGCGACGCGTTGTTTGTTAAGGTGGCGTCGGTCACGAGACACGAAGGCTCCTAACGTTCTGTCGCGTGCAGAAGATCTTTCTTTCGCACTGATTTAACGTACGCGCTACGCTCGATAACGCGATACCCTAACGATTCGCGCGAAACAGTATTCGAAGAGGAAATGTGGGTTTGGGCGGATCGCGAAACGATATTCGAAGAGGAAATGTAGATTTGGTCCTATCGCGAAACGAAGCTGGCAAGATATGTTTTAGCCGTTGGCGGAAAGGATGGTTCGAGATCAATCGGTATTCGGTAAGCACAGTGAGGAACAGCGATGTTCCGCTTTTGAGTTGCCGGCAGGCTGATCCGAGCGTGAGCCTGTACCGATATCGCGTGTCTGCCCCATCTCTGCTGACGATAGTTTACTTTAGTGATTTTAATCCGCTTAGGTGCAAGCTCGCTGGCCGATGAATTTTTCGCGCCTTACTTCACCATTTGCGGATATTCGTCTGGAGCGCGTTAAGCGCAAACGATGAAAGGGAAATTGATAGGTCGGGAAAATAGCTCGGTCGACGCTACAGCCAACCGTGAACACACTTCGGCAGGATTATCTGGAAAGCACGCAGAGGCGATTTAAGCTCGACTTTCAGAGTTTAGTGTTACCAGCTGTGGTGTAGCGGTTTTCGCAAGCAGCGGAGGATGCAACTCGTCGAACTCTATCTCGTCTGTTTCGCAGGTCAACACTTGAAGAAGAGCTCGATGTCGGAATCGTCGTCGGAGATAATGGAGCTGGAAGAGGGCATACTGCTCACTCATCCTGAGATTACGAAGAAGCCCAACTGCAACCCTCGCCATAATAACAATATTAATCCAGCCTGTATGAGCATCGAGACTGACGTCTGACTACTAGGTGGGTGTTTTGATCGATCATCGGTCGTGAGATACTTTCCGTCTTCCCCTACCGTTTCAGATTTCGGTAACCGTAATAATAAGAGTCTCGAGTGTCTCTGATTTAAGAAAGAAAGAAAATCGTCTCCGGACTATGAACGTTACCCGTAACTAATTAATCAATAAACGTGTATTGGCCAAGGAAATATAGATTACATATACGTACATTCACGATAAACAATGAATTACATTTATGAAGTAATTTCGGCAGGAGTACGGTTACGTGACGGTACGACGTAGCCATACGATATTTTGTGTCGAAAAGTTAAATATAAATCGCTCGGCGGCGGTACTTATATACGATATCGTCTTACTCTTTTTTTTTTGTCCTGAAAATCTGGTGACAAAGCTGGACAATATAAACGTTATCCGTAGTTGGCGTAACCTGATCGTACTCTCGCTCTTTCGCGTCTTACGAGACACGCGACGATCGAGAAACGATTGGAGAGGGGGGATAACGATGTTGAAAGAAGGTTCGTGTGATTACAGTGAAGGAGACGGTGGCAACGTGGTGGCCGATGCTGGAACGGTTATCGAAAAACAGCTACAGCTTCCTACGGTGCCTGACGTAGGCCTCCTTCACACGTCGTCGTAGTCGCGCTAGCTGCGAGCGCTAGCGATAGCGCGTGTACGCGTGCGCGCTGGCTGTTGGATTGCACACGGCTGCGCATGCGCGCACGTGCGCGCCAACCCGCCGTCTGTCCATAGTCTGTCAATACGAGGGGTGCTTCCAATCCATTACTACGTGTCAACGAGAGATAAGAAAGGACGAGAAATAAGAATAACGGAGAAATTCAACGACCAAGAATCGGCTGACTGATACGGGTGCCACATAATTTCTTCCATCGGCGAGAACGAAAAGATACCCGTCGGCGGAAGAGTGTTGCAGAGCAGAGAAGAATGAGAGAGGGCGTGCAGCAGGAAAGCGAGAGAGGTAAAGAGGGAAGAGAAACGGGAAATGTGAAGGAACGACTTTAAACGAGTATCTGTAGGCGTAACGATGAAAGAAATGCGAAAGAAGAAGGGTGGGAAAGCGAGATAAAGGAGAGGAGACAGGTGGCGACAGTTGTGACGAGAAACCGTGTGTCGAGAACGAGAGGACAGCCGTTTCGGAGGTGTTCACTGATACACGCGCACCCCGCGTAGGGACCCTACGTGCTAATAAGGGGATGGAGCAGGATATTTCAGTCGCGCGTCCACTCCCCACACCACCGACTCCAGTGTTCAATACAAATGGTAACAAATAAATAAAAAAGTAACAAATAAACGGTATAAATGAAACGAAGGGAAGAGAATTAAGTCGCGGCGGCTTCGCGAATTAAGAAACGAAAAAGAAAAAAAAGAAAAAAAAAGAAAAAAAAATATATAAGAGAACGTGGTCGAGCCGTTCCCTCCTCCGATGTTCGCGTACACGCCGTGCTAGCATGGCGGATCGAAGGGGGTTTCGGCCGGCAACGAAACCAGGGGAATCGTACCAGATAATACTAATTAATTATATTATCGATGTAATTATATCGAGTACACGTAGGCGAAGGTACGCTAAACGAGCAAAAACAAGTAAATAAATAAAAGATATTCGTTTTAATGATTATAACACTGCGCGAAAACGGACGAAGCCACGATCGAGCGGAAGAGGAGAACAAGACAGGGGAGAGAAGAACGGAAGGAAAATGGCGATGGTGCTCGCGGTGAGAGGAGACAGACTCGTGAAGACGATATCGGTAGGTGATTGCACGGCGAGCAGCAGCTAAGGAAACGAGTGTGTTGTACAGCGGAGAAACAGTATTTTTCACTGAGGACAAATATACTCGAAGTACACCGGCATTCGGTCGCACGTACTTCGATGCGAGAGACCGTTGGAATGCAATTCGTTTTTCGGAGCGTAACGCCGTACTCGTACCTTTATACGGATAACACCAACACGTACACCAACACGCACACACAGACACACACACACACACACAGACACACACAAGACAGACAGAGACAGAAAACACGCAGAGGTATATACACACGTACGAAGTTAGTAACGCGACCGCAAGCCACGTTTGTATAATTTCAGAGAATAGGCGTGCGTTGCTCTCGTTCAACTATTAAGTAGCCGTCGATCGTGCACGATTTACGGGGTAAGAGTAACGCAGAAATTAATATGGCGGAATAACTGTTATTACGTCATACGAACAGATTGAAAGGATGGAATCGTTTCAAGTTTTGCGCTACATCGGTGGTAAGCGCTTGCCAAGCGAGCGCGATTACATGAGATTGTCGTGGGATTTCCAATGGGAAGATAGTTGCACCGATGTTCCCCGGCGAACGAATCTCGAATTCATCGACTTCGTGCACGTTCGAGATACGCGCGAATCGGAGAACCAGTCGACTAAAATGCTCGGCGAAAAGTTATCTTCGTATAGGCGAATAAGGGATTCCGCTTTGTCGTAGGATGTCGGTAACGCGACGAGTTTGCGAAACCGATCGGTAAGGTAGCGCTTGCGCGAGGAAGAGCGACTGGTAAGGTGGAAAGTTGCGACGAATGGCCGGAAAGGTGTCTGCCGATGGTGCGTACAATCGTGTTCATGGTTCCGATCTCGCGACGAGTGTCACCAACTGTGAGGGGACAGACAGACAGAGAAAGAGAGAGAGAGAGAGAGAGAGAGAGAGAGAAAGAGGGAGAGAGAGAGAGAAAGTCGAGTAGTATCGAAAGCAGTATCACGCAGAGATTCAGTTTTAGCGAGGCTAATTCGCCAACATTTTGTAATCGAGTCGGAGTAAACGATCGCTAGTTCGATTTTGTGTTCATGTTGCGGGGGGAGGGGGCAGGGGAGGGGGAAGAAAGAAAAAAACGTTGACAAACACAGGAGTTAGTCGTAATTGCGCGTTAACGGTTCGATCAAAGCCGATAATTTCCGGCCACGTGTTTCGTTTCTTTGTCTGTCGCACACGCAGATCTGCCGCCTCTCTCGTTTGCGTTCCGCGAACGAATTCCATAAGATTTTTGCCCTTTCGATCGAGCGTCCCCAGTCGTAAACATAGAATCATAGAACGGTGATAAAGTCCGTCGTTACACGTATATCGAATAGTTTCGATATCGAATGCCAAATTGCAAAGCAGTATTTCATGTTATCTTTACAAATATCGCTCCACTTAAAAAACGAATAAACACGATCGAAAGGGACGAACAACCGCGAGTAACTACGAAGAGAATATAATCTGATATTAATCGACGACAACAAGATTATTTTCTCTCGTTGTGGCTTGTTTTGCCGTTTTATCTTGCGATTACACGTGGAAGAGAGAAACGCGATCCCTTGGGATTAGAGGACGAGGACGCCAGTATAGAAATGAAAAGGAACGCGCGAAGAAGGAACAGAGGCAGAGAAATAGAGCGGTGCGAGAGAAATCGTACAAGTAGAAACGAAATGGCGCGGCGAGTTGGTGAAAAACGAATTGATAGGCCAGTCGGTGCTCGATACGAAGCGACAACACTTTCCCTATCTCTTCGCTGTCGTCTCGATGTTTCGCCTCTTTCCCGGTGGAAAAAGCGCATCACAAAATCGCAAAGACTGCCATTTCACCATTCTCAGTAAAAACGAAATAAGAAGAAAAGAACATCGCGTAACGATATCCACGATTATTTCGAGAACGTCGTCCATGCTCGAACATTTTCCGCTTAGATCGACCCTTCCAACTGCCGCGTCGTACAACGGGCCGCATCCTTGTGATCGAACGATTCGAGAAACGGTCACGATTGTTTTTGTAAGTCGCGATAGAACCCGTCGATTCGTCAGAATCTGTCCGCGTTGAAGCCGTTGCGCGGATACATACTTGTGTAAGTTCGCCGTTTGATGAAACGCGACGTTTCGATGCCATTAGTGTCCAATTAAACGAAAGGACGAATCGAAAGGTTAACTTCGACGATCCTCTTTAGCGACAAGGGGATCGCGACGCGCAAATTTCTCTCTACGTTAAGAAACTCGGCTATCGTTGTACGTACCAGCTGACGGGGCGATATCGTTAATTCTAAACCGATAAACAAAGAAATCTCTTCGAGAAGTCGGAACGCGACCCACACTTATCTCTACGGATAATCGACTACGATGAAGGAGGAAGTCTGACGTTGCAACAGAAAAGTGAACACATTAGATGTAAATTAAAAGCTAATAAAAAAAAAGAAAGAATAATATATCGTAAGGCGCGATCTATCAAAACAAAATGAACAAAGTAATAAGACGCAAGTAAGCAGACAAAAAAAGCGATTCCATTACTCGATTTATTAGATCTTAGATGCGAGTTTTACCGAGGAATATTTCATCTATCTTTTATTAGACGAAACGAGCAAAGGCTAGACGAAGCGAGACTTTCACGTTGTGCACGAAAGGGAGAAAGAGAACGCGAGAATGGCTATGAGAAAATGAAAGTGTAATTGCACGTGAGTTTTTAAGGGAAAATCGAAGAGCGCGTGTGTCGATGATTCAAAATCGGAAATGCCTGTGAGCGAAGTTCCGTGTGTGTGACAATGAAAGCGAATGAGCGATCGAGCGTGTGTGAGAACGAGAAGAATGAGACAGATTAAAAAAACAATAATTATACAGAGATTTACGTTACGAGCCTTTATTACGATACTTGAACTTTTCGCCTCGCTACTTTAGTTAGAAAAAGGAAAATTTTAAGACGCGCATTATGAATTACCAGCCTAGCTAAATCCAACAAGTGAAAAAATGCAAAATAACTGCGCGGAAGATAAATTTATTATTATTATTAAAATTAGTACTACTGTTATAAATCTATTAACTAAACATACTATTACTACTACTACTATTATATTACTGTTACCACTACTGCTGCTACTACTACTACTACTACTACTACTACTACTACTACTACTACTACTACTACTACTACTACTACTACT